>OX632358.1:18657111-18714435 GCA_951751655.1 Ophion costatus
ATTCTATTCACTGGGTATCCATAAAAAGAAGTGCCAAAATGCACCTTTCTTACTGGGCTCTATACTGATAGTCTGCTCCAAGGACTGTTGTTGGTATTTGCAATATCGCTTATTGTGGACAAAAACGGTTAGTGTCATTAGGTGATGTTGCTTTTTTTTCTTCATAGAATGAATTCATGGTAGCTGTACTGGCATTACCGATAACTTCCTGCGGCCAACACCTGCTGCCCCTATATCTCCGAAACTGTAGGCTCGCGACTCAATCCGACAAAAACGTTCGTTGGATTTGTAAACCTTCACCCTCGGCAACCTGTTTTGCAACGATCGCAACGAATTTTCCCACGTGCTGCTCCCGCTCTAGTCTATATTTTTTTCTCTTCAACTTTCGGTGGGATTGTGGAACGTCTTGAATGAGATACAGTGAAGCCTCGTTAATACGTTTTGCACTTATACGTTTCTATCATTTATACGTCAAATTTCTCTAACCCTGGCAGATACCGTTCATAAAGATGCTATTAAGTTTCATTTCTCTTATTTTCACTTACACGTTTTTCGCGCTCATACGTTATTCATTTCATTCCCCAGCGTCATTTTCGAGGTTCGTTTTTTCTCAATTATACGCTAATCACTCGTGATACTCATGTGGCTGCGTTTTGATGTTTGGTTTGGTGTTTTGATGTTTTGATGTTTCAGAGTTCGACTATCTATGCTTGCACAGCCATTACACATCTCTTATCAATACGAACCTGTCTGTTTTTTACTAGTCTAAAAAGTCAAAGCTTATTGTTAGTGTTAGAAACTTGCATTGAATAAGTTTTCAAAGCGGAAATTCAAAAACTTGAGGTGGCTCATTACTCGTAATAAAGGTTAACATTAACCCCCATTAAAGAGCTTAACATTAACAAAATAGAGGCACTTCTATTGAAAAACATCGGGAATTATGCACCACTAGCCATTTTTTAATGTTAAGGAGTTTCGGATACATGCTGTACTTCACTTCTACGTTATTCTCAGTTATACGTCATATTTGATGTACCCCTGAAAAGCCTATAACTGAAGTTTCACTGTACTAAGGAGTGTGAGCACTACCTCACTGTTTCGCTCTCTCTCTCTGTCTCTCTTTCCCTTCTCTCACCGTCTTTCTCGCCCCCTCACGATTTAGCAACTATATACATTCTGCAACGAAATTTTTCAAACCGCAAGCATCACAGACATATTAACCCTTATTCATTATATGTGGAGATAGAGATTTTTTCATTTACAAACGAAGCATGCATTCCGGGTGCCTTTTAGAGTCAATGGAATCAGGTTTAAAAAAATGAATCGAATTGGATTCCCGTGGAATACCTCATATGTATATTGCTTATCGAGAATAATAATGAACTGGAAAGACCATTTATGAAATTTGAAAAATCACAGATAGGTTGCGTATATTCGTCAATTATTGTTTCTTCGTTCGTTTGTTCATTTGTGTATTCGTTTGTGCTCGTTTTTTTTTAAATACGGTATTTGTTATGTTTCTTTATTTTTGTAGTAATTAACTACATAGCGCCATGTCCATTGGCCCAAATCCTATTCCAGACTTCATGTTGTATTCCCATGAAAGATTCCGTAGAATCGATGCGGTAATTCTCCAGCCTTAAACAAACATACATACGCACCCTGCAGTCTTACTATGTCCAGAGATAAGGTGTGTCAAGAAAATCATTTCTCACCGCATCGAACAGTATAGGAACAAGCAAAGTTCGTGCCAACATTGACAGCTCTCTAACTCAAGTCTAAGTGGTAGCACTACATCATTTTTCCCCTAGTTCATTTAGGCCGGAAATTCCCGCTTCGCGTTTAAACTTGAATAACTTGACAACTAACTAATATTTCTCAAATTCCGTTTAAGATTCTTAATGTCTGTGCTTGCAGCTTTAAAAACCTTTTTTCCGTTGTCGATCTCATTACCCTTACCCAAACTCTAGCTGTTTGAGGAAGATTTTTTTTCTCATTTTCGAGAGGCACAAATTTTATCCGACAGACAGAAATATCGCTTCGCAAAGCTATAATTCGTCCAAAAACGATAATATCGAGAATTCGATTTAGACAAAAAAGCTTTTTGAAGCTGTAACTGTCAGGTTTGAGAAATCCCAGCCGAGTTCAAAATTTCTTAGTTAGTCGTCGAGATATCCATGCTCGACCGTAGAGAGCAAATGTTCCCTATAAATGAAATGGAAGGGAAAAATGATTCAGCGCTACCACTCTGACTTCAGTTGGAGAGCTGAAATTTGGCGGGAATTTTGCTTAAACCTAAGAACATTTTCTACACGGCTAAGGGATGATTTTTTAAACACATATTTCTATACATATATACATATATATCGCAGTAATGGTAGTCTGAATTGTTCAGTGCAAACGATGGAGTAGACCGGCGCGCAAGCTCGTGGATAAACCCTCACCAGGAGGATCGTAAGGATCGAAAGTGGTCGAAATTTAGCACCCGGTTCAAATTGGCACCAACCTCTCTATACACGTATTTGTCCAATAATTGGATAAGGCAGTAAACGCCTCTAATAGCCGCAAACGCAGAAGTGCTTGTACACTACATCTATATACCCGTTGAAAGCTATTTTACGGGAGGTGAAACGGCAGCAGCGAGAGGAGAGGCTATCCTCACTTGCTCGTTTGCCGATGTGTACTGCACATGTACACAGACACATCGAGCTACATACGCGTACACGTAGAACACCGCGGTGTCTATGTAACAAATATCCCTCTCGAACTCTCCCTCTCCCTCGTTGTAGGCTCATCGTCTTTTTCCTTTACGCCCCGATTTTTCCATCGTAAAATTGACGAGCTGCAAAACAGCGCAGTCCGCGGAGAGTAGCAACCAACATTCATCCCCACTAGACTTTTTCTCTTTTCTATTCGCCAAGGCACGAAACTTTTCACCGAGGCATCGTTCACGGAGATCTCCCGAGACGAATCCCCCGAGCTATAGGTTATTATTGTTGTTGTTGCGTTGTTATCATTGTTATCATCATCGTCATCACCATCTTCATTGTCTTATCTTTCATTATGTTATATCTGTTCACGGCAATCGAGATGACTATCTCGACAAGCTATAAATTATTATTATTGCATTGTTGTTATCGTTTCTATTGTCATCATCGTCGTTATCTTATCTTGCCTTATCTTATATCCGTTTACGGAAATCTCTGGAGACAATCTCGGCGAGCTCTCGATTACTATTATTATTGTCATCATTGTTATTGCGTACAAAAAAGATGATAACGATCATCATGGTTATCATCGTTTTTTTATGATAGAAGTAATTATCGGTTCGTTATCTTTGTTATTGTTATCGTCGTTGTCATCGTTGGATAAGACAAGATAATTGTTATTGTCATCATTGTTATTGATGTCATCATTGTCATTCGTTCGTTACCAACGATGATAACGACGATAACAATAACAAAGATAACGAATCGATAATAACTTCTATCATTGGAAAAACGATGATAACCATGATTATTGTTATCATTTTTTTTGTACGCAATGACAATGATGACATCAATAACAATGATGACAATAACAATTATCTTGTCTTATCCAACGTTGACAACGATGATAACAACAACAAAGATAACGAATTGATAATTACTTCTATCATTAAGAGAACGATGATAACCATGATGATTGTTGTCGTCTTTTTTGTACGCGATAACAATGATGCAATAATAATAGTAATCGAGAGCTCGCCGACATTGTCTCCAGAGATTTCCGATAAGACAAGATAATGCAGATGATGATAACAATAATACTATTAATAATAAATGGATGGGATTATTGTTATCATCATCTGCATTATCTTATCTTATCCCATCTTATGTTATATCCGTCGGTGGAGATCTTCCGAGGCTATCTCTGCGAGCTATAAATTATTTTTATTATTTCGTTTTTGTTATGATTGCCGTCGTTATCATCATCTTCATTGTTTTGTTTTATCATATCTTATATCCGTTTACGCAGATCTCTCGGGACCTTTTATCATTTTTGTTGTTATATTGTTGTTATCATCGTTATAATCTTTTTTTTAATGATAGAAGTAATCATTACTTCATCAGCTTTGTTGTCGTGCTTATTAGCATTACTGTTATTAGCATTACTAATAATTCTTTTACACGCCCGGGCCTTTTCTCTTTACCGGTTAAACTTTTTTCAATTCTCCATCTTGTTTTCGCTTCTTTTATTACCGGTGAAACATCGGGCCCGAGGACCGAGACAGGATGAAACGAGAATTTAAAAAAATTACGGACAACAATGGCATGAGGCGAGGATAGAAAACTAATTTGGTCCAGTATTTTTCATATTTTTGTGACTTTGTACTATCGAGAATGTCACGTGTCCAATAGTCGAGCTGCGATAATTTTGTACTGTCTTGTTCATTTATGTTTTGTTTCTTTTGTTGTTGTTGCTTTTGTTCGTTTTTTTCAACGGGCCCTTCGACAGCCTTCCATTAGCTTATCTCGTCGATCTCGTTCTCAGTTTCTTCACCAAGGGAGCAATTTTACAGCTAAGCTCGTGCATACGTACATAACCTTTGTCCTCTTGGTGTTTTCGCGCGTTTGTTTTTTCGCCCATTATTAACTCTCGGCTTGCAAATTGTCGTTCAACAAAGAAAAAAAATAGAAATATCGAACGTCAATTGTGCAACAAGCTAAAGGCCTATCACCCGTTTTAAGGACGACATGTCGATAGTTTCGGTTGGTTATTTCAGTCAATGTACTTTCGTTTCTATGCTCACGTATATATATATCATCACGTATGTATTCACACACACAATGTTGGGTTAAAGCGTATAAGGCGCTTCGTCTGTTTTAACAAATTAAATTTAGTTGGAAACAGACGAATCTGATCATGATTGCGAATTGATCGCAACTGATAGTATTGACGATATCGTTTATTAATCATCTCCTCTTTTGACTGCTCTTTTTTCACTTTTTTCAAACTTCTCCTCCGCAGCCAATGTCACCTCAGAATTTCCACTCGTTCCTCCTTCAGATCGAATCCCATTTCTATTTCATTCATTGGCTCCGTCTGCAACACTAGCGCCACGTAGCGTTCGTATGTATGTCTGCTCTGTGAGAGGCTCTGCGATTGTCGTTATAATATTGTGATAAATTATAAAAATAGAAATCGCGCCCCAATTGCATTGAATTTGTTTGCATTAAATCAATTTATCTGGCCAAAAATGGCAAGAAGCATTTCCTTTCAGTAAAGTGAAAAAAGTAAGCAACAATTCCGTAAAATGTATATTTTTGTTTGCTTGTAATTTTTTTCTACGACGAAAAAAATGCATCTCTATAATTGCTTTTATTCAAATTTAATAAGGATATATTATTTCTGCACCACTTAATAATATAATACATACAACTTTGCTTTCAGGGCGAAATAAGCATAATTTTAAAGTCGGCTTCGCGAGTATAAGTCGCAATATTCATTTTTAACCTCAAGCTGAATCTAAGGGAACACTGTTGGTATCTGCTGAACGCGTCAGGGACGTAGATGAGTTGAGGAAAAAATATCACCCAAGTTTAATAATTTAAGCACGTGACATGAGGCGGACCTCCATTCCTTTGAGGCCTTACGGAACTTCATTAAAGGTAAAACTGTGATATCCATTTGTTGCGTTATTCTAACTCCAAAATTGCCGTAGGCAATCGATAAAACTTGCACTTACTATTCCTTCCGGCATTTTTGCAATTTATCCACAGCACCTGTCGTGGCCTATTTTTAATAAACCAATATTTTACATTTGAGTTTAAAAATCTCGTACTACGTTCATACAGATTTGACAGATAAATAGCCGATTTTATTGCAATTTTTACCACTGCGGGCGTTGCGTGCTATTTTATAACCCCCATACTCTCCACGAAGCCAATACCTCTTTTCTTTGTTTTTATTTGTGAGTCTTCACCTCTTCCCATCACTACCGTATTTAATTTTTTTTTGCATTTTTTATGTTCTTTAAATTGGAAGCTGTACTATTTTTTTCACAAATTAAGATGATGGACGCTTATAAGGAAAAGATAAACCGTTCGGGTACTTTACGTATCCTAAATCAGCAAAAAATCGTAAGCAGTAGAAAAAATATTGACTTTCGTTCCATTCCAACGATGTAAACTTCAACATCATCCCTAGCCGCATTTCGCTAATCCAACCTAACTTCCGTATGGGGAAACTGTGTAAAACGTGTATCGGTATAGACAGCCCCATATTCTTCTCATTCTCCGGTCCACGGTCGTTTTGTTCAAGTATCTTTAGATCTATAGGATCTTTTTAAATCAAATAGGTTTTTTCCTTGTCTTACGGCCTACTACGATCTTAATTATCATTATTATTATTGAATATATACAAATTAAACAAACAAAGATTCGTTAAGAATACATTTTTATTCGCCTCCCCTTCATCTCTCGCCTTACAAAGCTGCCAAAATCTTCCGACACGCATCCGAGCTGCATAACGTTTATTGTCGTGACAGTCCACAACACCTTCTTTTGTACAATTCAGCAATACATCGAAACTCCGAAGCTACGATGCTGTCGAATCGAATCGAATCGAAGTTCCCATATGGAACATGAGGGCTTATGTGCATCATTCGACTGCAGAGGTAGTTGTAGGGCAAGCCTGTTTTTGGCCTTTTCAGGGAAAGCCTCAGTAAGGCCTCACCCGGGATAGCCTGCATTGGTTCTCACCAGGGAAGCCTTAGTAGGGCCTTATCAGGGAAATCCTCGGTAGGGACTCACCTGGGAAAATCCTTAATAAGGCCCTATCATGGAGGGCCTTAGTGTGGACTTATCGGAGAAAGCCTTAGTAGGGTCTTATTGGGGACGGCCTTAGTTGAGCCATTTTAGAATTGCCTGATTTCGGGCCTAAATACTTCCGGACCGATCGGGGCAGTGTCAGGCTGTCCGTAACATGTGTTACCCGTATCACACCCGGATCATGGCCTGATCCCGATCGGGCTAACCCTAAGAAATATCGACGCGGGCAGTGTCGCCTTATGAATATATATATATATATATATATATATATATATATATATATATATATTTGTGGCGCGTATTGAAAATTGCTCGAGGAACGGGAGGAATGTTAAAAACAGTGTGACGGCACAGACCTCTATGTATCAAAGGATTTTGTTATTTCTATCCATGTAGTGAGGTCGACGTGTATGCGCACACGCATACACACACAAACGTACGTGTCTACCGAATCTGAAATCCGAGGACGAATCGCTCTATTATACCGATCGCCCCGGTATGACGCGAGAGGAATTACATTCTGACCTCTGTTAACATATCAAAGGATCGTGGATATGTATACCTGCGTGCGTATATATCTGTATTCATGTACAATGATGCCGTCTCCTCGCTATTATGACAAATGCCTTTTTTTCCACCCATACAATCCACGAGATTTTACGTACAAAACACCGACACCAGATGAGATTCCTTGGACAAATATGGACGAGCTATTCTCGATCTTTTGAAAATCGTCCACGGCGATCGTGAAAGTTTTTATTTTCGAATCAGCATGCTCATAATCTTAAAACCCACTGGTGATATCTTATACGTCGATTGTACGTGTGTCTTGCGGAATCGCATTTCATTGCGTTCGATAATTTGTCGACTCCAAAGAAGAGACTTGACGGCCGTACGAGCGGAAGACCCATTCTCGTCTCTGCAATAAAAAGCAATAGGAATTCCTTTTTTTTTTCTTTCGTTTTCGCACGTTTTATCTCATTTTTTCTTCTTTCTCCTTTTCAAATGTTTTATCGTACTTTTTCTTCTTCTTTTTCGAATGTTTTATCTTATTCGTTCCAAGTCTTAGGCTGCGAAAGTTACTCGTACGTTCCTCACGATTCTTAGCTAGAGATCTGCGGTTGAAATTCTTCGAGCTAGGCGTTCGGATAATAGCAATAATGAAGACACAAAAAATTGACATTTTCGGTGCACTCAAACGCCAACAAATTCAGCAACCCTTTATACAATGTTTTTTCTTCTCGCGATGGATCCTCGACTACAGACAAAACGCTGTCTCCATCCTTTGATTGCGTATACTGAGAACATACGGGAATATAACACAAATATTGTAACCATTTTTCCCCCATTTATTTAGATTCTCGTTAAGACAGGAATAATGAGATTACGCACAATCAAGTATCGTAGTTACCAGCTCTCGTTTTTTTCTATTTCTTATCTACGCAGCCCTTTTTCGCGTACAAGAGACAATACCGACGTGTACTCACACATCGCGTGATTGGGAGTAGGGCGAGTTCATACATATAACAGTTGGATTTCAATGAATAATGCAGGTGCACGTACGGTCTATGCTCATTCAGCTATACTTGCGGGAAATCTCTCCCTTCCATATTGCTCTCGCGATCTTATATACATGTATCCCGTGTAATGCGTAGGAGTAACGCTTTCGTTTCGTTACAAGCATTCTTGTATTTCATCACAATTTTCCACCTCCAATTTTCATGCTGCCGGCGACTCGGATCTATTAATCTTGTCTGAGTTTTCTATTACCACTTCACACTCGAAAAAACCGTGTGCATACACAATCTCCATATATATATAAAGAAGCGGCTGTCACCAAACCTTTTTTCTTTCGGACATTCCAAGCTCGCGTCACGCACGTTTGTTCACAATTTTGTAGCCTTTTCTGTATCGAAATCCATTGACGATAATGCAGTCGGACTAGACGAATCATGAGGACGTGTACGGGTATGCAATACCAAGACTGTCTACGTCACACTTGTGATTTGTTACGTGTAAATGTATATGGCCACTAGGGTGGTTCAAAGAAGAATTTTTTTTTTCGCGGTATTCAACGGAAAATGTTACTCCGTTACGACAAAGTAATTCATGCAAAATTTGAGAGGTCTAAACATTTTTTTAAGTAGTGCTCAAACGACTGAATAATTTTTTTCGATTTTTCGTCAATTTTTTTTCTTCGTTTGTTTTCTTACTCCAAAACAACATATTACGCAAAAAAAACATCGATACTGGTTAGACATTCAGTGATGTAAACACCGTGTTCTTGTTCATCAAGTGGTTGATACAATTTTCACAACCGAATTACTCGTACATATATCGATTCGTAATCTGCAAATACGAGCTGTTTATGGTAAAAAAAAAATATTTAAATAAAAATTGTGTATTGTTACAGACAAAAATTAAATCAAAACTTACATTGGATCACGCACTAACATTTTCTGCATCGAGATTGAAAAATAATTAATATTCCGATAATCATGAAAGAAAAAACATGATAAAGGCGTTTGAGCACTAACTAAAAAATTGTTTTGAACCCTCAAATTTTGCAAAACTTTCTTTTTCTTGACATACTTGAATTTTTCGTTGAGAAAAAAAATCGATTTTTTTAACCACCCTAATGGGCTGCCACACCTCCATTGTCATGAATATATTGTTGATACTTTATTTCCTGAGTTCCAACCTATACCCTTGAGGCTTTTCACGTATTACGCGCACTTTGCTAATCTAACCTAACTTCCGCTGCGTGAACCGCCATCTTAAGGCCTTAGGCCACTCTAGAGGCCGAAAAAATAGGCTTATTGGGGATTTTTTTTTTTTCAGAAAAACCTACAAAGTTAATCGAGATTACAAAAAAGGGTGTTTATCATACATATCAGTGACTGTATACAATAAGTTTTTTCAAGCGATTAATTTCAAAATACCGGCCGTGCAACGTTTTTGCGATGACGTCTCCGTTTTTCCAGGGTCCACGGCCGGACAAACAGCTCCTGTAATTTTTTAATTATAATGAGCCAATGATTTTTTTTCGATTATATATAATAACTGCTATAGAAGTACGTAGGATTTTTTCGATATATAAATTTTTGGCCAAATGGCGCATTTCTAAATTGAAAAGTGAAAAATTTGCCTAAAAATCGTCACATAATTGTTAATAACAAATATACATAATATTGTTATATATGTATATTTGTACATATACATTATTATTAATGTATACAACATTATTTTGTAATAATACGAAATAATGTTAATAATAAATACAGCCGGTGCACAGCTAAGCGGTCACCGCTCCGAGTATCGGCCATTCACAACGCTGCTTAACTCGAAGTACCGCTGGAGCCGAACCCCGGCCGCCGATCCACCAGTTTGCTTATATATAGGTGTGTATAGAGACGGAGCATTAGGAATGTCAATGCAAAGCCTTAAAGGGGTGATAGGTCACCTCGGTAGGAACATATCTAACTTAGGCTACCTTGGTCCAAAGTCTAAGGATTTCGAGTTATCGTGGTAAGTATGATTTTTGGAAAATTTCCCAAAATTAGGTACCAACTCGTTCATAATGTTCAAACAGACAATAATTGGTAACTAACAACTTATTTGCGTCTTAGCTTAGTGTGTATTCAATCGACAAACACCAATACGATCATCTGTATCCACACAACTAACTAAATGAGACGCGTTGAATAATTCAAAACTTGTCAAAAAATAAAAATACCTCTTAGGTCAATGCTATTTTTAAAAAAGCATTAACATAAGAAGAAAAACGAGTTAGTACCTAATTTTGGAAAATTTTCCAAAAATCATACTGGCCATGATAAGTCGACATCCTTAGACGTCGGACTAAGGTAACCTGGGTTAGATATGTTCCTGACGAGGTGACATCACTCCCTTAAGACTTTGCATCGACCTTCCTAACACCCTGTACAGATAGCAAGATAGGTTATGTAGGATGAAGAGTGGAAGAGCTTGGAATATATATGCAGGTGTCAGCGTCGAAGCGCTCTTGTATTACGAGCGCTCCACGACCCATCCATCAAGGAATTACATATGTATTGTTGTATATGTATACCCGCGCGTCTTCGCGACATTCTTCGTATCCAGGCGCGTACGTGAAACGTTTCAAGACAATTCCGTCGATCCACGATCCTCGGGAGTCATATTTTCTCTTTCTCGTTTTCGTTCATCTCGACGCTATCTCGACAAAATCCTCGACACCAATTTTTCGCTCGTTTTCGAGGGAAAAAAAAAGAAAGAAAACAACACTTCTCAGTTCGTTATCGCAAAGAGGTTACGAAACGCGACGTTGTGTTTAAGGTTTTGCATTTTTTGCTTGGATTGATTCATCTCACGTTGCTTCAAAGCGATAAATAGGAAATTGTCGATTTTCGATGAGCACATGCTGGACCGAAAAACAATGACTTGGGCTGGTCTTATCCGTCGTTGGGGGATGCCCATGAATTACTGATTGAAAAAATGGGTTACTCATCGTGTCGAACTGGCGAGTACTTGGATGTTTCGAATATTTGGTATTTTGTCTCGATGTTTCGTCGGCCAGTCTATGAAGAATTTTGTTTATGCAAGAGGCTATTTTCTCTGTGTATGCACGTGCTATTCTTGTCCATATATTTTTTTGTTATAACAAATTCATAAAAATTCCTGGCATGGTATTATAGAAGGTCTTCCGATCATAGTCACAAAGAGCAGAAACCTTGGGTTGTCGTGTTTCAGGATATTGTCGAATTTTATCCAATGTGAAACACTTTGCTGATAAAAAAAATTATCCATCAATTAAGTTATTATAATAACAATAACTTGATAATAGTTGACTATTATAACTATTATCACTAGTATAACTAGCATAACTATTATAACTTGATAATAGTTAACTATTATAACTATTATCACTAGTATAACTAGCATAACTATTATAACTTGATAATAGTTAACTATTATCAAGTAATATGTTAATAGTAGATTGTTTAACTTGATAATAGTCATTTATTAGAAAGTTATGTGATAATAGTTGATTTTTTAACTTGATAATAGTCAACTATTAGAAAGTTATGCGATAATAGTTGATCTCCTAACTTGATAATAGTTAACTATTATAACTATTGTAACTATTATAACTTGATAATAGTTAACTTATAACTTGATAATAGTGAACTATAACTTGATAATAGTTAACTATTATCAAGATATTAGTTAACTATAACTTGATTATAACTATTTATCTAACTATTATCACTATTCAGATCTAACTATTTAGTTAACTATTATTAAGATAATAGTTAACTATAACTTGATAATAGTTAACTATTATAAGTATTGTAACTATTATAACTTGATAATAGTTAACTATTATCGAGTTATATGATAATAGTTGATTTTCTAACTTAATAATAGATAACTATTATCAAGTTATATGATAATAGTTGATTTTTTAACTTCATGATAGTCAACTATTAAAAAGTTATGTGATAATAGTTGATTTTCTAACTTGATAACAGTCAACTATTATCAAGTTATATGATAATAGTTGATTTTCTAACTTGATAATAGTTACCGGATAATAATGTTTTTATCAGGAAATCAAAACTAATCATTTTCGTTGCGTTGCAACGACGCACACTTCACCGTCATCGAATTTTTCGTTTTCGTCTACGATCATAGTGATTTATTATTGATAGTTATTTCATATAGTTAGTCATGGTGAATTTTTCGTGAAAAATTCGATGACGTCGAAGTGTGCATCGTTGCAACGCAACGAAAATGGTTTTTTTTTACTTCCCGAATTTCCTTTCGCAAACTCCAGCCACCAAAATCAAGCAAACATCTTTTAGGATTTTTATTTAGTAGCGATCTATAACCTAAATTTGCGAGACGTAATTGTGGATAATCACGAAAGTATCAAATTGTAAAGAATTTTATTTGCATTCCAACGATGAAAACCTCAACCCCATAAAATTTGGATCTATGCGAAACTCTAATGAACGTCGACGCAATCCCGAATGCAAACCAACCTAACCAAAAGGAGAAATTTTATGTTGCTTCTCCCCATCCGTCCGCGATGCATAATTTATATATCCACACACTATGCAAATTACCTGTATAAATGAGATATACGATTTCGAGGTTTTTCGATCGTTTTCCGTTACGGTCCGATGAAACGACTTCACGAAGCTTTTCGCCTGCTGTATGACGTCAAGCATAGTTTTTTTTATCCTCGTTTATAATATACGAGCATACGCACACACATACGCATACACGTAAATATGTCGCAGGTCGTACTGTGCAGACAACGATATGAGAGAGCTAGTCGGCTCACTCCTATTGACCTCCCGAACTCCCCTCCCCCACCGACACTCCCCCTCTCGTATATCCGCGCTTTCTTGCAAGCTATACATCGTTATATATGCACGCATTATTTCTATGACCGTATAATCTCGGCTTGACTGACGCGATCTTTCAAACGTCAGTTTTACGATCGAGAGATTACGGCTATAATAAATGAATAGTACACGAGGGATTCAACATGGCGAACGAGCTCTTCATTTTTTTTTCTCCTCGGTCTCTTGGAGCTTCTTGAAACTGTAGCACTTTGTCCTTATTTTACAATTGAAATGGATTTGGTGAAAAAATCATCTCAATATTTTTGGTAACCATATTTTTTAGTGGTACCTTGAACCTAATGAAGAAAAAGATGTGTGATTAGGAAGAATTATCACTTAAGTGTCTGCGGTCGATTTTGTTGAAACTCGTATATGTGATAAAGCATTGAATACCACACGGGTTATTTTTTGCCGGCGAAAAAAACAGTTTAAGGGGGGAAACTACCCCTCAAAGAAAGGCAGGGTTTCGAGGGGTGATTTTGCAGTTTCACCTACAAGTAGACCGTTGATACCGGTTTTTCGATATTGATCGAGATATTCTATATTATTGAATATCGGACCAAATATCCGACACTGCACTCGATATCAGAATTGAAAATGATATAGTAAAATATCATTACAATCACTATTAAGTCAATTTAATATATTTTTACTTGTTTTTTTGATACGTTTAACAGCCTCAAAATATTAGTATCTACGTTAAATATTTGCGAAGTGTCAACTCGTCCATTCATTCTTTCAACAATCTCAATCGCGTTAATTGAAGTGACCATGATGTTGCCTGCCTGCCACAAGCTATGCCATTTATTTGCATTTTGGTAGCTACTATTGCGCCGACTTTCGTGAAAATTCCTCAGTTCAATTTTGCTTGTTTACTACTTTTTTTATTTGCATAAAAGTTCCTATTGTTGTTTTTTGTGTATTTATTTATTTTATGTTGAGTCGGATATATTTGAGAACACAGTAGAGTTTGTTTGGAAATGCATCATAACTGAAGATCTCAATAAAATACGGAGATAATTAATTAATACTGTGGTCGTCGGCCAGTCTATGAAGAATTTATTTAAAATAATTTCTACATTTATTGAAAAATTTTATTAAAAATTTTTATTAAAAAATGTATTTAAAATTATTTCTATAATTCTTATTTTCACTTTCAAGCTTCTATCGTTTTTAATCAAGGTATAAATATATAAATATATTCATAAATATCGAAAAGTATCGAAATACCGGTATTCCGATATTACAACTTGTCGATATCGAAATAATGCCGGTATTAGAAAAAGCTCTGATAGTCCAAGCTCCACCCACAAGCAATCCACTGATTTGAATAAAACAAAAACCAAAATTCTTCCAAGGCAAAGCGATGAAAAATCCACTATAGAAGTATTGCCAATTTTTAATAAAGGGGTGACAGGCCTTTTTTGAGAGGCGGTTTCCCCCCTTAAAAGCGTTTTTCCGCCGATAAAATGAAAATACTTGTCTCATAGTTTTCAATACTTTATCACATATGACTTCAACAAAATCAAAGGCGGACACTTGAGTGATGTTCCTGTAGGTCCTTTACGAATCTCTTCGACGGTAAAGAGACTGAAGTTCCCGGCTGGACGAAATAAGAGAAAGACTTCTCAGTGCCAAGGCTACGTGTGGACCCCTCGGGGCTAAATTCACTGGAGAACGTCGCGCTCCTCTCATCCAAAGATAATTGAGGAAGTAGCCAAAGTGGGAGACCTCTTATCCTTCGTTCTTTTCCCCATTCGAGTATTCATCCAACCTCACACACACTTCGAATACACGTGTGAGACACGTATACCCATGCATCAAACTCAAAGCGCGTTTACATGCATGCACGAAAATTGTAGCATTATCTGTAACGAAGGATGTGCGGCTGCAGCTGCCGTCGCCAAATGTAATTTACGTTGCCAGTAGATTAAGCGGAAATTTTTTACTTACCATTTTTTTTGCACCTCGCGGATCGATCAATTGGTTCACAGCGGTAGTCTTTTCGGGAGATTTATTTCGCATTCTAGCCAATATCACGTTTATCAATATATATACGATGTTGATGTTTGCATCGTTGGAATGCATTGGAAATTCTCCCTTTGAGGGGCCAATTTTTGCGGATTCAGGGTACGGCAATCCCTCAAACAGATTTTAAGAACGTTTATTAAAGATTGGTAACGTACATTTGTCGAAAAGCAAAATAAAATAACCTAAACGAAGATAGAAGAGAAATTGGAAAAAAAGATCGTTGCCGTCCAAAGATGCAGACTTCAAGATCCTAAATACATATATGAATCAATGATCGACGAAAGCAAATATATACCGTAGTATAAAGAACATTATGCTGTGACTCAAGACACACAACCGCATAGCATAGAACGTTCGCCTAGCAACCACGTGCATCACTTTTATATTCCACTTTGGTAAGGTTGATTTCGTTTACTGCTGTGACACCATGATCTTGAAGATTGCATCGTTGAGATGTAACGGAAATAAATTCATTATCGTCGAATTTTTTTTACCGTGAAAACCACTCAAATCTTTTTATATATTCTTATGAGATATTTACGACCACAATTTGCAAAATCCGAAGGCTTGGAATAAGCATAAAAATGAAGAATCGAAAAATGAAAGAACAAAATCGTTGCATTGCAATTATGAAAAGTTCAACGAAGTTGTGACGCCAGACGCTGCTGCTATATGACAAGTTACTCGCTCGTGATTGGCTGCTCGCAGTGCCGTTAGCATAGCACAACGTAATATATCGATGATACGGATTTTTCAACCGCATGCTATGCTGTGGCCACTATGCGTTGCGCTATACATGCGTGCATCGCCTTAATCGTATGACTTTACAGATTTTCAATATATGGTGCATCTCGTACTGGTGGCATTGCGTCGAGGTTCGTAATACGTGTATTCCAAAGGTCTGTACGCAGCTGTCAAACGTAAATGATGCTATTTGACTAATGTGTAACTTGTTCAGTCATAGTATTCATTGTATCAAAAATGTCTCCTTTCGTATCGAATAAACGCCATTTGCGCACAGTGTTACTGCATTATTTCGTTGTGAAAAAACCCGCAGCTCAAAGCTATCGTTTGCTTGTGGATGCTTGCAAAGAACATGCTCCATCGGTAACCATGTGTGAAAAGTGATTTTAACGATTTGAAAAGCAACATTTTTATTTGAATGATGAACCCCATGGAAAGTCGCGGAAAAAGTGGTAGACGCACAATTGAAGGCTTGACTGGACGACGATGCGTGGCAAATGGAAAAATAATTGGCAGCAACATTAAGGCGGGATTCTACTTTGAAACCATGAAAAAAACCCTATTTTCGTGAATTTTTTCTGAGAATACTATTAAAGATATTGATATGGGGTTTAAACTGTTCAATAAATACACTCTTTAAGTACATAAAAAAAAAATTTTAATGTATTTTATTCATTTTTTGTACACGTAAAATATGTTTAAAGCCAACGGCTCGAAAAGCAGGTACCATTGCCGTGGTCGTGAAATCTTTCCGACGGATGGTCTGAAACAAAAAAATCAAATAGTTTCATGTTCAGTATGTCTTCAGGAACCGATCTAACTAGAATATTTTATATACGTGCAAAATTAACAAAATGGCGGCTAAAATACGAAAAAAAATGCGTTTTTTGGGTCTTTTTTTGCAATAAAAAAATAGTTCTAATCAAAATTTTAAGTTGATTGTAGTTAGGTCGGTTGGTACACACATATAGAATATGTGTTCCAAATTTCATAAGGATTGGTTCAGTACTTTTTGAGTTATCACGACCACGGTACTTGAAAATGTCGTTTCGAGAAAAACGCGTTTAAAGTTTTGGTGAGTGATAAATCGTAGAAAAAATTATCTTACCCTCAATCAGCGATGCCTGGGCCATATAATATGCCTTCGACGTGTTCCAGGTGGGTGTTTTCATCCAATTTAGCATTTTCAAAGTTTCAAAGTAGAATCCCGCCTCAAACGGCAACATTAGTGACCTGAATGCCGTGAGAATGGTCCAAAAGCAAGGAAGTTGGGTACTACACGGATTAAAAGCATTTTACAGCATCACAACACCAGACCACATGTTCATAAATCCGTCGAGATCTAATGGAATCTAATGGAATAATTCAAATAGAAAAATAATTGGCAGCAACATTGAACGGCAACATTAATGGCCTGAATGCCGTGAGAATGGTCCAAAAGCAAGGAAGTTGGGTACTACACGGATTAAAAGCATTTTACAGCATCACAACACCAGACCACATGTTCATAAATCCGTCAAGATTTATGTAGGAGTGACCTGTTTGCTGGCTATTTTTGGCTATTTGTTCCAAATAACTGACTATTTGTCCGAATCCATGGTGTCGGCCCCTCCTGACGGGCGGTTCAGTTCTTACGAAGAAATAAAAATTGGCTTTATGACTGGACTTGAAAAGCACCAGATTTCCACCAGTGTGGAATCCGTTTATTGGCTCAAAGTTGGACAAATGTTTTAGCTTTCGAAAGAGGATATTTCGCATAAAGTACACTGAGAGAAAAGTGCATGGTGAAAGAGAGTATAGACGACTTCCCCATAGCTTATTTTCAACGCAATCATGATATGGTTAACACAACTAAAAGCGGAAAGTATAGGTAAACATGCGACTTTGGTGGCGTGTTTGACTATCTAGTATCTCCGAAATTACTATACACTATTGTAAAAGACTTTACAATATCGATATGGTTAATTCAGCTATATCACAAAATCGGCCCACAAATACTAATGCTGCACTGAGAGCAAAGTGCATCATGAAAGACGCCCACGTCAAAAGAGAGGGTAGTAAAATCCTGTATAGTTTATTGGCACCGTAATCATAATATCGTTAACACAACTATAAGCGAAAAATATATCTAAACATGCAACTTTGGTGGCGTGATACTAGATAAAAAAAACACACTACCAAAACGGTATGATTATATAGACGCTTATAGTTGTGTTAACCATATTATGATTGCAGTAGCAATACGCTATATGAATTTTACTATGCCCACTTTTACCATGTGCGTTTTTTTATATTATAAATACACAGGACATTCTTTTCAGTGCAAGTTTGTACTATTTATATGGTTGACATTGAAACTTGTTGAGTATAAACTGTTACAAGATCTTACGAAAAGTGACTATACGAACAACATTATGGTAATCGTATAGTGAAGACGTAAATCATTTGTCAATAAAGCAGAGACAGCGCCAAAAGTCCATTTAAGCAGTAACATATATTATCAAAAAAGCAATCTGTGCAAAATTCCACCTATATCAGAGGTAGCAGCTATTCGGAAATGCAGCTGGAATTACTTTTATCCGTTATGCCAAATCTACGATGGAAATGCCATATGTACCCGGTAGCATGGTGGCAGCGTGCCTGAATATAGATAGGTAGGTCGTAGGTTCGAATCTTCATTTAGGTGAAATATATTTTCTTCGATAGGAATCATTTCAGGAGGTCAGGGAATAACAATTCATGATAAACTATCATACAGGTAGTACTCTCAATTGAACATTTTTTAAGTTTGGAATTTATGAAATATCATATACATTTAGTAGACATACCATTCAATATGGTAAAAACCACTATTGTTTGATAGTGTAAGGAATCATCTATTTTATGAAAACCTACTATATTATATAGCATTGACAAACAACGTATGCTTGAAAGAGTGTTGATTGCGGTTAACATATGATCATAGTTAACACAACTGCTAAAATATTATAAGCAGCACTATATTTTCGGCAGTAACCATGACTATAGAATATTATTGCCCCTTCAGGGTAATATAAAATATGGTTGAAATATGGTTGAGGTTACTATACATTTCTCTCTGTGTAAAAATGACTCTATCAAAAAATCTGTAAAGTCATATATTTCTGCGCCCAATATATACATAAATATATAAGCTGGTTGTGATTTTCTGAATATTGACTATTACATTTACTTAATAAATATATTGCGAGCATGATAATAATAACGATAATAATAAAGGATTAACGTTCATTTTTTCTCGGTTATCCGATCCGAACATTTTCGTTCGACTGTTAACTCAATACTAAAATGCTTTCACCATTATCAGCGTCTCGTGAAACAGAAAAAGCCGTGCAGTGGGTTGATATTGCAACTCAACCGAGTAAAAGCAAATTTAAAAAAAAACCTGGAGTTATATCGACAGGACGAGAGAGCGCGTCCCTTCATGTCTTTTCTCTCCCTTCCCTCGTTTCGTCGGGCCTCTTTCCTGCCAATATATTTCTTTTCTACCTGCTCCATACCGTACGCGTTCTCGGTCAGACGAGCACATACGTCGCGGGTTATATCGTGAACGAGCGAACGAACAAATGAATGAATGAATGAATGCATAGCTTGAATCCGATTCGTTGCGCATTTTGCTGCGAACGAGCGAGCACCGAGCGAAACTCTAGAGACGTTTGGACGCGTGGGTCGCGTAATTTGCTTAATTGCCCGCTCTTCTCGCGATGTCCCGAGAGGGTGAGAGAGAGAGGGCGAGAGTGAGGGGGGGGGGGGGGGGAGCGCCCTATTCCGGTACACAAGCCTGTGCGACACAAACGAGACGCCACGAAGGGCCAACGCATTAATGTGTACACTTGGATTCTTTTGACAAACTCTTGGCAAAGAGAAACAAAAAATACGAATGACATTCCTAAAGAGACGAAGAGAGACGAAAACAGGGTAGGGGAGGCTGCAACGTTGCATTTTCGCAAAGTCGATTTCAAACGTTGTTGTTTTTTTCGTATTACATATTTGTTTGTTATTGTTACGTATATTATTATTCGTAAATGTGTATCCTATATTTACTGAAGTTATTATTGTATATATGTTTTTATTTGTATTTGTTTTCTCGTGTAATCAATGACTGGGAGGGTAGACTTGCCTAAATCGCACTAGCATCGAAACTTGACCGTCGTATTTCACACATCAGGCGCTACACACCACCATTGATGGATGTAGATGAAATTGCTAGTCTCAGAGCTGGGTAGCAAAAATGACAAAAATTCGCTGTCGCTGCTTCGTCGTGATGAAAGGTTCAAAAAAATAATTATACGACTATTTCGTTGAAGTTTGCATCGTTTGAATCTAACGAAAATGAAACCTAGTTAAATGCTCAACCTTTTTCGGCTAATTTTACGTGCGACAATCTGTCAAATGTTTTTATGTATTCTTGTTAGAAATTTTCGACCTCAATTTGCAAAAAAGGCTTTGGATAATGATAAAAATGAAGAAGAAAAGTTACGTTGAACCTTGCATCGTTGGAATGCAACGAAAACTAATTCTTTTTAATTAGTCAATTTTTTTCGGCCAATTGAGATACTTAAAGTCGCCTAAACGTTCCAACGTACTCTTATTGGAAATTAACGCCCGCGAATTGCAGAAAAGGCTTGCATAATGATAAAAATGAAGAAACAGTAAGAGAAAAAAATATATCGTTGCATTTCAATAATGCAAACTTCAACGTCATTGCGCATACTCTGTCAATTTTTTGTCTTGCCTGCACGATTTACGGTAAGGCTGGTACGATTAAGGGATAACACCACTCTAACGGCAGAAAATAAGGCCTAACTTTGACAATTTATTTTGGGAGTACGAAAAAAGGAATAGGATTTCTTTTAAGAGGGTTCATTTAACACATATTAAATTTAAAAAAAAATGTATTTTAATTTTCATATAAAATCGCGGCGACAGAGCACATCTTGAAAAACGTGTTTTTTTTACAAACAACTTCACGGGAGGACGGTTTTCTCGTAGAGTATAAAACCTGTAACGAAAATTTAAAAAAATTATAGCCTATATATTATTAACTATGGGAAAACGCAGGATTTTTTTTAATCAAATTTTGACAAAATGGCTCACTTTTAAGGAAATAAATCGATGTTTGCCCTAAAAATATGCAGTAAGTTGTTTATAATAAACAGTTTACATTTAATACAAAAACGGCTACGTACGCCCGTAGAGAATGTAATTGTGAAGCTACTATCAAAATTTGAAATCGTTTCATGCAAAAACGTTCGAGTTATCCATCCTTCCACTTTGAAAATTTTTTGAAAAAAGTTTGAAAGAAGAAAGTTTGAAAAAAATCGACAGTGGAACCTTTTAAACAAAAAAAGATCGCTACAGGACCAATTGCATACTGTTTTTATGATCCCAAAGTATTTTTTAAGAAAAAAAAACTATTTTTCCAAACTCCTAGAGTTGTGTTATCCCTTAAAACTATTCCCGAATTGTACCTGTGGAAGATGTTCTTTGGCACATTATGAACTCGTATAGTCCCTGTTCTCAAATTACCCCGTTGGAATCATGACCTAATTGCCTAATACTATACCTGGATTTTTAAACGAAGTTTAAAGTTTTGAATCAGGTGGCACATCAGTTTGACACTTCTGATTAGTCTCGGTACTCAACCAACTATTTTGAGACTTTTTTCTACGTTTTGGCAATCCCTCAGTCAATATAACAACATCCTCTGACAATGAGTATCAAATACGTTTTCGTTATGGAGATATCAATGTTTTTATTTTTGGGTCGATATGACTTGATGATTTGTTTCGATATTAGTACCATAAAGTTTAGTAACAATCGTTTCATTTTTAATCCATGACTAAACATTGCGTTAGGCTGGGAAAATTGAAATTAAGCGCGGATTGCATTCAATTTTATCGAAGTGCATCATTTTGTGTGGTCAAAGACTGTAAGTGGGGCGTTTGTTTTCACTAAAATTAAAAACGATAAGTAAAATTCATCTAAAACGTATCTTTGAGTTAAAACGTATTGATTTATGTTTTTTTGTAGTTTTGTTGCAAAATAAGAAAAATGAAGCTACAAATAAATGCTTTAGTTTGACTCGGACAAACTGTTGTTACTGTACCACTAGTGATAAATAAAATTTTGTTTTTACACCAAAGTGTGCATAATTATTAGGAGCGTCTCCGTAATTTTTACATTTAAACCTCAAACTTAAGGCCTTAGGTCACAGTAAGGGGTATAAAATCATGTGCGAATTTAACCATTTTTTTCGTATGAAAATGTGATTCGCTCATAAAAGAATTACACATCTATTTAGTATGAATATCAAGCTGTTAGAAAAAATATTTATATTTTTTTTCGATGTACAAAATTGCCGACTACTCGAAACTTCTCGAAACAGCTTTTTTCTGATTGACGTGACAAATAACCTCAACAATTTTCACTCGATTCACTTCAAATTTAAAAGTTACATTCCCAATTGCATTTCGCAGAGAAGTACGTACGGAATTTCTGATTAATCGAAAACTTTTTATTTTATGAGCAGTTTTTGAGCAGTTATAACGAAATTTTTCACTGAAAATTCATTTCTTAAGTTTAAATACCTACAACGTTTGAATAAAACGATATTTTTTAAATTCCGTACGTACTTCTCTAGGTACTCTAATGTACATTGACGAGAATTTTTGTTTTTTGCTCCATCTAACCTTTTCTGTTTAGAATTCAGATGGTTGGAGCGTTAGCCACAATCCAAGGTTAAGTTTAAACAAAAATATATGTTGCTGTCTAAAACTATACTGAGTCTTAGCGAATTTTTTTAAATTTATCCACCATCAAACACCAGAGATAAAAAATACTTCAATGTGTGTAATTTTACGTGCGGTTAGATAGGCAAGACGTTCATGCTACGGGTGATTCAATTTTTTTGTTTATTAGCACCAAGATAAACCATTTCTGACAGCGAATTAACGCAACCTAAGCCATTGTACACATTTAGAAGAAAAAAAACCATCTTGCCCAACGCAAACCATATATATTCAATATTGAACCATCAAGGTTTGATGAAAGATCACGAATCATGGCTGGCGAATGATGGGCAATGCTGCCGACCTCAATGTCCGCGAAGTTGCCGTATTTCGCCAACGCTTGATATTAATTAGTTGCGATAACAAATAATTTCGTGACAAATATAAATAGGCATAGAAATAGTAATAGAAGAGATAGGATAAAGAATAAATAGGAATAGAATAAATAATAGAGATACTAGAATAAATAGCAATAGAAAATAGAAATAATTTCGTGACAAATATAAATAGGCGTGACAAATATAAATGAGTCAAAATTTCATTCTGAATTCTAAAAAACATACGCTGACGCAGTTCTTTCATAATAATCATTGATAGCGGTATACTTTTTTAAATTTGTAGTAACACAAAAGTTTTTCTTATTTACGTAATACAATAATAAAAATGTACAATTTTTCCCTTTAATTATATATTTTATGAAAAATTAGCACGCACGGTATAAACCTATAACGCGTCTGCATGTTTTTGAGGTTCATTGAAAAAAAAAATATTAACACACCTTCATTTGGCTCAACACGACCGATCCAACCCCCCTTAAGGTGTTCCAAATAACACGATTTTTTGAGGGCTACGATTTCAGTAACTATACCCTGCAACAAGCTTTTGGAATGTTCTTTTTACTCTCTTCTTGACTTGACAATCATCATACGAACCAATCCACTTATTGGGATTATTTGTCACGATCATTGGGGGAATGATTTTTCGTTCTTTTTTTTCTTAATTCGTTTATCACCACGACTCGGAATAAAAGCCGCCAGGGGTATGCAGCTATGCCTATAGGACATTCGCTGACACCGACATGTGTCGGTCGTCTCCCGAACGAGATCTAAGACTGTCGTCATTTTCTATCTCACCCTCTCTCTCTCTCTCTCTCTCTCTCTCTCTCTCTCTCTCTCTCTCTCTCGTTCCCTTTCGTACTCGTATACCCACACTCGGCTCTCTATCTATCCCACTCTGACTTTTGCTCTTTCGACTTCCGCTAATCCGAGAATCGGGCCTTTTAATGCGAGCAGAGAGACTTTCGCGATTATAAATATCAGAAATACCGGGAATTCAGGGGGCTCCCGCGCGAGAACCGACTCATCTCGCGGGCAAATGAAACTCCATATAGCTCGAAAGCTCGTGTGCGATCTCCCAGGGCTTGCGGGTCTCTCTCTCTCTCTCTCTCTCTATTTCTTTCTCTCTTGAATAAAAAGCGAGGCCCAAGGGGAAGGGCGCAAATAAGAGTAAAGAAAAATCGCCCGTTAAACGTGTTGGGGGTACGAGATTTCATTCTCGCGCTCTGCGTACACTCCCAAAATAATATCCAATTAAACAACAGTCGCGGGAACTCGGGATTAAAGGATCCCGAATGTTCGGTTGGAAATTCGTCCGATCGTTAAAAAATCCGGATATCAAAGGATTATCTCGTAAAAGTGTGGACTCGTACCCTTGTGTTTACTCAAGTAAAAAAAAGTACTTTCAAAATCGTTAAACTTAGGCCAAGCGCCGGGTTCTTTTTGGTTTAAAACGTTCGGGAACAGGTATTTTTTTTTTTGAATATGTTCAGGGGTGTTCCCTGAATGTAAATCCAAGTGGGCGTCGTGGCTTAAGGTTCACTTCAGCCGCCATCTTGAAAAACACGTTTTATTAAATATCTCGCGAACCGCGCATCGTACGACAAAAATTGTAGAGATCATTATTGTAGATAATAATATTTGCCATCTTTTTTATTTGAAACTTTTTTTTTGTATAACGCATAGATTTTTAATTATAGCGTTCCAAACTTTTTTCAATATGGTTTTTGCTAAATATTTAGTTAATGGTCAATGATAAATTAAAAATGGTGGTAACTGAATTGTAGAGCATGAAATTTCCTATAAATTTCATTTGAAACTTTTCCCGTAGTATTTATAGTTTAGGAGCTGCAGCTTGGTAAAACTTGCACCTCGTACATTATCAGTGGCAATATTGCTCGTTGTATACGAAAAAAAATTCATAACGCATAAAATGGCATAAAGTGTTCAAGAAAATGTCAATGCAGCTGTGTAGCGAATGAATTAAAATTATAAATAATGTGGAGAACAACTAATAATTTATCGATCTTTATTGTTACTTAAAACGGTATATACTACACTCATAGGCGCATAATTGAATATACAGCATTATATTTTGTTATAATCTCATTTACAGCGTAATAGCTCCTAAACTATAAATACTACGGGAAAAGTTTCCAATGAAATTTATAGAAAATTTCATGCTCTACAAATTAGTTGCCACCATTTTTAATTTATCATTGACCATTAACTAAATATTTAGCAAAAACCATATTGAAAAAAGTTTGGAGCGCTATAATTAAAAATCTATGCCCTATACAAAAAAAAGTTTCAAATAAAAAAGATGGCAAATATTATTATCTACAATAATAATCTCTACAATTTTTGTCGTACGATGCGCGGTTCGCGAGATATTTAATAAAACGTGTTTTTCAAGATGGCGGCTGAAGTGAACCTTAAGCCACGACGCCCACTTGGATTTACATTCAGGGGACACCCCTGAACATATTCCAAAAAAAAATACCTGTTCCCGAACGTTTTTAGCCAAACCTACTTTTTTGGTTGGGGCTCTTGGACTAAACTGACGTTTGTGTCATTTTTTTTTCTTTCATGCTAAACAAAGAAATTGACAATGATTTCCATTGCATTGGCAACGTCCTCGATCGCTCCGAGATTACCCCTTCTGACGTTTCCGCCTATACATAAAACAATTCGAATGATTATACGTATGAGCGAAAATAATTGTACTTTCTTTAAAGATTTTTATTCCTTTAATAATTCTTATGTCTCACTTTCCAGAATTATTATATAATTATAATTTCTTACTGAAACTTTTCCATGCAGAACGTATGAGCGAAAGTAATTGTAATTTCTATAAACATTTTGATTCCATCAATAATTCTTATTTCTCACTTTCAAGAATTATTATATAATTATAATTTCTTCCTGAAGCTATTCCATGTATAAGAATCAAGTGTGCGCAAGGAAAGCCTCAAGACAACAGCGAATGGTACAGCCAATATCTCTTACTCAGCAAAAAGGCGAAAAAAATTCTTCATCAACGTACAACTCCAGTCTCTCGCTTTTCCCTCCGAGCTGGAAACTTCTTCTATGTATAAATAGAGATGAATTAGGGATATAAATAGCCTCGAATGCTGTGATTTTATAACGAGGCCCCAATAAGTCGAAATTCGATTCTCCCTTTTTTCCTCTCGCCGATCCTGAGGGCAAAGTTCGAAAACGAAAGTGTCTAGGCATATGTGCGAGAAAGATCGCCTCTACGTCTGTCCGGGGAGTCTTTTGAACGTACCAACATCGATGGAAATTCAAAAATCTTCTTCCCCCCGCTAAAGGGGTCTGTCGCCCTGCTTTTTTTTTCCCTCGAGATTTGGGAGAGAAAATCTCTCGAAAAGGGACAGTTACGGAACAACGAGTGACAAGAAATAGGAGGGGGAGGGATACGTGAAGGAAAGATGGATGAAGAGGGCCACACTCGTTTCTCGATCGTTTCGTGAGATAATTTTAGTATTGCCAAGAGTTGAGTACAGAAACACATATGCACTCTCTCTCTCTCTCTCTCTTTCTCTTTCTCTCCCTCTCTCCCCCCTCTCTCTCTCCGAGATTCTCCAGCGGGCGTACACGAAGGAGAGACAGCGAGGGAATTACGGGGCAAGGGAAAGAGTGTGGTCCAGATGCTCAAGATACCCCGCGCTCTGGCAGCATTGTTGCACGACACGCGGCACCTAATTTTAGACACGCGCGCGTGCTCTCGCGCGGGGGGCAAGGGGAAAGAATTATGTCTCGCCCTAAAAGAAAAGTACCCTTTCCGTGTTTTCCCCACCCTGATGATACGTCAGACGAGTAAGACCAAAGACGAGGTCACATTTTCTTCTATATAGTGGAGTGCGTATTACAAAGCGGCGTATCGCAATCGCAACGAAGGATTCATTTATTTTGACCACTCTGTTGGCTGCGTTCGTACTACCTTTACAATTTCTTCGATCTTCTGGTTGGTGTGGAAATTATATTGAAATGCCCCCTCGCTGAATTGCGAATTCAGCCATTCGTCTACCTTTGGAAGTAGATTTTCGTAGCTTTTTGTCCTATTGAAATTGAATGACTATTTTGACACGTACATTTTGTATATTTATCTGAAAAGGTGACAGACAAGTTTGCCAAATGAAGAAATGTTTACGAAGTGTTTCGGACTTTTTACCAAAAGTTTCAAGAACAGAAGGGCGCCCTGCTAACGACTTTGAAACCTCACGGTGCACCACTCGAATTGCCGATTTTATTGCATTTATTAATGACGTTTAGTAGGATTTATAATGTAAAGTTTAATTTCGCATTATAAATCCTATTTATTAATCCAATGTAATGAAAATTCGTTTTTCAGCATTCTCAACATTGCTCTCGGCAGATCTTCCCACCATAAACGCCTCAACCGTTTTTTTAATACTTGTCCAGAAACCGACGATCCAAGTCTCCGAAAAAAACAATTTTGCACAATAATAGAAACAAGGTAATAAAAATGTAGGAAAGAATCTTCATTGATTTCCCATGATGCAAATCTCAACAGCATCCCTCTTCGACGGGAAATGTGAAAATTCTTTTTCGTTGTATCACGTATACGTATATATCCTATCATATTGCGGTTCCCTTCGGCATTGAAATATTTGAGGATTTCCACAGTTTCTTGTGGCTTACCGTCACAAACTGTCAGAGCTACGAAGCGCCGTGACAGGCGCCAGCAGAAGACGAAGTTGCAAGAATTCCCATAGTGGCTCCGCGGACCTCGAAAAACACACATAGGGGCCTTTTGAAAAATTGGACCGCGTGATTTTTTTCATAGCACCGTTAACATTGATCGATTGCCACGCACGGCGCTATTTTGATTCAGCCTTGTTCTCGATGTCTCGTATTTATAAACAAAACAAAAATTGATCGCTTCACGCACGCGCCTACTAACGCAAATATATGATAAAGTATTCGGCGTTAAGGGCGATGGCGGATGGACGGGTGAATGGCAGGTTACCTCGCAAAGAGTTGAACGATGTTTGAAAACAACGTCACCGCTCTCTACACCGCCGAGAGATTGTTTTTCGAATCTCTCGGGGTGGGTAGTTTGGCGGTGGTCGCCTCTCAAAGGCTTTGCCGCCAGCCTTGAGTCTCCAGCTGCCAAACTTCATCTTTCCTTCCTTCCTTCCACTTCTTCCGCGTTTTCTATTTTTTCCTCCTCTTTT
The DNA here is from genome assembly GCA_951751655.1 of Ophion costatus. Classification (NCBI taxonomy): domain Eukaryota; kingdom Metazoa; phylum Arthropoda; class Insecta; order Hymenoptera; family Ichneumonidae; genus Ophion; species Ophion costatus. The sequence continues at coordinate 18,685,499 of OX632358.1, forward strand.
ATTTCCCCGTTGGAAGCTGCCTCGGTTATCCGAGCTCACCAGACTGCACGTCGCGTAACACGAAACAACGGAAAAACAACCGAACCATTTTTCTCGACATCATTTTTTTTCACCTTTTTTCTCGATCCCGTCGAGGAACGAAAACAAACGGGCATGCGTTTCGATTGAAGAGGCAGGCGCACTTTCGGAAATTCGCTTGAATTGCAAAAATTTGTCGAGGGGTCCCCAGATCCCACCGCATCCCTATAAGGATTCGATAGGGACGTCCCACGTAGGGAGTCCACATTGGAAACCAAATGGATTTCGTGCGGTTTCCCAATTGACCTCGTTTGAGCGTTTTTTATTTGAACTGCTCAACCGGAATTTGTAGTAGAATAAATAAAAAACAATTCAGGTTTAGAATAGATAGTAGAATAAATAAAAAACAAAAAGGTTTATATTATAGATATTGATATAAAAAATGTTACACTTAATAAGTGCACTTTTGAGATACATAAAAAAATGTATTTATTCAAGTCACTATTTATAGACGAAAAAGGCAGTTAAAAAAATGTCCTGAAAAAATTGTAGGTCTGCGCTGTTGATGCAATCTCGGAGACGGATCATCCGAAACGAAAAAATCAAACGGTTTTAGATTCAGTATGTTAATGGCTATAGTGCATATCATACGACTTTTGATATATGTAAAAATAACAAAATGGCGGACATTTTTCGAGAAAAAACATGTTTTATTTACCGTTTTGGGCAGAAAGAAAATAGTACATATCGAAGTTTAAAAAATCCTTGATATGCGCTAGCGCTATAGTTGTAAAGAGTATATGGCTAAAATTTCATAAGGATCGGTTCAGTAGTTTCGAAGATTTTATCAACTAGCCGTCGAAAAACGTTGTTTCTAGAAAACGCGTTTAAAGTTTGTTTGGGTTACAGAAATACATATATTTTTTTTAAATGTATTTCGAAAGTTTATTTATTAGTTTACTTTTATATCAATATCTATAGTATGAACCTATTAAAAAAATCATGAAAATAGCCTTTTTAAGCATCTGAAGGGAGAAGCGAAAATAAACTTGAGCGATTTATACTTTTTTAAGGCCGTATTCTAGCGTGAGCACTCATTTTCCAGGTGATTTTTTGGGAATAAGATTTAGAGAAACGATTATGTCTTCTGTGTTAGTATTTCACAGTTATATTACATACATGTTTGAACTAACATCCTAACATTTTTCAAAACATTTTATTCGAAAATGTACCTGATATTTGATGTTGTTCAGGTCGGGTCGGGGATTTTTTTATCGTCGGGCGTTACGATTGCTACCGTCCTTGTAATCTGAAACAAACGATTTCTTTCAAATTTTGTTGTCCACGGATATATTCATCGTTCGGCCCTCTAATTGAAAAATGTATGGAAAATTTACGAAATGGCGGCGTTTGTAAAAGCGTACTCTGATTTCTCCAATACATTTTTTTCTTCTCGCGGCTCGGAAAAAAAAATAATTATAAAGTAATCGAAGAGATGGCGGGCCGAACGATAGCCTGAAATGTACTCTACACATGTGCAAAATTTCAAGTCGATCGGTCCAGCGGTTTCTGAGAAGAATAGACGCCCGATTTGTAAAATGTTGTTATAAGGCCTCAGGCCATAGTAACGGGCACAATTTTTTACCTAGAACAAAAAAAAAAAATTCTCGTCAATCGACATTTGAATACCTAGAGAAGTACGTACGGAATTTGAAGAATATTGTTTTATTGAAAAGCTGTAGGTATTTGAACTTAAGAAATGAATTTTCAGTGAAAAATTTCGTTATAATTGCTCATAAACAGCTCATAAAATGAAAAGTTTTCGATTAGTCAGAAATTCCCTACGTACTTCTCTGCGAAATGCGATTAGGAACATAACTTTTAAATTTGAAGTAAATCGAGTGAAAATTGTTGAATTTATTTGTCAGGCCAATGGGAAAAAAGCTGTTTCAAGATGTTTCGAATAGTCGGCCGTTTCGACATCACAAAAAAATATATATATACATATATTTTCTAATAGCTTGATATTCCTACTAAACAGATGTGTAATTAATTTTATGAGGGAATAACTTTTTCATACGAAAAAAAAGTAACTAAATTCGCACATGATTTTATACCCGTTACCGTGGCCTAAGGCCTTAAGAAAAACGCGTTTATAGTTTCTCCTAGCCTCCATGGCTCGGCGATTTTTGCGAAATTTAATTAAAATATATTAGGTCACATCCTTATGACCCCAACCTACAAGGATATGAAAAGAGAAAAAACATTTTTTCGAAGACACGCTGGAATACGGTCTTAAGTATCTATATATTTTTTTAGAAAATTGTGCTTGAGCGTGACGTTTAGTAAAAGGATCCAATGCGATGACCCGTTGGATCCCTATTAGGAAGTAAGACAAGTATCGGCATACAAGTTGATCCCTACGACAATTTCCGTACGGGATGTCATCTTCCCTACGATATACTTGATTGATTCGAAGAACGAAAAAAAAAGTTTCAAAGCACATTGTAATGGCTAGATGAACATGGCGTTTCCGACTGGCCGAAATTAGCAGCATGCAAACTCGGATAACAATATGTATATGACTATCGCATTTCCGCGTGACGCGCGGTATTATACGAGACCGTAAATGTAAAATGTTCGTCTAATAATGATCATAAAAATTGATATTCATCAAAACGTATCCCTGGAACGACCGATAATTATATGCTGCGGGAACATAACCGAAGATCGCGAATGTTCTGGCGTTATATGTGTGTGTATATATATATATACACACGTACAGTATACATAGCAGTATATAGCAGTATACTCACTTATTATTGTTTAACACGTAGAGACATTGTTTATTAACATTCGGGAACCCACAGGGCTCAAATTACAGCGCTAGAGAAGACGGTAAAAAAAATAACACCGTATTCAATCTCGCTAATTTCGTAGCTGAAATTACACAAAGTAATGAAAAAATATTCCCCGGAAAACTTCGGCTCGCGTGAAAAACACTACGATAGTATGAAACATAAAAAAAACAATTTCAGTCGAGCCGATGCGGTTTCCAGTGAATTCTTTCGGTACTCCTTCCAGTAATTAACGCAATTATAATGGTGATGATTAATTATGTGAAGCTTCTATAAATCGATGGCGAGGCAAAGTTAATTCAAAAGTAACAACATATCGTTTAGAATTTGATATCTTCTGCTCGAACTGTAGGTGGTTCCAAATATTGAGGACACGCGGAGGATTTTGTGGGAGCTGTCGCCCACGGCTTTGCTTGTCTCGATGTCGAAATTCTAATAATTGCGATGGTTGAGATTTTAAGGTGGAATATCATTAAGGTTTATTATGAAGAGCTAATATATTTGAAGATTTTCTAGGTTAACATTAATCGTTTTAATGTTCATTGTTAATCAATAAATGAATTAATAAACCGTTTTTGATTAATTAAGTCATTGGTTAATTATTTAATCGTTTTAATATTAATAGTATCCAATTAATGCATCAACTATTTGATTCATTAGTCGTTTTTATATCAATAGTTTTCTGTGTATTAGAAAACACGTTCTCCTTTATTATGGACGAGGCAAACCGCTGGATATATCGTCTAAGTCCCACTCGTAAAATTCAAAATAAGAAAAAGTAAACAAATTCAGCCGGATGATAAACGAAGCGAATGGAACTACCTTGCGCTGAGTATTTTCGATTTGCCTATATATATTCTATATATATACTCTATCTATATATTTGAGTATTTATTTGAGTTGAGTATTGAGAAAACCGCTCAAATTTTCGAAATTTTTACTCAAACGATCCATATGAAGAGCGAAGAAATATTTTTTTTTAATTTCACATACGAAAGGAGTTCGGCCAAAAAGGTTTATCCGTCTTCACCGCTAATGGACAAACAAGCGAACAAAATTTCCAAACAATTAGAAACATGTTCTTAGCATCGTGTTTTAATCCCCCAGCTCAATTTCCGCCTGAAGAAAACCCAAAGAAACGTAATAATGATAAGATACTTATGAGACGAGGGCGCGTGAAATGGAAGAATAATATCGCGCAAGATGGACACCTAATTGGGATGATCGCGAGAATGATTCGGGAGCTTTTATTCGTCCAGATGTATGCCCGGGAATAAGAGGAGAAGGGTGAGCGATCGAGAGAGGGCGCGTAGGTCGGGGCAGGTCGAAGACCATCGAGGGGCTGATACATCGTGGCTCGTAAACCGTTAAGTGCCCGTGAGCAAGTAGAAATGAAGCAAGCTAGCTAAAGTGAACTATATACATTTACGTACGGTCTATGGACTGGAACTTCCCTCCTCTCACCCCCCCCCCCCCCTCTCTCTCACTCTACACACACACACACACACACACACACACACACACACACACACACACACACACACACACACACACACACACACACACACACACACACACACACACACACACACACACACACACACACACACACACACACACACACACACACACACACACACACACACACACACACACACACACACACACACACACACACACACACACACACACACACACACACACACACACACACACACACACACACACACGAATCCATATTGGAGCATGGGATACACGGGAAATTAGAGGAGAATAGGGCCGTGGGACGGAAGCGGATGTAGCAGCCATAACTTCGCGGACCTCGAGCAAAACTCTGTTCTCTGTGTGTTTCTCTCTCGCTCTTACGTGCTTTCTATCTCCATCTCCCCCGTTCTTTCTCAGTCTTACATTCGAATCGTTGTTTTAATGCAGCGAAGTGCTCTTCTTAACCCCCGTCCCTCTCTTCACCTCGTTCACGCCATTTCTTAGTTCACTATACACCTACTTGACGATCAGGACGTCCACATCGCTCTCGCAGTCTCATCGATGGATTCGTAAAATTATTATCCCCGTGAAATTCGTATATCCAAATGTATTCGAATAATTGAATCGTCGATCGGACGTAGAAATTGCGAAAATAAATTATACATGTGTATATATGTGTATATATTGAAAAATGTTTATTTCTTTCGGTTAATTTTGTATCGCGGTGAAATGAAAGTGTGCAGACATATGTTACGGATATATATATTGTATTTAGGATCCAATTGGATTCCCATGGGTGTCTCTAACTTCCTAATAGGGGTTCACTGAATCGGGGCATTGGATCCCTATACTGAAACGCCACGCTCGTACGCTGGATTCCGATCGAGATTCCCCATTGGATTTCAAGGTACGAATCCAATTTGAACCTTAGAAGATTCACACATGATCGAACGGAATTCGATGCGATTCTTGATAGATCTTATCGTATTCTGTACATTGAATTTTCGAGACGAAATATATAGATATAGAAAATGAGTGTATCTTAAACGAGTATAAATTTCATCTTAAACAAAATAAACGTAAAAAGAAAACTGTTTACGTCTAAAATCCAAACAAGCTTTCATTTAAAAGGTACTGTACTAAAAAGTAGATATAACGTTGAGTAAAATTGTAAACCAAAACAGTATAACTACAAAAAGCCCCTTCTTTGGACACTCCTTGTAGCTGCAAGTACTCAAAAGGTACATAAACGTAGATATTTTGAAAATATGACATTTTCAAAGCTTGAAGCTTTTTTCAGACGTGTTAGAGCAGTTTTAGGACTGATGACGTTTGACGTCTCAAGCTTTCAAAATCTATATTTTATATTTAAAAAAATATACGTTTATGTATACTATCTTTAAAGTACTTGCACCTATGATGAGTGCCCAGGAAGGGGACTTTTTTGCATTTATGCTGTTTTGATTTTCAATTTTACCAAACATTATTTTTTACTTTTTAGGACACTGCCTTTTTACTCAAAGCTTGCTTTCAGACAGTTTTGTTTTTTACGTTTATTTTATACTTTTTAGTGTTAGAGTTTGTTTATTTATTTGCCACGCCAGATCCTCATGCTATTCAGACATCGGCGTAACGAAAAACCTTGCCTTAGGTTACGAAGATTTTCCGAGAAACTTTATAATAGTGTAATGATAAACAGTGCTCAAGTCAACAAAATTAATGAGCCCAAACTCGATTGTGCTACCATTTGCCATTGGGAAACTTGAGTTCCCACCTTCCACCGCCCTTATCAGACTCTCGTTATCATGCGTAATGAAAAGTGCTCATGATAACAAAGCAAATGAGCACAAACTCGACTGTCCTTGTATATGCTATCCAGGAGTTGCATTGCCCACCTCCCCCATCATCAGACAAACGCCATGGCACCATATTATTGCATTTTCACCGAAGTTACATACGTATGCCAAATTTCAGCTCAATCGGCTGCCAGCGAGTGCTTGAAAAATGGATCACAAATGTTGAACCAGGAAGACATACGAACGAAGCAGGTTGAATAAAAACTTGTAAAAAGTACAAATCGCTGAATAAAGTATACTTTGTAAATCCATTTGAATCACATCACTGGAAATTCACCTCAATTTTCGTTCGTTGTTTATTCTACTGTACTCCGGCATAATATCACCACACACGTGCAGGCTCACGAAACGTGCAGGTTATGTTTCAACAAGCCTATCATTTTCTCCTGACTTTTTACCAATCTTCGGTTCGAACGTGGTAAGAATTCTCAAGTGGCGTTCATCGGGGAACATTGCAGAATTCAATTGGATCCCAAAGAGGACTCCCTATGGGCATTGTCCCCAACAAATCCCTATAGAGACGTGGGTGCATTTTGGGACTTCCCAACGAATTTATGCACGGGGTCACAAAAATATATTTTTTCACGAGAGTCTAAACATACCATTCGAGCATATCAAATAAAAGAGTCCACATTGGAATCCCCTTGGATTTCAATGTGGACTCACTATCTACGGCATCCCTGTCAAATGCCTACAGGAATGTGGTAGGATCTGAGGACTCCCAAAAAAATTTCTGGCCGGGAGACGCGGACGAGATTGAACCATCGCCATGTGCGTACTACTGGGGTATGTAGAAACTTGAGAGTAAAAAAAACACGATTCCTCCAATGCAATAATTCTCCCATTCGATATATTTAATTGGTCAGGTATATAATGCTGTTTTAAATCGGTGTGTCGACATATATCGTATTTCACATAAATCGTGTACTCTTACACGTATACCTTTATTACATTATATATATATATATATGCACAAAATCTACTGATCATCAATTGTCTTAAAATTGCCAGTATACGTGACACCGTGTCTCGACGCGGATATATATCATTCTCGCCACCGATTCCAATCGCGTACCTTGTAACGCGATTAAAAATTAAAAAAATCGCATTAAATATCTCATCGATCTTTTATTCATAACAAGAGAGACGATCGATCTCGTTGAGGATCGAATCGATGTTTAAATGAGCGCGGACGCGAGAGATCGCCACAGAGCCGTACGTATAGTCATTAACGCTTCATCGTATACACGTTTTTAATCGACATGGAGAAAGAGAGAAAAAGAATTGAAGAAATCGAGTACGAGATAAAGGGAGAGGGAGGGGGGGGGAGGGAGAGAGAGAGAGAGAGAGAGAGAGAGAGAGAGAGAGAGAGAGAGAGAGAGAGAGAGAGAGAGAGAGGGAGGGATAACATACCCTCTTTCCACCCGGTAACAAATGTTTCTGGTAGGAATTAACGAGCAATATATAAACGTCCGTTTCGACGAGAGTGTACATATATTATGTCCATCTACATGTATATACTTTCAACTATACGTGTGTAGAAGCGATATAGATTGAGGAGAAAAAATAAAAAAGGGATATAGAGAGTAACCTTTACCCTTCGCGTTTAATCGATCACTTAATGACCTTAGAGCGTCGGTCCTCTTCGCGATCGAACGATCCTGGTCCTCGTAATTAATATACCCCTGCGGCAAGTACAATGCTTGTGTGTGCCTATATATGCCTGATATAGAGTCGGGTAACCACCTCACTCAGTGATGAGAAATGTATTTGGGAACGCTTTGCACCTGACTTACAATATATATATATATTTATACATACACACTGTCAAAAAGTTTATTTTAAGTTTAATAAATAATTTTCCTCGTTGCCTTACGGTCTACTGCGATTATCTTTCATGCAAGTATATTTTTCATTTGTCCTATCGTTTTCCCATGCAGACGATTCAATGAATACATACTTGTTTAAAATACATTGTTAATTTAAAGGTAAAAGAGATCTAGTCGAACGAAACGTATCTCCATTTGCAATTTGCATGCGGTAAATGCTTCCTGAATTCAAATGTATTTTTAAACCGAACGAATAAAAATAGGATTTGAAATACTGGTATTTTTATTTGCAACTAGCAAATTTACCGTATTTGCTCATATGCAATGCACGTTTATTCGCCTTGTTAACGATCCTCAATAGTGAAAAATTATAAAAAATATATTTGGCTAATATGGGGAAAAAGGGTCCTATCTGGCAGAAATTTGAACCACTATTTGGTCGTAATTTTACCTTCTAATCATGAACACGCTATTGGCAATTGTCACTTTCTATAATTGATCATGGTACAATGATATGGAAGCAAAAGTCTGTATTTGGGGTTACAGTGGTAAGGCATCCGTCAATATTTACGTCCTGCTGGTGTGTCAAACAAACATTCCGATTAGCCCTACTTCGGAATCGTTACATGTTACGCAATGGTACGATATGCGAGATAATTATATGTCATGTTATATAGCGAAAATTTTTTATTGAAATTTCCATAGTGGTCAAATTCAAATAGTGGTTCATTTTTTTTTAGAACGCGCCCATTTTCTAGACATTTACCAAATATTTGATTTAATCACGGTTTCGGTACATACGAGAGGATGTTCTTCTTGCGTGGGTATCACAAGATACTCGCGGACTAGCTTATGAATGCTTGGAGTACAAATGGCTTGCGGGAGAAGCCGCGGGCCCTACGCCACACTCCGGCCACTGGGTGTACTACTGCGTCTATGAATTTGCTAGTTAATGCAACTTAAAAAATCTAAATAGACTCATTCAGTCTATACGATAAAAATAATACCAAATATCACATTCACTAAAAGCAGAAAAGTGTTGCGTTACTCAACGCTGTTGAATACACCTCAATCAAATAAATAAATATTAGGACTACAAATAAGGTATCGGCCTTAGAATAAATACAGCTGTATTGAATGTTTGAAGAAAAAAAAAATTCCCTCCTCGTCCGACGTCATATAAAAGCAACCTAGTAGACCATTTCTTTCGGACCAACAGCTTAACGTAACCTCAAAATCTACATCTGCACAGTGAGCAAAATAATTTGCAATGACGCGCATCTTAGACTATGAATGCTTTTTGTGTTCGGATTGAAAATAAATACTTTCGGGGCTAGGAAGATGATTTGTCAGGCAGTGGGAGAAGCTGTCGAAGGACCTGGGACGGTCATATTGCCGCATGACAATGCCAGATCACACACAGCAAAAAGGACCAGAGATGCTTTAGATTCCTTGGACTGGGAGGTTTTGCTGAATACGGCGTATTCGCCAGACTTGGCTCTATCGGATTTTCACTTGTTCGGATCGCTCCAACATCATTCGACTGCCAGACAATTCGAAACGTTGGATGAAGTAAAACATTCTATTACCGACTTTATCAACTTAAAAAACTAGCATCTTTTCACCGCCAAGGAATTGGCAATCTGCCTGACAGGTCGGGCAAATGTGTGGAAGCGAACGGAGATTACCCTTCCGATTAAAATGTACCTTGATTTTAAGTAAATTGATCATCATTCGCATGAAAGAAGACCAACAACTTATTCGCACACCTGCAACATGAGAAATTAATTTCTGGAATAGTAGATTCCAATTAAAAAAAAAACAAACTTAGGAAAATGTTACTTGACTCAAATAAAACACGATAACTCAAGGGCATTTAACTATTTTGATAGGCCAACAAATATTCGGTTTTCAACCATTTTTTTAATGCGAAAAATATTTAAAATAAAATGTTGAAATTTGGTTTGATCGCTTAACAACCTTTATTGAACATGATCATATTTTTCAAAGTTTGACAATACATGATACTGGGAGTGGGAGGAGCCACGTATGTCAGTACGCCGGTGATGAGATTCTTCGCTTGCGGAAGTGCTCCTACACGCCCTAGATGAGCAATCAATATAAAATTTGGCAAACACGTGTACAACAGGCGTCTTCATTAGGCGAACTAGAATCAAGAAGAATTTTTTTTAAATAGTGAGCAATCGCAGGGGCAGTTTAGTTCGACCATTTTTGCAGTTATTTTTCATAAAATGAAAACGTTTGAATATTTTTCCATAATTTTAGTTCAACTAATGAAGCCGTTTGTTGTACACGTCCCTGTCAAATTTCATAACATCCAGTGTAGGGGCACTTCCGCAAGCGAAGAATTTTATCTCCGGCGCACTGCATACGTGGCTCCTCCCACTCCCACAGTACCATGTTTTGTCAAACTTTAAGAAATCACGTTCAATAAAGACCGCTTGGTAAAAATGCCGAATTTCAACATTTAATATTTAATTTCTTTATTTCTTTCTTCCTTCGTTTCTACATTTAACATTTTTCGCATGAAAAATTAGTGAAAAATCAAAAAATATTTCCCCTAACAAAGTAGAAACCTTCTTCAACATTTAATATTTAATTTCTTTATTTATTTTTTCTTCATTTGTATATTTAATATTTTGCGCATAAAAAAATAGTGAAAAATCGAACAATGTTTGCCCTAACAAAGTAGAAACTTCTCTTAGAGCCTTAGGCCACAGTAACGGGTATGAAATGATGTTCGAATTTAACCATTTTTTTCGTATGAAGAAGTGATTTACTCGTAAAATTAATTACACATGTATTTAGTATGAATATCAAGCTGTTAGAAAAAATATATATTTTTTTCGATGGACAAAATGGCCGACTACTCGAAACTTCTTGGAACAGCTTTTTTCCAATTGGCGTGACAAATAACGTGAACAATTTTCACTCGATTTACTTCAAATTTAAAAGTTATGTTCCTAATTGCATTTCGCAGAGAAGTACGTACGGAATTTCTGATTAATCGAAAACCTTTCATTTTATGAGCAGTTATAACGAAATTTTTCACTGAACATTCATTTCTTAAGTTCAAATACCTACAACTGTTGAATAAAACAATATTTTTTAAATTCCGTACGTACTTCTCTAGGTATTCTAATGTAGATTGACGAGAATTTTTGTTCTTTGTTCTAGGTCAGAAATTGTGAATGCTAAATGCCACGCCGCGGAGCGCCTAAAAAAAAGATAGCAAAAGAAAATATTAGAAGTCGGCCATTTTGTACATCGAAAAAAAAAATTCTAACAGCTTGATATTCATACTAAATAGATGTGTAATCAATTTTATGAGTGAATCACTTTTTCATACGAAAAAAAATTGTTAAATTCGCACATGATTTTATACCCGTTACTGTGGCCTAAGGCCTTAAGGATGTACGATCATTACTACGAATCCAACTTTCGGATTTGAAATTTTTCTATGATTTTGACGAATACTTTATATGCCTATTGCCCAAATTTGCGCTATTTCGACCGTTCAGTTTTTTTGCAATAAAACTGCAAAGTCGAGCACTTTGATTTACCAAGGCACGTAGTCTAATGGAGACGGTCAACCGGAAGTGCGGTGATCGTGGTTTTACGGCTCACGTATCCAACTAAACCCGTTGAAAACTGAAATTCGATAGATTAGATATAATAGATATTGTAAAAAATAAGAAAAATTAATCTTCACTGTGTAGTTAAAGCACTACATTCCAAGAAAGTTTCAATTTCCGGTTGAAAATGATCAGAACGAAGAAATAGCACCCACAACGTCGCGAGTAACAGCTGATGCGTTTGGCGAACATAACCCAGCTTTGTTTTAAAATTAATTAGAATAGAAGCTGCCACAAAATATGCAAGCAACAATTTATGTTGTTGTGTATAATTATATTCTACCTATCGTGTTAATTCCGCTGAGATAATTCAAGCCTATATTAATAGTTTTCCGGCTGATTTTTTGTTGTCTTTTTAGTCCGTTTTTATCGTGGTTATGTTAATATTATTATTACAAAGATTACTACCGGGTCGTTGACAATCTAACTTTTCAGTTTTTATTCGTGCACGTGCAATAAATTCATCATTTACCACAACATTTGGCCACTATAATCAATAATACGAATAACCAACATAAGTAAACATCAATCAGAGCGGCTATGGGTAAAATAAATTTAGACTCTTTTTTGACCCCGTGGAAGTGATCGAACCTCCTTAATTCACGTCGATGATCGCGAAATCTACTTCTCTGGTACCGAGAAAACTTTTGGAATTCTGGGGATGTGAAAAAAAAAAAGATAAACCCACAGCTTGCTCTCGTTTTTCCTAATACCGCGAAGCTCCGTCGATTGTGATTCCCCCATTTTTGCACGCGCCAGCGACTCTCGAGCTGCAATCGAGAGAAACCGCACGATTCTCGAAATATAACAGACGACCGGGGGGGATAGTCATATATCGCGGTGGTTTATTGCGATGCATTATTATAAGCGTATGCGTCCCGACATCGCCGCCGTAATGTGTGTCGAAGACGAGAGAGGCTAATGCGGTGAAACTGCTGCGGGAGGCAAGAGTGAGAGAGAGAGCGGGAGAGTGGGAGGGAGAGAGAGAGAGAGAGAGAGAGAGAGAGAGAGAGAGAGAGAGAGAGAGAGGGAAAAAAGAAAAGGAAAAAGGCGATACGAATATAATACCTTTACGGAGAATAACGACGAACGGTGTACGAAGGAGAGCTAGCGCGTACGTGATCTATTCACACATATATATTCATATTCATAGATAAGAACGCGTACCCAAGCACTGGTCAGTGCATATTCATAGTTTTGCATATATATATCCATACAGGCACACATGTGCAGGCGTACGTTCATTTGAAGCAGCGACAACGTTCGCCAGACGAAAAAAAAAAGACAGGCTACCGAGCGTAAGGGGCAATTCGTATGTTTTACTGTGCTCTCCGACGACAGGATGTTTTTTTTTTTTTTTTTTCAATATTCACGTCGGCACTAATCAAGACAAATTGAAACCTTCGTGCATGCCAGCATAGAGAGAGGACAAGAGAGAGAGCAAGAGGGAGGGAGAGAGAGAATGGGCGATCGAGAAAAGAGCGAGAGCGAGGGAGGGATGGAGAGAATATTGAGATACTCTTGAGGTGTCGCGTTCCTATTGAAATTTTTGGATTCCCCTCTTTCTTTTGAGATCGTTATATATATATATATACGTGCGTGCGTGCGTGCGTGCGTGCGTGCATGTGTGTGTGTGTGTGTGTGTGTGTGTGTGTGTGTGTGTGTGTGTGTGTGTGTGTGTGTGTGTGTGTGTGTGTGTGTGTGTGTGTGTGTGTGTGTGTGTGTGTGTGTGTGTGTGTGCGTGCGTGCGTGCGTGCGTGCGTGCGTGCGTGCGTGGGTGTGTGTGTGTGTGTGTGTGTGTGTGTGTGTGTGTGTGTGTGCGTGTGTGTGTGTGTGTGTGTGTGTTCCATCAGTTTAGTGTCTCTTGGTCAAAGTCTCGCGCGGTCTCTCTCTCTCTCTCTCTCTCTCTCTCTCTCTCTCTCTCTCGAAATCCGAGCGTGATTTAAGTCCTCGCGCATCTTATTAGCCGACGACATAATGGAAGCCCGCGAGGCTGCCGGTATCGCCCCGTGAATCCGTAATACGCTACTCCTTTATTGCGCGTAGACGGCGAATATGAGGAAGAAAAAGAAAAGAGGATGAAAAATGGAGAGAATGAACAAAATGAGTCGCATTGAGAAACGAAGGGCGATGAGAAAGAGAGAGAGAGAGAGAGAGAGGGGGATGAGCAGCTGCTCGCCACCGCAACTCTTCGTTGTCGTCCTGCCTGCTCGACGTGTGATACGTGTGTGTTTTATATTCGAATGAGTGCACGCATCATCTCCATGAATTTGTTCCGTCGCGCTTCACCAATGACAATTTAGTCGCCTCTTTCAGAGGCCTCGCATTCGTCATATACGCCTTGAAACGCGAACGAAAAATGCGTTTTTTCTTTCTTTCTTCTTCTTTTCTTCTCTCGACTCTCGTCCCTGTCCATTCGTTTTGAGGAAGAGTACTTCGAAAATTTTCCTCACGCGTTTTCAACGCATCTCGACTCAAGGGCTTCATCGATAAACAATGGAGTTGGTATTATTTAAACGAAGGGCTGCCGTTGCTGCATGGCCAAGCGGTGTAGGGTCTCGAAACTAGGGTCGTCTTGAATGGAGAATAAAAAGTGAGTTTGAGAATAAATAGTGAGTTTGAGAATAAAAAGTGAGTTTGAGAATAAAAAGTGAGCCAAGAATAGTTTTAGCATCGTAATATGACTTTTGTACGAGCGGATAGTTTTCTGGAATTTTCATCATTGCGGAAATTGCAGGCTGGTGAATGAGTTCGATTTTAGGGGGAAAATAACTTCAATCATTCGTTATTAACAAATGGATCGAGTTATCAAAAAAAATGATCCGGTCGTATCATAGAAAATGCTTTAAACTATGCTTTGTTCGAATTTGAAGTGAATCGGCTGAATACATTTTGAGATACGGCTTGGACCGTGTCATAAAACAGTTTTGCGGGAAAAAACGCAAAGAAAAGTGTCGTTTGAGACTTGAAGGTATAAAATAATGCAACGAAAAGAAATCCTGCTGAAAAATGTCAAGCTTACGCTGCCCCTTAAGGCTTCCCGACTCGATTTGAGAAATATTTATACGCGTTGAGTTATTCGAGTATCAACGTAAAGTGCATATGTGATGTATTGACCAAACGGGAGAAAAAAAAATTCAGCTACCCCTTGAATTTAATCCACCGAGTTCGAACTTGGCTCCAATTTACATGCCGGCAATATTGTTTCAAGCGATAAGAGATAAGATATTTTTTTCTTGAACACCGCCCACGTGTACATGATGCAGCAAAAACCCGTTTTCAGTTTAAGGGCTTAGGCTACTGTGAAGAACTGAAAATCAGGGTTATCGAAAGAAATTAATTTTGAAGGAATAGGTAGGATGAACGAAACATCGTTCGGACATTTATTTGTATGTACATTAACAAAATTGTGGACCGAAATTCCATAATTTTTTTCTTCAAATAATCGCAGAAATTATAAGCAATCACGTGAAGGACCTTTGAACTTGAGGGGCTTCAACGGTGTACTTGATTTTGGCCACCCGGTTGATCGAAAACGAAAACGAAGTTTTTCTTTCTCAAAATAGACAATATTGGTCAAGACATGGAAGAGGTTTTTCTTTTTGACCCCTTCGTTGACAGAGAGCATTCGACAAAAAGTGCCCCAAATGGCAAGACATTTTTTTATCCTGAAAACTTGTACTCTGGGATTTTTGAGGGTGCTGATTACGAATCTGAACTCAAAATTCAGGAATTCACAATGACGAACAACTATGGCGAATGAAAATACAAATAATACAGATTGATTTAGATGAAACTTGGTACTCATAGGTAAACCCCCGAGTACCAAGATTTATCCAAACCGAGCTGTTTTTTTCACTTTCGTCTGCCATATTATATCCGCCATTAGAATTTTTGAATTTTGTGTTTAGATTCGTAATAAGCAACCTCGAAAATCCCAGAGTACCAATTTTTATCTAAATCGAGTAAAATTTTCAATTTCGGTCCGCCATTCTAGCGCCGCCATTTTGAATTTGCAAATTTAAAGTTCAGATTCGTAATATGCGGCCTCAAAAATCCCGGAGGTAATAAGCGACCTCGAAAATCCCAGAGTACCAATTTTTATCTCAATCGAGTAAAATTTTTTATTTCGGTCCGCCATTCTAGCGCCGCCATTTTGAATTTGCAAATTTAAAGTTCAGATTCGTAATATGCGGCCTCAAAAATCCCTAAGTACTAATTTTCATCTAAATCGAGTAAAGTTTTTGATTTTTTCCCGCCATATTAGATCCGCCATGAATATTTTTTTATTTTCTGTTCAGATTCGTAATAAGCGACCTCGAAAATCCCAGAGTACCAATTTTTATCTAAATCGAGTAAAATTTTTAATTTCGGTCCGCCATTCTAGCGCCGCCATTTTTAATTTTCGAATTTAAAGTTCAGATTCGTAATAAGCGACCTCAAAAATCCCAGAGTACTAACTTTCATCTAAATCGAGTAAAGTTGTTTATTTTTGCCCGCCATATTAGATCCGCCATTAATATTTTTGAATTTTGTGTTCAGATTCGTAATGAGCAACCTCGAAAATCCCAGAGTACCAATTTTTATCTAAATCGAGTAAAATTTTTAATTTCGGTCCGCCATTCTAGCGCCGCCATTTTGAATTTTCGAATTTAAAGTTCAGATTCGTAATAAGCGACCTCAAAAATCCCGGAGTACTAATTTTCATCTAAATCGAGTAAAGTTGTTATTTTTGCGCGCCATATTAGATCCGCCATTAATATTTTTTTAATTTTGTGTTCAGATTCGTAATAAGCGATCTCGAAAATCCCAGAGTACCAATTTTTATCTAAATCGAGTAAAATTTTCAATTTTGGTCCGCCATTCTAGCGCCGCCATTTTGAATTTTCGAATTTAAAGTTCAGATTCGTAATAAGCGACCTCAAAAATCCCGGAGTACTAATTTTCATCTAAATCGAGTAAAGTTTTTTATTTTTGTCCGCCATATTGGCGCCACTATTTTGAATTTCCAAATTTTGACTTCAGATTCGGATGCAGCGAGCCCAAAAACCCCCAGTGAGGCTGCGATTTCAAATCAGAGCAAGCCACACAAGGCACGAAATTATTTGACGCACTATTGCGTCAATGCCAACGAATGGGGTGAATGCTGTTTTAATTATGGAGAAAAAAATGTTGAATTTTTTTCGCTCTTTCGATGAAAAATTACGTCCCTATTCTTAATAATCAATGAAAAGAAAATGTTAAGTAGAAAAACGTTGTGCATGATTAAACTACTGTTACACTACTGAATGAGTGTAACAAATTTCAAGTCAATTCGTTTATCATATGTCGAGAAATCGTTGTAATAATAAGTTAACCTTCAATCTATGATTCCTGCATCATATGTTGGGCCTTCCTATTCAATTTGAGTTGCTTCAAGCGACGAACGAGTGTTCGTCACTCTCACAATAGCCTGACCCTTTAAACGCGTTTTAGTTCCGACCGAACGCCTTCATTACTAGTTTTTTCCAGGCGAAAGGTAGAACTGATAAATCAATGTCGATGTTCAAACTAGTTTTAGTAAAAAAAACTAGTTCTAACGAAGTAAATCAGTGAAAATGCTTTGGGTTTGTTTGAGTTTAGGACGAGTTTAAATCGACTTTCAAATTTATTTACCAGTAAATTGTAGTTTTTACTAGGAAAA
Organism: Ophion costatus; assembly: GCA_951751655.1. NCBI lineage: Eukaryota > Metazoa > Arthropoda > Insecta > Hymenoptera > Ichneumonidae > Ophion > Ophion costatus. The sequence goes on from OX632358.1 coordinate 18,702,884, forward strand.
AGTGATTCAAGGGGGAAGATAGCTTTAGCCGAGGAAAAAATTGCTGATTTTCGTAATTTTTTTTTAAAGGAAAGTTTTCTCTACCATTTTAGAGACTTAGGATATTTTTTTATTACTAATTTTGGCGGCGTCGTGGTATTTTTAAAAATCATCTTTAAAAATACCGGAGGTATGGCACGGTCTTCTAAACGGGTTGCGGCCGAAGTTGTCAGATGGCGTGATACGTAGCATCAGCGGGATTAATCTGGAAAAAAACCAACGAAGATTTTTCTTTCATTAACACTCATGTGCAGAATAATGAACCAACAAAAAGTGACAAATTTTAAAGATCGATTGAATGGTATACGCTTTGAAACCAAAAGGTGAAATTAAAAAAAAATGGCTACATTTTGAAATAATTTTTTTTTTGTTGCAAAAACATTTAGGGTTATATTTTATACAATAAAGTTAGAAAGATTTATACCAAATTTCATTGGAATCGGTCGATTATTTTCCAAGCTGTACGTCACGCCAGTTTTGACAATTCAGTTTAAAATACTGGGCCACACTTCCGCCATTTTTAAAGATTAATTTAAAAAAGTACCATGTAACAGTCAAGGGTAGTAACAAACCATACCCTAAGTCTCAAAAGTGGTAACGAAATTTTTCCTCAAAAAAAAATCTTGAAAATCGCTGTTTTCCTCGCTCAAAGATAGCTCTCCTCTTAAGGGGGGAAATACATATAAATGGTCGGAAACAACGAAAAATTTCGGGATTTTTTCCAACACTACTACTGGACCAATCGTTTTCAAATTCTCAGGGTATTTTATTGTACATTGGAAGACATGAAAAACGTTTTTTTTAATCGACAAAAAGTGTTGATCATCAGCCCGCAGCCAATTGTTGCTGAACGAATTTTCTCCGTAATGTCGAACTGCGGCAGCTGTAGTTTTTTTTTCATTCGAAACAAAAAATTGAAAAACCATTACATTCTATACGAAAGTACGCTGTCGATAAACCAAGAAAAAGTTGAAAAAGTTGAATATTATAATAATGGCGGCACTTAGAAAAAGGAGATCGAATTTCCACCGAAAATTTTCATGTTTTTTCATGCAAAAAATTATTGTTTAATTAAATTTTGTATTGTATATGGAGGTTTATCGACGAGGGTTCGCAATTATGTGTCTAAAAACCTTTAGTCGAAATGAATCAGGCAAATAGTCTTTTTATCGCTGCCGCAAATTTCGAAAATTTGTTCAGCAACAATTGGCTGCAATCTGCTGAAGAACACCTATTATCGATTAACCCTTGTCAGTCACACCTTCAGATTGTGACGTAATAGTCATTGGGGGTGCAATTAACCCCACTCACTTTGGAGAGTGATGAATAATTGAAAAATTGAAAAAAAAAAATACTACAATGCATTTTCAGCCCTTGTGTGTAAGACCATGCCGATTATTTTCAAGTCGTGTAATTTTTAATATAAAATAAAAAATGTCGAAAAAAACATCTGAAAAAATGGCTTTTGTTTACAAAAAGTCATGCAAAAATTTTAATTTTCATTTAAAAAAAACGTTTATAATCCTGAAATAGCATACATTCGGGTGGGAATGATTAAATTAGTGACCGTACCAAAAAGTATATTTATTTGAACATCTGAAGTGCGAATTGCTTCAGAAAAAATGATACGTCAATTTTGTAGGAATGAGCGATAGTTAATTACGAAAAATGCTTTTAAAAATTGTAAAAGAATATGTATACGCGCTAAAACGTTCCTCCACTTCCTCGAGCAATTCTTCTCGGACAGTTCGCGTCCGCAGATTATAGGCCATCTTTTAAATTTGTCAATTTAGCGTCTAATTTTTTGTTTTAATCCCAACTTCGCAATTTTAAAATTTTTTATTACTTACCATTGAAGATCGAAAACCGAGCTCCGAAATTTTTTTCTTATTGTAGTCACACGGGGTTGTAGGCACCCCAGATTTTCGCACTGTCCAGTTCAAGCGGCTGCCAAAATAAAACTAACGAGCCCTTTTAAATGAAATCGACGAGGCTCCCTACTAGGAGGTTCAAACTACCTACAGATGGGGAAACATGTCCCAATTTCTCAAAATTTCTGTAAGCTATCGCAGGTCGAAAAACGGCTAGGGTTGATTCAACCCCCGATGACCGTTAAGGGTTGAAAAAATGTTTTTCATGTCTTCCAATGTACAATGAAATACCCTATAAATTTCAAAAAGATTGATCCAGTATAGTTGCGTTGGAAAAAAATCCCGAAATTTTTCGTCATTTTCGACCATTTTTATGTATTTCCCCCCTTAACTGTACACGCGTAGTTCCGGTGAATTGCGATTACGAAAATGCCGAGTAAATGAAGTTGTTCCCCATTGCACCCTCGCGGGGGTGTGAATTCGCATTAGGCGCAATTACCTACTTGTTTCATCGACGAATCGTCCAAGCTGCGACGATTCCCACGAGGCGCACTCCGGTTCTCCACGTTCGCAAATTCTCCGCGAGCTCGTGAAGAATCGCCAGAGGGAAATACGAAGGCGAACGCCCGAGTGCGCCGAGTCATTTGGCGAAAGAACAAACACACACAAGCACGAATAAGCGGGCGACAAGAAAAAGAGAAATTTAGTGAAAAAAATGAGCAAGTAGCTAACGAGAGCTGAAACGGTGCAATAAGTATGTGGAAAAGGAGAGCGCGAAAGAATTCTCGGTTCGTGACCGCAAATCGCGTTTCGCGACAAAACAATGTTGCCTCAGCGATACACCCGCGGTGAAAGACGTACGCGGCACGTCCCTCTTAAATATATGTTATACACACCGAACACATTGTTTCCCGCACGAATCGGCGATCGCAAAAATTGCTCATACGTGCCGGGAAGTCGATTCGCCCGCAACGGTGCGGTGACCGGAGAGGCACTGGCTCTCCCTTCTTCTGCCTCCCTTTTCTTCCTCATTCGACCAAACGAGAAGCTCCTCTATTCGCAACGGCAGCTGAAAAATTAAGCTTGTACGAGCACGTACTTGATCATTGGATCGCTTCTCGGTTGTGGTTTTTCATTTTCTCCAGATAACGCAAGATAGGCTTGTATACACGGAGAAAAATACGGCCTCGAATTCTAACACTGGTTGCTAGAATTCTAATATTCAGTGCTAGAAAGGTATAGCAGTTTACTGCCAGTTCGGAATTCTAAGACTTGTTATAGAAGTGTAAAAATGATTCTCACACCGTATAGTAAAAATGATGCGTGCATATTACATTTGAAACTATTCTCGCATAGGCGCGAGTCATATATGCTGTATAGTAAAAATAATGCGTGCTTTGTAAAATACCAACCTTTATTACACTCTACATTTTCATATGGATTTTACTATACGTATAGCATGAATCTTCGTGTATGTATAGATTTCACTATAAGCATAGCATAAATCTTCGGCATATAGCGAAAAATATTGCGAAGTTATTAGTAAAATGTGACTCTTTATACCGTATTTTTTGTAGAATACTGGAAACTAATCGTTCCAATCACGTGGGCGAAATATTTCTTGAATACTACAAAAAATCACAATACGCCGAATAAAATGTATTATTTGTATCAGTTTACGTGCCATATCGTAGATTAAAATATAAATTTCTTCATTATTACTATACCATAATTACAATTTTTATCTTCCATTCAATACTTTTTGATATTCAATGATATTTTTTTTAGAAGCATAGTATTAATTCGAAACTTCGAGGTCCCTGTTTTCTCGGTGTAGTTTTCATCGTTGGAAAGCATCGAAGATTAATTCATTTCAATTAGGCGTTTTTTGCCGATTCAGGCTGTGGAGATCCCTCAAACTTTTCTACGTATTGTTATTCGGAATTTACGGCCTCGGTGTGCAACATCTTTGGATGCAGACTACAGTAAAAACTATACAGTAAAATATAGACTATAGTCAAAATATGTGCAGACTTTGGATGTGTGATGGTGCAGACTTTGGATAGTAAAAATAACGCTGTGGATAGTAAAAACGATATGCAGACTTTGGATACTAAAATAAAGAATTAAAAAAATCAATTATCCTAGCATCGTTGCATTCCAACGATGCAAACTTCAACGTCATGCTGAATTCCATCTTATTCTTATATCGTGATTCGTCAATATTGGAAGAAAAACGGCGTTTGCCGCAGTTTTCAATTAATTGTATACAACCAATTGGTCCGCGTAAGCTTTTAACCCAAGAACGACGTCGATTTACAATCTTTTTTTCTCACGAGAGTATCGGGACAACGAGGTTGCAATTTCACACACAATTGCAACATAGTCTTGCCAGGTAAACGTTTTTTCTTGATTGAAAAATATGAATAAACACTGCAGCTATTATTATTTAAACAAAGTGCCACCGTTGCTGCATGGCTAATTGGTGCAGGTGGTTCCAGAAACTAGGGCGGTGATGAAATATAAAATCTACTCCCAATATAACACTAAAGCTTTCGTACGACCGCATACTGTTACGAAATTTTGCAAATTGAGAAAATGGCAAGCTCTGGAAAAGGTTCAAATTCCAATGGAAAAAAACAACTTTAAACACTCGTTATTAACAGACACGCGCCAATACGAAAACATGTCTCAGTTCAAAGCAAGTAGAAACTCTACCAGAATAGACCGAACAAAATCGCTACAAAAAAGAAAAACAGATCGCGTCTTGACCTACCAACACCGGAAATGACGAATTGCATCCAGTAGGACTGCATTTTGCGTTGAAGTTGTACTCAACCGTCAGACTATTGTTTCATCCCTTACTCTCCCCATCAGCGTAGCCTTCGCTTCGAGTACGATCTCCGCAAAAGAAGGAAAGACGATAAACCTATCACCCTGTGCTCTCATCCGCACCGAATATAGCGAAATATCATAAAAACTTATCGAAAATTACCATCGTTTATTCATTTTTTTCCGGTCGCGGGGCGACCCTGCGACCAAGAAGTTTGCGAACCGTGACGATAATATTGAAATGAGCTGAGGTACTGGACCTATATATACATATATATATATATATATATGAGCCTGAGCGTACAGAGGGAAACAGGAAAGACGACGAAGTGTACAGAGAGAGTTCGCTGCGTGTGCGTCCACTCGGGAGAATAAGCCCAAGAGAGAATAGTGTGCAAGCGCCGCACCTGGAACCCATTACCGTCGGATAACAGTTTCTTTTGTCCCTTGTGCTGTGTCTCTGTGTATGTTTGCTGCTGTTGGGTTTTGCGTTGCGTATTAAAAGACTGCTCGACACACCACAACAATATAACGCGCGCGCGTACACACACTTCCACGCATGTATAGACGTGTTGGTGTACAGTTGTATTAACATGGGTCGCGAATGCGGAGAAACGCGACTCTAAGCTATATTGCAGCAGCCGGGGAGAGCGGCGCAACTACAGTAACATTGTTTGAAAGCCGGGACTTTGATCTGAGACCCGGTTGGCGTACATCAGTCGGATTTATGCCTACCTAGAATCGACCTCTTCGTTCCAGCGCTCTGACGATGTTCGACGTCGTTCACCACCACCGCCTGCAACACCCCTTCCCCCGTTGCTTTCTTCGTCTTGCGAAGTTTCGAAAACATTGCTCCGCGTAGCCCCGTTTCGTTGGGATCCGTAGAGACGGATCCATCCGCAGGCTCCGGTTATTCAGCATCGTAAGCGATTGCTTTTGGTTGCCGGCGGTTGGTTTTTCGTTGAGGAAAGATGGCCCACTGATAGCTTCCGGTGGACCAGGGACTGTTGGCTTCTAGTTGTGGATGAAGGGGGCAATGGGGCACGGATGGAATGTTGGCGTCGGGTGTAGTTCCTAAAACATTCATTTGGTCAAGATTCTTTTGGTGGGTTGGAACGTCAAGATTTGGGGATTTGTGGGGAATACCACCGAATGACAGATTAATGGAAGTTCACATCCAAGTGGCCTTCCTTATTATTATTGGTATTATTATTGAACTTTTTATCATCCAAGGTGATAATAACGTGCTTTGGAAATGATCTGCGATACACAGAGATCGGTGACATTCTCACGGGGCATCCCACTCTGGAAACCCAATTTGAAGGGTCATAATCGTGCATTTTTTTCTCGTAACACATTGGTTGGAATAAATTAATTTTTGCCGAGCATGTTGTACACATGTTTGTGGTTACAATGTAATTTTTTCGGAAGAGCATTTTTCAAAGTGGTCGTGGTGCTGCAGTTGGCGATGCAGTCCTTAAGCGGCGAGGCCCGAAACGGCAGGATCTCTACCAAGCTCGAATGTGATTTGAAACGAACACAAACATTTTGCTCTTCAAATATATCCAACTGGCTGTATGTTGAGGATCCACTTTTCGAAATTACGAAAAATACGAAAAATGGCAGATTTTCTTTAAAAAACCTCATTTTTCGCTTGAAAAACAGCATGCTGAAGTCGTTGTATTAACAAACGGTTGATCCAATTAAAAAATGCGATCGTGAACCGAAAATTATTACTGTTCGAACGTTAACTGTGCAAATTCAAGTCAATAGTGTGTGAGCTACTCAAGAAATCAATCCTGCCGTGTCAAGATATGTGGTTTCGAGATAATCGCGTTGAATCTCGACGAATCGCGGTAAGCCCGATGCACACTGCTCTACTGAAATAGGTGGAACTTCGTCGATTTTTATAACTTCAGGGTCCGGTTGGTCTCAAAATATTCTCGAAAGTTCACACTATAACAATATGCAAAAAAAGCATTTTTTGAAGTTTACAGAAAGGGATACCCCCTTATCGGGCTACAATTACCTAGGTGGGTAAAAAAATTGCATTTTCTAACGATATTTTTATCCCATAGTATCACGTATTAGCTATATTTCCGGAAAAATCATTGAACGATTCCTAAAATTGAATGGGCTACAGCTCCTAACAGTCGGCCGACGAGAACTAGCAGCACCATAGTTCAAACTTTAAACGCGTTTTTCTCGAAACACGATACGATGAGAAATATTTAAAGGTCGTTTACGATCTCACTTTTTAATAGTTACGTAAAAAATTATGACCTTTTTCATAGACTTTGAATGCTCGAGTTTCGATTCGTCGCCACGTTGTTGAAAATAAGGTTTTTCAAAAATCGACGATGGTCAACGACTCGTATTCAATGTTAACTTGAATAACCCATTTGGTTTTTCGATTTCGGATGGACCGTTTAAGCTATAGGGATCCTACCACCAAACGTCGCGAACAAATGTTATCATCTGCCGGCGGCGATGTTTTTCTTGTTTGTCTGTATTTTTTTTCTGAAGGCTCTCAATGTATATACCTTTGTGTTAAAAAAAATACGTTTCTTTCTCACAACCGTTCCACGACCGGAAAAACATTCGGTATTTGGCAATTTTTCCGGACCTTTCGGTAGATGTAACCCCTTAAAATGTACAAGTTCGCTCATTGAGTAACCTACAACGATAATTTTGAGCGAACTTTTGTGCCAGTGGCTATCAGTCAAAGTGAAAAAATTGGACTCGAATTGGCGTCGTTGGAATGCAACGAAAATTATTTTTTCTATTTTCATTTCCTCATTTTTGTTGTTTCAAAAATCTACATTTGTAGGTTAAAATTGTAGATCGCTAAATAAGCATAATAAAACATTATTGAGGGAGTTTCATAGCTAAGATGCGTCCAAAGAAATTCCAGCAATAAAGAAGGAATCATCTTCGTGACATTCCAATGCAAACTAGTATGACATGAAAAAAAAACGACCCAAGGCAAATTTCGCGTTTCTTTATTTCTAAGAAAAAGTTGTTCACCTTGCCGTTATAACTTCCGTCTGCTTGGGAAAAAACTGATTTTGAGGAAAACGCGTTCGAACTGTAAAGTACATTTGGCAAAAAGGCTTAAGTATAAAAGCAACCAATTTGTACTTACACCCAGTCGTGAATTTGTTCGAATTTCAATTTGGTATCTTCGACACGTGCTCACCAGGCCTCAACCTTCCAGAAAAAGTAGCAGGAGAACTGGAAACTCGCTTTTAAACGGGAAGAAAGAAGGGTCGAATGGGGGTACACTCCATGCGTGAATCTTTCATGAAAAGCAGCACACGAGCTCAAAACTCGCTCATAAACGAAGAGAAAAAAGGCAGAAGCGTATACGCACCACCTGCGCGCCGAATCAACGACACGCAAAATACCGGCAAAGTCATTTTTCGGTAGAGACGAAAACGGCGACGGGTAACACATTCGGTCAAGAATATTCACGATAAATTTGGCGTGTCCGCGAGAGTTCTGTAACGGTTGTATCAATTGAGGCAACCGGGCACAGTATTAGCACAAAAACACGCGCCCGCGCTTGTGTGTGTGTGAGTGTGAGTGTGAAACTAAACGTACAATTCAAGTTGCAACACATTCTGGGGCCTTAATGATCTATTACAAGTATTAAAACTTTCATTAGTAACAAATATCAGTTATTTTACGAATATATAAAGGTGGTGTTTTTTTTTTTTTGGCAAACCCTTGCGCGTTTTTCCGTCTTACCCTTACCGATAGAATCCTTTCCTATCACTCCCTATTCACACTTCGGTAAGCTAACCTAACGTCCGTTGCACCCACGCCCGTTTTAAGTTACCATATACCGCATTTGCCGAGGGTACGGAGAAACTGTGGCAAACCCGTACCTACCGGCATAGGGGCCACGTTTTCTTTTGACTCTGTGGTGCACAGACCTTTCACTCAAGTATCTTCACCAAGGGCTCATTGTCGGAAGTATTGGCCTCCCGCTCACTGGTTACCGGACTTGTCCACGCTCCGTCTTTTTTTTTTATTTTAATTTTTCGTGTTTTTCCACTACCCTTTTATTATATCTCGAAGTAATTCGAATCAAATCCGGCTCTAAGCACCTCAAAATTGTTTGAGGTGTTGATTAAGAATAAATCAAATTTGAATAGAAATTTGATTTGGCGGAGTTGTGGAGAAGTCCGGTTTCTTTTGCCAGCTCCTCATTTATATATATATATATACACACACAGGGTGAGGCACATAAAATGTTACAGAGCAATAGCACTCAAACTATTGATCATGTCCAAAAATGTTTCAGACAAAAGTTTCAGCGTTCGAGAAGGCCGTCATACTGGACCACCCTATTTTTTTTATCGGTGGAGGCGCTGAAGCTACGTCAAGGTCAACTCCACTTTTTTAAATGGAAGCATGTTTTTTTTTTCGATGACATTATTACTGATTTCAAGACGAATTCGGCGACCTACAACACAACACAAGGTCATTCTAGTCACGCAAAGTATGAAAATAGTAAAAAAAATCGAAAAATATCGGAACAATCACTTTCAAAGGATCCACTAACCTTGGTTTGGGTCTACCTACAGAGGATGCTCGAAGTGATGACCCTTGCTTTGTAAACACATGCTTGATCGCTGTTTTCAGTTCTTACGATACCAATGTTCCTTATCGGCAGCAAGTCTTCGAGCATCTTCTGTAAGCAGTGTAAACCCAATTGTCCTGAATTATTGTTGCTTCAATGGTTATCGTCGTTGTTTTTAACTGAAAGCATTTGATTCTTGTCAAACGATTATAGGTATATTATATGTAAAAACGCTCGAAGAGCTCGTGATAGACATGAAAACCGTATAGCCCAATCGTCTAGCACAACCCGAGTCAAAGTATTCGACCCACAAAATGAAGGCTTCCTTTCCCGAGCGAAAATCGGTGATAGCGGATTATCGGGGATCTAAAGGAGGGTACAGTGATTGGAAACACTATGCGTTAGGGCCTCCGTTGAACCTTCGGTATGGCAGAAAGTAGACTTTTTGACTCAAAGGAGCTCAACGAGGTCCACAACTCAACCTACGGAACCTTAGATGGGCCTACGTTGAGCGCTCCCGCCGAACCTACTGGCTCCCCTTTCGACCCACTGTATACTAGCAATATAAATCTTTATTTTTGCTTACAATGTACACTACGTCTACGTGTACTATATGCATGAAATATTTGATAAATCCAAAACAAAATGAATCTCTCAATTAAGAGTTTTACCACAACGATTTTTCATCGTAATTGGTCATTCCCTAGCCTATTGATATGATTTTTTTCGAAGGAAATATTTCACCTACCTATGTAAGATTCGAACCAAGTACCTTCCTATTCATAGCTACGCACGTTGCCCCTATGCTACCGAGTGCTTATAAAATTTTAGTCGCAGATATGGGATAGGAGACCAAATAAATACCTATAATTGTTTGTTGTATCACATGATCTATAACAATTAGTTAATATCATTGTGATAAATAGAGAGTTTTATCGGATAACATCCTATACATTTTTCAAACATAACCTATATATATGTATATAATTTGTCTCTCCACCTTTATTTTGCTTTTATGAAATATTTTTTAATGCATTTTTATTCTACCCAGTACGCATTTTTGTACGTGACTGTTTTTCGGCTTTTTTTTCGACCATCGCAAATTGAGAATTGTGGAAAATTTTTTTGTCATGTATATCCATGATAAACTTGAACGAGGTAGCAGGAGCTCCATTTTTATTCTTTGAAAAGTTTCGTACAATTCTTTTTCGCAAAGGTATTTCATTTTTGGCTAAAAAAAAGACATTCTGGAAAATTCAATGTAACTCAAGAACTATAGAGTTTAAGAGGAAATATCAAAGATGTAAAAAAGCAGCGTAAGTTTATACTGAATAGCCTGGAACTTTTGAAGAATTTTCCGGTGAGATTTTTTTCTCACCGGAAAACTTGTGACGTCCATAAATTCGATGGAACTGGAGTAAGACTGCATATACGAGCATTCTTCTATGAATCACCTATAAAATGATGATAAACCGATATTGAGAAAATTAGATTGTTTTTGCATATTAATATTACACTAATAATTTGATAAGGTGACGATGTATTTGTATTTATTGTGTAGTATTTATTCATCATCTGATAACGCATATTTACCTGTGCCATTCTTCGGGGAATCAAAGAAAACGTACCTTTTTCGTTATCAAACGGGTTATCGATCAGGCCACAATGGAATGATGATGGAGGAGATATGGAATTTGGGCCGCAAGCAGGTTAGGTGGGGTCGAGGCAACGGATTTGAGATCGAAAGCAGGGTACGAAGGCCTGTGCTCCGCACGTTCACTGAAACTAGCGGTCGAAAGAAGGTTTGGGAGGTCTAAGAGAGGCTACACTGGACCAAGGGGAGGTCTCTTCATGGCACTGAACTCGACAAATGGGGTATGGTAGGTCCAACGAAGGCCGGCGGTTTGTGCATTACAAAAGAAATAGGTCCTGCGAGGGTTCAGAGGAGGCTAAAAATTTCGACTCGGGAAGCGACAAACCTCCCCCTTGCGAAATGACTCAATGAAGAGGCAATAATGCTCTCGAAAGGGTCTCACAATCAGTGAAGTTACGACGAAGCTGAATCATCCAAGGCACCTTCACCGTTGATCGACATACCCCCCCCCCCCCCCCCCCGTATATCAGACGTTTTCCCTTCCACCGATCAGTACACCCAAAATGATTCAATCGGACGTCTGCGTGACCGCGAATGAAACCTGTGTTTTCCGGTTCGGAACACGACA
>OX632358.1:18714635-19026949 GCA_951751655.1 Ophion costatus
AAGCGGGCGGCTAGTTACATCGACGCCTATATATAGCGCATATATAAGGGCGCGAAATTAACGCTCGTATACAAATCCTTCGCGTCCTTTTGAAATGAAAATCTTCCGATACATACACCCGCTCACGCACACATACACGTAAATCTATATGTGGACAATATACAAAGCACATGAGTGAGTGGATACTTCGTGGAAAGGATTACAGTCGAGTCTCTCGTGATTGCATATTAGAAATCATGGAAACTAGATAGGCATTTATCGACCTCATATCGGTATACGTGTTTACGTAGGTAATGGTATATAAACGTATCGTTTATGTATCATTGCTGTTACCCGATGCGCCCAATTGCATCTGCGTGTGTACGTGTGAGTGTGGCGAATCGCTCGGGGCATTTTTCCCGCATAATCTCGCCGATACATGGGAATCCCCCGATTATCCGCTATCTCCGAATATTCGCACACGTATGCACGTTCAGTCTGGTCGATTTTCTTGTGGGAGAAATTAAGCAATTTGGCTGGTGAGGCGCAGGGTGCGAGACTTTTTTCAGCCACGACTGCTCCGTATGGGGAGTTTGTTGTTGTTTCTTTATGTAATGAAGACTATAATCGTTTTCTAGATGTATATCTATACGAGGTATAGATTTATTATTATGCTATTTCTTCATAAATATGATCATGAAAGAGCAAAATTATGCATTTTGTTACTGATTTTGTTAACATGATTGCGTTACTATCAACTTGAAAAAGTGTAACATTATTGATGATTATTATTTAAAAAAGAGCGAATGTTTCATATAATTCAATGAAATTTTAAGTAATTTATAATCATGTCTATTTATGTTTATGTCACGAGATTATTTATTATTGCCATTAATTAATATTAAGTGTTGCCGACATACGGCAACGTCGCGAACATTGAGATTGCCAGCAATGCTCTCCATTCGCGAGCCAAAATTCGTAATCTTTTATCAAACCTTGATGGTTCAATATTGAATATGGTATACGATGGGCAAGATGGGATATTTGTTTAAAGATGGTTACAAAGTTTTATTTTGCGTTAATCCGTTGTTAGAAATGGTTTATCTTGGTGCTAAATAGGCAACAAACATCACATCAACAGTAGCATGAACTCTTGCCGATCCAACCGCACGTAAAACCACATACCTTAATCTATTTTTTATCTCTGCTGTGTTGTGCTGAAAAAATTTCAAAAAATTCGTAGACTTATAATCTAGTCAAGATCGTATAATCTAGTCAATATCATACATTTTTTGCAAATTCGATATTGGATTGTGCCTAACGCTCCAACCCCTTAACCGAATATCATGGAATATCAAGGGGTCGTCTCACTTTGGACGCTAAAAAAGGCTACTTTCATCAATTTTTCTGATAGGTTTACATCATAGATATTGATACAAAAGTTGTTACACTTAATAAATACACTTTCGAAATACATTTTAAAAAATGTTTATATATTTATGTAATCCAAACAAACTTTACACGCGTTTTTCTCAAAACAACGTTTTTCGACGGCTTGTTGACAAAATCTTCAAAACTTCTGAACCGATCCTTATGAAAATTTAACCACATATTCTTTACAACTATAGCTGTAGTGCATATCGAGGATTTTTTTTATTCTTGATATTAGTTTTTTTTTGCCAAAAACGGTAAAAAAAGTTTTTTTTTGTTTTTTTGAAAAGTGTCCGTCATTTTGTTATTTTTGCATATATCGAAAATAGTATGATATGCGCTATAGCCATTAACATACTGAGTCTAAAACAGTTTGATTTTTTTGTTCCGGATAATCCATCTCCGAGATTTCATCAACAGCGCAGAGCGACAATTTTTTAGGACCTTTTTTTAATTACCTCTGTCGTATATAAATAGTGACTCGAATAAACAAATTTTTTTTTTACATGTATTTCGAAAGTGTATTTATTAAGTGCAACAACGTTTATATTAATATCCATAATATAAACCTATAAAAAAAATTCATATGAATAGCCTTTGTTAGCGTCTAACGTGAGCAGACCCCTTAAAACATGACGCAGAAAAACACTACATTACGCAACTTATCAGCGAATATCAGAGAATAGACACGAAATCAAGCAAAAGTATATTGCTTGGGCCATTTCCACATCACTATTGCATAACTCGAACATATATATATATATATATATATATATATGTCCGAGTTATATATATATAGAAAACACACACACACGCACACACACACGCACGCGCGCACACACACACACACACACACACACACACACACACACACACACACACACACACACACACACACACACACACACACACACACACACACACACACACACACACACACACACACACACACACACACACACACACACACACACACATATATGTGATTGTGTGTTGGGACTGCACTCAGATTCTTTCTGCCCTGATGAAGAAGGGTTTTCCCTTTCTATTATCTCTTCGAAGTAATGCGTTCTGCAAGCCTCTTCGTGCTCTGGCCTCTCTTCGTCCACGTCGTCACGTTTCCGGTCGGACTGTCTTGTTGCCTCTGCCTAGAGACCTTTCCAGATTATCAATAAACGTTCGATTTTTTGCCGGATAAGGGCTACCTACGTGAGGCACACGTGCACAGGGTAATGCACACACAGAAGGAGAAATGTCGAGGTATGGTCGGATTGTAAGGGTCCCCCAAGGATTTTCACGATTTTCGTCTGTAGCGGGGGCGTTTGTGCGTCGGCCACCCGGATCGGCCGAGAGGCAAAATATATTCCCAATGATTTTTCGGGTGCGTCAGAGGGCCCAACCATGTGGTGGGGATAAGGGTGTTCTCGTGTATACGCGCGTCTGGATTGGTGTATGCACGTGCTTCGTGAGGGAGAGAGACAGAGAGAGAGAGAGAGAGAGAGAGTGAGAGTGAGACAAGCCCCCAAGATCGTCTTTGGAGGGATTCTCGAGAGGGGCCCCTTGGCGTTAAACGTGTGCCCGCTTGTGGAAATAAACCCCCCGGGGAATCCAAGGGACCTCAGTCGAATCGAAGGCCTCGTCAGGCCAAGGACACGCTCAAACGCCACTCTCAGCGTGTCCCGTGCAATAAAATCGAAAACGAATAGTTCCGTGTGCCAGTGATCAGCGACGTGACGAAAAACGTCTTCAATTTTGCTCGTTGCTTCATCTTCGTGGCTGGATCCTCGATAAACGAAGAAACGCGACATTTCCGGGTGCTCTTTAAATACTGCGTCATCGGAAGAAAAAAAATTCACGGAGATAGTGCTAGTGCTACGGCAAAAGAGAACTGGATTCACCGTGTCACCGCGTGTCGACGGAAAAATTAATTTCTCGTGATTTTCGAGATCGTTGATCGTATTCTCGTATTTCTGCGCCACAATGACGGACAGCATTTACTCGCCGGACGAGAGCTGTGATTCGCCACAAAATCACGATAATCCGGTGAAAAATCTCGGCGAGACTTCTCTCAATTTGCTGGAAAAGGTTTGGCGTCTCAAATTATGATTTTTCTTTTTCTTCTCTGATTGCCTATTTTCATACTCGTTGCATCTGGTCTTCTTTTCATTTTTAATTACGAATTTCGAGTGTTCGATTTCCACTATGCTGTAGATATCGCGATAGGCCGAGTTTCGATTGGTCGACGTTTGGAATTTGTTGAAAACTGCCAATGATGCATATTTCTTTTGACGCAATGATCGTTTGCCGACGTTTTGAATTTGTGGAAAGCTTTCAACGGTGTTGATTCCTGTTGACGTACTTCTGGTTTATTTACTTTTGAATGTTGCCACGCGTTTGCTTCGTCGGTCGTGTTGCATGGCCCATCGAGGCTCGCGCATCGGAGTCTGTGATAAGGAAAGAATTTACGTCGCGGACATACCCGCTAGGGCTTGAACGAAAAGAGAGACGAAAATAGATATGCTTGCGGTCCGGGAGAGCTTGAGAGAGAGAGAGATAGAGAGGGAGAGAGACAGAAAAGAAGGGTTTTTGATATATATGACGATGTTGAGGATCGGGATGACTGCCGGAATACAGGATTAACCCGCACGAGTGAACGGTGCATAAGATCCTCCGCGGGGAAATATAATCGCGGCAGCGTTAAAACTTTTATAGGCCCCGATTTTCATTTATATGTTAAACACGCGCGTCATAACTCGAGATGTAGGAGATTCTCGCGGAGAAAGATGAGAAGAAAGAGCAAAGACGTGTGCGTGGCCTGACGTATCGTATATGCGCCATACGTGTAGCAGTAAAATGATGCGGTGCCGTGGTTGGACTCAACGTAGAATCGCGACTCGTTGATTCCTCGCGAATCCCTGTGATGTTTTATTTTTCAAATCTTTCAATCTCAATGTAAATCATACCTCTATATCTATGGCTGGTCGTTTCTTTTTCTTCTGTGAATCTGAGAAGTCATCGACGCAAACGGAACGAGAGTCCTCGATGGTTCAACGAAAACTCAGCACTTTGTTAGCGTAGAATTAGAATTTTTTACTACGGCTTGATGGCTGCGTAGTGAAAGGAATGCCAATGAAATGGTGCCCCTCAACGGGTCCTAACCCTAAGAAATAAGGGTTGAAAACTTTCAAAGCCCTGTATCTCGATAGTTAATAGCCCGATCAAAAAATGTTTGAGACAAAAGTTGTTTGGAATAATACAAGTATAAAGTTGTCTGACGTCCAACCCCTTATCTTTGAAAATTCGGGGTTGATTAAAAAACGGTACATCTTTTGAACATCGTACAAAATATTTATATATTTAAAAAAATCGATATATATCGCATCAGGATAAGTTCCTCTATATCTTTAGCGAGGAAATATATTTTTTTCTTTGTTTGAGACATTTTTCGATCGGGCTATTAATTATCGAGACACGATGATTTTTAAGTTTTCAACCCCTATTTCTTAGGGTTGGGGCGAATCTAGGGGCAACATTTTATTAGGGTTACTTTCAGTAAGCAACCATCTAGCTTTAGTCAAAAATCGTCACTATGATGCCCAGTTCCGACGAGTCCGATTTCTTTTACGATTGATGTGAACGAAAGAACTCCAGTCCTAAGTTGAAGTTAATTCCCATCAGGCGTATATTTCATTCTACATTCTTTATTTCATTCTAATAAATTCTTTGTGGGGTTTTGAGATATTGGATTGAAGCGGAAATCATTTTTTTTTTCGAACTCCACAGGATGGGAAAGGCTGCGAGGGAAAAAAGTTTAATCGCGCTACAAGATTGCCACCCACGACTTGATTGTTTTGTTTTTCGTACTTTATCGAGAGCGGGTGAGTGGAGTGATCGAAGAGTTTTTTTCGGGGCGCTTACGGAAGCGCAGTTCGGCATTGAAGGGGGTTAAGACCCCCTGTGAGAGGTGGGGGAAGAATCCCAAACGCTATAAAATCGTTACGATGATACGTTTCGTCGGCTTCTGACTTTTCGTTGAATTTTGGTCAAGATATTCCAGTCGAGATCCTAGGCGGCGCATATGTTTTCGGCTATATACCAAAACTCATCTGTCTCTCTCTCTCCCTCTCTTTCTCTCTTTCCGAGTTCCCAAAGTGATGGCAACGGTGGCGAAGGTTTTATGGGTCTGTCGGTTAGAGATCGAATCTCTTGTCTCTCTTGCTCTCTTTCTCGCTATACGTACTAAAATTATTAATAAAATCGTGTTCACCCTCCCTCACATATTCGCGCTCGTTCCTTTCGACTATCCTGTAAACACGGCTTTTTAGAGTCGTGCCGATCGGGGCTCAAGACGGTCGATCGTAAAATTTTCCAAATCGTCCAGCATCGAGTCCGTACTCTCTATCCCTCCCTCCCCCTCTCTCTCTCTCTCTCTCTCTCTCTCGCTCTTTCTCTCTCTCTCTCGAATTAAATTTCATTTTACGACATCTGACGATCCGTGAATCTATTATGTTGTTTTTTAATCCGGATAACATTGTCACACTTTTTCATATACGAAGACTTAATTCTATATTGTGTGCATGAAGAAATATATATGTGGTCAGAGCTCACGTTTCGGTGATTGAAATATTAACATATCAATATTGAGGTATTCCTTTGGCGGAGGGCCGTATTTTGTGGGGGCATAAGGAGGGCCCTGCTGAATCATTGGTAAATTACAATGGCGCTTGATAAAAATAAGTCACGATCATTTGTTATACAATAAAGCGAAATAAAACATTTTGCGCAAATTTAATAGATTTAGACTTTTTCACCCGCGTGAGCAGTTAATGTCAGGCATCCAGAGTTATTTAGTCTATAAATTATTAGATTGAAATACGCCCAGCCTGTCATCTGCATGAAGTGCCGTACAAATAAGACAATGTTTAGAGCCGTAATGTTTTGTCTAAAGTTCAGTAGATTACCTTGGAATTTTACCAGTATATCTGGATGGATTTTTACGTCATTAATGACGAAAATCAGTTAATTGGTAAATATTCGGGTTCGTGAAAGGAATACCTCAAGGCACGTTTCTATAGTTTGTTGGGTTGGAAAATTGTAAATTTTCGCAAATTTATTGAGTAGCGGGGATAAATGATGAATTAAATTTTGTACACGTGCAAATTAATTTTTATACAACAACGGAATTTTGTTTCCCGAACAACATTACGATCTCGGAGGAGAGTGTCCGGCGGTACATGAACGTCGCACGCATAAGACTTGCCCTGTGGAAATTCCTGGTCCTTTGCAAACAAACTGATGGGCTAACATTAATGAATTTTTGCATCTTTGAGAGTTTGCGCATAGAAAGAGCTACAATCATAATTATTCATAAACTCTAGTGCCAATGGTGATGAGACGGAGTGAAAAAAAGAAAATTTACGAACCATTGTTGTCTTGTGCAAGGACATTGCCAACTCATCGGCCAGGGGTGGGGGCAAGATGGGGAAGGGAGGGTGGAAGAAATACGAATTTTAGACATTTTAGACCCTCATGCTTTCAAATATCTACGGGGGCGCACCTGCCCCCCCTGCCCCCCTTAGTGACGCCCTTGATCTTGTGTATATGTTGACGGAAGTTTGACAATTTCGAATTATGATTGTTGCTCTTAGAACAGTCTTAGACTGTCTTAGTCTTAAAACAGTCTTAAGTCTTAAGTCTTAACTTAACTTTACTTAACTTAACTCAAGACTTAACTTAACTTAACTTAACTTAACTTAAGACTTAAGACTTAATTACTTAACTAAAGACTTAACTACTTAACTTAAGACTTAACTTAACTTAACTTAACTTAACTTAAGACTTAAGACTTAACAGTCTTAGAAACGACTGTTTTTAAGATGTTGAGCCTATATAGTTTGATCAAAACTGCTTTCTGATGGCAGCGTGGAGCACTTTCCTAAATTTAATAATAGTGGTTTTCAGAAAAACGCCTCGAATCTCCCGAGGCT
Source organism: Ophion costatus (assembly GCA_951751655.1). Classification (NCBI taxonomy): domain Eukaryota; kingdom Metazoa; phylum Arthropoda; class Insecta; order Hymenoptera; family Ichneumonidae; genus Ophion; species Ophion costatus. Next base: position 18,722,033 of record OX632358.1, read on the forward strand.
CCGCGCACCATTTTTCGAACAAAACTATGAACTCGCATAGATCCAATTTTCAAATCTCCCGAGGCTCCGCGCACCATTTTTCGAACAAAACTATGAACTCGCATAGATCCAATTTTCAAATCATCCCGTTCGAACCATGGCCCAGTGTCATAGTGCTTGTACTTAATTTGCAAACTATGTTTGAAGGTTTGAGTTACGTGGCGGATCAGTTTGCGACTACTGTACACTGCCGTCATATTGAACAAGGCGGCATCTACAAAAAAAAATCGCAAAATACGTTTTTGGTACCATTCGAATCAGTACAAAATTTCCCATCGATCTGTACAGTGAAACGCATTTTCGTTTTTTTTTTGTAGATGCCGCCTTCTTCCATATGGGGGGAGTATAGTCCTTTGAACAAAACAAAATCTTTGACGCTTTTCTTCTACGTTTTGGCATCCCTGAGTCGATATAAGACCAACCTCTACGTCTCAAGCCTAAATACTTTTTCATTGCGGAGATATTAATGCTTCTCCGTGTGGGTCTATATGATTAAATGTTTTTTCCCCTCATAGTACGAGAGCCCACGACCATAATTTTTGTCTCATAGCAATACGGCCAAAACCGCATCAAATCGATAGATACGATTATCCTGAACTCGAAAATGCCAATATCAGACATTTTCCGCGTAGCGTTTGACCTGACCGAATTTTCAAAATTGTCAAAGAATTTTACCGAACTGCATCATAGCAATATGTCTGATTTTCAGACTGTAGTTGAATGATAGTTCTGAGATACCGGAAACATATTTTTCAGACGTTAGTAGTGTAGCGCAAACCCGGAAAATCACTTTAAAAAATTAAAAATGAGACAAAAAAAATGTCTCATAGCAATACGTCTGAAAATCTTTTTTATTAGTAAATTTTGGTTATTTGATGCGAACAAAACAATTTTCAGACGAAAATGTGAACGCATTAAATTTCGAGACCGTTTTGAACATGTTAACAAATTTTGCCGATCGGTATCATAGCAATATGTCTGAAAATTGTTGGACGTGATAAAATAAGTTGTCCAGATGTGCAAAAAATTTATATCAGACAAATTAAGTGTAGCACCTTCTCTATCAGACAACTTTTCGATACTCAGATATCATTTAAAAATCGTATTGAGGCATCTTGGCAATCGTATTGAGGCTTAATTATCATCTCTATTAGATGATAATTAACAAAGAATTTACCCGAAACCGTAAAATTGAAGTTGAAGGACTGAAATAAATCGCACAAAAGGAAATTGGGATAAAGTAGAAAAAAAAACGGTTTATTCAAAGTTACACAAAATGTTCACGTATTCAATCACTGTTGGATTCGGAATCGATTCGGATTCGGATTCGGAGCGTAACAAGCGCTGAGGCGTCTGCCAGGCGACTCCGAAACGTTCTTTTCGTTTTTGGGAGTATATGCTACACTCAAAGTGTCTGAAAGCAGGTTTTTGGTAATCCTGGCAGCAATACGAAAAGTTAAAAAAAAAAATTTATCCGTATTGCTATGATACAGGTCGGCTAAATTTGTTGACATTTTCAAAAATGCGCTCAGGCTATATGCTACGCGCAAAATGTCTGAAAACAAACTTTTTCGTCATAAAATTATAAAATCTATGTACATTTTCAATATCAGACGTATTGCTATAATACCGACTGCCTTTTTTTTTTGACACAGCAGAAATGGCCTCCCACGCAGTTGCTACACTTTCGACCGTTACTACACACCTAGTCGGGTTCAGAATCATATAATCTAATGATTTTATAGGAGTTTGGCCGTATTGCTATTTCACATGGTTTTGGTCGTGGGCTCTCGTACTATCATATCAGTACAATGGGTCTATCTTCAATCTAGCCTTCCCCATCTTGAGCCTCACGTGGTCAAAGTTTTAAAAACGTCTAGTCGCTATTCTTTAGAATTCATAACGAAAATTGAAACCGAATGCTCTCCAGACGTCAATCTTACCGAAAAAAGAAAAGCAAAAAATTAATTTTCTCAATGATGTCAAAATCCGCATCATTGGAATGTAACGGAAATCAATTCTTTCTAACTCATCAATTTTTTTATCTGATAATCCCGCAACCCTCATTGCGTATCCTCATCAGACATTTTGCATCCTCCATTTGCAAGAAAATATGGCTCTGGATAAGCATAAAAATGAAGAGATGAAAAATCAGTAAAAACATCGTTGCATCTCAACAGCGCAAGCTTCAACGTCATTTCTTCCAACCCAACGAATCAAAAACCTCAAGTAGTTCCCCGTTCCTAGATATTTATTTGCCCATTTCATCGTCGAGCACCCGCTTCCTGGCAGTGCTCAACCAAGCCAGGAAAACACGCTGGCGATTGTCATTGCAATCTTCCCTGCCCATCGAATTCCAACGATGTTCGTGTAGAAAAAGCTATCGAAATCCAATAATTGGCCGGTCGCAATGGAAGGTCCGATCCCTTCCGACATATCAATCAATCGCGTGTTCACGAGGGGTCGGGGGTCAGACGGTTGGTCGATTAGGGCCTCCTTCTCGTCCTTTCCATAAGTTTTGGGCTGACCCTCTTTCCTTTCACTGCAACGACACCGAGCACGGTTATTATGCGCGTTCAAGGGTCTATCCCAGCGTGTCCAAGAGGCTTTCCTCGCCGCGTCGACCTGCGTGGAAGGACTCCGACTCGGAAGAGAGTACGGGGTAGGAGAGAAAAGTGACGGAAAGGGAAGTAGGTGCAACGAAGACGTACAACGACCGGGACGGGAGGGAAATAACGCGAGGTGTTCCGACAAATAGAAACGTCCACGTTGGCCCCGGCAGGATTTGTTGGTTCGAGAGCCCCTGGATCGTGCTACTCTCCCAGTGCGGGGTCGCCGGCTACATAGCGCTGTCGTGTAAACACGCGCTAACTGCCTCTTCTCGCTCGCCTCACTCTCTCTTGATTCATCCGTTTCTCATCTTAATTCTCTCTCTCTCTCTCTCTCTCTCTCTCTCTCTCTCTCTCTCTCTCTCTCTCTCTCTCTCTCTCTCTCTTCTTCCTCCTCGCAGCATCCCGATGCACATTGTCCACGTCGCGCTGGACACGACGAGCCTCTCTCATCGACCTACCCCGTGTTAAATCGTCTTCAACCCCTCATGGCGTCCACCCTCGCGCTATAAATTGGCCTCCATTGAATTTCGGGAGTGAGAGGAGAATGACTCGATTCACGTTAAAAGCAGCACTTGGTCGTACATGGCGGACAGATTTTTCATCCACGCAATAAAAAAGAAGATTCAGTCGTGCGGTCAAGCTCTGCGGTCAGCCAACTGCAACCAGATTTTTATTTACTAGACGCGAAAGACTGCTGCATTAAGAACTATACACGTTGAAAAAATCTAACCACCGAACAGCCCCCGACCGCAGAATTCGTGTATACAGCAATTTTTTTTCCTGACTGACTTTCTTTTCTCCAAAGTAGAACTTTGCACATGATTTCGAGTCTCAGCGAAATGCTGCGATGGCGATGGAAATTGGATGCATTGCCACTGTGTTCTAACCATTGGGTCCAACTCTCGGGATCGTGAAGAGAACGCGATGAAAAAATGGCACGGAGTGTTTCAGCTTTTTCGTGACGGCAGTTTATGAATGAAACTTTTTGCAAAATGTCACAATCATTCAATGCATAATTATAGGGTAATTAATTGCAACGTGCTGAAATTTTGCTAATTTTCTTGCGGAACTCTCGCCATACGATATTACCAAACCATATGATAACTCTGCACACAGTTAAACGGTTTGAAAATCACGGCAGCCGTATGGCGGGGCATTGCCCACTGTTAAGCAGATTAACCAGTACAGATGAAACGATCATTAAAGCAAATAAACGTTTAAGTGTGGATTTGAAACCTGATCATTCTATGTGAAATTTATGTACGAATGATTTTATCCTGCGTCGAGGACACACATTTAAGAATTTCTAATTTCCGCTACCTTAGCATTGTATTTCTCACACATGCTCTTCTATATTGGAGCATTGGCTCAAGAGTTTATGCAGTTAATTATTAACCAATATAGATGAAACGATCGCTCAAGGAAAAAAAAACACTTTGAACTGGGGATGTGAGGCTTGATCATTTTACATCACAATAAAGAACAATTTTACCTTACATCGAGGACCCACATTTAAGAATTTCTAATTTTAGCTACCTTTGCGGTGTATCTCCCAGACGCCCTTACGTATATTGGAGCATTGGTTCGTTAATTGTTCGATTGAAACGTCGATTTGTGTATGAACGTAACGAAGAGTCGATGTTGGGCAAGAAAAATTCTGATTCTTGCGAAATTCAATCTTTTTTTACTCCACTTAATTATAGCAGTGAAATCGGACAAAAATTAATTGAAGATTGATTGTGAAATTATGGAAATTCACTACAAAAATGGTGAAAATTTTGCAGAGCCGGTTTGAAGTGTGTATATATATATATATATATATATATATATATATATATATATATATATAAGAGTACATTGAAAATTAAATAGAAAGAAGTTGGATTAAAAAAATAAAACTAAACAACGTACATTATATACACACACATACACATGCATACGCACGCATAACTTGCGTTTTCTATATTGAATTTTTTTCATTTTTATTTTTAACTTCAATAACTTTTTTTTAATTTCATTTCTAATTTTACCTTTATATATGTATATATATATATATTTACGATTACGCACATTATAAGTGATTGTACAATGTACATGGGAAAGAGAAGAGAAAAAAGAGACCATTGGCCGAGAATCGAACTTTTCTCTTCTCGTATGGATTTAGCTGGATCTGTTGCCGAGCACGCTTTGTTTGTGCGCTCGATTAGCGTACGAGTGCGAGTTGTTTCGCTTCCTCGTTAATAAGCGGTCCCCTGGCAGAGAGTGTCTCGATCTCGGGGGTCTCATACTTTGAGAGATATTACATACCTATAACTACATGTACTACGTGTATGATCACGTTCGGCACTGGCAACTTGATTTCATACGCTGCCTTCCTCGCGTTCACATTTCCTTCTTTTTCTTCCTTTTTTCTCCTCCCGTTCCAAACGAATATGTTCGTTCCCATGACTGAAGCGAGACAATGCGAGCTCTGTGTTTGCGTGGGAGAAATCGAAGGAGAACATTTTGGTTGCTATTGCACTCGCTACTGCGATCGATATACCGAGATAGGTATTTCTCGAGCAGTACGCGCAATGATTTGTAGGAATAAAGATGATGGTCAGTCAATCGGATTAGCACTTCAATCCTGAGACCCAGATGCGGATTGGTGAAAAAAGTGGCATCGTCAAATGGTGTTTGAAAAAGTGCTCAACGGGGCTGCATAAGCTTGGGGCCCAAATAACAGTTCGATTTTCAACTTTTTTTTTCTAATGGGAATATAAGGTTGTCGAGGTTGAGATTTCATGCACAATCAATACATAGAATGCCAGATTTGAGTTTTTTCACTGAAAAATATTAATAAACAATGAAGTTATTATTATTTGAATATAGTGCCACCTTTGCTACGTGGCCAATCGGTTCAGGTGTTTCTGGCCACTGGGTGACCTGAAATGGAAAATAAAACATTTACTTTTGGTGGGACAATTAAAATTTCGTACGACTAGAAATTCTTAAGAAATTTCGAAAATCACGGAAATGCCGAGCTGTGGAATAAAGCTCCAACCATTTGTTATTGACCCTTCCTTGTCACAGTGGGTCATTTTGACCCGGACGATTTTGAAGTAAAATGCTCACTTGCCCAAAATTGAAAGTTTTCCATAATTTTTTACAACAATTCAATTTTATATTTTCCGAATTTGAGCTACGCAGACATATTATGAAATTTTTAAAGTGTATGCCGGATTTTTTTCTATAAAAATCGACCGAAGAGTTGTTAAGGGCAGGCGGATGAAGCACTATCCGGGTCAAATTGACCCAGTGTTTTAAAGCCGTGGCCAAATATCAGTGTGTCAAGGAAGCGTTAACAAACGGATAACATATCGAATAATCACTCAGGCATACGCTTGAAAATGTTACAAGCTCCGTCTAAATTTGAATTCAATCGCAATCGAGAAAAACGTAAAAGAAAAAAGGATAAATCTCAGCCGGGCTGCTCACCGTAGCCGAGTGGGCGATCTCACCCTTCACAAAAGTCGTAACGCGATCAAATTTTGGAATTTTTGAGAAATCCTTGTTGCGAATTGCAATTAAGACCCTATAGGCTACGAGCCATGTTTTTTAATCATATTTTTCGAATTTCAAATTTACGCAGACCCCTCAAGTTGAAAAACTCACGGGGGACTTTGTCAGTCTGCATAGAACAATATAGTAGGCCCAACACGATAATTTTTACATGCATTATCGATTGACAATTTTTGGGAGAAGTCTAAAATGAATTTGCCAAAAACGCCACGCCAGGCACTGAAGGATTGGAATTCGTGGCACATTAATTAGTTTTCAAACAAATTGTAAGCATTTCGCACCTTTCCGTCTACGTACCACCTCTTTTGCTCTCTCTCTCTCTTTTTCCTATTCTCACATTCGAGATATCGACGTTCTCATGAAATTTATTTACCTCGTATGTAGGCTCGATCCTGCGATATTCTCTCATGCACCCGAAGGCTGCATAAATGCAGCAGCGGACCAGGACGCAGCGATCATTAATACCCGTTGACCGTTTGGGATGCGAGCCCGTGTATATTAAACACGAATACGTATATATGCGGATGCTGATGCATCGAGAAAGGCGAGAGAGAGATTCGATTGCCGACTGGCCCTTTCGGGGCAATACATTCCGGCATTATTTATGCTTTGATTTATTATAATCGAGCGCCACGGCTCTCCCTCCCGCCCCCCTTTCTACTCCACTCTATTGCTCTCTCCATTTTGATTCGCGCAATCGCGTGTCTTTGCTCCTTCAAGGCCTGGCGATTCATTGTCTCTATTAATTATTATTATTCCTATCATTGCCGCTTTTGTAAATTGATCAAATTTCCCGCAGTGGGGCCGCGGGCCATAAAATTACCACTTTAAGGTACCTCAAGTAACCTTAAATAAGTATTTAAAAAATGTTATTCACTGACTTATCAATATTATAAAATTTGAGTGTCCACATTCGTTTTTCTTTTTCAAACTGAAATTAAGCTCAGCCAATCCTCACTGTAAAGCAGTAATCAACGGCTCTGCGAAGGTCACCTCAGTTGTCAGAACCATCCACATCGATTGGCCTGCGGCGACATTTTCTCCAAATAATAATAACTTTCTTCTTTATTGATATTTTTCAATGAGAAAAAACTCAAAGTTGGTGAGACTTGGGTCAGTATTAATTGTGTGGAAAATCCCTACCTCGGCGTCCCAATACTGTCGAAAGAAAAATATTGAAAGTCGACCTGCTTGTTGGTACTTGAGTGCATGCAAACGTTCGACATTTTTTTTAGGCAATTTTTACTACTCAGGCTGTTGTCAAAGAATTGTACCGGGTAAAGATTATGGCTGCGGGTAGCCGTCCGGTCATTGGACAAATAAGCGTATGTTATTCGCCCACATAGCAGCTCAATTCACGCGGTTCACGCTGTACAACGCCCGAAACAAACAATCCCAAACACACAAACCTGAGCAAACACACTCAACCCAAAGAACAAACGCAAACGAACCCAAACAACACAAACCAACAAATAACCCAAACAAAACCAACCGACCCAAACCAAACAAACCAAACCCAAGTGCAAACAAACACACCCAAACAATACAAACCCAAAAAAAACCCAAACCCCAAACAAACAATCCCAAACACACAAACCCGAGCACACACTCAAACAAATCAACCCAAAAACAAACTCAAGATAACAAACGCAAACAAACCCAAACAACACAAACCAACGAAAAAACCCAAACCCGAACAAATCGAACCGACCCAAACCAAACAAACCGAAACATACAAACGCAAACAAACCAAGCCCAAATGCAAACAAACACACCCAAACAATACCAACCCAAACCCCAAACAAACAATCCCAAACACACAAACCCGAACACACACTCAAACAAATCAACCCAAAATAACAAACGCAAACAACCCCAAACAACACAAACCAACAAAGAAAACCCAAACCCAAACAAAGCTAACCGACCCGAACAAAACAAACCCAAACATACAAACTCAAACGAGCCCAAACAAACCAAACCCAAACGCAAACGTACACACCCAAAAATCCCAAACCCAAACCCAAACAACCAATCCAAACCAGACAAACGCAAACAAAATTATAAAGATTTTATTCGGATGACTTCGTGTAAGTTATTCTTCCGGATAGTTTGTTTAACAATTCAACACATTCCATCCGGACATTTATATATATGTTATTCGTCCGGATACTAGCTTACACGAATCACAATAATACGTACGCCTACTGGAAATGCGGCGTGAACTGAGCCGCTATCCGGACGAATAACATACGCTTGTTCGTCCGCTAACCGGACGAGAAGACAGTCCGAAAGATTATTCCCTTTGCAGCTTTTAGTAAAAATTATAATAACTGATACTGTTATAGTTGTTATATTACCTTTTGATTATACTTTCGATATACCACTCTTATTTTGTTTGCAATTTTTTGCAATAGTGTGAATGGGATAATGAAAAAAAAGAAACGATTGCGAGCGGTCAATCGAGTGATGTCAATAATTGCGATCTTCTTTTCGTAGCTGATTGTGTCTTGGTTCAAGGAAAAACGGAGTTGGCTGAATGGAACGACAGCGAGCCATAGTGGAGTAATAGCAAGAGGTTCTTCTTTGGCCAGGATGGAAAGAGATCGAGAGAAAGCGAGAGGGAGAGAGAGAGGGGGTGGAGGGAGCTAAAGATAGAACATATATACAGTGTGGCTTTCTCGCGAATTCCAATTATTCGGACACAAAATCAATCGTCCCCACGGGGTCCTTATCCCCAGCGCAGTGAAGCGTGAACGTCTAATCCGATTGAGATTTCTATCTCATTCTGTTTCCTCAGTGCGCTGAAAGGAGCCCGATATTGCGATAAATACGGCAAGAGAATAAAATACTTTGCGGATTCGTGCAGCGGTGCGATCCCGTGCCGCGTCGCAGGGACGGAGTTTCCAGGGATATTGCAAAAAGACGATAGAAAAATGTGAGATGACAAACGAGCGAGAAATGCGTCGAGGCAGAGGTGCGGGGTTGGCTTATTGGTCGATTCGATCTTAGGATCGAGAGAAGGGAAGGAGAGATTGAGACTTCGGGAGGAAAAAAAAGTGTTACTATTCGACACTCGAGCGGTGTGTACAGTCTCACGTCGTTGATCGCCGAGGTGAGCACTGAAAAATAGTTTGCACAAGATTTCGAATAGAAAGTGGCGTCGATGACCGAAGATCGGGACCATTTGACTGGCTACGTTGAGCGACGCTTTCGTAATTAACAGTGCGCACAATAATGATTCTGAATTTGGTCAATTTTGTATATTTTGTCCATTCCCTACGGTGACTATCGTCAAGTCGAATATATCGCTTTTGAGTTATTTCCCCGTGGGGATGAGAGTTCTCGTACTAGTGCACAACATTTTTTGAGGAGTCCCTAGGTCCAACGACATCCCTAGAGGGATTCAATTGACCTATAGGGATTTCTATCTCATTCCCCAATCGAATTGCCTATAAGGATTTGATCGACCCCTATAGGGGATGAACTTGTATTGGTTGGATCTCAAAAAGAAAAGTCCCTCCATGATCCCGTGCACAAATTTATGTGGGAGTCCGAAGATGCATCCACTTCTCTACAGGGATTTGTTAGGGTCATCGCACATAGGCAGTCCCCATTGGAATCCAATTGGATTCTGCACTGTTCCTCGATGAACGATGCTTGAGAACTGTTGCCACGTTCGAATCGGAAATATGTGAAAAGTCATGAGAAAAAACTCGGCATGTTGAAACATAACCTGCACGCTTCGTGAGCGTGTACCTGCCTGGTGATATCATGTCTAAGTGCAGTAAAATAAGTAACAAACGCAAATTGCAGCGAATATTCAGTGATCTAATCCGAATCGATTTCCAAGACATACTTTTTCAAGCCACTTAGACTTTTTGAAGACAAGATCCGTACTTTTTTTAAAGATGCACGCATTTTGTTTATCTATGCATTTCGTTTGGAAAATTCAACAAACAGAATGCGATGGGATCCATCAATATTCGTATGGGATGCTATCGGATAATGTGGAAATCCTTTGGGATGCAAATTGGATTAGTACATAGGATTCCAATAAGGAATCCCGATTGGAAGCCAATGCGTGAGCGTGACGTTTTAGTATTCGCTGTGTGCGCAGAACCAAGTGGTGCCGCGTGCCGGTATAATATGAAAATTCTCTACTGACGAAATATCATACACGCAAACGCACGAACATTAAAATTATTTATTCACGTTCAATAATGTGAGTATTTATAAGAAAATAGTTTTCCAAGGTAAGTAGAACCACAGCAGTGCAATATAAAAAAATTGTGTTACAGTACCAAACATTTAAAATACGTTTTTCGTTACTTTTCATTTTGTTTTGGGGTTAGGTGACAACTGTCAAACTTGTGCACTGCATATTCGTGAGTGTTTTAATGGTTCCCAATGATGTGAATTACAAACAAATCATTTTTTTTTAATCATTCGCGTGACAAAATTACTCGCATGCATATCTTTCAAAAGACGAATCAACATAACCTCAAAAAATATACTTACTTCGTTTTATTAACCCAACCTATCCACAGTTTTTTGCGCGGCTTTATAACTTGCTGCCGGGAACGAATAAAATTTGATTTCTCTACTCGTGAATCTCAATATATTTTTTCACGATTTTACACAACAACTAACGTTTCCTTTGCGTGACTTTTCCATTGCTAAGCTCTATTAATTGTAAGACAATGACTGACTGTCCGGTAGAATGTGCGAATTCCAGCCACCATGAGCGCCCTAAGTCCTAGCCAGACGCTATAGTATAGCATTGCACACAGCGAATAGGCACCCAATGCAATGGCCCATTGGATCCCTCAGAAAGTAGGCATAATCATGGGAATCCTATTGCAAACCTACGAGCATTTCTGCGCGGGATACTGCCATAATCCAAGAGCTAGGCATCGTCGATTTGCTTGGTTGACAGGATGTGCGGATCATTGACGTCCATAAAAAAAAACCACGATTCGCCTGTCGAGCCTGTTCTTTTCTCCAAAGATCGCGATCTACTGGCGCTAAATGCCGTGTTTCTTTTTTTTTCTGCAAATTATTTGATGTGTCAGTGTCCTTTTTGTCCAGACATTCCTCGGTGAAGTCGCATTGGCAATGTTTCGAACTAGGCTTGGAAATGTTTCGAAAAAGGTTGTCGACGACTTGGCAATCGATTAACGTGACTCTGCCGCCGAAGCTTCCTCAATACTGTTCGAGATGTCGGCGATCAACAAAGAAATATGAAAAAGATCTCTTTCTTTTTCTTTGTCGAGATGTGGGAGAGGAAAAAAGAGTCAGAGAAAAAGAGAGAGAGAGAGAGAGAGAGAGAGAGAGAGAGGCGACCTTTGCTGCGACGAAGGGGTCGCCCTCGCAGCGCGGGAGTAGGGAATTTTATGCTCGTAGCTGGAAATATTAAATCGCACCTAAATACGTTTTATGTCGACCGCCCAATAATCTCACAGGATTGAATCTCTCTCGGTCTTGCGGGTCGCGACGACTCTCCGGAGGCGATTCGGCCAGTGATTCCGGTTCTTTCATTCGGCCTTCTTTTTCACTCCCTATCCCCTCTCCCTCATACCTCACCAGCTCTTTTTTTTCTCTTTCCCCCTCTGTCTCTTTACGTCTCATTGCTGTGGCATAACGCACAAATTATCGTTTATTTCACGAGTCTCTCCAACCCCTGAACAGTCGAGAGCTCCTCTCGCGACGTATTGGCAAAACAAAAAGTAATTAATTTCCTCCATCCCTGACTCGTTTTGCACCTCTTCATCTTGCCTCGCAAAAGTTTCACGTTACGCAAAAATACGTGGGGAAAAAAGGCATGTTTTGCACGAGAAAAAGATACCGAGTCAATTGTGCATGCAGCACGAGAATAACCTTCAAAAAGAGTATTTCCCTCCAACGCCAATAGAATGAGAAAAACTCGAGTGTCACATTTCGATCTATTGTTTGACACAATTGCACTCATCCGATTGCACTTATGGAGGCAGACGTGAGGGATCTCGCGATCGATCGGTTCCTCGACGATGCTCGATGTGCAGGTGCGCGTCTTTGAGGAGGCAAGGGAAATATAAAAACGTTGAGAGCTAGTAGGAAGCAAAACGTTCGTCCATATAGAGGAAGCTGGCATAAGTCGCGAAGAATTATGAGGCAAGTGATTGAGCGCTGACATTCGTCCGATTGGGTGAGAACTTCCGGTCGTTTTTTCCACACATACGTTATGAATTGTAGACGTGGGTCTTATCGCGTGGCCACCGGAGAAACTACGATTCCCATTGTTGGCGTTTCTATATCCATTTTATATCGGTTCCAGTCATAGGCGGAAATTTTGCTCTGGTGGTTGCCGGGAATGAATTTTAGGGTATGCCGTTTGAAGGATGATACGAACCCGGGTTACCATGAGCAAGACATGCTCTATATATTTAAAGCAAATACGTTTTCTATACACTCGAAACGCCCGTATTTTATTGCCCGTGCAGAATTCGGTGCAGATCGTACCACATCCTTATAGGGATTTGATAGGGACGCCGTGTACACTAAGAGAAAAATGCATGGTGTTTATAACAAACACGCATGGTAAAAGAAGGTATAGGCGAATTCCCTATAGTTTATTGTCAACGCAATCATAATACGGTTAACACAACTATAAGCGGAAAGTATAGGTAAACATGCGACTGTGGTGGCGTGTTTGACTATCTATTATCCCGGAAATAACTACTGACTATTGTAAAAATATTAACTGAATTAACTATATCGGTATTGTAAAGTCTTTCACGCTAGTTAATAGTTATTTCAAGGATACTGGATAAAAAAACACACTACCAAAACGGCATGATTAGATAGACGCTTATAGTTGTGTAAACCGTATTATGATTGCGGTAGCAATAAGCTATATGAATTTTACTATGCCCACTTTTACCATGAGCGTTTTTTTTTAATATTATGAATACTATGGACATTTCTCTCAGTGTAAGTTTGTACTATTTATATGGTTGACATTAACACTTGTTGAGTATAAACTGTTACAAGATCTTACGAAAAGTGACTATACGAACAACATTATGGTAATCGTATAGTGAAGACGTAAATCATTTGTCAATAAGGTAGAGACAGCGGTGGCACGATATGATCGATATATCGATATCGATATTGGATTATGACGATAGGAAGGATCGAATGATTTCCGGGGCGGGGGGGGGGGGGGGGGGGGTAAAAATCAGCAAAAATCGATGACGCAATATATGGACGGCCCCTTATGTCCAAGTGTAGTAAACCGAATAACAAATGAAAATAACGGCGGATTATCAGTGATGTCATTTTAATCGCGCTTTAGCTCGAGATTGACCGGGCGATTTATACTCTTTGTAAAATCCACTGATTTCGTATGTCTATATGTTTTGTTTAGAAAATGCAACGTACATAATGCAATGGAATCCATCGATATTCGTATCGGATTCTCTTCGACGTTGTGTCGCACATTGAATTCCAATGGAAAGTTCCGATTAGAATCGGACGTATTAGCGTGACGTTTTGGTAAAGGAATCCAATGCGATGACCCATTATTTCCCTATTAGAAAGTAGGGACCGGTATGAGAATGCAATTGGATACCAATACTATGAGTGATTGATGAGTGCACGGGACGGTTCCAAAAAATACTCATAATCGAACCGTATTACTCTTCCCAATTGAAACCTTTCCTATGACTCCTATCCGCACTTTGCCAATCTAACCTACCTTCTGCTGTATCCACAGCCGTCTTAAGCAACACTAACCCGCATTTTCCAAGTGTACAGGGAAACCGTGTAAAACGCCTACCGGTATTGACGGTGTCATATTCTTTTGATTCTCTGGTGCACATACTTCTACTCAAGCATTTACATCAAAGAATCAAAAGTATTAGCCTTCCGCTCACTGGTTGATGCGCCAGTGGGTACACGGCTAAGCGGTCACCGCTCTGAGTATCGGCCATGCACAACGCTGCTTAACTTGAAGTATCACCGGGGCCGAACACCGACCGCCCATCCCGCCAATGTTATGTGTGTGTGTGTGTGTGTGTGTGTGTGTTTGTATGTATGTATATAAAAGAGTCGGACTATGTTATATGGGCAAAGCGCGCTTTGCTCCCCCAGTAGTCACAGTGCTCTGGCATCGGTGCACCAAGGGTCAACTTCCGGCCGTAAAGTTTTTAAAGACTCCTTGCACAGAATTCGCTCTTTCTTCCTCTCTCTTCCTCTCTCTCTCTCCTCTCTCTCTCTCTCTCTCTCTCTCTCTCTCTCTCTCTCTCTCTCTCTCTCTCTCTCTCTCTCTCTCTCTCTCTCTCTCTCTCTCTCTCTCTCTCTCTCTCTCTCTCTTCTCTGCCGTATGCTCTGCATAAATGGGCGCATACTCGCTACTCTGTGATACTACGACATGGAGCGCCATCATTTTCCTTCCGTTCCCCAAGATGCATTGACAAGATAATAATTTGGTGAAAAAATGCCATCACTTGGAATCGAAAGTTTCGCCCAGCTGTCTTACGAATCTGGCTGATCCTTCGACTATTGCCGCGGATAACACGATCGCTACGAAATGTTCGCTTTAACCGGAAACGATTCGCTCTTTTCCGTATGAATGACAAGCGACGTATATATGTATACGTGCTTCATAGTATTATTTTCTGCAATCTTCATTCTATTTTGAAACTCAAGTTGATTTATTTATATTTTCTAAGTTGAAATTTACCACTCGAGTAAAGAATTTTGTTGAAATGATGTTGAGAAATAAATATATATATATTTTTTTCAACTGCTTATTATCAATTTCACTACGAAAGCAAAAAATCAGTTGGATATTGAATTCAAAAGACTAAAACAGAAAAAACTGATTTTTTCATAGTCTGAAGATACGAATTTCAATGACAACGATTTTAAGCAAGGCGACAAAAATGTTTCTTTTCAGTCGAGAACTTGCGCGAAAATCGTCTTTATTATTTTGCTTCTCCACGGCCCGTTGTACCTTTGTCTTAATATTTCCTGGCTCACGTTAGCTCGGAATATGGTAGTGATATTCAGGTACGTTCATTTTGTTTCGAGAAAACATACGTCTATATGTGTACAGGTGAAAGACGAAGAGAGAGAGTGAGAGAGAGAGAGAGAGAGAGAGAGAGAGAGAGAGAGAGAGAGAGGAGAGAGAGGGAGAGAGAGGGATAAAGACAGGGACGGAGAGACAGGACGGGAGAAAAAAACGAGCGGGAGAGAGAGGTGGTTCCAAGCGTGGCCATGTGCGCATGCTCTATACTATTATACTTGATGTATATGTATATGCAGCTTTTCGCTGCTGTACTCTAACCCTCCTATATAGGTGGGGATATCAAGATTGCGCATTATACGAGCGGCCATAATAGCGGCCACCATTACCCGCTTCCAGGCATTGAAGATAGCGAGCGCAATTATAATCATTACGATGTGAGCGCCGTACAAAATGTACACCCACACACCCACATTATATATATATATATATATATATATATATATACACATACACATACACACGCATATATACAAACAGGTCAGGCCGTACAGTTACGCCCCTATGAAATCTCCATACCGTCCGAGGGAAACCGTTTCTTTTCTTATCGACATTATATCTCGCTATATTGACGCGAACTCGCGGGTCCGCACTTATCGAGCACACGTACTGACCGCTGACAAAGTAAAGCACTCGATATGCAAAATTTTGCATCATTTCCAGTTTCAAATAAATTAATCAGCAATTAGTCAATTACTTACAATAATTAATTAATTAGTCAATCAGTAATTTGTACTCGTGGTACAATGAAAAAAAAAGTGGCTTGAGCTGACGTACATTGCCGGCCAAAAGTATGGATACACCTAGAAAAATTTCGCGCCGCACTAAAAGTTTGATATCTATGTGAAAAAAAAAAGATATCCGGATTTCCAAGGCGGCATTTTAAAAGGGACAAATGAAGCTTCATTTTGCGTTTTGGAAAAAAATTTTTTGATTTTTTTAGATCCGGGGTGCCGTTTTAAAAATGGCCGTTTTTTGGCTGTTTAAAATCGGCTGCACGTCTTCAGGACCTTTTTTTGGCATTTTTTTTCAAAGAACCTCAAAAGATAGAACAATAACTATAGTTACCTTTTTAAGAAAGTTTCGTACGATTTTTTTTCACCGAGTTATCGCATTTTTTTCTCAAAAAGACAATTTTGAAAAGATGCTGCTGAAATGAGAAACTTTGAGGTTTAGAGAAAATTGCCAAAAGGAAAAAAAGTTGCGTTACATCGTATTGAATCGAGTAGAATTTTTTCAAAATTTTTCTTAAACATTTTTTTTTCGAAAATTATTTGCTCTAACATTGAATAAAAAAAAAGAATTTCAATTTTTTTTCTCAATTTTTAGCCGCACTTTATCCACATTTTTTGCTGGTAATGACGATATTTTGATCGTCTGAGGACGTTGTCACTTTGGGTCGACCCGGACGATTGCGATTGAAATACGTCTCGGCCTTCTTAAATCTCCCGATGGTCGTCTGCACTCCTTTCAAAGACACGCGAGTTTGTCTGGCAATTTCTCTGTACGACAATCCCTTATCGCGCAATGCAGCAATAGCGCCTCTTTTATACAGTGGAATTTCTTTTTTCCGTGCCATTTCGAACCGTTAACAACAAAAAATTTGCGTACAAACTTGTCGATTGTAGACCACACGTGTTCGCGTTACAAGTTTTCGCACAACTAACTGGCTTTGTCAGCGCGACACTCGTCATCTTATTCCAAAGAATAAAAAATGTAAACAAAAACGACGAGCGAAAAAGAGAGCGAGACAAAGAAGACGAGAGAAATAGAATATCGACTCGCGAGAAATAGAATCTTTTTTACGCTCCACAAAGGTAAAATGTAAACAAAGACAAGAAGCGTTATTTCCGCTCCTTGTGTTTAGATAAGGCAAGAGGTAAGAGGTGGATGCTTTGTGCGGCTAAAAATTGAGAAGAAAAAATTGAAAAAAAATTTTTTTTTTCATTCAATGTTAGAGCAAAAGATGTTGAAAAAAAAATGTTGAAAAAAAAATTGAAAAGATTCTGCTCGATTCAATACAATGTAACGCAACTTTTTTTCCTTTTGGCAATTTTCTCTGAACCTCAAAGTTTTTCATTGTAACAGCATGATTTCAAAATTGTCTTTTTGAGAAAAAATTGCGATAACTCGGTGAAAAAAATCGTACGAAACTTTCTAAAAAAGGAAACTATAGCTATTGCTCTATCTTTTAAGGTTCATTGAAAAAAATGCCAAAAAAAATGTCCTGAAGACGTGAAGCCGATTTTAAACAGGCAAAGGAAAGCCAAAAACGGCCATATTCAAAATGACGCCCCGGGTCTAAAAAAAATCGAGTTTCTTTTTCCAAAACGCCAAGTGAAACTTCATTTGTCCCTTTTAAAATGCCGCCTTGAAAATCCGGATATCTTTTTTTCCCAGAAAGATCAAACTTTTAGTGCGGCGCGAAATTTTTCTAGGTGTATCAATACTTTTGGCCGGCAGTGTAATTCGTAATTGGATGATATCGAGAAATTATTTATTGAAAAAAATTATTAGGTAATTTTAGGTTTTTTTGAGTAATAAATATATACTTTTTATTTCCTGAGTTCCAACGTATATCGTTGCGGGTTTTTACATATTACCCTATCCAATTGAACCCTTTCCTATCATTTCCTGCCCGCACTTTGCCAATCTAACCTAACTTCCGTTGCGTCCACAGCCATTTTAAAGGGTTGGGCTACTGTGACGACCCGCAAATCTGGGTTGTGTAGAAAAATTAATGTTGAAGGTATAATTAACATTATTGAAAAATCATTTGGATAGTTATTTGTATGTACATTAACGAAGTTGTGTACTGAATTTCATTTTAAAATAGTAATAACTGAAGAAATTATTAACAGCCTTGTGAAGGGCTTTTAAACGTGAGGGACTCAACGGTGAACTTGATTTTGGCCACCCGGTTGATTCGAAACAAAAAACGAGTTTTTTTCGTGAAGTAGAAAAAATTGGTGAAGGCACGAACAAGTTTTTTTTTGCTATCGCATTTCAATCATAAAAAAAAGGTTCGCATTTTTTTTTCAATTTTTCGAGGAAAAATGGCAATGTTACTAACAACTAGTGAAAAAAAATTTAAGAAAAATAAACGTCGGTCAAGATTAAACTACTATTACACTGAATAAGTGTACCAAACTTCAGGTCAATTAGTTTATTAGATGTGGAGAAATCTTGTACACCGTTTTGAAGGACATAGTATTGAGAAGAACGCGTTTAAAGTTTCACTAGTAGTTCTTTCGTAGTAATCATTAGTTTACGTTCAATCTGCGATTCCTGCACCATATATTGGACCTTCCTCTTCAATTTGAGTTGCCTCAAGTGGCGAACGGGTATTCGTCATTCAGTAGCCATACAGTCATACAGCAGCCTGACAACCCCTTAAACTACACTATGCCGTATATGCCGAGGGTACTGGGAAACTGTAGAAAACCCGTAACGATATTGACGTCTCCATATTCATGTTCTTGAAGTTTGCATAGTTGGAATGCAATGAAAATTCTTCTTAATTCTTTCTCATTTCGTTATTTTTATTATTTTCGAATATCTATTTTTGCACGTTTTGGTTTTATACCTTGCTTAATAATCTTGAACAATGCTTCAATAATTTTCGTAGCATAAATGTGCAAAAAAAATACAGCAATATATATATATATATTTTTTTTTTCGTTGCATCCCAACGATGCAAACTTCATTAAGGTCTCAAAACCTTCAGCTGACTGGTAGATGCCCCAGCCATCTACCAGTATCGTTTAAGTTACTTAAAGAATTATTTTATGGGTCATTTTAAGGTTCAATTTCGATAGGTTAAATTTCTTCATATTATAACGTTAAAATTAATTTAACGCTTTGTCTCATTTATTCCATAGCTTATGTTGAGGCCTCATTCTAATAGGTCACATTTATTAATATTATTATAAGGTTTGATTTTATTTAACAGATTATTTAAACATTTTATTCCGTCGAACTAACGAGTATTCGGGATAATCGAATATTTTCGTCTAATCTTAATGATAATGCATCGTAATGATCAATGCAATTGAGAAAAATCCGAAAATCTATTCGTAGCGTTAGTGGTCGTTCGTTGCTTTTCGTTTTATCGTACATCGTGATGGAATTAAAGAAGACAACAAAAAAACGGAAAATTGTGGAGATCGTATTAATTTGTTCTCGAACGGCCCATAGCAGGTACAAGGACTGTGATCGTACTCGACATACGTGGACGCTTTTTCCCGCTATTCTAATCCCTCGGCATCATTTTATTGTGCGTTATCCACGGAACTATGTATTTACGAGGCAGGCAGGAATATTTAATTTTTTTTCTCACCGAGATTTCCGCCTTTCATTACGAGCTGAACGTAAAAGGAGCTGCATTTTTTCGTTCTTTTTTTTCTAATGAAAATAGCGAGTACGGTGGTTGTGAATTAGTATGAAGTTGAAAAAAAGCGCGAGCGAGTGTCGGAAACGGAAGGATAGACAGTGGTGTGTGTGTGTGTGTGTGTGTGTGTGTATGATGGCATTCTGCCAGTACACCCGTTATCGTTATGCGCTTTTATATTATATCTATAGAGTGCCTATTACGACGCGATAAAAGTGCATCGCTTATCTACGCGAGCATGGAGGTAGCGCTGTCGTTAAATGAAAATTTCGATCGAGCAACTCCACGGTCACTTCTAGTGCACTCGTATGTGTACGAGGAGTGCACTCCAAATGAATTTTAAATGAACGAGAAGCATTTTTTGTCTAGGGCTCGAAAATTCCTGAACTGGAGGATTTCATAAGCATGAAATAAGTGGTCTGCATAACCTCGAAAGGTAATTCTTTAGGTAAGTGATTTTTCCGAATTTTTTTTGTTGCTATTTTTTCATTTATTTGGTTATCAATGGTAATCCTCAACGGGGGAAGCTGCAACTTTTCATGAACAATTTTTTTACCAGCAACAAATTGCTATAAATAATTTCGAATTTTTAAACAACCCAAACAAGCCCAATGTAGCGGTCGAAATGTTTAAAAATGCCCTATTTTATCATATGTTTCCGCGAACTCCAACACTCGATAACTTGGCGGCGGGTTGAAGCTTACCTTGACTGAATATAATCATTTATAACCCAATAAATGAGGAAATAGCACAAAAAACATTTTAGGCTCATTTTTCGGAAAAGTTCCTTATCTAAAGAATTACCCCTCGAAGTTTCGGAAATACGGTATTTTTAAACTCCGTTTTCAGCATAGATTTTGTAGAAGCGCCAAAAATTGACCAAACTATGACGACTTTTGTAAAGAGTGCCTTCGCAAACGGTATTAAAGTTTGCATCGTTAAATGGCAACAAGAATGTATTTTTTTCGTATTCCCTTATTTTTTTGAGACATTTAGGCTACGAAAGTCACCGAATAATTTTTGACAGTCGTTACTAAATTTTTTAAACCAAAAACTGACTAAAAACATTTTATATTGTAATAAAAATAGAGAAATTAAAAAATGAAGAGGAATCTTCGTTGCGTTCCAAAGATGCAAACTTCAACATCGCGACAAAATTTATTCGTCCGGTTCACTTCAAATTCCGACAGAGCATAGTTTAAAACATTTTATATCGCATGACCGGACGACTTTTTTTAAATATGGGTATCCATTTGTTAATAACAACCGTCTAAAGTTGTTTTTTAGTCGAAATCCGATTTTTTATACATCTTGCGATTTTCGCGATTTTGAAAATGTCCAAAATGTATCAGGTAATACGTTAGAAAATGTTATAAGCTATGCTCTGTTCGAATTTGGAGTGAATTGGACTAATAGATTTCGAAAAATCTATAAGCGTGGACCAAAGAAACATTTTGGCAGATGTCACAATCGTCCACTCTATAACTGTACTCTAATTAATTGTATATCGCTCAAATTAGGCTCCTTTTCTCTCGGTTCTCCCATCGATTTTTATCAAACCGTATGACACCGCTGCGACCAGTCCAGCGGCTCAGAAATGGTGGCGGTCGTGTGGTGGCGCACTCTCAAGAGTTTCTATCTCAACTGACCTCGAAAAAATTCGATGGTACAAACATTTAAAAAAAAAGGTTTACTGGCGATTTTTGGCCTGCCCTACACATTGTATCACTTCCGGCTGATCCTTTGCATCTGGAAAATTTGTTCGAGCATCCAAATTACAGCTACTTTTGCTCAGGATTGCATCGTAAAACGTGGTTACTTCGAACAGGTTTTGGAAGTTTTTTGGGGGTACTTTTTTTTGGACATTGCAAATTTCACCTTTTTTGCTCCAATAGAACAATGTGTCCTCTGGCTATACATACTATAAGAAAGTCCAGCCCCCCCCCCCCCAATTTTATATATTTTTTTCAGTGTCAAAGTAACCTTGAGTCTGGGGTTTCTTCGACAAGGCATTGAAATGCATCTTATGTCGAAGGGTTACTTTGACATAATTTTGACAACAACAATTAATATTTTATGCATTACACATGAGATTAAATGAAAAACGACGATCACAATCAAACTGTCATCTTTATTAAGAGAGGACACCACTGTGACAGGCCGAAAAAGGCAGTTTTGGCCGATTTTTTGGTGTACTGGATTATTTATTTGGGATTTGAAAAAAAAGGCATGTTGTTAAGCATACATTGAACTTATTTCGTGTAAATTTTGATTAAAAAAAACTTACATGAATAATAAAAATAAAAGATTTTCTCAAAACCATGTTTTTGAAATCGGCACGGAACAGAACTCGAACAATTTTCGTCCAATCGACGCGAAATTTTAACTGTAGTTTCTTAGATTGCTTTATGAGTCAAGTGGGCGCCCTTTTTTTATTTCTTCAAAATTGTAAAAAAATATCACTTTTGATGTGAAAATTATGGTCGAAAAAAGAAATTTTACCAAACTCTATTTAAAAAAAAATTATTTTCATATGTCGTCTTTTGACAAATCATTTTTTTCACATATTTCGATATATGCGCAATAAAACGCAATAAAAAGTAAACGGTCGAAAATGGGAAGTCACAGTGGTGTCCTCTCTTAAGGAAACATTGTACATGAAAATAGCAAGTATCTCGGGTACCATTATAGGCATTCGATCAGTCTTATAATTATCATTGAGATCAAATCAACTTGAGCAACATTATAATCAACTTTAGCAACATTATAATCAACTTTAGCAACATTAACATCAACTTTAGCAACATTAACATCAACTCTAGGAACATTGTAATCAATTTTGGCAACATTAAGGATGTTGAGTCCCAAATCGCAAATGATCAAATTCTGAAAATTTGGTATGTTTTTGTATGAAGTATTTCAGAGGTCGTGTAAAAATTTCAGGACAATTAGGAAGCTCGTATTGAACAATTAACATTCACAAATTAAATGTTGTTCTATGGAAACTGATGTAACTTTGCAATAAGTTTTTTTTTGACCTCTCAATTTTATAATATCTACAATATACTGAAAGCAACGGAAACAAAACGAAGTTTATTGATAATTTTTTTTTATTTCTTTTCAAAATTGTTCTTAACAAAATGTTAATTTTTTAATAACGAGCTTCCTAATCGTCGTGAAATTTTAACACGACCTGTTAAACACTTTATACAAAAACATACCAAATTTTCAGAATTTTCTTATCATTTTTTATTTCAACCCTTAAGGAGGTTGAAGTAATGATAGAATTCTGAAAATTTGGTATGTTGTTACATGAAGTATTCAGGAGGTCGTGTAAAAATTTTATGACGATTAAGAAGCTATTTATTGAACAATTAACATTAACATGTTTCATAGGGACTCAACATCCTTAACATCAACTTTAGCAACCTTATAATCAACTTTAGCAACAATATAATAAACCTAAACAATAAATTGTTGTTCAAGTATACCCCCCGCCCCCCCCCCCCCCGCCGCAGGTCTCGCGGGCTCGCTGCGCACACATTCCAACCGTATTGTGGCGCCCTGCCAAAGTAGCTCCAAAAACTGTCAAAGTTACTCTTGATGTCAAAGTAACTCCGTTTTACGTATATCTCCCATTTTTGGAAATTTCCTTTTTTTTTACACACTCGCGAAAATTCGCTAACGATTTCGTGATGTTTCGATCGAATCGATATACACGGACACAACGCGATGGCTTGGTGTTCCTGGTGCGCGCTATTCTTACGCGTTTTTTCCACCGAGTTTTATCGCTCCAAGCGGCGCAGACAAAATCGATCTCGCGCTCGCGCTTCGCCCATTCACAATGAAGGCAGATTCAATGCGCCGCACAAGACTGTATACATACTAAAATCATTCGCGTGCGACTCTCTAGGTGCACTTGGAAGTATGTCTATAGGATATGAGGATAACGGCAGCAAGAGCAGGTGTATCAGTGCTCTCGATCGCCCGGAAGAAGGATTTCGCGAACTCGCTCGCGCCCGCCAGTTATCTCGATCTCTTGGTTTTTTTATGCATTGTTTTTTTACGCCCTCTCTCGCGTATCTCCCGTCGCTCCCCCCCCCCCTCTTTCACTCGTTTTTTATTCCACTTGCTCGCGGAGAGTTCTCGCGCGTTATTCTGTGTGAGGCGGTATGGGCACAAGGAAGGAAAAAAGGCAACCCGCGCTTCGATAATCGTCGCTCGTAAAAACTAGCGAGTCGCACCCCCGAAAGGCAGAGTGTGGATAACAGCTGTACAATATATATATAAATATATATAATTGGGTATTTCGTTATTTTTCCGGGGCAACAAAATGTTAGCACTTTTGAAAAAAAATCTAAGGAATCAGACCTATAGGTCAATTTTGCAAAGTGATAGCTGTTTTTAAGGGTTTTACTAATTTTGCCAAAAAATCCTGATGCGCCACGTCTCTAATAAATATGATCGTCACAAAATGTGTCAAGGCGTTAGGCCACAGTAACGGGTGTAAAATCATGTGCGAATTTAACAATTTTTTTTTCGTATGAAAGAGTGATTCACTCATAAAATTAATTACACATCTATTTAGTATGAATATCAAGCTGTTAGAAAAAATATATATATTTTTTTTTCGATGTACAAAATGGCCGAATACTAATATTTTCTTCTGTTATATTTTTGTAGGCGCTCCGCGGCGTGACATTTAGCACCCACACTTTTTTACCTAGGACAAAAAACAACAATTCTCGTCAATCTACATTAGAATACCTAGAGAAGTACGAACGGAATTAAAAAAATATTGTTTTATTCGAAAGTTGTAGGTATTTGAACTTAAGAAATGAATTTTCAGTGAAAAATTCGTTAAATCTGCTTATAAACTGCCCATTAAATGAAAAGTTTACGATTAATCAGAAATCCCGTACGTACTTCTCTGCGAAATGCAATTAGGAACATTACTTTTAAATTTGAAGTAAATCGAGTGAAAATTGTTGAAGGTATTTGTCATGCCGATTGGAAAAAAGCTGTTTCGAGAAGTTTCGAGTAGTCGGCCATTTTGTACATCGGGAAAAAAAAGATGTATTTTATTAAAAGGTGTAATTAATTTTATGAGTAAATCACTTTTTCATACGACAAAAAAATTGTTAAGTTCGCACGTGATTTTATACCCGCTACCGTGGCCTAAGGCCTTAAGAGGCACCACTAGAGTGGCCGCCCAAAAAAGACGATTTTCCAAAATTTATTAAAAGAAGAGTATTGCATCGAAGGTTTTGAAATGTCGAGGATATATCTGTTTATAAATCATGTATGTACAGTAATTTTTTTGTATGAAAATATTCAATTTTCAGGAACTTATGCGCCGTCTCGCGAGTTTCAAAAAAAAAAAAAAGTTCTCCCACCGCTGCAGCGATTGCGGCTTTCGGAGTGCTCGAAATAAAAAAGTTAAAAAGTCCGTTGAACTAGAAATGTACAATGATGCAGGATTGTGAAAAAAAATTAAAAACCAACAAAACGGAATTTTGAAAAAATGAATCCAAATTACGCTTAATGAAATGACGACTTGACATTTTTTATCCAATCGAAAAACTGGATGGTCACTGTATCAAGAAACAAATACTAAATACGCCAAAGGAAGATTCAAGTCGATCGGATGATCTGTACTCGAGTTAGAACTGCAGCAAATTTGAATAATGTCGTTTTGAGAAAAACGCGTTAAAAGATAAAAGAGCAGCTGGGCCTTCTAAAGGGCTTCTGGTCTTTGGAAGGCTGTAGTTAAAAAACTATTTGAGATCCGTTTGAAATTTTAGTATGTTATTCTTGAAGGTATAGACCATCGAAAAATGTCATAAAATCGATTTTTCGAAAGTATCACACTAGTGGTGCCCTTTGAGGAGGTTGGTGCGCTAGCTACGATTCAAGATTGAACGTATATGTTATTGTCTAGACTATAATGAGCCTGTGCAATTGAAAAAAAAAAGTTGACCACAGAACATCAGAGATAAAAAATAGATTGATGTATGTAACTTTACTTGCGGTTAGATGGCAAGACGTTCACGCTACAGGTGATGTAATTTGTTTGGGCTATTTAGAACCAAGATAAACCATTTGTATCAACGGATTGACGCACGCAAAATCTTCATAAACATTTCGAAAGAGAAACCATCTTGCCCATCGTAAACCATATATATTTAAAATTGAACCATCAAAGTTTGATGAAAGATTACAAATCTTGACTGGCAAATGAAGATTGGCCAACCTCAAACTCCGCGAACTTGCCGTATTTTGCCAACACTTGATATGATTTAATGGTAAAAATAAATAATCTCGTTATACAAATATAAATATGAGTAATTACAAATGACTCACAATTTTATTCTGAGTTGTATAGAACATTCGCTGACGCAGTTTTTTTTTCATAATAATCACCGATAATGTTATACTTCTTCAAGTTGGTGTTACCACCAAAGTTTTCCTCATTTACGTAATTAAAAATATTAAAAAATCATAATTTTGCCCTTTAATTATGCATTTCATGCAAAATTAACATCCACGGAATAAATCACCTCGTATGCGATTTTTTTATGTTCAGCGAAAAAAAAATCATAAACCGTCATTTGCCTCAACTGGAGCGCCTTCTATAAAAATGTGGGTTGTATACATTGGATCAGAGCTGTGTAGCTGAGTCGACGCTATTGAAGTTTGCACTGTTGGAACGCAATGAAAATTCATTTGTTGGCACAATTTTTTTCGGCAGCCTTGGGCTACCGAAGAAGTGCAAATGTTTTTCAGAATCCTTATTATAACATTACCAGCTAAATTTACAAAAAAGAAAAGATTGGATAGTAGCAAATATTAATGAGAAGGAGAAAAGTCAATTTCGTTGCATTTCCAACGATTCAAACCTCATAGGGATCGTGCACCCTGCCTGATGGAATTGAGATTCTTTTTTCGAACTATTCATGAGACTTCTCAGGTGGTAATATCGTACAACATTTTTTCTAATCATTCTTTCACAACATCCGAGAAACCGGAAGTGACCACCGTACCGGTATTTTTTAAAATTATTGAATACCTCATCGTGCTTGTGAGGAAAAAATGTTTATGTACGGTCACGCTGAAAGTTATGGTCCTGAGACGATAAAAAATCGGCTCAATCTCCAATTTTTTTTAGTCCATTTAAATGCTTCAGCGAACGCCTTGGAGAAGGTGAGAAAAATTGCGATGTGGGGTACATTTTATTGAAGTTTTGCAGGCGACAAATTGGTGGCTACGAGGCTGATGAAATTAGCCACTATTTTTTTGAGCTCATCGTTGGTCGATACTTTTTTTTCTTCTCGAAATACGTTTCTCAATTGACCCCGGCCCGGCTCGGGTGTACGACTGGATAAGCATAGAAGAAAGCATGCTCATAGTCTGGCCTCATTTTATTTTCGCGCAGAAATATTCACGCTTGTAAACGTATGTAAGGATCGTTCCGGGTCACCGTCTATGTTGCGGTGCGTAATGTACGTACATGCCCATATCTGTATATACGTACATGTGTATCGGCGCACGTGCATATATAATAGAGAAATAATATGCCAACGCATATCTAATAACAATCAGTGCGAACACTACGCTTCGCGGACACTCACTGTCGCGCATAACGAAAGCTTTTCAATTCGGAGTAGCCTAGGATCAGTTTTATTGCCGTAGGCTTTTGTGTGAAAAAAAAACGGCGCGTGTTGATGCACATTTATGGAAGGTTTCGTGCCTATATTAGAAGCGGCGATTTAGTGTCAATTTTCGAGATGACCGAATTTTTATCGGCAATTAAATTGGGGTTTCGATCGAGTATCTTTAAATTTATCGATTTTTAGTGATACGCGCGGACGCGCCGTCTATTTACCGGTTGGAAATTGCCGCGTTGACGTTCCTTTGGAATTTTTTGTTTCAAACTTTCTTGCCGGGACCTTCGGAAATTTCATTAGTAATTTTCTCTCCCTCCTAGACTTTTACTTCGATTGACTTAAAACTTTGGAACAATATTCTAAACATATTGTACTATCGGATGATAACATTTTAAAAACAATGGATTTTTCGAAATGTACAAACCCACGCAACCCCTTAAATATACGCCGGCGCAAATAAAAAAAAATCTACCGCAAGCACATTTTCGGGAAAAAGGTAATTTGGAAACTAAATATATAAGATTCCACTTGTTCTCTCAAGAGACATGATAATTGCAACAAAATTTTGTCGAAACAACGATGCAAACATCGAATTTACAATAACTCAATCGGTAATAATTCATTGACTTATTTAAAATGAGCAAGTCGTGCTCGACGTAAATCGAGTTTCTTTTTATAAAAGTTATTTTTCATTTTTCGGTACATGAATGGGAACGAGATCGCGATACGAAATGAATGAGCTGTACCGCTCATTCACCCACCAGTATAATGGGCGATCAGCTTTTTCTCTATATAAATATACAGGGTGGCCCGAAAAGTGACGTCGAATAGTAAAATCTACATGCCCCGTTTCATATGCGAATCGCCCCTGTGTATGTTCTACCATATTTGCAATTTTTCGAGAAAAAAGTATAAATATTTTTTTGTTTCTTTGGTGTATGTACTTTCCATACGATTTTTAAAACTTATGTTATCATTATAGAGTGCGCTGTGAAGTAATAAATAAACGACCAACTAAAAACTAATGTGAATACATTAGATATTGATCAAAAGTTTGAAAAATACCTTCGAGAAGGGCGTCATTAAAGTTCGGAAGATAAAAAAAAGGCTGCGGCTAGCCGTCCGGTTATCGGACGAATAAGCGTATGTTATTCGTCCGCATAGCAGCTCAGATTACGCGGTTCATGCAGTACAACGCCCCAAATAAACAATCCCAAACACACAAACCCGAACAAAACAAACCCAAACAAATCAACCCAAACAAACAAACTCAAAATAACAAACCCAAACCCAAACAAACAAAACAAACCCAAACCAAACAAACCCAAAAAACCATCCCAAGCCAAACAAACGCAAACCAAATTATAAAGATTTTATTCGGATGACTACGTGTAAGTTATTCTTCCGGATAGTTTGTTTAACAATTTAACCCACTCTATCTGGATAATTATATATATATGTTATTCGTTCGAATACTAGCTTACGCGAATCACAATAAAATGCACTCCTACTGGAAATGCAGCGTGAACTGACAAGGAACATCCCTCAGGTGACACCCTTCGATTTTGTTACAATTTCGATATGTTATGAAGCACCGAAAAGTAAGCGATACGTATTTTTTTTTATCAGCGGAAAAACGGTTTTAAGGCGTGAAACTACCCCTCGAAAAAGGCATCTCTAGGGGTAATATAGCAGTTTCACACACAAGGACTCCACCGATTTTAATGAAACAATAACCAAAATTCTTCTAATCCGAAGCAATGAAAAATCCACTATAGTGGCATTGTTAAAAAAAAAATTAAGGGGTGTACCACCCTAGCCTTTTTCCGAGGGGTGGTTTCACCCCTTAAAACCGTTTTTTCCGCCGATAAAAAAAATACGTATTGCTTACTTTTCCGTGCTTTATACCATATCCAAATTCCAACAAAATTGAAGGGTGTCACCTGAGGGATGTTCCTTGTGAGCCGCTATCCGCACGAACAACATGCGCTTATTCGTCCGATAACCGGACGGGTAGACACTCCGAAAAAAATATTGATACCGGTATAAATGTCTCCAAATTTTTTTTTTAAACTTCCACTAAGGAACATCACTCAAGTGTCTGCTGTCGATTTTGTTGAAACTCATATATGTGATAAAGCATTGAATACACGTATTTTTCTTGTCGGCGGAAAAAGGGTTTTATGGGCGGAAACCACCCCTCAAAGAAAGCCACGCTGAGGCGTGATTTTGCACTTTCACCCATAAGTAGTCTAGCGATCTGAATGAAACAAAAACCAAAATTCTCCTAATCTAAAGCGATGAAAAATCGACTATAGAAGTATTGAAAAAAAATTCAATTAAGGGGTGAGACGCTTTTTAGGGGTGGTTCCTCTCTTCAAAACTGTGTATGCGCCGAAAAAAAAGAAAATACCTGTTCAATAGTTTTCAACGTTTCATCACATATATGAGTTTCAACGAAATCGAAGGCCCAAAAGAGAAAAATACAAAAACTCACGCTACGGTAAAACTCGCGATAAATCCTTTTTTCCCGATAACGAAAATAAATCGCCGAGCAAATATGGGGCTGATTATGCTAGATACCAGGCATCTAGATTTTCTTATTCAACGTCACAGTTCGTACCACCCTGTATACAAATTCATATATACGAGCAACGCCCCCGCGAAGGAGAAATTCATCTAGCATACGAAAGGTTCACACAGACGAGACCGTGCAGCATCGCGTAGCATTTATCAAATGGTCATTTTGTAACAATTTTCTCGTTCTTTTTTTCCCTATCTCTCTCATTTTCCTCCTTCTCTCCCTCTCCGACCCTCCCTCTCTCTATCTCTCTTTCCTTCTCTCTCCGTCGCTCTATCAGTCACTCTCTCGTCTGGGTGGAGTTCTTTGTACGTTGCGGTTCTCGCGCGCGGGGCCAGCCGCGAGATGAGCTCGTTAGAGAGCGAGAGGGGGAGTCCTCGAGAGGGTTGTCGGGCGCCCGTACGTGTACCGCATGGACCAAGCTCTCGGGGTTTAGCCGAGCGCATATTGATTGATCTACCGGTCGAGCCCGGACGGGCTGACGAACCTTCGAGACGCGGCAAAATGCTCAGGGAAAAAAAGGGCGGTGAAATTATGGTGAGGAGGACGGCGGGGCGGGGGAGGAATATACGTGCCTCACGGAGAATTAATAATTCAGAAAAAGCCTCGAGTCAACATCCGAAGGAAAAGATTTACTTGTTGGTACAAAGAGAACATCCAAACAGGAAGAATGCTACTTCAAGGGTCGTCCCGATCGTTTTCGATTCAATCAAATGCCTTGAATGCTCGATATGGCAATCTTTCGCACTCTTCCCGCATTGATGTCACCAAATACTTCCATTTTCATCCCGACGACGCACCCAATCCCGAGCGCAGGCAAGAAGAGGCGAAACCAAACGCATCGACGACACATTTGCCGCGGTTCATTTGGTTTCCATCGATCGACAGGATTATTGATCGAGACCGTTCTTTTGTTCCTCGCGGGACGAGAGGTTATCCGGGGCGAGGCGAAGAG
The DNA here is from genome assembly GCA_951751655.1 of Ophion costatus. NCBI lineage: Eukaryota > Metazoa > Arthropoda > Insecta > Hymenoptera > Ichneumonidae > Ophion > Ophion costatus. The sequence continues at coordinate 18,752,908 of OX632358.1, forward strand.
ATTTGCCGTTGCCTCCGGGAAGCTGCGCGATAGAACGCATTACGTAGTAAACATATATATATATGGATATATGGATATATATGGATACGTGTGTGCAAGGACCACAGAGGAAGGGCCAAAGAGCGAGGGGGAGAAGAAACGATCGTATTATAAAAGCAATTAGAGGGTTTCAGATTAGATATAGCACATCGTACATAACAAATATGATAATACACGCCTGGCCGCGCGGCATCAGCGCCTGAAGGGCTCTCTCTCTCTCTCTCTCTCTCTCTCTCTCTCTCTCTCTCTCTCTCTCTCATCTCTCTCTCTCTCTCTCTCTCTCTATCTCTCTCTCTCTCTCTTCTCTCTCTCTCTCTCTCTCTCTCTCTCTCTCTCTCTCTCTCTCTCTCTCATCTCTCTCTCTCTCTCTCTCTCTCTCTCTCTCTCTCTCTCTCTCTCTCTCTCTCTCTCTCTCTCTCTCTCTCTCTCTCTCTCTCTCTCTCTCTCTCTCTCGCAAGTTGGGATACGTCTCTTCAACTCGATTCAGCGCAAGCACAAACAGAGAGAGAGAGAGAGCGAGGGGGGGGGGGGGGGAGAAGTACGACGGGTTAAACGGAATCATTTATAATCGGTCCTAACTAATCTGTCTGTCGCTACGAGCGCACGCTCGTTTCACTCCTGTTTTTATTACCTCAGCTCTCCGAAGTCTCGCGAGCTCGTGCGCGTTACGTTTTACTTTTACCTAGCTCGCTTTTTTACCGTTTTTTTGTTTCTCTCTCTTTTGCACAACAAGCCGTACGCGATATTGCACGCACGTATTTTTTCGTTTCTCTCTCGGACGTAAGTTTGTGTATCGAGAGTGCGAAGATACCTCGATAATGTGATCTCCCTCTCGCCCCCTTTCGCGACTTACACGCCCACACAGGCGCACCGTGTCGGGGACACGTACGTACGTACGCACGCGTTCATGTATACGCGGCGAGAAGTTGACCCTCGTTATCCCTCGATCCATCCTACCGAACTGTATCGCCATGGCCGAAGCACGTGGGAAGAAAAAAGAGTGCCGCGCGCGAGAAGAGAAAGAAAATAAACGATATAAAATGAGATAGGGAGCAAGCAACAACAAAAAAAAATACGTCGATCCCTACGTAATTATCGTTTTCTCTTAATGAGGCCGTGGATTAATCATTTCTTTGTTTATTTATCATCTGTCTATATGTTGGTTTTTTTTCGTTTACCTGTTGCAGCTGTACGAGATCAACGACGATCCCAAACGAAAGGAATTCCTTGATGATCTGTTCAGCTTCATGCAGAAGCGAGGTGAGCTATTTTTTTATCTGTGTATATATATATATATATATATTCACAGGGTGTCCCGTTTTGATATTAGACCGGATTTATCAGGAAAATATGGCTCCGATCAAGTATTGAGTATAGAGCAACTTCACGGGTAGAGGGAGGAAGTTTGAAAAAAAAGTTCGCTCCAAAATTCACTATAGTGATGTTAAGGATGTTGAGTCCCTATGAAACATGTTAATGTTAATCGTTCAATAAATAGCTTCTTAATCGTCATGAAATTTTTACACGACCTCCTGAATACTTCATGTGAAAACATACCAAATTTTCCGAATTCTATCATCATTACTTCAACCTCCTTAGGGGTTGGAATAAAAAATGATAAGAAAGTTCTGAAAATTTGGTATGTTTTTGTATAAAGTATTTAAGAGGTCGTGTTAAAATTTCACGACGATTAAGAAGCTCGTTATTAAAAAAATAACATTTTGTTGAGAACAATTTTTGAAAGAAATTTAAAAAAATGGATCATTAAAGTTCGTTTTGTTTCCGTTGCTTTCAGTATATTGTAGATGTTACAAAATTGAGAGGTCAAAAAAAAACTTATTGCAAAGTTACATCAGTTTCCATAAGACAACGTTTAATTTGTGAATGGTAATTGTTGAATAACGAGCTTCCTAATCGTCGTGAAATTTTTACACGACCTCTGAAATACTTCATATAGAAACGTACCAAATTGTCAGAATTTTATTATCATTTGCGATTTGGGACTTAACATCCTTAAGATCGCCGACGTGTCTTTCTTAAAGATGGAAACATGAATATTTCACGAAAAAAACTATCTGTTCAAAACTAACGACTTTTGTAGAATTTTTTTAGCCCGTAAGTGTTAAGTTAGAACACTATTTTTGATCACTGCCGCTATGCACGATGTAGGGAGAAGGTAGAAGCTTGACGATCCCAAGTGTAAGTATGCATGTGTGTGGGTGTGAGGTTGTTTGGGTTTTTTTAAAGATCCAAACATGACTTTTTCCACCAAAAATATTTTCAGGCCAAAATTAATAACTTTTGTAGGATTTTTATACATAAAGTCAATAATTTTTAGGTTAAAACACGATTTTTGACCGCTGGGTAAAAGCTTTAACATCGCAAGCGTAAGTGCGCGCGTGTGTATGTGCGTTTGTGTGTGAGGGTGGGTGGGTGGTTGTGAGTTTGTTTGTTTGGGTTTGTTTAGTAACCCAAACACACTTACACTGGGGATGTTAAAACCTTTATTTCCTCGTGGTACATCCTGCATAGCGCTAAAGAGTTGTTAGCTTCGGCTTGGAATATCTTTCGGCAAAGAATGTCATATTTCCAAGGACAAAATGTCGTTTATCTTAACGTTTTATAAAATTCTTTTTGAAGTTTCCCCTTTGAACTCTAAAAGTTTTACTATATTCAATACTTGGTAGAAGCAGTATTCTTTGAGATAAATCAGGTGTAAGATTCAAATCGGACACGCGTTACATGTGTTTATGTTCGTGTAATTCTTATACAGGGTGGTAGGAAAAGTGACGCCCAGAAGGAGAATCCAAATGCTTTAATCCTCTCTTTTTAGTTTTCGAGAACAGAGCATTCTTTACTTATTTTACTGTTATCATTACATAGTGCACTGGTAAACAATACATAAATTACCAACTGCACACTACCGTAAACGCTTTCGATTTGTAAGAAAAATGTAAAAAAAAATAGGGTTTGTTCGGGCTCATCGGTCACTAAAGTTCAGATGATAAGAGAAATACTTATACTAATCTAAATGACTCCGAATTACTTTTAAAAACTTCTCCGAGGAAAGTACACGCACAAAAGCTGGAAAAACGTGAAAGCCCGCTACAGGAAAGCTCACAGAAAAATGTAATATGCTCTTTTCTCGAAAACTAAAAAAAATCGTACAACATCTTGGGGAGATTCGGATAGGTATTTATACGAAACATATAGATTTTCTTTTTGAAGTCATTTTTCGGGCCACCCGATGAATATATATGAGCGCATTTATTCTGTTGTAATTTTATTTGTAATTTTATACCCATCCACTTTTGTAATTTTATACATATTTATACCGTACACATAGATTTCGCAAGCATCTCTGTTTCATTGCCTAGAGAAAAAGAAGGGAATGTTCGAATGTATATTTATACTTATATACATCTGTTTCTACGATAAAAACCCATTGGGGATGTTTTTTTTCTTTATTTTCGTGAACTTACTTCCTTTCTTCACTGTTTTCCTCCCTGCGGTTCGAAATAATGTAAGTACTAGCTGAACTCCTTCGCTGTTTTATAAAAAAAAACGTTTATTTGCAGATGGGTATGAACACACACACACACACAAATTTGCGCGCAAGCACACTAATGTAGAACTAGGAATTAATCGTGCAAATATTGACCCTGTCGATCAATGTTCAAGGCTCTTCCGCGTGATGATACGCTTACGTATATAACTCGTGCTCGCGAGTTACGAGCTTTGACAAAATTTGTTTTCGTAGACAGCCGTTAAAATATTGGATTTAAAACGCGGTGAATGTGTAATCGCAGACGCCTATATGTATGTCTCCCGAAATACTGAAATTGTGAACGGTGTACAAAAGATTGAAATTTAAATAAGAAAAAAATGCGATAACATACATCTACTTGAGAAATGCATCAATTAAATATAAGTAAAAACTGAATCTCATAAATGTGATTAAAAAATAAATTAAATAAATCCTAATAAAACGTAAATGAAATTAATTTGATTAAAAAACTAATGAAATTCCACTTGAGTTTGCGCAATCAAGTTTGACTGCAACGAGATTAGCCCGAAACGAAAGTACCGGTTGTACGTTCCGTTGTTCCGGTTGTTCTGTGGTTTAAAAATAATCTTACAGAAGTGTCACATGGCTATAAAAGTTCGATGCGTTGTTCCAAGTCCGTCTACGAAATTCGGAATCGATCCAAACGTTGAAAAATCCCTTTTTCAACTTACATCCATTCTTATAGGATGTGGTTTTTTGTTTCAATTCCCATATGCGATGAAAAAAGGTGTACGGTCTTCGAGACATCGGGACGAAAATGTTTCGCTCTCTGAATTCCACAAAAAATGCGAAAAGCTTTGCGAGTACGCAAATCACCAAGATTAATCAACCGGCCACAAGCCGGACACGAATGGCACGACGAAGGGCGTGTGAAAATATCAGCTAGGCGAACCGTTACGGGGGGAAAAAAACACGTGCGCGAGCTTCAACACTCGCGGACCGCTTCTGGTGGCCCGCATCGTTTGCAAGCGTTTCCTGAACACGTGAAAAATTATAACGTCGCCGAGTGTGCACGCCCGCGTCAACGTTCGTTCGCAATTCCGTTGAGGCTCGATGCACGTGTATTTTCCACGAGAACAAATGCCTCCTTTCACGCAGCCGAAGACGAAGCGACGTTCATATGCGTAAGACCCACATTTCCGATATTACATGCGTGGTACACTTCCGTCACGTAATAAGTTTAACGTCATTTTCTATACGAAATCCTCTTCCGGCTTGCGGTGGGGGGGGGGGGGGGGGGGGCTGGGGTTCTAACCTCACAGGTCTCTGTTTCGTTTGAGTAAATTAATTTATCTCGTATTGGGTTGACGCCTTATTCAATATATCTTGCTTCGCGTCGTTTGTGTGCTCGCTCGCCCAATGCCCCGGCACCGGAAACGTGTCTCGTCTCTCTCAGTCTCTAATTATAAACACGGCGACTCTTTCTCTTTCTCTCTTTTACCCCCCCCCCCCCCCCCTCTCTTTCTCTATCTCTATTTCTTGTCCATCAATCAAAGCGAGCTCTCGCGAACCGACGAATCTTTCGTGATGCTGATGCTTCTCTGGTGGCGTGGCCATCAGCATCGTTCCCTTCCTCCTCCCCAAACTTCGCCAACCACCCCAAAAAATGCATGTATATATATAACGGCACGCGAGAATCACCGGAATGAGATTCTATTATTGTCATCGGTGAGTCTTCCTGTATGTTCGTCGGCTACCCCCCTCCTCGTCTCACCCATCGTCACACGTGATAATTAGACTGAAAATCATTTCTAGAGAATGTCAGAATCGACGAGAGTAGCAGACGCCTCGGGATATCGTTTCGAATGGACAAGCCGGGCGAGATGTTTATGAAGTCAATTGGAGGAATAATTCTTTTAAACGAAAAGTTTATTTTATTTTCGTTAATTTTAATTTTATGATATTATATAAATTTCTTGATTTTTAAATTAGTTCAATTTAATTTTCATCGCAGTTATGGTTTATTCTCGAAATATATGTATTCACGAGTACAGTGAGAGAAAAGTGCATGGTATTTACAACAAACGCGAATGGTAAAAGAGAGTATAGCCGAATTCCCTATAGTTTATTGTCATCGCAATCGCAATATGGTTAACAACTATAAGCGGAAAGTATAGGTAAACATGCAACTTTGGTGGCGTGCTCGACTATCTATTATCCCGGAAATAACTACTAACTATTGTAAAAATATTAACTGAATTGACTATATCGGTATTGTAAAGTCTTTCACGCTAGTTAATAGTTATTTCAAGGATACTAGATAAAAAAATACACTACCAAAACGGCATGATTAGATAGACACTTATAGTTGTGTCAACCATATTGAGATTGCGGTAGCAATAAGCTATATGAATTTTACTATGCCCACTTTTACCATGGGCGTTTTTTTAATATTATGAATACAATGGACATTTTTCTCAGTGCAAGTTTGTACTATTTTTGTGGTTGACATTAACACTTGTTGAGTACAAACTGTTACAAGATCTTACGAAAAGTGACTATACGAACAACATTATGGTAATCGTATAGTGAAGACGTAAATCATTTGTCAATAAAGTAGAGACAGCGGTGGCACGCTGTGATCGATATAGATATATTAGCGCATTCATTTATCAGTTTTTAGAATCCGATATTTCGAAAACTATATAGGGCCGCGCCAAAAATCCATTTAAGCAGTGACATATATTATCAAGAAAGCAATCTGTGCAAAATTCTACCTATATCAGAGGTAGCAGCTATTCGGAAATGCAGCTGGAATTACTTTTATCCGTTGTGCCAAATTTACGATCGAAATACCATAAGTACCCGGTAGCATAGTGGCAGCGTGCCTGAATATAGATAGGTAGGTCGTAGTTTCGTACTACGTTCGTACTATCGAGAGTAGTACTCCCGATCGAAAATTTTTAAATTTTTGAATTTATGAAATATCATATACATTTAGTAGACGTATTATTCAATATGGTAAAAACCACTATTGTTTGATAGTGTAAGGAACCATCTATTTTATGAAAACCTACTATATTATATAGCATTGAAAATCAACGTATGCTTGCAAAATTGTTGGTTTCGGTTAACATATGATCATAGTTAACACAATTGTTAAAATATCATAAGCAGTACTATATTTTCGGCAGTAACCATGACCATAAAATATAATTGTCCCCCCAGGGTAATATAAAATATGGTTGCAATATGGTTGAGGTTACTATACATTTCTCTCTGTGTAGTATCGCTTTTTCCGCGCGCCACGTTGGCGAATATAGTATGGGGATCAAATTGGGCGGCGTTGCATTTTCGATAGCCAGCGTTTTTGAATGTCACTATGAAAACTTTTAATAAGATTGAAGCCAAACTTCAAACTGTTTCCGTAGAAAAGAAATAACAGATTAAAATACGAACACTTGCAATATTCCCATAAAACTACTATTCGAAGTATTTCCTTAGAAAAAAAACGTCATATTTTGAAAACCCAACAATAAAAGTATTTTCTAAAAAAGTTATACGCAACATTCCTTGCAAAAAAACCATACGAAATATTTCCTTGAAACAAGCAATAAGCCTTTTAAAAGACGAACATTCAAAATATTCCCTAGCCCTTTTTGCTATTCCGTATTGATGGAATTTTACATCAATTTTCGAAACATCGATTTTTCGTTTAAAAATCTTTTCAGCCAAGATAAACCTACCTACAATAAGGTCTTTTACCGCATTTTTGACGCAATGAAGAAGCTTCAAATCTAGATGGACTACGTCGGGACCCGGTGTAGATATACAATGTCTAAGTGCTTTATATTGCAATGATTAGTAGTGCCCTCTTGGGAATTCCAGCGCTGTATTGGAGGAACTCAGTCAGAACTTTCCAATACATGGAACGCTTAACGTGTATAATGTTTGGAATGACTCCTGGCCGTGCAACGGGAGTGAAGGGAGCTGTCAAAGGGCCCGAAAACACGCCGGGTCATTTATCACCCTCCCCAAGGTTTAGGCTCTCACATATACATATGTATCGTTTAGGCAACACCAATTTATGCTTCTATCACCAAGCTACTTAACCCACAAAACTAGTCACCTTTTACCCTCTTTCGATCTATTCACACACCTGTACCGAGTCATTGATGCCCTTTGATCGTTGCAGTATCAACCACGCGACAATTCGACCTCTCTCAGTCATCGCGTGTAGACGTCAGGGAGTTCTCAGATCCTACCACATTTCTATAGGAATTTGATCGGGACTCTGTACGTAGGGAACTTTTGAATCCAGGTGGATTCCGCGCTATTTCCTGATTTACGTCTTTTGCGAATTTTTTACTTGCAATTCCCATCCGGAATTTGTTAAATGTAAAAAAAAATAATATCTTTGGTAATATTATGTCAAAGTGCAGAGAAATTAATAACAGACGATAATTAGAGAGGACTTTCAGTGATGTGATTGAAATCGATTTTCAACCCTTCGTTATCACACTTACCTGCAGAAACATGCTTGTCACACTGGGTCTGATTGACCCGGTTCATTTCCAAACGGTTCGTACACGAAATCTATCAGTCGGATGTCATTGAAAAAAATGATGGACGAAGTTTAAATATTGCATAATATGTACCAAAAATTGTTATATAAAAAATCGGATGGCAACGTGCAAACAAAATTGTAAAGATAAGTATAATGAGGACATATATTTGGCGCTAAAGTTGAACGCTGGGTCGTTTGGACCCACAGGGACAACGAAGTGTTGAGATACACTTTTGAAAGCGATTTATACTTCGAAATTTAGACTAGAAAATTGATAGATATACAAATTGAGTTAATCTTAAAGATCAATCGTATCTTAAAGATTTATACTAGAAAATTGATAGATATACAAAATGAGTTGATCTCAAAAAAGTATAAATCTCATCTTAAAGATAAGATTTATACTTTTCTGAAGTATCTATTCTTTCCTAATCTATACAAAACTGTTCTAATCTTATCTTTTCTAATTTATACTAAAGTATAGATGTATACTTTTAATAAAGTATATCTATCAATTCTCTTGGCAATTGGCAAATCCAACCTACAGATGCGATAGGGTCCATCAAAAATCATATTGGATTCTGTTGGATAATGTGGGAATCGTTCAGGATTCGAATTGGATTCGTGCATTGGATTTCAATGGAGCATGCCCATTAGAATCCAATGTACGAGCGTGACGTTTTCGTATTGCGATCCAATGCGATGGCCCATTGGGTCCCTGTCAGGGAGTGAGGACAACTATGGCAATCCAATTTGATCCCTGCGACACTTACTGCACGGAGTACGGTGCGTTTTCGCAATGTTTATTACAGCAAATAAGAATACGATAAATCTGGAGAGAAAGAGAGGCAGTGAGAGTAGTTGACGAAGCGCTCTTTCTTGAATGATCGTTAAATGTTTAATTAAGGTCATTAGTATCAGGTGTCGTAATGTTATTCGCGGATCGCATATCTCGCGATATAGAAATATACAAAGGACCCCTCGTTCGTATAAGAACACCCTCGAAGAATATTATATCCAACACACTCGCTGTTATAACCGGGTTGTCCGGCATACATCGCTTTTGAACCAGCGTCCCAACGGCCTGTTATAAATCTCGAGGCGTTTAATATGCAAATCTCCGTTCCCTCGCACCCATGTACGTGCGTAAATACACACACGCACATACACACATAAATCCATAGTTCTTGAGCTTCAAGAGTTTTTATTTCATTTTTTAATATCATATCTCCGAGTCGTCGTGCCTTGCATTTTACCAAAGTCATTTCGATATCCGAACCTCGTTACGGAATTACGATCCTCGCAAGATTCGAGCCCCCCCCCCCATGTGTATATATATATATATATATGTGCGTGTGTTTGATATTTGATATCTTTAATGACTCATCGCACCCTCGCTTGATTCATTTTTATTTGTAAGCCTTGTTTTATTTTCGTTCTTAGTTTTTACGATGACGAGCCTGGTATTCGTGCTCTTGTCATCTTTATTCCGTCTTAAATATTCTGCTTATTCAAATCTCCGTTTCATCTCTCTATCGCCATTGCGCGCCGCTGTTTTCTGATTAATGTACGCAGCATATTTTTCAATACAGTTTTATTTCTCGCTTTCTCTCCGCCTCCCTCACCCCCCTCTCTTTATCTCCTCTAGTTAGTTTACTTAGTCAAATATTTAGTTCTATTATTTTTGCTTGGTTTTGGTATATCTTCAGTTATATATTATCTTGTATATTTCCGTTCAGATATATTATTTTATATCACCTTCTGTTATTATATTTGCCCCGAGGTTATCTAGGGCATAATAAACAATTGATCAATCAAGCGCCCCCCCCCCCTCCTCTCACGCCCTGTATCTCTCTGTCTGCGCTTGACATTGCGAAAATATTTCGATTCGAAAGAAATCGCTCACTGAGGCACATTTGCGATATATCTACCGTCGACAATGGGGGGTAGATGGGAAAAAGAAAAGAAAACTAAGTACTGTTCTGTACGCCAAGCGTGAAGTATCGTGTCGCCTAAAAAATAAAAAAAAGGAGGGAAAAAGTGTACGCGCGTCTTTCGAACGTTGCCATTGCAAGTTTCTCGCGCGACACACACACGCGCACACTGTTCAAGTGGAACGAGAGACGTGCGTGCCTGCCTGCGTACACAAAATGATTTTACCTCTTGGGGATGAATATTGTTCGATTAAGGGGCTATACCAGTGTGACACTTTTAAAAAATCCATTTTTTTGCCTTTTTCGACAGTTTATACTTTCAAGAATATCCTGTAAAAATTTCAAGGCCGTATCTCTAATACTCCACGAATGTCAGCCTTCTGAAGAGCAACCGCTCGTAGGTAAAAAATGTCCCAGTGAAATCTTTAAACGCGTTTTTCTCGAAATGAGATTTTTCAAATTTGCTGACGTTGTTACTCAAAAAGCAATTATCCGATTGACTTGAAATTCGAACTGAATACTCTTGAATATATTTACTCTACAATAACGTAGGATATTTTTGATTGGATGAAAATTGACGATTTGGCATTGAAAAAAACGACCATTTTATAGGCAAGAAAGCAGACTTTTTTCATAACTACGACATTTTGTTAGAATTTTATATTTTTCGAAAATCCTATGTCATTGTACAGGAAATACCTTCCAGTTTAACGAGATTTTTTCCTTTTTCGGTTTCGGCTACTCAATCGGCCGGAATCATGTCAGCAGTGGAGGAACTTTCTTTTCTGGCGCCTCCGAAGGCAGCGCATAAGTCGCTTGGATCTCAATATTTTTCTATTAAAAAATTACGTAATATAGGTCAAATATAGCCAAATATATTCTTAATTTTCCGAAACATTTAATTGAGTACTTTTCTTCCAAAAAATTGGTATACCCCCTTAAGAAGTCATTCCCAGACATTTTATTCTTGGTGATAAAGTAAATTTCAGTTTCACACGATTGGTGAAAAAATGGTTTTGCATGCGCCGAACAACATTGACGAATAGTGATTCGAGCGTTGTGAAGGGAAGCTACACGTCTAGAGCTCGGAAAAAAGTCAACTTCGACAATCTTTTATGGGTACCCAATTGGTAGAACGGAAATTCTGTTTAGTAGCCTTCATTCTACATATCTTCGAGGATCTTTACTAATTTTTTCACAACATTTCATAACGAAACGGCGCCGCTGAAGCTGGATGAAGTGAGCCACTTTTGTCTGATAGTGTCCTGCGGCCGGTAAGAACTCTCCAATTTTGTACCTGGAAAAATCAAACTAATTCGAGTCCTAGATGAAATTTGCCTTTGAAGTACGCAGGGAAATAAAAAAATGTCGATCGTTGATCAGAAGTTGCATGGTTCAAACAGAAAAAAAATGTTTTCGATTAACAAAATCGTCGAAAATAATTTTTTTCGTGGCAAGTTTTCAACATATCAAAAATTCCCTACGTACTTCGATGTAAAATGTTGTTACGAGATTCCAAAAAAAATGTCAAGTGAATCGGTGGAGGTCTGGGGATTTAATACTGCCGGCCGCTGGACACTGTCATTCAAAGGTGACTCGTCTCTTCATCCAGCTTCAGCTGAATACAGATTTGGTACAGAATCTTGTGAAAAAAATTGTAAATATAGTCAAAGATATATCGACTATGTATGAACTCCACTAAACGGAATTTTCATTTTATCAACTGGCTATCCATAAAAAATTGTCGACATTCACCTTTTTTCGGACTCTTTTTCTTTTTTCATTCCGTGGAATGTCTTTATTGTTTGTCCTCATCCCGTATTATTCATTCTACATCTCGTTCTTATGGGAATCACCAAAGGCTTATTTGCACGCGAAAAACCTGCCGGCTTTGGAAAGCCGGTTTTTTCATTATGTGCAACGAGGGACGTTGGCTCTTGGCGTGGTGGGAAAAGTTTGTTTAAAAAAGGGCTTTTCGACGTGATTTTTGCCCCGGTACACTTTTGCCCCGGGTCTCTTCGAGAGCGAGCCACCGCTTGATGTTTCTCTCATACACATACATACCGACAAACATACATACATACATACATATATATATATATATATATATATATATATATATATATATATATATATATATATATATATATATATATATATATATATATATATATCTATATATATTATTCTGTATTTTGCGCTCGGGTCACGTACGTACCGTTTCGTTAAGGAGCAAGGGGCAACCGGGAGGGGGAACAGGGAGGCTCATAACTGCTGGCAGGCACGGCATATCGCACAACGATTATATTATTGAACTAGAACTTGCAATTGGGTATGTCTTCGGAGCGCGCAGCGGCGCGTATCGCGCGGGAAAAAAAATTGTCGAGGGAATATTTAAAAAAAGGCTGCACTTTCGCCAAATGAGGAAAAAGAGTTTACGGGAACCGAGAAAAATAACGGAGAAGCGGACATCTTTTTTCAAAATGGATGTATTTTTTTCAGGCACGAACGATTTAAAGTTACTATTAAAGTCTGGGTTAAAAGCTTGAATCGATTAAAAAGAAAGTTTGGGGCGATCATTTTGCTTACTCTAGTTCCTTTTTTGTTTTTATTGTCTTCTTCGGTATTTTCAGTCGTTCACTCAACATATATATTGTGAAGCTTTTAATTCCGATTGCCTTTAATATCTGGATTGGGACAGTTCGTTATTTCAGTTTCTTTTTATAGGCAATGAAGCAAGAAACGACAAATCTCGTCGTCAGTAGGCTGGTGGAGCCCTCTTCCTTTCTCGACTCTCTCTCTCTCTTTCTCTCTTTCTCTCTCTCTCTCTCTCTTTATCATTCTTTTCTCTCTTGGAATGCATTAAAATCGAGTTTAAGAAGGGCCTCCGAGTAGAAATCAAAATAAATAGCTTTGCTCTTATTCATATATATATATATATATATATATATATGCTGACCGTCCGCATTGTAATATATATATATATTACAATGCGGACGGTCAGCATACAATGACAAAGCCGACCTTTGATCGCACCGTTCCACTTTTCGATTCAAAAAGTCTTTTTCTGTCCCTTCAGTGACTCCTCTCTTCAAAAGGGAACTAATACATGTCTCACTTTGCTCGAGAAAGTAATTCTATAGCAAATATATAATACGGTGGCGGGCGGATGACAAATATATTCATATTTGTGTATGTAAGAATATATATATATATATATATATATATATATATATATATATATATATATATGTGTGTGTGTGTGTGTGTGTATAGACACGTAAGATATGACGAATTGGTAGTATTCAGGGTCACCAATTACGACGTCTCGCCCTGAATTGTCACCGAGAACTTGATTAATCGCGATAACTTCTCTAAAGTCCCGTCGAAATGTTCTGTCGGTGTAAATAAGAGGGCGGGGAGGGGAGGAGAGAGAGAGAGAGAGAGGGAGAGAGAGAGAGAGAGAGAAGCGTAAAATACATGTTTCATGATGTATATTATATATTAAATATACGAGAGGAAGAGAGAGAGAGAAAGAGAGAAAAAAGGACTAAGTCCTCGGTGAGTTATGACATACGAGAGCGGCACCGAGGCTTATGATGTAACATAGGTAATAAAGCATCCCGGAGGATCCGCGAGCAGTTGACGCCCAAAGGGAGACAGATCAGAGACGAGATTTCTATATGTATAAATATACACCACCGCGATAAACTTTGTACGTCGTACTCGTATCTCGTACTCATTGCTCGATCGAATGGCCTCCGTCGATCCGTCACAGTGCAGAATGCAGAAATGCTCTCCCTTTATTTATAAATTCTCGCATACGAATTCCCGTGCAGAAATTTATCGGGCACTCCCCAGATCCTATCACATCATTATAGAGATTGGTAGACCGCTCAATTTGGTCTAAAAACAACATTTTATTTATTATATCATAAAGTGATGCAGCAACATATGTTTGTTAAATTTTAATAAAAGCAATTGTAGAGTTTAATTTTTCTCGTATTATAATATAATTACAAGTATACAAAAATCGACATTTTAAAGAAATTATACTTATTATTTTTCAGTTTACAAGAAGGAAACGCTTCTTGCCATTTTCGACCGGACAAATCGATTTAATCCAAACAAGTAAAACGCAATTGAGGTGCGATTTTAATTTTCTTAATTTATCACAATATTCTAACCACGATCACAGAGCCTCTGACAGAGCCGACAAAAATACGGACGCTACGTGACACTAGTGTTGCGTACAGAGCCAATAGGGATCCAATGCGATGACCCATCAGATCCATGTTAGGAAGTAGGGACAAGTACGGGAATCCAATTGGACGCCTGCGACAATTTCTGAGCGTTCGAAGGTTATTGTAATTAACCCGATATGAGAAGGCCGAGTCACCAAAAAAATCCTCGCACAATGGCCTTCCTTTTTTTAATCTGCGATTTTATGGCAGGCTTCGTAATTTAACATAATAGCCCAGTCGAATTAGTTCAAAAAACGGGCAAAGATTTACAAAAATGTTTAGCAGCAATTTTTTTTCGGAATTCGTTAGGGGGGGGGGTCACTGGTAGTCTAAATTCAAAAAGTAGAGGTACCAGACTTTTCACTTCATCCGCCATCTTGATTTAAAGGGTTAATTTTTGTTTCTTGAATAACTCGTTCATTTTCAATTTTACACGCAAAATAGTCATTACAAAAGTTGTTTAAAATTAAATTTCCTACAATTTTGATTCTCATCAATTTTTTTATAAGATCGATTTTTTTTCGATTTATACCCGAAAAGAGGGGGTGAGTTTTTGTTATCGAATAACTCGTTTATTTTCAATTTTACGCGAAAAATTGTAATAAACAAAGTTGTTTGAAATTAAATTTCCTACAATTTTGATTCTCAACAATTTTTCGTAGGATCTATATTCTTCGATTTATACCTGAGAAGAGCGGGGGGTGAACCTAAGTATTCTATTATCGCGTTTATTATTGATGTTGTATCATTATTTTTTCTGTCTGTTTTTTTGTTGCTGATTGTCGTTGTAAATTTGATGTGTTGAAAATGTTATTTGCTACAATTATGATTCCGATTTTTTCTAGTTTATATTTTTGGGACGCACGTTCACGGTAAAGCAAAAAAGAGGGGTGTAAATAATCAGTTTATCGAACAGTATAATTTTTACAATTGAAAAAATGAATTTTATTTTCTTTTCAGTACACTTTCAAAAGTCTTTCGAAATTTCAATTACGTCTGTTTGGAACGTTTAGCCGATGGCTCGGCCAAATTTTCGTCGTTTGATTCTTCCTCGTAATTGTCGACGAATTCGTCCGGAAGCTCAGGGGGGTCCTGGGTGACTTGTTCTGAGCGGTTTTCGTCACTACCAAGGTCATCTTCATCCAGCAGCTCTCGAATTGAGACAACGTTTTCGCAGGTTTCTCCGTTGCAGTTGTGGAATAAGACGGAACATTTGAGTCCGGATTTGCGACAACCACACATTTTTCCGCACGTCGTTTTGCATTTACATGATATCGTCTTCAGCAAAAATTCTGGTGCTGGATTGGCCATTGTAGCGACAGGTTCGAGTCCACGATTAGTTTTTTTCTACCCCCATTCCGTAGCGTCGACTTCATACTCCATCCACATTTGCACCTGCAGGTACGTCCTGTTGTTCTGCTGCTGCCGAGGTAGGTGGAAGCGTCGCAAAATTGAATTTGTTCCTCATAACTGATTTTGTGAAGTTCTTGAATCTCAGGTCGCCGAGTGTTTTTACATTTTCATCGCCTCCAAACAATGCGATTAGGAAACATTCTCCAGCTTGAGCCAAGCAATGTTTGTGAATGTCTGCCTCGCGGAACAAGCTCAGAGCTGTGTTCAAATTGTTGTTTGTCTTGAGAGTCTCGATGAATTTCAATTTTACTACGTTGAATATTGAAGACGTAGTATCGCATCCGCTGAAGGCATGTAAGAACAAAATATGTTTTGCTACAGACTCTTCATATTTGAAACTTGCCGGTGAGTATAATTGTTCCGGAGTCCGTCCTCTGCCGGGTTTCTTGAAGAAAACGTTTTTCAAATGATACCCTAAGACAGTTAGTATCATGAGGAGATCGATGTCCTCGCCGATGATCGTAACTTCGTCGTGATAATACGATGATAAGATTTTACCCCCACTCTTCTCAGGTATAAATCGAAGAATATAGATCGTACGAAAAATTGTTAACAATCAAAATTGTAGTACCTTTAATTTTAAACAACTTTGTTTATAACAGTTTTTCTCGTAAAATTGAAAAGAAACGTGATAATACGATGATAAGATTTTACCCCCACTCTTCTCAGGTATAAATCGAAAAATATTGATCCTACGAAAAAATTGCTGAGAATCAAAATTGTAGGAAATTTAATTTTCAACAACTTTGTTTATTACAATTTTTCGCGTAAAATTGAAGATAAACGAGTTATTCGATAACAAAAATTCACCCCCTCTTTTCGGGTATAAATCGAAAAAAATCGATCCTATGAAAAAATTGATGAGAACCAAAATTGTAGAAAATTAAATTTTAAACAACTTTTGTAATAACTATTTTGCGTGTAAAATTGAAAATGAACGAGTTATTCAAGAAACAAAAAATAACCCTTTAAATGAAGATGGCGGATGGAGTGAAAAGTCTGGTACCTCTACTTTTTGAATTTAAACTACCAGTGACCCCCCTCCCAACGAATTCCGAAAGAAAATTGCTGCTAAAAATTTTTGTAAATCTAAAATACTAATTCGACTGGGCTATAAACGGCTTGGAAAATTCAACGCCGTCTATACTCGTACGATGATCAGACGACGAAAAATATACTCCGAGTCAAAACGTCGATACCAATTTCATCTTCGCTCCATGTACCGGTCGATTGTTGGCAGCCGTGTCGTTCCGCTATTTTTGTCGCGAGAAACAACGTCCGTACTAACAGTTATCGTATGCCACTTTCTCGACTACATATTTTTCGTATAAATATTCAGGGTCGTCGGGCCTTTGTGCTGTTGAATCCTCCTCTTGGGCGCGGGTCACTATATCCCTGTCCCGATATCTCGATAAAATTTTACGAACTCACTCGTCCCTCACTCGCGGGTTCCTACCGTGAACATATTTACAAGCCATTAAAAATTATATATCGAGATATATACGCGGGCGTTCGCATGTCGTCAAGTCCATATAAACTTTTTCCGTCGTCGTTTTTCTCATCGCAAGTAAGCTTGTCGTATACCAATATATATATATAAATGTTCATAGTCATAAATATAATAATAGCGAGTGTTGATACAGCTATAGGCGTCCACTACCCCGTCGTGTATAACCTCTATAAAATTAAGTCCTCGACGGTCGTCGTGCGGCCTTTGGCTGCCGATCGTCGTACCGATCCTAGTCGTAGAGTCATTGTGCTATTGACGGATCTCGCTTTGACGGATCGCTCGTAAACCTCCCGTACCCGAGAAGCTTTTTGCTTCTTGGAACAAGGTGAAAGCGAATTTACGTCCTCTCTCTCTCTCTCTCTCTCTCTCTCTCTCTCTCTCTCTCTCTCTCTCTCTCTTCTTCCCTTACCTTTTACCTACTTCTACTTCCTCTGTCCTTTTTTGCGGTGACTACGAATGGCTGTCCGACGGATCCGTGGAGAACTCTACCTCGGCCTTTCCCCGATCGATACATGCCCCCCAACAACGATTTCCGATGTCCACCCGCGGACGTAAATTCTCGAGATCCTTAAGCCCGGGATTATGCGTGGATCAGGCCGATGATGGTGCCTCTAACTCGCCAGCTCCACCAAAACGCGTAGCCGCTTATTCACCGGATGAAAACGAGCCTCGAATAAATTTGGTACAAGGGACCTCGCCAGGTTTGGCCTAGACAGCGATAAGTCTGGGTGTCTTGCACCGGGAACATTTAGGGATGCATTTTTCTCGTCACCCAGGCGTGTTCTTCGCGCACTCGTTGCTTCTCCAAATACACGTCCTCGAGGACGAGACATCTCGACGCGCATATTGGACACGAGCAGCTCGCGGCAAAGTCTTGGGTTTCGTGCACGAAGACGCGCCACTTTTCCCCCGCGACCGAAAAGTATTCGACCCGATGACGTCTGCACATTCCGGACCACAGTGACGTCCGGTTGCAACTTTCATTCCTTTCGCAACGCGCGGTGACGTAATTGCCGAATTCTTGGTAGACTCGAGCGGAAAACTACCCCTGTATTCTGCCACTTTCGGGACTTCCGGACGTGTGATCCGTTCGCTTTTCTTTCTATGGGCATTTTGCGAACGAGTGATGATAGGATGAGCCGCTGAGAAAACTGCGGGACCTCGCAGACACACTGAGAAGACAGTTTATTTATAGTAAAGAAATACATTTAGTTGGCACTGTTATTCAAATATTCATTAACTGTTACAAAATTTGTTAGTCGTTAAGGGACCAGTTCACTTTGGAGCCACGAAAAAAGGCTACTTTTGCGATTTTTTTGGAGGATTTTATAAAAGATATGAATATAAAAGAATATAAAAGTGAAAGTACAAAAACAATAGTTTAACGTAACGCCTCAAAAATAGGTGGGCTAGGTAGTTCCATCACAACTCGGCAACGGCTTGTCTGAATAAAAAGAAATCGAAGTCCATTAGATTCAGCATGACACCAGCTACAAAATGACCCTCGGATATAAAGTTTTATCAAAAAATAAAAAAATGGCAGATAAAAAACGAAAAAAGTAAAGAAAACGCGTTTTTTCGCAAAAGAAAGAGTAAAAATAAAAATTTTAGAACCATCGAGGGTCATCTTGTTGCGAATCGTGTATACAATATGTGGTTCAAATTTCAAGAGAATCGGTTTTTAGTTTTAGAGATACGATGGATCTAGATTTTCAAAACCGTGTTTCGAGAAAAACGCGTTTAAAGTTTATACTATGAAAAACTCTTACCTAAACGCAATCGGAAATTCCTGCACCGTACAAAATCCAATATTTCTGAATGTATGTACTTTCGGAAAAAGTATTTTAAAAAATCGATTTTTTTTTTTCATTTTCAAATTGGACTGCCCCTTTAAGAAATACTCGTGTTCTCATGACAAAATTTTACAGCCATAGTATTTCTTCGAAAAGAATGATTTGTTTGATCACTTTTATTTCTCGCAGCTCAGCAGATGTTTATGGTAATCGAATAACGAGTTGAAATTGTGATATGATAATACAGTTCGGAGTCGAGATTTGTTCACGATTAATATATTTGGATTTGGGACCGTTAACGTATAGTTGTCGCGACTATCCTGGGTTCAATGTAAATGGACATGTCACGACAATCATCTGCCGACAATCAATGAATGACTTTGTCCAAATATTCGTTTGGTAAATATACTCGAACTCTGTTCTGTGCGAATATAAAATATCATTCACCCAACTATACTTTACACCAGGGAAAACTTTTCCACTTTTCTTTTTGAATAAACGCCTCAGTTATAGCAAACAAGTACTTATAGTATATTAATACGAAGCATTGGGTTAGACCGACTGTACATCGAATGTCTGTTAAGAACGGGTATGTTCCAATAAAGTAACCATTTCTTAACTATTACCAAACCGTTATTTGTGACAATTAAGAGGCTCAAATGAATGATTCATTAACTGTAAGAAGGTATTTATTTGGCCATATCCAACTTTACCATTTGTTAATAGTTAACAAATCCTGGTACGTAGAAATATATTGTTTTCTCAGTGCATGATGAAATTTGCATCGTGGGTTTTTTCGATGACTCTAATTGCTTGGTTTTTGCAGATTCAAAAGAGAATTTTTTCGGGGTGGATTACAGTTTATATCGCTGGAATGCAACGAACATTCTTTTCACAAGTTTTTATTTAACTTGAGTTGGGGTGAAAGGCAAAACGGAGTGTCGATATTTCACCCACTTCCCGAGTACTTAGAGCTTGGAAATTTTGCAAATACGTGCACGAGAACATATGAATTAGCTCTAAGTGCTCGCGGATCGCACAATCGCTAGAAGGGTCCAATAAGTAAAATAGGTTCAAAGATAAGGTGGTGAGCCAATATCTATGACAAATGTCACCTATCACACTTCTCCAGGATTCCTCCCGACAATCAACCAATAATAACACCGGTTCGTCTGGAAGGATTAACCCCCTTTGCAAACATTTCAGAGCTCTAGTAAAATCACTTAAAGACTCAAAAGTAGAAAATAATTTACATGTCAAAATTTGTTTTTTAACAAGCTTACATTTATCGTACTAAAAAGTCGAAAATATTTGTTTTTACCAAGTCACCTATATGTGACTATAAATAAAAGCTTGGGGCGCTCAAAATTTAGAGATGTAATCTTTAATTTGCATACATTCGTTACATATCAGCTGTATTTAATTTACCGAAAACAACCTTAGATTTCTTAAGTAAAAATCCTAAAACTGAGTATAAACGTGTGATAATGATTTCTCTAATTACTATTCTGCCAAAGTAAATACGGATAGTGAAACTGAATCGATCAAATTTATTAAATATTTAAAAAGTGGAGTGCCACGAGCTTTTATTTATACGCACATATAAGTGACTTGGTAAAAAAAAATATTGTCTACCTTCTAGTACATTAAACGAAACCTTATAAAAAAAATTATTTCACCTATAAATTTAATTCTGTTATGTCCTCAGTGTTATTATTATCGAAATAGCTATATGCACATTTAAATTGCAGTTTTCTAATACGGATGCTGTAGAACGTTTGAGTGTTTTTCGTACCCTAAATCTGGCGAAAAAATATGAGCTGGTTGATGAGAATTACTTTTATTGAGTTCCAACGATGTCCAACGTCACTTGTGATGGAGGGTTTTACTATGGATCCTATGATGGCCAGCCTTGTCATTCCTCGCCGATAGCCCCAAACTTTTTTTCTTCCTCCATCTTCGGATCAATCGCTATTCGGATAATTTTGATTGCTCTTTTTTTACACGAAACCCCGGATAGATATAGGATTTTAACAGATTCTCGAGACTGTGCAGCTTGCTTTGCCGTGATCCTTGGCGATCTTGACTCTCGAGCTCTCGCTTGTCGCGTGGGAAGTGAAATACGAGTGTTGTGCGTTGTTCCCCCTTCCGGCCATTTCCATCGCACCGTTTCTCTCTCTCTCTGTCCCCCCCCCCTCTCTCGCCCTCTCTTTCTCTCGAGTTGGCAGGGCACACTAAGTCTGAACTAATTTGCTTATTAATATTTCACAACAACGCCGATCGCTCTGGGGGTTCGTGATGTATCGTCGCCGCGGCCACTCGTCCTCTCTCTCTTTCACTCTCTCGCGCACACACACACACACACACACACACCCACACACACACACACACACGCACGCACGCACACACGCGCGCACACACACACACACACACACACACACACACACACACACACACACACACACACACACACACACACACACACACACACACACATGTACGCACACATGTACGCACACTCACCCTTTTCGTGCTGCTGTTCCTGGCTGCTGCTTGCCACCTTTCGGAGCCACGGCACGCCGTTCCTTTTCCCTCCTGCGCTCACCACATATATTTTCTTTCCATCTCACTTCAGTCCGCTCTCTAGCTCAATCCGAGAGGTCCCCGCTGTGCGATCTGACGCTCTCGCGATCAGCATACAAAGGTGTGGGCCACAAATTGATCTCCCGCTTTTCCCGAATGCTCGATCAAGTCAATACGGATAATAGACGCGATTCGATTCCGAGGCGACAATTAACATGCGAGATGCGATCTTAGTCGTAGATCCTGATGGGAATTCGATCGTATCTTGGACGATTTGAATACCCGTTACGAAGTAATCCTCGTTCGAATCAATTTTATTCCTAATCGTCATCAATTCCGTCAATTACTTTGAAATCGTTTGGTACTTTTACGATGTTGGAGGTCTTGTGGTAAATTCTTCCTTCATTATCTACGATCTGGCGCACTGCGATCTGGTATTTTATCGTCGATATCGATACCGATACGGCCATGTCGATTAACGGGGTAAACACCTCTCTGGAAGCCCAATTTGAAGGGTCAGAATGACGATATTTTTTCTAGTAACATACATGCATTGGAATAAATTAATTCTTTCCCAGCATGCTGTACACATTGTGGTTACAATGTAATTTTTTCGGAAGATAATCTGTTAAAGTGTTTGTGGTGCTGCAGTTGGCGTTACAGTCCTCCAGCGGCGAGGCCCGGAACGGCCGTGTCTTTACCAGGCTTGAATGTTATCTGAAATGAAATTAAAAGCAATTTCCTCAAATATATCCAACTGGCTATGGGTTCACGATCCACTTTTCGAAATTTCGAAATATACGAAAAATGGCAGCTTCTTCAAAGAAAACCTTATTTTTCTTTTGAAAAACAGCATGCCGAAGTAGTTGTGGCGTTACTGTGGCATTAGGCCACCGTAACGGGTATGAAATCATATGCGAATTTAACAATTTTTTTTCGTATGAAAAAGTGATTCATTCATAAAATGAATTACACATACACACAATAATGAATTACATATTATTTTTTTCGATTTACAAAATGGCCGACTACTCGAAATTTCTCGAAACAGCTTTTTGTCCAGTTGGCGTGACAAATAACTTCAACGATTTTCACTCGATTTACTTCAAATTTAAAAGTTATGTTCCTAATTGCATTTCGCAAAGTACGTACGGAATTTCTGATTAATCGAAAACTTTTCATTTTATGAGCAGTTATAACGAAATTTTTCACTGAAAATTCATTTCTTAAGTTCAAATACCTACAACTTTTGAATGAAACAATATTTTTTAAATTCCATACATACTCCTCTAGGTATTCTAGTATAAAAAAAAGATAACCTAAGAAAAAGATAGCCTAAAAAAAGATAACAAAAGAAAATACTAGTAGTCGGCCATTTTGTACATGGAAAAAAAATCTAACAGCTTGATATTCATACTAAATAGATGTGTAATTAATTTGATGAGTGAATCACTTTTTCATACGAAAAAAAAATGGTTAAATTCGCACATGATTTTATACCCGTTTGTTAAGGCCTAAGACCTTAACAAATGGCTCATCCAATTAAAAAATACGATCGTGATGCGAAAATGATACTGTTTGAACGGCAACTTTGCAAATTCAAGTCAATAGTGTGAAAGGTACTCACGATATCAATCCCGCCGAGTCAAGATATGTAGTTTCGAGCTAATCGCGTTCAAAGTTTTGGTACGTGTTTAACACGATCTTGTGAAATATTGTCGTCTTACTGTTAGTCAGCGATTCCGGCACCATATAAGAGGGATTCTCCGTCAATTCAGCCACTTTTTTTTCGACCATCTCACATCTGCCCCATAAATGGTTATATCAAAGTACTACTAGAAGGCATTCTATGTGAATTTTTTCGGATTTTTTCATTCAACATTTTATTAAATGCCGTTTTTTTCCAAATGAATATATCTCGGAAACTAGAAGTAACTGAAACAAAAATATCTCTTCATAAAAGTTGTAGTTTTGTGTTAGCTTTCGAGCGGATGACTTGAAATAATTTTTACGTTCCGGTAACGCTGATTTTTTAACAAAAAAGGGGGAAATTATTTTTTTATTCAAAAACAGCCATTTTTTTGCTGAAAAAATTACAGAGTCTTCCAGTATGTCTGACGATAGCGCAACAAAATCGCCAGAGTGACACGGATCGAGGTTCTAGGGTAAAAAAAATGAAGCCGCACAAATTAATTTTTTTACCCTAGAACCTCGATCCGTGCCGCTCTGGCGATTTTTTTTGCGACATCGTCAGACATACCGGAAGACTCTGTAATTTTTTTAGCCAAAAAAATGGCCGTTTTTTAATAAAAAAAATAATTTCCCCCTTTTTTGGTAAAAAATCAGCGTTACCGGGACGTAAAAATTATTTCAAGTCGTCCGCTCGAAAGCTAATACAAAACTACAACTTTTATGTAAAGACATTTTTTTCAGTTACTTCTAGTTTCTGAGATATATTCATTTGGAAAAAAACGGCATTTTCTAAAATGTTGAATTAAAGAATCTGAAAAAATTCACATAGAATGCCTTTTAGTAGTACTTTGATATAACCAATTATGGGGCAGATCTGAGATGGTCGAAAAAAGTGGCTGAATTGATGGAGAATCTCTCATAAGTGTCCTTCCTCATCATGGAGATCGTGTTGCACACCTAATCTATGCAATCTGCGGGCAGTTCGGGCCTCTTTTGAGTGTTCTTCTGCTTTGATGTCCGCTTCTGTTACATGCGAATCATCCTTAAGGATGTTGAGTCCCAATTCGCAAGGGATGATAAAATTCTGAAAATTTGGTATGTTTTTGTATGAAGTATTTCAGAGGTCGTGTAAAAATTTCACAACGATTAGGAAGCTCGTTATTCAACAATTAACATTCACAAATAAAATGTTGCCTTATGGAAACTGATGTAACTTTGCAATAAGTTTTTTTTTTGGCCTCTCAATTTTGTGATATTTACAATATACTGAAAGCAACGGAAACAAAACGAAGTTTATTGATAAATTTTTTCAATATCTTTTAAAAATTGTTCTTAACAAAATGTTAATTTTTTAATAACGAGCTTCCTAATCGTCATTAAATTTTAACACGACCTCTTAAATACTTCATACAAAAACATACCAAATTTTCAGAATTTTCTTATCATTTTTTATTTCAACCCTTAAGGAGGTTGAAGTAATGATGATAGAATTCTGAAAATGTTGTATGTTTTTACATGAAGTATTCAGGAGGCCGTGTAAAAATTTCATGACGATTAAGAAGCTATTTATTGAACAATTAACATTAACATGTTTTATAGGGACTCAACATCTTTAACCTGACGCGCACTGTTCCACTAAAATAGGCGTAATGTTGTCAATTTTTAGAATTTCAGGGTCCGGTTGGTCTCAAAATATTCTTGAATGTTCACAATATGAGAATATCCAAAACACGATTTTTTGGAGTTTCCAGAGAGGGATACCCTATCAAGGGTCGCCTCCTGTAAAATTGTCGACTGATCGATTTTTTTTTTCATTATATTTTCATTCTTCATCTCAAGAATTTTTGTTCCAATATCAATTTGGAATACCGAATAAATTTTACTAGCGCGTATACCTAGGTGCATACCATCAACACGAAATTACGAAAGCTTGAAACGAGTTTTTCCCGAAACGACTTTGTTGAAAACGGTTGGCACGATAAGTGCTGCAATTATCCACCGATTTTTTAAAATCCTTTCGCATTCTCTTCCCATGATCCTAGTCTCCATTGCGTGTACCATAATTATCAATTTACAGGCCGTTGTTTTTTTAATTATAACCACGTACGTGCGCCGAAAGAGGCCTTTTTCGAGTCTTTCCGTTCAAACTCGCGAGAAAATTCATCGAATGGGTTTTTACGTAATTGCAGTACAGGCGATAACTAGACTCGTATATTTTAATAATCTTCAATTTCCCAAATCGGACAGCGCCACGGAGAGCAACAATGTTAAAAGCGAACCTGCATATTTCATGCCGTTAATACGCCTTTTTCTCATAACGAAAACGTAATAAATAGACATTGTCACAAATTCATTTGTCTATTTTAAATGTTTGAGTCGAGCTCAAACATTTTTTCCCCAACACCTGATATAGATTTCGAGGAGAAAATGCAGAAAACGGCTTTTTTCGAGCATTTTGATGGGAGGGTGGCTGAGGAGCCACCCTTCAGGGAGACTACCAGTGTAGAGTCCGGAAAGAAGGTGAATTACGATGATTTGTTTTATGGACATCCAGTTGATAGAATAAAGATTCCTTTTAATGGCTTTTATTCTGCATGTCTTCAGGTATCTTTACAAATTTGTTCATAAGATTTTGTATAAACAGTAACTTGACTTACCCATCAAATTTGCCGTCGAAAAGTGTAGGGAAAATCGCAAAATATTGCTTTCTTATAAAATGGTGCATCTTTAAAGATGAACATGGTTTTCGATTTAAAAAATCACTGAAAAAAGTTTTTTTTTCTTTAAGTTGTCAACATGTCAAAAATCCTTTCGTGCTTTGGAGCAAAATGTTGCCATAAGGTTCCGAAAAAAGGTTCAAGTCAAGTTCAAAATTTTAATCGTTGAAGAATTCGCGATGTCACGTTGGCAGCCGCAGGACGTTATCGGACAAAAGCGCCGCTATTTTGTTACAAAATGTTGTGAAAACAAAATTGTAAAGATACTTGAATATATGAAAAACGAAGGACACTATAAACGGAATTTTCATTTTATCAACCGAGTATCCATTAAAAAATCCAGAAATTTACCTGTTTTCCTGACTCTAGACTGGTCATCTTCCTCAACATAATGTCTGAAAATCACCATTACAATTTGATTTACCAATTTTTCGGTATTCTTTACCCGGCACATTAAGTATTGGATTTCCCATATGGGGCACTGTAGTTTTACCGCTTCGACTTTTTATCGCGAGGATGTGGGCTAAGAAAGCTCGAGTACTGACAAGGAACATCCCTCAGGTGACACCCTCCGATTTTGTTAAAATTTGGATATATTATAAAGTACCGAAAAGTAAGCGATACGTATTTTTTTTATCGGCGGAAAAACGGTTTTAAGGGGTGAAACCACCCCTCGAAAAAAGGCATCTCTAGGACGATGCACCCCTTAATTTTTTTTTTGCTCTGTCAGTATGGTGGATTTTACATTGCTTCGGATTAGAAGAAATTTCGTTTTTGTTTCATTAAAATCGGTGGACTCCTTGTGTGTGAAACTGCTATATTACCCCCAGAGATGCCTTTTTTCGAGGGGTGGTTTCACCCCTTAAAACCGTTTTTCCGCCGATAAAAAAAAATACGTATCGCTTACTTTTCGGTGCTTCCTAACATTTCCAAATTTCAACAAAATCGAAGGGTGTCACCTGAGGGATGTTCCTTAGGAGTAACGTGAGCAGTACGTAATGCAGGGACCGTCACACGTATATTTTTACACTTAAGGAGTAAGGCCACTGTAACGGCCCAAAAAAAAAGGTTTTTTCACTAATTTTTTGCTCCCGAAATTGAAGGTATTTGAAAAAAAACTTTTAATGGTGTTATCGGGCATACATTAAACTTTATTATAAAATTTTTTACAGTAAAAAAAAAAACAAAATGGCGGTTCCACAGCTATCTTCCCGGGACATGTTTTGCTTCCAGGGCTCCGCGGCACGCAGCACCACTGGTGCACTTTTGAATCTAGAACAAAAAAAAAAAAAAACCATTAATCTAGAGGGCTATAGCTAGAGAATGTCGATCGGATTTTAAAAAGTATCAATTTTTGTGGATTTGGCGTGCGTTTGAAAATAAAATTGATTTTTGACGAAAAAAACGGCAAGTTTTTTGTTAATAAAAAATCAATAAATAAAGTTCTTGAAAATTCCGATCGACATTCTCAAGATAATGTAAATGTTCACATCTGGTTAAAATTTCAAGTAAAAAAAATGAAAATTGTTCGAGTTATGCTGCGTGCCATTTTGAAAAACCATGTTTCGAGAAAAACGCGTTTAAAGTTTTGCGAATAGTTTTTTATTGGAAAAAATTTAAAAAAGAAGTTAAAAAAAATTTTTACCGTTAGTCTGCAATGCCAGCACCATACCTTCCTTCATAGCCAAGGTCTCCAGGTCCTTCGATAGCCAAATTTTCGTCTTCTTCGTCTTTCCTGGTTGATTTTTGGAGCGCGCGCGCACTTTTGGCCGCGTCGCTCAGAGATGTCTCCGCGTGCGTGATGCGTTTGGCGTCGGCTTCGATGCAGAAATTATATAACTGTACACCAATTTCCACCTCCAACATCTTGAATATTTGCAAGACGTTGGTAAGGCCGCCATTGAATATGCAAACAGCGATATCCGTCGCAATATCTAGTACAGTTTTTCCGCTTGAGGATGATTTGGGGGCCAAACTCCAAACGGTAGCGTTGAAACTTTCGTTATTGTTTTGAGTATAGGCCCCCAAGCAACGCTCCAGCAACTCGTCCCGGCTCAATTCCATGTAGATGGGTTTGATGGCTTGATAAACCTCCTCACTCATTGGCTGATTGTGATGATACGCATCCAAGGCATTTTCTGCTTTCGCTTTCTTCCAACTGCACCAATTCTCCGAACATTTTTCGTGCTGAGGCTTTTCATCCGTTGACATTTTGTGAAAAAGGGCTGCCCAGATCTCATTTTTCATATTTTTGATGGAATCGGAATTTCGACGGATTGCTAAGCCGTAATAAATGCTTAGTTCGTCAATCAATTTGGCAGTGAGTTTTCCTCTTCCCCCGAGACCTTTTGTTCCTTTTTTTAAGTTTCTCAATCGAGTGCCCATTCTTTTTTGCACGTGATCTATGCACTCTTTTTTTTTAACATCAACATTTTCATAAGGCTTCGAATCCACGATGCCTTTGAAAGTTTTGGAATCGCCATCTCCGATATAATTGCAGTCGTTTCGGAGCAAGTTTTGACACGCTTGGCGGCGACCTTCATTTCCTAAGGACAACAAATTTTTTTTCGCACAGGACCTTTTTTTCTTATTCTAGAGGGTTTAAACTATTTTTTAAGCCAATAAAAAAAAATCGATTTTTCAAAAAATTTACAGTGGCCTTACCCCTTAACTACGTAAAAAGTTGTAAGAGGGCTCAGCGAGCGCATCCGAGCGAATTGCAGAGAAACTCTGTCGTAGAACGATCACCGCGGAGTTTCGTCGCCTCTCGCGGCTGGTTAATACGCCGTTTTACGTCACATCAAAGCCTCACCACATTGTTGGCAGTTGCCTC
This sequence comes from Ophion costatus, assembly GCA_951751655.1. NCBI lineage: Eukaryota > Metazoa > Arthropoda > Insecta > Hymenoptera > Ichneumonidae > Ophion > Ophion costatus. Next base: position 18,781,741 of record OX632358.1, read on the forward strand.
GCGGGAAATATAATTCCGGATATTGTTCCTGCGCTTCGTGTTTCACGGTGCAGGGAGAATTTTCTAGAAACCGTGCAACGATCGCTACTCTCGAAATGCGAAATTGCACGGACACAAAAATGTATATATATATATATATATATATATATATATATATATATATATATATATATATATATTAGGGAGTGCCAAAAAAACTGAATTTCTTGCTTCTTTGAAAAATATTATAAAATATAAGAGAACTTCAAACCAAATTTGAGCTCTCCGACTCAGATCGAAGTATCAGGTCGGAATAATTTTTTTCCCATTTAATCGACACGGTAAATCCGCTTTTTCCGTCCAAACTCGAATAATTCAATGGCGAAATAACATTTCCCAGATATAAAATGACAGAATCTTGAAAATAAGCCCTGCAACTTTGAAAAGCTTTAATGAAAATCGTGATTTCATTGTTTGCAGACAAATCATTGTTATTAAAAAATGCACGTATGCTTTCTAGAGATGAAGGGAGGCTTTTTTCAAATGGCTACAATTTGTGTAAGAAAAATGATATCGAGATGTTAATGTTTTTTACAAGCCTGTGTAGGCTAGCTTAAGAATGATCAACCGAATTTGAAAAATATTCATTATTTGTTGTTATTCGGCATTGAAGGTAAAGAGCTGATTTCCCGTGACTATCAAACAGGGAATGCAATGATCCAGCGCTTCCACTGGACTTGAGCTAAAGAACTCAAATTTGACAAGCATTTTTTATGGACCTAATAGCGTTTGATGGCGTAAGAGTTGATCTTTTCAGCGTCTGTTATATTCATGCAACTATGTTGGCTATCAGCTCATCAGGCTTTCCCAATGGTGTTGAAGTTTGCATGGCTCGAACTACCGAAACTTTTTTCTTACATTTTAATTCCCTCATTTTTATTATTGAGCAAGATCTCTTTTCATAGCGCTATACAGTAGATGACTAAATAAATATCTTAAAAAATTATTGCGCGATTTTCGTAGGCGAAATATGCGAAAATGAATAGAAGAAATTAAAAAATATTCATTTTCATTGCATTCCGACGATGCAAAATTCAACCTCATCTCCCCCTAGGAAGTCTTCGAACCCAAATGTCGTCAAAATCACCTTCCAACGTATATATTTGCACGCGGAAACGAGAACCCTCTGTATACAGAATGAGAATACGAGCAAAGGTTCGGAGACGAAGGAGAAGAGGAGAAAAGATTAAAGAGCGAAAAAAAGACCGAAATGGAGGCTTGCTATGGGCTGCACGTGGCTTGGAACAGGACACGCGGTGACCAACCGAATCAAAACGTCTCGTAAAGTCTATCAAAGGGTGCCGAATGAGATGCCCAGCAATATCGAAGGCGAAGGCGAAGAAAGAGAGAGAGAGAGTGAGAGAGAGGGGGGGGGGAACAAAGTTCACTACAGTGGGGTTGCGGTCCTGAAGGCTCGACCTCGAAGCTTGGACACGCACCTCGAACACGCGCCCCGAGAGAAGTCTCGCTCTACAAGCGGGACTTTATTGCTCGCAATATTATTTGAAGATTTTATTGTCGTCGTCTTCGTTCTACGTCATTCCGGCCAGGCAGTCTGACCGGGTAAGTTTTTCCATCGACCACCCAGGGCGTCCCCAGGCCAGAGGATCTTCCTCTCCTTCTCTCCATCCGTCTTGCACTCGCGCTCTATCCCCGCTTCCTCTGTATGATTACAGGCGCGTCTTCTTGTCCCCGAAATCCGGAATTACGCCCACACCTTTCAGAGCTATGTTTACGCATATTTGTCCGAGTGTCTATCCGCTCCTGTACATATATTTGTATATATATGGGAAGTAGGGCAAAGATGAGCTAAGGTAAAGCAATACATATGAATCGGTCAACTTTAATTATTCTTACAACATTTCTATCAACTTCATCATCAAATTTCTATCAATTTCTATCAACTTCTCTCAACTTCTAATCAACATTTATTAATCTTTTAATTTTGAAAACAAACAAGCCATTCTTTGTAATTCTCAGCATGTAATATATATATATTCGATAAAACTTTTATTTTTTCCTATCTCACCCCATATGCGGGGCGAGATGATGCAGCGCTGGGAGCATCACGGGACAATAATTATTGGCATCTTTCGTATATAAAAATGGTTTCGTCTTTAATACCAGCAATTTTATAAGCCAATCGTCTAGGTTCTGTAGTGTTAGGTCAAGTAAAAAGTTCTGAGCGTTTTTCGCTGGATGTCTTTGGTGAGGCATATCGATCTATACAACACATCGGGTTATACCATATGGCGATTTCAAGGCGACATTACGCTTAAAAAAAAGTTCCTTGGCAGTATTGTGTTTGGTGAAGCCAGTTGTGTGTTACGGCGTTCTGAAATAGAAGCAAAAAAAAGAGAACATTCGATACATTCTGCAGTACCACTACGACCGAGGTGGAAAAGCGGAGTGGCCGACCAAAAAAATTTGTGCTGTTTGTGGACTCAATACAGTATGGAATGCAACAGCAAAGCGGTGGTTCCAACGATTCCGTTCTGGTAATATGGGCGTTGAAGATGAGGCACGCTCTGGTATGCCAATCGTCGTAAATGTCGATAAAATCATGGAAATCGTCGAGTCGGACCGGCGTGTGAGCACTTATTCCATTGCCCAGGAACTGAAAATTATCCAGAAAACCGTTTGGAACCATCTGCATCAGGCTGGTCTCAAGAAGAAGCTCGATGTATGGGTGCCAAACTAATTAACGTAAAAGAACCTTTTGGACCGAATTGATGCCGTGCGATGAAAAATGGGTCACATACGAGAACAACAGCCAAAAAAGATCATGGTCCAATCGCGGTGAGCCGGCGAAAACGATTGCCAACCCCGGATTAACGGTGAAGAAGGTTTTGCTGTGTGTTTGATGGGATAGGAAGGGAATCACCCACTATGAGCTGCTCCCATCGGGCCAAACACTCGATTCGGACTTCTACTGCTACCAACTGAGCAGATTGAAGCAGGCGATCGACCAGAAGTGGCTAGAATTGGCCAATAGGAAGGGTGTTGTGTTCCATCAAGACAACGCCAGGCCGCACACGTCTTTGGGACGTGCCAGACGCTCCGAGAGTTAGGATGGGAGGGTCTATCGCACCCGCCGTATAGTCCAAACCTGGCACCAAGCGACTATCACCTTTTCAAGCATTTGCAAACATTTTCTTGATGGTACGAAATGGGCCTCAAAAGAGGCTTGTGAAAATGGGCTGGTCAAGTTTTTTACCAATAGGAACGAGGACTTCTTCAATCGCGGAATCATCAAATTGCCTTCAAAATGGACAAACGTTATCGAACAAAATTGCGCATATATGATCTAAATCGGATAATCCTAACTATCTTAATTTCATCGTCGAAGTAAAGCGAAAAAACGCTCACAACTTTTTACTTCACCTAATATTTAGTACGAATAATCTTGCTCCCATATCTTTTTAATCATTCGTGAGTCGCCTTTTTCCTCTGGTAGAAACACCGGTTGAAGAGGAACCAAAGGCCCCACTAGTGTCACTTCACCCTATCTTGTTGCTTCAAACACTCCTCTTCAACGTAGATAGTGGCACGATGTAGGATATTGTGGCTTTGCGATAGCTTCATCTTGCCCCATTATATGGTTAACGAATCAACAAAAAATCACGCAATAACCTTGAAAATGTTTAACCAAATGTTATTATTATTATTTAGTACTTTCATTAAGTTTACTTACCTGTCTCTCATCAATATCAGCAACTCAAATGAACTGAAACGATGGTAAACTTTACAAAAATGAGATCGTTTTGTCAACAAATCGACATTGTTTCCTCACTCGAGACGCGTGCTTCCGCTGCAGTAGATACTTTCACACTCATGAACCTCCCCGCCGCCCCTTCAAACTCCAACGGGAGCACTGTGCTCACGCGCACTGTTTAGTAGCTAGACTTATGTTTCATCTTACCCTGCACCTTCGTTTTGTCCCTAGTTCCCCTACAAGTCTTACAAGTTACCTTGTGATGCTCTTGTGATGACTACATGATGACCATCCATCATCTTGGATACACATCGACGGATCTCCTTCAATTCGTAGTCTCGTAATCAGTGCGGACTGAGGGACGGAGCCTCTCCTTTCATCCTACTAATATTGTGCAATCGTAGTGTCTATCTGGACATTCGATTTCTCACATTGACGTTTAGCTGGTAGGATCAGAGCACGGGGCTGAGACGATGTCTATAAATTTTGGATTTTTGCCATTTTGGACAAATGCCTGAAGATTTTTTCCCCCAAGCTTTGGCGTGTGGATATAAACACCTGCAGAATCTCCTGCAATTTTGGTCCCCCTTCATTCGTCAGGTAACCTTTGAGAAAATGCCATTTGCCTTTTGAAAGAACAGCGGCGTGCGAACGATGCTAAAGTTTGCATCGTTCGAATGCAACAAAATTTTATTTTCCTCATTGCAATTTTTTTCCAGTTTAAAGCTACGACAAAGTTTTTTAAAAGATTGCCATTAGAGAACTACTACCTAACTCTATCGAAAAATCTTTTTGATGAAAATAAAAATGGAGAACGAGGAAGTAAAGAAAAAGTTCCGTTGCATTCCAACGATGCAAACTTCAATAGCATGCAATTTTTGATGTTTTTCTTCTCGTAAAATGGTTAGAAGTACATATACCTATTTCTATATCCAAACAAACATTTTTCACATTAATAAGTAAACAAAGGCACGCGTTTCATCTCAACAAAGGCATCTCAACAAAAATGGATTTATTTAGATTAATTATTAATGAGTTTAAACTATTGCTACGTGAAAAGTCGTATCTAAGAAGTTACCACGGAAGTGATAACAATTATCAGCACAAATTGCTGAAAACAAATCAGTGGTTTGTTTGGATTTCAGGAGTTTTGATTGTGAAGCGTCAGAGCCGTCAAATTAGCGGCTTTCGTAAATCTAGCGATAGACAACATAAACAACGAGGTTTCTTTACCCACATCGACCGATGTTTTGTTTAATCCACAGAAAATGTATCCTTTCACAATATACTTGGTATAAAACTCTTGACACAAATGGGGTCAAAGCATCGTTCGAATGCCACGAACATTTTCGTTTAAACTACTCATCTTCATTGTTATCCAAAATCATATTTTGCAGATTCAGATTGTAGAGCGCTGAATGTAGCCCTCGAAAAGTGGTTGCGTGATTTTCGTAGTTCAAATCTGCCAACCGATATTTTGAAAATGAAAAAAAGAACATGTTTCCTGCATTCCGATGATGGTAAAACTTTCGACATACGGGGATTCGATATACACGCAAGCAAAACCGCAGGCAGCAGCAAGTAGTAGACTTTGGTGCTACTTCACTTGCATGAAGTCCTCTAAACAAAGGGTTTAATTACCGCCGATATATCTTCTCGTCACCTGCCGCCACTTGCCTATGTTGCCAAGTTAAGGGAGAACCTTTTTATTTTACTCATTCTCTCGGCTCTCTCTCTCTCTCTCTCTCTCTCTCTCTCATATACTCTTTCTCCATCCTCAGCTTACTCATAATTGCACTTTTGTCTTTATTCGTTCATTCCATTCCATGCATTCTCACGCATACGTATCCTCGACTCAACACTCGACGAATTTGCAGCCCTCTCTCATTCTCTCTCTTCCTCGCAGCCTCGTCTGACAGTTAACTCGCGACGGATCGTAAATTACACCAATATTTCCGCGAAATCCTAACAAGATTATAAACCAGATTGTAACACTGTGCTATCTTTTTCTTTTTGCCCCCCCCCTCTCCCCCTTGTCTGCTGTATAGAAAAAAGCTTCGGGTATTACACGGGGAGATTTTTGCCCCCCTTCTTCTTCCTCACCCACCCATACACGCGTCCCTCGCGAACAAGAAGTCGATCTCCGCTCTTTTCCCATCTCATATCCTCGCCCGTCTGCGCGGGGGGAAAGGGTAAAGATCTATTTATAATACGCGGGCGCGAAAGACCGTTTGAGTCTTTGGACCGCTCGGACCAGCCGGTGAAGCACTAAATGTCACGTGTATTTCATACGAGGAACTCCACCCCCGCGTGCAGACGAACATGCCGCGTGTCTGACTCCATCCCCCTCGCCCCCGCGTTCTCCACACCCCCGCTTGCCCTTGTCCCACCCCCCCACCGCTTCGTACCTTCTTCTTTTTCGCTCCTCGCAATGCCAATTTCGTAGCACGAATTCTCCCCTTTTAACTCTCTTGATAATCGCCGCGTACGCTATACAACGTCCATATAAGTCGGACAAAGTTAAGCCGAGGGGCCCGTCACAAATTTCACGCTTGACCCTGTATCGCCGAATCGTCGTATTTTTTTTTCTGCCCGTCCAGCTCGACATTCCCCGCATTAAAATCGAATCGAAGTACAATGTCGATGGACAAAGAGATGCCCGAGTAGAAATCCTGCTTTTTTTCATGCCTTGATCAGGATTTTCTATCAAGCCCTGATCATTTTTGCGACACTGTTTCTGATTTCGGTCTGATCAGGGTAAAACATCAAGGCCCGGTCAGGGTAAAAAATCAAGGCCTAAACAGGATGAATAGTAGACGCCTGACATGCAGTCCGAAGAGGGAAGTTCGCTGTTGCTTTGGAAACAACCATCTCATCACATTCTTCACTGCACTGTCAAAAAATATTTAATTTAAATAAGATCTATTTGAATCAAATAGGTTTTTACTACGATCCTATTTGTTTCAAATATATTTTTTAGAATATTCAATAGAATATTTCATAAATCCAAAATAAATTGAAATACTTGATTTAGAGCTCTACCATAATGATTTTGTGTTATAATCCGTCATTCCCTGGCCTTCGGAATGGATTTTTCCGAGGAAAATGTTCTGCATCCACATGGGATCGTACCTAGAACCTACCTGCCTATAGCTACACACGCTGCCTCTATGCTACCGAGTGTACGTAGCATTTCGGTGGCAGGAGAGACCACATCAATTCCTATAATTATTTGTTGTATCGCATAAACTATATCAATTGGTTAATATTATTGTGATAATTAGAGAGTTTTATCGACTATCATGCTATAGATTTTTCAAACATAGCCTATATATATATGACTCTGCTCTCTCTCTCTCTGCCTTTCTCTAACCCTCTCCCCTCTCATGTGTATATTGCAATCCAGTATTCCAAATTATATGAGTTTTGCTCCGGAAATTTTGCAACGATTCAGTTGGCAAGATGCGAACTGCACACGAGGTTATCGGTAGTCGGAAATATCGATGGCAAATATTTCACGGGTCATAGAGTCTCTGTGATTTTGGTCGAAAGATGTGGAATTTCGCGAACGGAATGGACATGATCGTGATGATTTTCCGTACAATCTTGAGCCGCCAGTAGATGTGGCGGTCGCCATATTTATCTCGCATACGTAACTTCCCGTGCAGATATTTGTTGCGGAGTCCTTAGATCCTACTATGGTGCTGAAGTTCGCATCATTCGAATTCAACGAAAATTCTTTTTGATTTTTGTATTTCCTCATTTTTATTGTTATCCAGAATCTTTTCTTACATATTTAGGCTGGAGGTCTCTAATAAGTATCCCAAAAAACGTTTAAGTGATTCGTGAGTGCTAAATGTGCTAAAAATATTGGACTACGAAACGTTCGTTGCGTTCCAACGATGCAAACCCCAATATCATATCCTACCACATCCTTATGGGGATTTGATAGGATCGCCGCACCTAGGGAGTTCACATTGGAAATCAAGTGCATTCCCCGCTATTCCCTGACTGACGTCGCTTGAGAATTTCTTGATTCGAGTTGTCAACCGAAATTTGTTGGATCTACAAAAAACAAATATCCTCACGTAATTCCGTGCACAAATTTATTCGGGGGTCCAAAGATGCACTCACATCTCTATGGGGATTTTACAGAAACACCACACAGATAGGTCCTCATTGGGGATATCTATATGGGTCATTCCATGTCAAATCGACAAATTTTTTACCTGACCCCCTTTGATTTCGCTGAAAATTTTCTAGCTTTTTCTACCCCCCGAGAGTTATTTTTCAGAATTTTTTCAAATTTTTTTTCCCGACTCAAAAAAAGTTATGAATTTTAAAAAAAAAACCGCTCTTTTATTCTTAAATTGCCAGAACTTTTTCAAAAATTGACCGTTTGGGAACTTTTTTTTTTCAAAATTTTTGTTTTTAAATGTAGTTTTCGAAAAAAAATATGAAAAAATTTTCAGAATCCCAGATATATGAAATATTTTAGTTTTTTTGAAAAAACCGTAATTTTCTCAAAGTCCGACCGTTTTTTTTTTTTTTTGCTCTAAAAATACTTCAACTAATTCTGCAATGATCCCCGTTAATCAAAAGATGTGACGACAATCGCTTCTAATTTTTTTTCTTGATTATAAAAAAATTTTTGTTGAATTTTTGCTGATTTTATATAACTTTGTTATGAATTTTTTTTTATTTCCCCGTGAAACCTCAAAAGTTGAAAAATAAAATTTTATTGGAGAATTTCAAGTGATTGTCGTCCAAGAAATTTTTATTTAAAAAAAAAAAATAATTTTTTTCTCTCATTGACGTTATTTTTTTACTCTTATGGACGTTTTTTTTTGGTACTGAAATATGACAACTTCAAAAATACAATGGGTTTAAAAGTTACCTCCAGTTGATACAATGTGATAATTTAAAAGCTATCGATTGTCGGTAAAAAAGATATCATCTACATTTCATTTAAATAATATGGAGGTTATGTTTTCAGAATAATTACATTGTCGTTGTGTTCATCGTGTCACGTAGACTTACTATTGCTAAATAAAGTACCTATTATTTATCATGAAGTGCTGTTAATTTATATTTTGTTAACGAGTGATTACAATGCCGAAGTTTTTTGATCGATGTTGCAATCCATTTAATTAAGAAAAATTAGAAGATCGGTTCACAAATGCAAAAACAATACCAGCGACACAAAAAATCCATAAAATTTCACCATTGGAAGATTGTATGGTGCAAGTTAAGATGTTTTCTTCTTCAGAAAAATATTTAAATCACAGTACGATGAAGAAAAGAAGGGAATCATCCAGTAAAAAGAGATAATAAAAATAGGTGTAATGTTGAATTTTAGAATCAAGTATTATGTTAAATAAAAGATAATATAATTTGAACACATACAAAAAAATGTTTTTAATTTATTTAAAGATGTTAAGAGACGGTGAATTTATTTAAGAGTATGAAAAGTCCTTTTTTTTTACTTTTTTGAAAAAAATAACAATTTCTTGGACGATAATCACTTGAAATTCTCCAGTAAAATGTTATTTTTAAACTTTTGAGGTTTTTTCAAAAAAACTAAAATATTTCATATATCTGGGATTCTGAAAATTTTTTCATATTTTTTTTCGAAAACTACATTTAAAAACAAAAATTTTGAAAAAATTCTGAAAAATAACTTTCGGGGGGTAGAAAAAGATAGAAAATTTTCAGCGAAATCAAAGGGGGTCAGGTAAAAAATTTGTCGATTTGACATGGAATGACCCATATACTCCACTCATTTTCGGAATCTATATAAATATTTTGTTTGAGCAGTTCAACGTCCGGAATGCGATAGGATCCATCAAGAATCCTATCGGATTCTGTTCGATAATGTGGGAATCGTTTAGGATTCAAATTGGACTCCAACATTGGATTCCAATGAGGAATTCTGATTAAAACCCAATGTACGAGAGTAGCGTTTCAGTATAGGGATCCAATGCGAAGACCCATTGGATTCCTATCAGGAAGGGAGGAGAAGTATGGGCATGCAATGGGATCCATGCGACCGTTGTTGCACGGGTTATCGCGCTGGGTGCACCTAAGATGCTTGAACGTAATTGGAAAGTTAATTTTATCGAATCGCCCGCCGTTTTTTTTGGTAGCCTTAGGCTTCAAAAATCACTGAAACTTGTTTATGGTTCCTATGAGGGAGCTGCAAGCCGAATGTACAAAAAAATATTTTCGTTGGTCATAAGATCGAAAAAGATGTTAACCCTCAGGGTGCTTGTGATATTTTTTTAAATAAAAAAATATCACAAATCTGATAAAACCATCGCATTTCTGAGAAAATTTCCGATCGATTAAAAAATAAATTAATTGATCAATTACAGTCCAATATACAGTCGATCAAAGTTGCCGGGTTAGGCTAACCCATGTCCGTACTAACCGATACATTTTTATAGCCCGTACCCTGAGGGTTAAAATGCAATCGAAGAAGAATCAAAATATCTCGCTAAGGAGCGTTTGATATCCTTGAAAATTAAATAGTGCAATCGATCGTCGAGTGCAAGAATCTCTTACAAGAAGCACAACCGATAGTTGCCACCAAGCCGCTAAAACTTTTTCTGTCATTAAAAAAGAAAATTCTTCCTATAGTTTTTTTTTTAAAATAAATATTAACTGCAATATGCGCGCCAATATAAAAATTCCTGCGATATCGATAAATGTGCACGGACGTAAATTTGAGCACGTCTTATTTTGCGCATTCAGAATTTTTTATTCCTCGTGATTCTTTCGACTGAAACCCCGATGGTCCACGATGTTGAGGTTTGCATCGTTTCAATGCAATAGAAAAATTAACTATATTCGAATATCCTACAGTTTTGGAACAGATTTAGGCTCCTAAAACAATTTTAGATGCCCAATGCTTAGTGCCCTTTTTGGTGTTTTCGATGCTCAGTTTTGGGAAACAACATGACATTGAAGTTTGCATTGTTGGTATGGCACAACAATCCCTTTTCACCTCTTTTATTACCTTCTTTTCTTAAATACCCATCCAAATTCTTTATTATCGATTCACCTGGTAAAATCTCTAATTGGACTTCTTACAGCTAAACAAAAATCATCAAACGAAGAAAAATAAATAAACTAAAAAAGAAGAATTTTGATCGCCTTCCAACGACGCAAACTTTAACGTCATGTTGGTTCCCAAAACTGAGCACTTTTTCGAAACATTCCGTAGGTTCATGCTCGCCGAAACCAATCGAAAGTCCGCAAACGTTCGCGACCGATGACAGAGTATCCCCCCATTCAGAATGAAGCATAAAACTCCACGGGGCTTCAAGCCTGATGACCCTTTGCACCCCAAAAAAATTCTCAAATTGCGCACTAACCTATAATTGCGCGTTGCCCGGAATCACAGCGACTCGTTATACCAGGTGTAAAAGTATGAAACCGGAATTTTTTTGTAAGCATTACACGTCTGTTGTTTGAAAATGATAAAAACGAATGGAGACGGCTTTCTGCGTCACATTCAATTGATCTGCGACTTCTTGTTGACTTTGAGTATCATCTTCATCCAATAAGGCTTGCAATTCGTTGTCTGCGAACTTTTTCGGTGGTTTCCCACGCTCTTCGTTTCTCACGTCAAAATCACGACTTTTGTATTTTCTGAACCACTCGAAACACTGTGTTTTACAAAGAGCATGTTCACCGTAAGCTTCGACGAGCATTCGATGCGATTCTGCAGCAGTTTTCTTCAAATGATAACAGAAAACCAATGCTGTCCGCAAATCGTAGTTCGTAGGCACACAACTCGACATGTTTAAGGTTATAGAAAAATATACCGGTGTGCAGAACTTGGGTTGTTGTGTGTTGAAAATCTTCGTCAGCTGTTAGAGGGAGATGATGGCGCTGCAGAAGCGGTCTTACGGTCCGTAAACTGATGGCTAGCACCATCTATAGGGAAATTCCGTTTTCATACTTCTACACCTGGTAATTTAGCCGTTTTTATATCTCGGGGAAGAAAAAAGGCGCCACTCATTTCTATATCGGAGCCGTTGCGCATGGAAATCTTATTTTTCGTACTTATCACACGTGCACGCGCGCCTCGTACGAGTCAATATAAAAAAGACGATAGACGAGCGTGCGGAGAACTCGTGAGGAGTTTCAACGGTTGATTTTTTTTATTTTCTCGTTGCGATTACGTATCAGCGATCCGGAACTGTGCCGTCGAAGCCGATCGATCTTGCTCGGCTCGTTTCGCTATGCGGACTTTATTTTTCTTTCTTTTCCAGCATTGCTGCATTGCATGCAAAAATCTCGAAGGTCTTTTACCACCATACATACACACATACATATGCATATACCGCGACACACACACACACACACACATATATATATATATATATAAATGTGTCAGTATGGGTGGAAGAAATTGGATTTGCGACTGGCAAAACGGCGACTACGATATAGCCCGTCATGGGGACGTTGGTGCTCGGGATTACGTTTTTTAGTTGTACTCTCGATAAATTTCAGGGTCGTCACGCGAGTGATTCCGGGAAAAGTAGTTTTGCCGCGCCTGGCGCTGAGGCTGATTCTACTTTGGGCCATAGAAGCCCTTTGCACGTGCGTTGGTACGGCCGCACCTCGTCGAATCGATGTTGCCATGGCTGCCGAGCAGAAGGGCGCAGATCAAGCCACCGTATACGTAAAAGAGCATGCCGATTGGGCCCTTTTGTCTTTCAGGGCGCCGTATATCGGTAGGCGCTTCGGCCAACTACGGACACACATACATATATATGCACGTATACTAATAATATTCGTACGGGTTAATAAAGGCCTCTCGAGGTCTGCGGGTCGATCGTTATTGGATTGGGCACTCCCTCTTCGCGTCCCACCGTCCCGCACCGCCCATAACGCAATAACCCATAAAATGCAACATTTTGTATCGCGTATACCAATTATTTGCTGGGCTCTTTCACTCTCTCTCTCTCGCTCTCTCTTGCTCTTTTTGGTTGTTGTGGCCGTCGTGAGGGCGTTGTACAGACACGGACGGATATTCGAAACGGGCACACAGTTCGCTCAATTATGTGGACAACAATATATGCCAACCACAGGCATACTGTTATACTTATAGGTGAGACGATTGTCTTGGACCGAAGATGTCCTAGGCGAGAAGAACCTCCGGGGAATTTGTCGATTATTCTCGGTTTTTGGTGCAAGTGATGCATCTCTTTTGGACATCATGTATATGTCTTGAGGGAGACTACCCCTCTAGAGCCCGGAAAAAGGTGCATTTCGGCAATCTTTTGTGGGTGCCCAGTTGATGGAATGAAAATTCCGGTTAGCCGCCTTTATTCTACATATCTTCGAGTATCTTCACAATTTTATTCACCAGATTTTTATACAAAACGACGGCACTGAAGTTGGATGAAGCAAGTCACTTTTGTCTGATAGTGCCCTGCGGCCGGCGGGTGGGGATCGGAAATTCGAACGATCAATATTCAGAACGACCGAAATGTCGAATTCAGTAATGACGAACGTTCCAATATAGATAGATCAATCTTATGATAGCCTGTAAAGAAGTTAATCGAAATTGTCAATACAAAAGTCTCGAAGTTGATTTATAGCGAAAACAAATATCCGATTTAACAAAATAACGAGAGATATAGTATCGACGCGCTTCATATATAAACCAAACAATTCGAGACGTTAAATCGTCGAATTGTAAATATTACGACAGTTTACAATTTCGAATTCATTAAAGCGAAGGACGAAAAAGTCGATCAGTTAAAATGGCGAGGGGTCAAAAAGGCTAACGGTCCGGACAGCGAAAACGATGGAAGAATGGATCGACAAGTACGTTACTTGCGCTTCAGAGTGAAGTTGGCAGATGACGCTGTCGCTCAGTCGGGTTGGGCAGCCATGCCATGTTCGCCATTTAGGTATTCGCCATTTAGGCATTCGCCATTTCGGACCATCGATCATTTGCATCTCTGAGACCTACATATTCGAAGTTCGTAGTCTCGATCTATGGCTCTTTACTATAGACGGTATTACGAATATTAGATACTCGCTTTTTTCTACTTAGGAGATATGAATGTTGTAGATTGTTCGAATCTGTATTTGTATGACTCAAACTGCAGACTATCTGAATATATGTTTTCGAATAAATAATCCTTTGGTCTAATAGTTATTCGATTTTGTCATCGGTCAACGGATAAAATTTCGAATAATTTAACCTTCGGTATTTTGGGAGTTCATAATATTGTCGTTTCGAAATCTTTGTCGTTCTATATTTGGTCATTCGACATTGCGACCCTCACCCCGGCCGGCGAGACTTCTCCAATTGGTCATCTTCAACGAAAATTCAAAATAACTCAAGTGCTAGATAAGATTTGCCTTCGAAGTACGTAGGAAAATCGGAAATGGTCGATTTTTGATGAAATGATGGTTTTGAAAAAACAAAACATGTTTTCGGTGAAAACACGAATATCGCTGTTTTCGAAAGAAATGCCATATATTAAAAATCTCTTATGTACTTCGTTGTGAAGTGCTGTCATAAGGTTGGTGAACAATTGGCGAGTCAATTGGTGAACAATTGGCGATGTTCAGCCTCAGGGTGGCCGTTTTGTTCAAAAACCTTGTAAAAATATTTGTAGAGATAATTGAAGATAGAATAGAGGTCAATAAACGGAATTTTCATTCCACCAACTAGGTATCCATAGAAAGTCGTCAAAATTCACCATTTTCTTTCGACCTCTAGACTGCTAGTCTGCCTCCAATGGAGTCCACGGTGTTACTGGAAGACAAATGGAATTCTTGGGCCATCAAAGATTCGCCACTTCGGCAAAAGTCGTGGATTCTTCTCTAAAATAACAATAATAACAATAACGAACGATCGAGTGGGGAATTATTGACGAACGCTGAACGAGATGCAAGCGCAACGACGGCAACGACGAGCTATGACTTATACTTCGGATGATTCAAGAAGACGGAGAAGCAAGGTATGCAATGGTCATCATTGCTCGATGCTCTCTGTCTCTCTCTCTCTCTGTCTCCCTTTCTCTCTCCCTCTCACTCTCCATTCTCTCTTTCATTCTTTCGCCATTCCCCCCCGCCCCACCTTGATCGTTACACCGCAGCAAGAGACGTGCCAGCGGCCATTATAAAAATAACTGCTGATTGGAGGTCCTACCAAGAAAAGTCGTAATCGCATCCTGAACGCTGGTGCCTCTCGCTCTTCTTCCATGTGCTGTCTCTCTCTCGCCCTCTTCCCCGATGTCGATTTCATTCCCTGTCTCCGTTTCTCTTTCTCTTTGGTCGTCTACCTAGCCCCCTCTCGCCCTCCACATTGCGGTAAACAATGAGATCTCTCCTCTCGCCTCTCAATCGTAATTCCCCCTTTTCTTCCAGCTCATTCGCTCCATCCAGCTCATTCGCTCCATTCTTGTTCGTCCTGAGCCGTCGATGGTCGGACGTCATCTCGTCGCACAGATTCTTCCCGTGATCGCGGCCGTTTCGTCGCTCTTTCTTCTCTAGATACGCCTCGTGCTCTCTCATCGAGCAACCCTCGTGCACGGCTCTCCTCTTCGTATGACGATTCTCTTCCTCCTTCGGTCGTCCGTTGGCTCTCGTCTTCCTCCTTGTCCAACTTTGTCGACCGCGAGAGTATGTGACGAGAAAAGACCCGAGACACGTCGCACACCAGAGATAGGAGCTTGCTTGCTCTTACTAAGAATAAGCCAGTTTTCTTTTTATTCTTCAACCCACCGCCCCCCCCCCCCCTCGCAGTCCTACCTACGCGCTTTTTCACACTGGAGTCAACTCTTCATACAATCCGAGCGTCTGTCTTCGTCTCTCTCTCCCCCCCTTCTCTCTCCCACTTTTCTACAGCTACATTCTATACATACCGTGCTGATATATGGTTTGTCTTTGCTCTCGGCTACATATTCGAATCACGTTTCACGCGTGTATTCTCATCGTAAAAGCTGTACCGAGACGAAGAACCACAGCATGCGGCGAGCCTGGGGTTTTCGAAGGAGAATCATACGCGTCATTTACCGATGTAATCTCACTGAGTTTACAACGTCTGAGCGACACCCTTTCGTGGCAACGTACAACGCTCCGTCAATACGTATAAAACAAAGAATACACCGAGATGCAAATCAAATTCGTTTTCTTCGGTCCTTGATGCTTGGTGTCACTGCCGTGCAAAAGTAGCGACGATATTGAAATCGGGGGAAAAAGCTGGTCGCGCTGGTCCGACAATGAAATATGTTACGAATTATATCGCGACGGGTTTCACTCGGGAGCCAAAGTTTACGATAATTTTTTTTTTTTTTTACGATTTTATGAATATTTATTTACGATTCAGAGGACATTTATAGGCGAAACTGTATGCGCGCACACTTGCCGCTGCAGTCGGCTTTGTAGGATCGGTAATAGCCTGGTGACTAGTAGTAAGAGCCCGCGTTGGTCGGACAACGAGTATAGAGAACGTGACTGTGCATCCGTGTCCATACGCTGAAACTTCCACCGCATGATTTATGGATACATTCGGATTAACGATTGGCGCAACATTTATTGAACGAAACGTGTTATATTATGGGAAGTATCACTAGCTCAATAAAGCTTAGAGCAGGTACGCTGGTGATTAGCCTTCTTAACTTCTGCACTAGTTTCGGATCTAAGCAGGGCGATTTTTATTAATTTTTTCCGATGAGAGTATTAGGCCGACGCGGTCGGGATTTCACGAATCATTGATACATAGTCTTGGCAGGATTGAGTTTTTTTTCAGTCGAGAAATATTGATAAGCAATGAAGTTATTGTTGTTTAAACGAAGTGAAGCCGTTGCTGCGCGGCCAGACGGTGTATGTGGTTCTGGCAACTAAGGTCATCTGAAGTAAAAACAGTGTACTTTCAGCATACTAATAAAGGTTTCGTATGACCGGATATTTATTTGAAATTTTGAAAATGTAGGAGGCTGCTCAGGGCCTTTGCGGAGCAGGCGGCAGGAGCGGGAACGCATGTGCTCAAACATGGGCTCCTGTGACGGCTGCCAACCCCGAATAATCAAATTTTCGGTTGCGTAAAATAAATATATTAAATTAAAAAATTTTAAAAATCGCTGAGGCTAGCCGTCCGGTTATCGGACGAATAAGCGTATGTTATTCGTCCGGACAGCGGCTAAATTCACGCGGTTCACGCTGTACAACGCCCCAAACAAACAATCCCAAACACACAAATCCAAACAAATCAACCCAAACCCAATCATACAAACTCAAAATGACAAACGCAAACAAACCACCTCTAAAGACAAACCCAAACCCAAATAAACAAAATTAAACAAACCCAAACCTAAACAAAACCAAACAAGCACACCGAAACATCGCAAACCCAAACAAACCCAAACAAAACCAACCAACCCGAACGAAACAAACCAAAACCCAAACACAACCAACCAATCCAAACCCAAACAAAATTATGAAGATTTTCTTCTGATGACTACGTGTAAATTATGCTTCCGGATAGTTTGTTTAACAATTTAACACATTCCATCCGGACAATTATATATATGTTATCCGTCCGCATACTGGCTTACGCGAATTACCTTAATATGTACGCCTACTGGAAATACGGCGTGAACTGAGCTGCTATCCGGACGAATAACATACGCTTATTCGTCCGATAACCGGACGGAGAGATACTCCGATAAATTTTAGCTAATAAATATGTGGAATGCATATAATTGACTGTTTAGAAATGGTATTAATATTTTTTGGCTATTTACATCGCGAATACGTTATTAACCAAGTTGAAAGGTGGCAAACGCGCAATTTAGTTCTCAGTAACTGAGACGATGCTGAAGTTTGCATCGTTGGACTGCAACGAATTAAATTTATTTTGGCCGATTTCGCCTACAAAAATCCATCAACCATTCTTTAAGATATTTATTTTGCGAGCTACATAAAAATCTATCAAAAAAGATCGCATATAATAATAAAAATGTGGAAAATAAAATGTAAAACGGAACTTTTGTTGCGTTCCAAGGATGCAAACTTCAGCACCATTCCCTGGTCCAGATGTAAAACGTCACATCGTGAGGGCGAAGCTGTCAAACATCTTTCGGGAATTCCGTTTTTTTTGTCCGGCGAAAATGAAGAGATGGAAACGAAAAATGCAAACCGAAAAACAGTACAATCGACGGTTGGAGCAAGTACAACCTGGAAAGCGGCGGAAAAAAGTAGTTGAGCCGGAAAATGAATGCGCGATCGAGGCACGACGCGTAATTGATTTGAAGGTTATGTCGAAACACATGCACTCCAGCTTCTGTAAAGAATGATTTGAAATATTTAAATGATCTTTATGAAACCGCGGTAAGAAATTTATAGCGAGGAAGCAATAGTTTGTGCGTTTCAAATTTTGGCGCCTATTCAAAATGGCCGACTTGACAGCAGCGTTGCCACATGCCATAGGACGCTTATCGTCTAACGCAAATCGGCTGAAATTTCCGATTTTATTTGACAAATATCTCGATAACGAGGAAGACGAAACGCTATACGCTTCGTTGAAATTATTCATAAAAATCTCGAGAATTTTTTCCGCCTATTGCCATGCAATACTTACTATTTTTATTATGTCGCGACAGTGGTATTAAAGTTCTCATGAAGCTTTGGCCATGTCTCCCGTGCATAACAGCCCTAACTTCAATAATTAATTGCTCAACAATCACGCAGACGAAGTACTTGAAATTATTTCGCGATAGCTGAGCAGCCACCTTAAGAAAATGCCTCGCTGTAGCGATGAAAGTTCGATTTTTGACCGAAAGAAAACAACTGCAATCATTTGTTTTTAACAAATGGATAACCATATAGAAAAATCATCCCGTCGTGCGATAGAAAATTTTATTAACCGTGCCCCGTCTGAACTTGAAGCAATTCGGATCAATAGATCTTAAGATACTACTCACATCCTCTAATAAAACAGTTTCGAAAAAACATTCGGCCCTTCACAAAAATCATCACAACTCGGACGGTGTTTGAAATTTTTACAAAATCTTTGTTGCATATTCACCTTGAGACCTCATCGATAAAAAAAACTCTAAAACTCGGCAATAAAAAAATTCTACCCTGGAAATTCGGAGCTCACTCGGACCCCTTAAGCCCGGCATCGCAATCGGTCGCGAGATGCCTTAAAAAAAAAGAGTCAGTCTTTGTCAAGAATATAAGTCATGAAGAATATAAGTTTGCCGGAAAAAAACGTTGTCTAATCGTTTATTTAGAATTATATACATTTTTACACATACATGTATTTATACATACATACACACGTAACGTCTCACGTGCCCACAACGCACGAACGTAAACGAGAGACATAATCCCGAAGCGCGTCCAACACCCTTTGCACGCACGTCTCGTCCACACGTACCGACGCAATGGTCGTTCGAACCTCGACAAACCAAAGTCTCACTTCCTTGACGGTTCCTCACACCTTATTATGGGAACATTCGCACATATACGTATCTCTCCATTTACAGGTTTTCAGCACATACATATACATGTCCATAACGCATGTTTTCTATTTTTTAAACGGCCTTTCATTCCGCGCTCTTGGAATACCATTTTAGCAATTCAATGGGTATAGCATTTCCCATGAAAAAGATTACATAGGAAAAAAAATGAATACATTTTTTTTCTCGGTACATTTTTTCCTACACGGTAACTGGGAAAATCGTGATTGCGGATTTTTCAAGTATATGGAGGGGGGTAGGCCGAACAATTGTTCAAATTCGAATTTCCTGGGCTACAACTGTAGAAATTGTTTTGACTGTTATGTCCCTTTGGGTAATCTCGAGCAAACGATTTCGAAAAAGTTTCGAGAAACTCCCGTTGAAGTTTAAAGAGGCATGTTATTTGAGACCAGCAGGTACATTGGAGTCCGTTTTCTTTATGTGCTACAAAATTAATAATTACATTGATAATCATTTCATTAGAAACAGATAATTATTATAATTATCTATAATTAGAAGTATGATCATTATTAAAAATTAATTATTCGATTGGAAAAGGCATTAAACAGTTTGTTACTTTCTCACTTCGGGCGTTGTTTAATTAATATAATTTAATTTAATTGATACAATTATTTCATTTGATAGATAATGCTTATAATTGTTTATTATTAGAAGTATGATAATTGGCAAAAATTAATTATTCGATTGGACAAGGCATTCAAATATTTATTTATTTTCCCACTTCGAGTGTTGTTTTTAACTTATCTAAATGTATAAGGATTTTCTTATTTTCACGTCAACATCTTCGTTATTTTTTATGGCAGCGATTCTTTCGTCACTGTTTTTAATATTGACAGAACTATCTGGTACAAAGAAAGAAGATCTTTTAAAAAGGTAGCACAGACGTGAACAAAATGAGGAAATGATCAAAGAACGAAAATCTCCCACCGGAAAGTTCGTTAATGAACAAAGGGATAATGTATTATGTGTGGGGAGATATTTGATGAAGCCTAAATACAATGCCGACTGGACAAAGAATCATCGCGTGTCCCAATGATTCCGATGACGTTGAAGTTTGCATCCTTGGAATGCAACGATATTTATAGTTCTTTTTTTTTATTTCATTCGTTTGATTACTATCGAAAATCAAACTCCAAAATCATTCATCCCGTACATATCCTGACAATTTCTTCTACAATTGTACGTTGTTAATCTTTGCATTGTTTAAACGCAACGAAAATCCTTCTTTTTATTATTTTTTCCATATTCTTTCCAATTCTAAATCTTTTTGCGAAATTTAAGCTGCAGACCTCTGATATGCGTATTCAAAAATGTTCGCATGCGTTTCGAAGCCCAAGTTGGCCACAAACCGCGAATTGGGCTACGAAACTTCCGTTGCCTTCCAACGATGCAAACCTCGATACCATACAATTCTAAGGTGTGGCGAAAAAAAATGATCACCCAAATTTAGGCTCCAGCGTTACCCGTCGCCTTTTTTGGGAACTCACAATCAGCCAATTTCGGAAGTTGATCGTTTCTTCGTATATTTCGAGTTTGTCCATTCTTCGCCACAATAAACGTAAGTAAAATCAATAACGTAAAAAGGCAAATAAAATTAATGACGTCAAAAATGCAAATAAAATAAACAACGTCAAAAAAACGCAAATAAACTATATAACGTAAAAAAAATCCAAACAAAAGGAAGAATGTAAAAAAACGCGAATAAAATAAATAACGTAAATAGCATAAACAACGTAAAAAACGTAAATAAAATAAATAACGTCAAAAAACGCAAAGTCACGTAGTGCAGCGTAGCTCAATAAATTCTTCAACGATTTAACTCCATTGTTATCATTCGTAATAAATAAATAATGGCCGGAAATTACAAGTGTCCTTCGTTCTTTCGCGCAACGAGTACCGTACCCGCACACTTTCATTGATCATTGTCGAACGACAACAAAGGAAAAAAGGGGGTGAAAAGAACCACCCTCCCCGATCTGCTCTGGCACATTGTTCCCGTGCGGGTTATCCGGGAGGGAAAGTCGTGAGGTCGCGCGAGGTCGTGACCGTGCGGAGTTTGCTCCCTCCCTCTGCACGCTGTAAGGACGAGGGAGAGGAGGCGAAGCTGCGCGAGAGGGCAATATGAAAACGAGCGCCATTTTGAGAACGGGGCGCTTTATCATTGCGTCCCTATATAGGGACATTAAACTGGCTCTCGGTCGGGCGCGTATATCAACAATAATTGCAGGGGCCAATAATAAAGCCCGAGGGGCCAAAGAGAGCAGGCTCGATAGCCCGAAATTGCTGGTTCCCCTACCTACGGGACACCATAAGCGCGCCCCGGTTGTTGCGCCGCGGCGACGTGGGGCGCGGGATCGCGGTTATTACTTCGGCGTCCTATTCCTGATGCGCCGCAAGCATCGGGGAATATGGCGGCAGCCCTTCGTCCTCGATGGCGGATAAACGATCCTGCGCGATACTTACCACTCTCTCTCTCTCTTGCTCTACCTCACACTTGATCCTTAGCTGCACACATACATGGCTGCAACTATCACTGTGTATATCATATCTCCGTACAATTTGCGATGGAGGTGTACCGAGGGAGGCGTGTTGAACCACCACCATCATGAATTTCGCCATAGTGAATATCGCAATCGATTTGTGTGTGTGTGTGTGTGTGTGTGTGTGTGTGTGTGTGTGTGTGTGTGTGTGTGTGTGTGTGTGTGTGTGTGCGCGCGCGCGTGCGTGCGTGCAGGGTGGCCCGGAAAATGACGTCCCAAAGGGAAATCTAGATACCTCGTATCAATATCTATCCGCATCACCCTCACCTACGTTCTACGATCTTTTTTACTTCTCGAGGAAAAAACACGGGTAAATTTTGCACAAACCTTCCTTTTAATATTTTAAGAAAACCCCTAAAGGGATTTTTGGCGACGCGCAATTGTTTTTGGGTTTGTTTGGGGTTGGTTTTGTTTGGGTTTGGGTTTGTTCGGGTTTGTTCGGGCGAAACGGAGAGCGGAATAACATATATAGGTATGAAGGGAGACAGCAGGCACATACCAGGTGTAGAAGTATGAAACCGGATTTTGTTTGGAAATGTAAATTTGTAGTTTGTAGTTGTAGTTTGTAAATTGGTTGTTTGAAAATGATAAAAACGAATGGAGACGACTTTCGGCGTCACATTCAAATGATCCGCGAGTTCTTGTTGACTTTGAGTATCATCTTCATCCAATAAGGCTTGCAATTCGTTGTCCGCGAACTTTTTCGGTGGTTTCCCACGCTCTTCGTTTCTCACGTCAAAATTACGACTTTCGAATTTTTTGAACCACTCGAAACACTGTGTTTTACCAAGAGCATGTTCGCCGTAAGCTTCGACGAGCATTCGATGCGACTCTGCAGCAGTTCTCTTCAGATGATAACAGAGAACCAATGCTGTCCGCAAATCGTAGTTCGTTGGCACAAAACTCGACGTGTTTAAGGTTAGAGAAAAATATACCGGTGTAGGGAACTTGGGTTGTTATGTGTTGAAAATCTTCGTCAGCCGTTGGAGGGAGATGATGGCGCTGCATAAGCGGTCTTACGGTCCTTAAACTGATGGCTAGCACCATCTATAGGGAAATTCTGGTTTCATACTTCTACACTTGGTATATAGTTGGCGCATGTTAAAAAAAGCATAAAAATGCAATATCTCAAAAACTATTGCGAGCCGCCAGAAATCTCTTTAGAGGTTGTTTTAAAATATTAAAAGGAAGGTTTGTGCAAAATCTCAGCTCAATCGGACGGCAAGGGAGGGGGGGTGGAAACCTTATCCAAAAGCATTACTGTACTTCGCTCTTTTGTGCATGTAGTTTCTTCGCGATTTTTTTTAACTCGTGTTGTCACGATGTGTACTATTGGGCAATAAATAAATGACCAACTGAATACTAACGCAAATGCGTTAAATTTTTATCGGGAGTGTAAAAAATCGGTTCGGATGATGATATCAAATACATTAGGGCAAGTAACTCCCAATTGCTTTCAAACACTTCTAGGATGAAAGTTTATACATAAATGACAAACGAATACATACATATCCTACAGGAAATCTCGAAAAAATAATTGAAAAATCCTTTTTTCTCGACAATTGAAGGTGATCGTATGACATACAATACATTCGCATAAAATAAATAAGAAATAAAAAATGAATTTAAAATATCGTTGCCTTCCGATAGGTGTTCAGACGATGACATTCAGGTTGGAGGAGAAAGCAACGATCTTTTAAATTCATTTTTTATTTCTTTTTTTTAAATCAACATCCAAAACCTTTTTTGCAAATTGAGGTCACACTTTTCTAATAATAATGCGTCAACACGTGTGAGCGATTTTCACACTGTAATTCAGCCAAATAAAATACCAATAATTGTAAAGAATTGATGTTCGTTGCATTCCAACAATGCAACCTTTGAACATAAACATAAATATGTTAAACATAATCGAGAAGAAGCTTTTTGTGCGAGATTAATCAGAAACTCAAGCGAAGTTCTAACCGGGTGAATCTTTCATACTTTCAAAATGATATATGATATCATTTTGATATGATATATGATATATATGATAAACAAAAAACACTCATCCACGTTTTCACGTATGCGGCTACACAATTATCCAAAAATAGCACTTTTTTAAAGTTCGATGTCTTAATTTCGAAAATGTCTCGATCGAGGGTTTTCAATTAGTCGAGTTTTTTTTAATGACGTTGAATTTTACAGCGTTGGAATGCAAGGTCAATTCATCCTTTTCACTTGCGCACCTTTCTTTCTGCTAATTCAGGCTGTGAAAATTACTCAAATGTTTTCACGTGTTCTTAGTAGAGATTTATTGTCTCAGTTTGAAAAAAGCCTTTGGATAATGATAAATATGACGAAATGGAAAAAAAACGTTTCCAATGATACAACCTTCAACGTCATTTGATACGCGGCATCTAAGCTTTCCTTTTGTACGTCACTTTTCGGTCCACCCTATATATATATGTGTATATATATATATATATATATATATATATATATATAGGGTGTATATATACCACCCTATATATATATATAGGGTGTACCGTATATAGTATATATATAGTATTTACAAAAGAGTGTAACAAAACTTGGGAGGATCGCGCCAGGTCTCGTCGAGAATCGTTCGCAAGCTCGTAAAACTATACGTAGCTCGCGTGATAGTCGCGAATTCGTTATTACACTCGTTAACGCCGGTGAGGTACTCCAAACCCTGGGCAAACTCGTTAAATTCCAGAGTCCAGCTTCTCTTTGTTCTTTCTCGATGTGCCTTTCTCTCTCTCTCTCTCTCTCTCTGTGTGTGTGTGTGTGTGTGTGTGTGTGTGTGTGCGTGTGCGTGTAAGTGTGTGTGTGTGTATCTCTGTACTCCTCCACCCTGTGGAGCTTCTACGTGCCTCACAAAACCGGTATAAGTATATAAAGTATTCCTCCTCCGCGAAATATCCATACAAGCATCAAAATGTACGAAAACACCTAATGTGCTTGAAAGCACTAAGGCGACATTAACCATTGACGACTATTCGTATCTCCAGCTTTTTTTCGCCACAGCGGTCGCTGCTTCTTCTTCCTTCACCGGTATCGCCCACTACGATTATGCGGTAGTTTATGCGACCAGGCTGCAAAGACAACCCTCCTTTTTGGAAGATTTCCGTCACTCTTGCTGCAAAAAAGTCTCGGCCTCGTTTCTTTTGTCGTTCGACAGCCAGAGGGATGGTTGCGGGTGCTTCTTCGATGCCTCTTCGTACACTGACAAGGAACATCCCTCAGGTGACACCCTTCGATTTTGTTGAAATTTGGATATGTTATAAAGCACCGAAAAGTAAGCGATACGTATTTTTTTTTTATCGGCGGAAAAACGGTTTTAAGGAGTGAAGCGCATCCTCAAAAATGGGGATGTTTTTCGTTTTTCGTCGATGACGTTTTAACGGTACGAGATATGAAAAAAATTTCAAATTGCAACAATGTTTATTTTTTCGTGTACTATACATTGGATATGAGAACGATAACGTTATCGAGGAAAAACGAAAAACACTCCTATTTTCGGGGGGTGGTTTCATCCCTTAAATCCGTTTTTTCGCCGATAAAAAAAAATACGTATCGCTTACTTTTCGGTGCTTTATAACATATCCAAATTTCAACAAAATCGAAGGGTGTCACCTGAGGGATGTTCCTGGTGAGAAAATAGTTCATTTATACTAAAGAAATACATTTAGCCGGCACTTTTATTGAAATATTCATTATCTGTTACAAAATTTGTTAGTCGTTATGAAATATTCGTATCCTCATGACAAAATTTCGCAACCATAGTATTTCTTCGAAAATGTGATCGAATAACGAGTTGAAATTGTGATATGATAATATAGTTCAAAGGAGTACAGAGTTGTTCACAATTAATATATTTAGATTTGGGGCCGCTAACGTATAGTTGCGGCGACTATCCTGGGTTCAATGAAAATGAACATGTCACAACAGTTCACAGTTCTTCATTCAAAATGACTATAACGGCCGCGTTTGAGCCAAGAGTCACACAGTTGACACGACAACTTCTCTATTTAACACAAATAAAGATTTATTAGCTATTCATGAATCTGTATTTACGATGTTGCCCCAGTAGTTCTTTGAGATAACAGTCGTACAGTTATTACAAAATGAATATTTGGCAATAATTTAAAAATCTTCAGTCGAATCAAATATAGCCCTATTAATAGTTAGAAAATAACTGTTACAAAAATCGACGACTCGTCTCCAACAATGATTTGTTAATAGTTAACAAATCTGTACTTGAGATAAGTATCGTACATTTGGCAAGGCCGTTCACTATGTACGCTACCATGGTCCTTTGTCGCACAAGCTCTTTCGTGCGCAGCCGCGACGTAGATAGTATTGAGGTACACTGGAGACTGTGTCACCGCATGTCCACTTACTTACGATTAGGGGATATCAGTTTGTGATCGTGAAAACGTGAATTTATTCTCTGCAGCGATGCATCAATTAACGATTTGCTTGTTTTGTAGGACCTGCCAAATCTTTAGAAAACTTTCGAAAGTATATGTAGAGAATATTTAATTGTGCATTAGGGCAGGGGTGGCCAAGACATCAACCGCAGGCCCGGCCGGACGCCTATTTTCTATGAGAGTTGTTCCTTGCTTTGTATTGATACTGCCATCTTTGTTACCCTCCGATTAACTTGCTACTTGTAGAGGACAAATCGTTGTCCAACGATTTGTCCGCTACAAGTAGCATGGAACAACTCTCATTTTCGGTGGAAGTTGTTCCTTGTAGTGCCCACTAGCACTACAGTGCTACATTGATTCAACTGCACATTCATCTGCCGACAATCAATGAATGGCTTTGTGCAAATCTTAATTTGGTAACTATACTCGAATTGTGTTTAGTGCGAGTATAAAATATCGTTTAGTCAACTACCCTTTACATCTGGGACAACTTTTCGACCGTTCTCATTGAATAAACGCCTCAGTTATAGGAAACAAGTATTTGTAGTATATTAATACGAAGCATTGGGTTAGACCGACTGTATATCTATTGGCTGTTCAGAACGGGTATGTTCGATTAAAGTACCCACTTCTTAACTATTACCGAATCTTCATTTGTACTATTCAGAGGCTCAAATGAATGATTCGTTAACTGTAAGAAGGTATTTATTTCGCCATATCCAACACGATTTGTTAATAGTTAACAAATCCTGGTACATAGAAATATATTGTTTTTTCAGTATACGTATCAAAGCGGTGTTGGAAGCTCCGCCGTCGTTGTCGTCTTTGCTTAACTCTCCCTATACATCCAGAGATCGGTTTTTCAGATTGTTGTTTTTTTAATGATTTCAGGAACACCGATCAATCGTTTACCAATAATGGCGAAGTCGGTGCTCGATCTGTACGAGCTGTTCCAGTTGGTTATAGCCCGAGGTGGCCTAGTCGACGTTATAAACAAGAAACTCTGGCAGGAAATCATCAAGGGCCTACACCTACCGTCTAGTATCACATCCGCCGCTTTCACGCTTCGGACCCAGTAAGTAAATCATACGAGGTCCATTTTTTCCTTATACTCACGCGTGGACGCAACAGCTCTTTTTCGTGCCGAACATGAAGAGGATTCATCGTGGCAACATGGATGCGTGTTGGCTGGAAAAATCATTGCTTTATGTGGGATAATTGGATTTACTTTTCCGCGTACCGACTTAGATATTGATACCTAGACGAGGAAACTCACTCGTTTTGTTTCTATGCGGAGTATGCGGGGTCCGTGGGAAGTCGCATGCTCTTGGTGTGTAAACTTTAAGCTCCTTCCCGTCTAGTGACCCGATTCAAAGCTCGCAAATAGAAACGAAGATACTTGCGGGACGTTCTCTTCAAAGTATGAAGGAAAAAAACTCGATAGTCGTTCGAACGACCGCGAGGCACAGCTTCAAAGAAGAAAAACTTTGTCTCGGGTGACGGTAATGAAAAACCGGAAAACCATAGACGTTTGGAAATATCCACGTCTCTATCCAGACAGCAGAATGGAGAGGATTATTTCAATATTCTCTAATTTTACGATTGGCTAATAATTGTTTACTAGCTGGTTTATTCAAGGGAAACTTCGTTTATTTATTTAAGGGAAATTTCATTTCGTTTATTTAAAGGAAATTTTGTTTAGTTTATTTAAGGATGTTGAGTCCCTATGAAAAATGTTAATGTTAATTGTTCAATAAATAGCTTCTTAATCGTCATGAAGTTTTTACACGACCTCCTGAATACTTCATGTAAAAACATACCAAATTTTCAGAATTCTATCATCATTACTTCAACCTCCTTAAGGGTTGAAATAAAAAATGATAAGAAAATTCTGAAAAATTGGTATGTTTTTGTATGAAGTATTTAAGAGGTCGTGTTAAAATTTCACGACAATTAGGAAGCTCGTTATTAAAAAATTAACAATTTGTTAAGAACAATTTTTAAAAGAAATTTAAAAAAAATTATCAATAAACTTCATTTTGTTTCCGTTGCTTTCAGTATATTGTAGATATTATAAAAGTGAGAGGTCAAAAAAAAAACTTATTGCAAAGTTACATCAGTTTCCATAAAACAACATTTAATTTGTGAATGTTAATTGTTCAATAACCAGCTTCCTAATTGTCGTGAAATTTTTACACGACCTCTGAAATACTTCATACAAAAACATACCAAATTTTCAGAATTTTATCATCATTTGCGATTTGGGACTCAACATCCTTAAGGAAAATTTTGTTTACATTTATTCCATATATCTTTAGCCCTTTACATCACAGTATGACAGTTCTGTAACAAAAAATCTAAGTCCTCGCAAAATCCTATATTGACATGTGATGCTTTTTTAAATCAATGTCACACGACGGCCACGGACCGTTTTTTTAAAGTGCAATTCATGCAAACCAGATGGCGCTAAGTGGATCAAAATTTGTTCGATTGCAAGATTCGAGTGTGCGTAAAGTTTGCGAAAATCGAAAGAGTATTGAGCTATGAAGGGTTAAATATCTGTTCAAGTTTTTCACAACATTTCTCAACAAAATGGCGTCGCTGAGGCTGGATGAAGCGAGTCACCTTCGTCTGATAGTGTTCTGCGGCCGGCAAGAATGCTCCTCAAATGTTTCACCTGAAGCGAAAATTCAAAATAATTCGTATCCTAAATAAGATTTGCCTTCTAGATAAACCAAAATGGTGCACGTAGAATAAACGCCACTAAACGGAATTTTCATTCTTACAACTAGGTATCGATAAAAATCAGCCAAAACGCACCTTTTTCTAGTTTTGAGCACGCCTAAATTTGGGTGGGGGTCAAAAGTTTGAACAATCAATGTTCAGAACGGCCGAAATTTCGAATGCATTAGTGGCGAACGTAAATATGACGAAAGTTTCCAGTTTCGAATTCATTTAAACCGAAGGGCCAAAACGACGATCGGTTAAAACAACGATGGGCAAAAATATCGAACGGTCCGGATAACGAACACTTGGGATCGAGTAATACGTTGCGTGCGCTTTAGAGGGAAGCTGTGTTCGTTATCCGGACCGTTCGATATTTTTGCCCATCGTTGTTTTAACCGATCGTCGTTTTGGCCCTTCGGTTTAAATGAATTCGAAACTGGAAACTTTCGTCATATTTACGTTCGCCACTACTGCATTCGAAATTTCGGCCGTTCTGAACATTGATTGTTCAAACTTTTGACCCCCACCCCTAAATTTGTTACAAAGTCTTGTCAAAAAGTGTGCAAAGTTGCTCTGAAATATCTAAAATAAACGCCACTGAAAGGAATTTTTATTCTCTCATTTTAATTCATCAAAAAATTGTCGAAATTCGCCTAATCTCCCTCAAAATTTTCTCAATTTTTCTAATAAAAAATCCATTTTTATTATCTCATCTTATTCCATGAAAGAATTGTCGAAATTCAGTTTTTTCAAATCTCCCTCAAAATCGCGATGAGAGTTCGATCCTTTTTTAATTATGCGTTGGCCGATGTCCCGCAAGCCATTTCTGCCATTTGCGCCCGTGGAAATTCGTATATGTACCTATTGAAGCGCGCCAAGGAGGATCCACCTTGGCGGTAAAAAATGACGAAAAAAAAGGATGGCGTTACGTGGATAATTGATTCAGGAAGGAAAAAAAAGGTCACGTCTCGCGATACAAACGATTTATACTCCTTACAAATCCTTCTCTCTATCCCTCGCCGGCTCAATCTTTCGCGCGACGCATACACGCATACTTCTCAATTACAAGTACCGAGCATACGGTTGGAGGCAATGGTCGCGCCACCACGCGGTGGCGTCCCATTGCTCGAATGATGAATGTTCCTCAGCGTCCCGACGTTCTGTCGCACGTCGCGCGCACACACACACACACACATGCACACACAGGCAAACACGAGAAGATGCCCGTTACCGAGTTATTTCCACGATGAAGCGACGGTGAAGAAGACGAAAGAGGAGTAGGAGGAGAGAGAGAGAGAGAGAGAGAGAGAGAGAGAGAGAGAGAGAGAGAGAGAGAGAGAGAGAGAGAGAGAGAGAGAGAGAGAGCGGCATCGTCAGCATCCTCTGTATTTCATATTAGACGACGCTGGTTAATACGTCACTCAGTCGCAAGACTCTGCTCTCTCTCTCCCTTCCCATACCTCATATGATGGACTCTTCGATCTCTCCGTCTTTCTCGATTCCTTTTTTTTCTTCTTTCTCGTCTTCTTTTCGCGCTCCGTGCCGCACAGCTACGCCTCTCAATCCCATCGCGGAAGCCTCATTTAGAAATGTCGTCGTTCGTTCCGTCTCTTTGGACCGACGAAGAGGCATTGCGATCTCGAAGGCTCTATAGGCTTCTCGTTCGCGACTTTGTATTATTATTCGCTCTATTATACGACGGCGAACGTGCTAGAATTCAGCAATGAACAAGCCATTAAGATGCGAAGGAAGCCGCAGAAAAAAAAGCAACTAAACAGTACACTGAACGTACTCGAGAGATTCGATTATTGTATCTTCGAATTCGTAATTGAGGAAGTTGGACCGATGAGGTCAAACGAGTTTCACGCGAGGCAGAAAAAAAGAATATAAAAATATCCGTAAATACGGCGTTGCACACTTTGCGGATATCAATAGATATTTCCAGCTATCGGCTTTTGGAATAAAGCGCGTATGTGTTCTTAGAATTAACAAGTATAGGACGAGCGAGAATACGTACGTTGAAATATTGTCGAGTGTGTCAATTTCGACACGTGCGCGTCACCATTTACGTATATTGTGTGTATGAACATAAGTGTGTATATAACTGTTCAGTTATTGCGCTAAACGAACAAGGCGATATGTGTAACGCGTTGATATTATGTTCCACGTTTCCACGCGTACCCACATGTAGACATATTTCTTTGTGCTCGGCTTGTATATTTCTCTTCGGTCGCGAGAGCGTCTAAATGATAGGAGGGATCGAATCTTGTGAATACAAATAAGCCAAACAGGCTGCGTTGTTGACGAGAAAAGAGCGCGAGAGGGAGAGAGGGGGGATTATCGCGAGGATATCCAGCGCCCTCGAAGCGGTAGCGTCATAGAACTAACCCACTCACGAGCGCCTGTCCAAACGTTTTTGCCGGTACAAGAATGGAAAGGAACAAAAAAAGGATCAATGTGTACATAGACACGTGTGGGGATAAACGTCAGCTCGCTTTTGAAGTGTCCGAATATTGTAACAACTGGCCACTCTGTTTTCATATTTCCAAGCTTTCTTCCTGGAGAAGGGTGATAAAAGTCGCGCTTTGTATTCGCAATCTCCGCAATGCTTTCAGCGCGTGGGCTAGGGAGAATGGAAATACATCGTAGGATTGATTATTTCGAGAATATCACGAAGCGATATCGGATAAACGATCCTCTCTCTCTCTCTCTCTCTCTTTTTTGCTCTCTCTGCCTCACAAATAATTCTCAGTTGCATATATGCAAAGAAACGTCTAAAAGGAAAACCCAGCAACAAAGATTGAAAATCTCCCCCATGTATGTTCAACGATCTTTTGCATCGGCCACGAAACCGACACCCCCAAGCCCACTTTCGGCGATAACAAGTTTCGCGATTTTTGTCTTCGCGTCCTTCCCGTGCAGAAATTTGTCGGAGTCCCCAGATTCTACCACATCCCGATAGGGATTTGATAGGGACGGCGCGCAGGGACTCCACATTGGAATCCAACTGGAGTTCGCGCTAGTTTCCGATTTATGTCGTTTGGAATCTTTATTTACAATTCTCAACCGGAATTTGTTGGATCGCCAGAAGAAAAATATTCTTTCGTGATGTTGGAGACAAATTTGGGTAAGTATTCGGAAGTGGGGCTCCTGTTAGAATCAGGTTAATTTTCTTCAAGGGTTCAAACAAACCCAAACAAAAATTAGCCTGATGCCAGCAGGAGCCCCGTTTCTTAATATTTACCCAAATTTGTTGGGAAGTCCCAAAATGCACCCACACTTCTATGGGGATTTGTTAGGGACACTGCATATGGGGAGTCTTCATCGGGACCCATTTGGATTCTGCACTGTTCTCCGATCAACGCCGTTTGCGAGTTCTAACCACGTTCGAATCGAAAATGTGTGAAAAGTCGCGACAAAAAATTCGGTGCGTTGAAACACAACCTGCACGCTTCGTGAACGCTTACGTGTGTAGTGATATTATGTCAAAGTGCAGTAAAATAAACGAGACACGTTCATTATAGAGGATTTTCAGTGATGTGCTTCAAATCCATTTTTAAGATGTACTTTTTTTGAGCGATTTGTACTTTTTTGAGATAAGATTTATACTTTATTAAGATCCACTTATTTCGTATATCTATATATTTTGTTCAGAAAATTCAATGCACAGAAAGCGAAGGGCAGACATCGTAACGGGTTTCATTCGATATTGTAGGACTCCTTGAGGATTCAAATTGGATTGGTACATTGGAATCCAATGAGGAGTGCTGATTAGAATCCAATGTACGAGCGTAACGTGGGATCCTGCACTGTTCCCCTAAACATAACCTGCACACTTGATATTACGCCAAAGTGCAGTAAAATAAATAACAAACGATAGTTAAAGGGGATTCGCAGTGATGTGATTTAAATCGACTTCTAAGATATACTTTTATAAGCAATTTATACTTTTTCAAGATCCACTTATTTTGTATATCTATATATGTTGTTAAAAAAATTCAACGTACAGGATGCGAAGGGATCCATCACGGATCCTATAGGATAACTGTTTGATAGTGTTCGATAATGTGGACTGTTTGATAATGTGGCAATCCTCTAGGTTTCCATCCAATGGGGGATCCTGATGGGAATGCAATGTACGAGCGTGACGTTTTAGTATAGGGATCCAATGCGATGTAATTGGATCTCTATCAGGAAGTAGGGACTACTTCCTGATAGGGATTCACTACTTATAGAAATCACTGCACAACTTAGTATAGGAATCCAATTGGGCCCCTATGACAATTTCTGCACGGGTGTGGATAATTCCTGAGGGGGTTGCGGATCGGTCGTGGGAGGGGGTCTATTGGTGAAGACGGCTGGGAGAATGCTCGCACACGACAGAATAGAAGGGCTATCAATACAGGCTCATCTCTCGCGAATTTGATTATCACCCTGAGAGCCTTCAAGATTTATACCACCGGGCCTCATCTCCCTGGCCGGTTCTCTCGAAAACCATATACACACACAAGCGCACACATACAGGCGGAAACGTGCGCCGAGACGCGCGCACACGTACAAATCCTTTGGTCTTCTCGTGCCTTCTACTCGGAGACTCTTCTCTCGAAGGACTGCACGTTGTACGAAAGAGGTGAACGCGCAGAAGGGTGGGCCGAGGTCTGAAACGCGTGGCTGCAGCAATACTATATACTTTTAGACTCAGTGTTGCCCCTCGTGGGTTTTTGTACGCCTCGATGTATGTGCGTTGATTCCGGAGAGAGAAAAAGAGAATGAGAGAGAGAGAGAGAGGAAGAGAGAGGCCACAGTCTGGCAGCAGACAATCGTAAAAATCGAACGATGCTCGCGCGAATTATAGGCTGCGGTATAACAACGCGCTCACCAATAGAATATATACAACCCAAACTCCATATATGCGTAGGTATACACGTGTCTGGACACACATATTTACGTATACGCATTACATGCCGTTAGTAATATTTATAGAGATCGCTCAGGCCCTAGCCACGTATATTCGCGAGGCTGTCAATCGTCTGGGGATTCGCTGCGCCGTGTGATATGTGATTTCCACACAAATTTACTATACCGCATGCAGAAATAAACCTCAACGGGTGTCTGCATAGGACCCCAAGCCTATGCAGACAGGTTAATTTTCAATTTTTTTTTCTGACGAAAGGGTAATTCTATACTTTAGCGGCTTTTCCGAAAAGTGGCCAATGACAAACAGCTTTGTTTTGTCATAAACAATAATATTGTTGATGCGGATTAAAGTTCCTATCAATTTTGATTTTTTTATGACGATGTTTTGCAGTTTTGTGAGTTTTGTAAATTTTCAAATACCTTCTGCGTTGACGGAATTTGTGTTGCGTTAAAGCCGCGCGGGCGAGCGCGCCTTTTTTTGTTTTTTGTTTTGTGCCTTTTTTTGTTTTTTCGTGGACATTTTTTGTAGTAAATTATCCATATTTTATGGCCCTCAATTTATCGTTTGACGAAAACGAAAATTAAATGACAAAACATTCGTTCAAAGTGGGGCATACGTTGAAAAATACGTACTTACACGAAAAATGTTTGGGGTCAAAACGACCCAGTGTGCACTCGAAGGGTTAACGCAGACAGTGTTGGAAAATTTACAAAATTTACAAAACTGCAAAACGGTAAAAAAATCAAAATTGATAGGATTCTTCTTCCGCGTCAACAATATTATTGTTTATAACAAAACAAAGCTATTTATCAGCAAAAAAAATCAGGCGGCTTTTTTCGGAAAAGCTGCTAAAGTATAGAATTACCGATGAAAGTATTGGGATGGCTGGGTCGAAATTTTACACACAATCGATACACAGACTTGCCAAGTTTGAGTTTTCTTATTATTTGATGATATTGATGAAGAATGAAGTTATTGCTATTTGAACAAAGTGCCGCTGTTTCTGTTTAGCCCATCGGAGTAGGTGGTTCTGGCGACTAGAGTGATTTGAAATTGAAAATTGAAAACTGTACTTTTAGCATAGTGATAGAAGTGCCGTTTGAAGGGATACTTTTTTTGAAAAGTTGTCAATTACGGAAACTAGATGGAAGAAAAAAAATGTTCGATTTACGAGCCAAATACAGTTTTATCATTTGTTAGTGACAAATGGATCAACGTGTCGAACAATCGCCTGGTCATACGATGGGAATTGGTGTAAACTATGCTTTGTACGAATTTGAAGGAAATCCGGCCATTAGATCTTGAGATGCGACTTACATAGTTTTATAAAAGATAATTTCGAGAAAAAACAATGGAAAGAACTAAAATTTCAACATTCAATAAAATCGACATTACTCGCGCGTTTTTGGTATTTTTACAAAATCTCGGTTGCGAATTGACGTTTACATCAAAGGCTATAAACGTGGTATGGTTCCATATTTTTGATTACGTTGAAGTTTGCATCATTGGAATGCAGGAAAAAAAAATTATTTTTTACTTTCCCGAATTTCGGCAAACTGACAGATTTGAGCTCCGAAAATCAAGCGAATATTTTTTAGGATTATTTTTCAGCAATTTAGAACAAATTTGCAAAGTATTGTTTTGGATAAGAATGAAAATAAGAAGTTAAAAAGAATTTCTCAGAACGGTTTTTTCCCTTCTTTTTTATATTGGAATAATTCTTTGTACCTTTTTTTTTTATTTTGAACCCGGAATTATTTGTTTCCTTTTTTTACATTTAAAACGAGAGAATCGTTTTTTTTTTTAATAAGAATATGATCTGTCATTTTTTCAAAAATTGTAATATTTTTTTCCTCTTTTTCTTAAATTAATATATCGGAATTGTCTGTTTGTTTTCTTCTCGTAATTTCAGGTATATGAAGTACCTGTATCCGTACGAGGGTGAGAAATTAGGTCTGTCAACGCCGTCCGAGCTCCAAGCGGCGATCGACGGTAATCGTCGAGAGGGACGGAGAAGCAGCTACGGGGCTTACGGAGGCGGCGGTGGTGCCGAGAGTATGATGCAGAGAAATCCCCACGCACCTGGCACGATGGCGTTACACTCGCAAATGTCACCGCTCTCGCTCGTGTCGGCGGTCGCCGGTGGTCAGCATCACGGATCACAGTCCCTCGTCAATGGTAGCGCCGCTCACACACCTATGCCGCATCATCCTCATCATCCGCAACATCCTCAAGGTCCGATCGGTTAGTCACTCGAGCATTTCGATTCGTTTTGTTCGCGAGCTTAGCCACGAATCTCCTTTCCCCTTCCGGCGACTCCTATTCTTTAGTTTTCCAAGCGACAGTCAAGCGACTACTTCGAGTATGGAAAACAAAAGTTCGATCGTCTTTCCCTTAAGGCGTTACCCCCACTTGTAGCGCAAAAAAAGGCCTTTGTCATGAATTTTTCTAAAGAAAACTACAAAACTTTTTTAATCGATCAATATACCATCTCAAAGAACACATCTTGAAGAACTTTCAGTAATTTTTTTATTGCAAAATATTACATTGTTTAGTGGCAAATGGCCGTCAATGAAATAATGTCTTTATATACACGGTTTGCGGTGACCACCATTGCGGCGAAGTGGATCATCTGAAAAAAAAATGCGGATGGATTTAGTCAAATATAAGTATAAACTAGTCTTTAATCGAAGGATTTTAAAAAATATTCATTTTTCACAAAATGGCGGACAGTCAAAGTTAATGGTTCGATTTTAACGAAAAAAAAATCGAACGATTAAAGACTACATTTTTATGTTTTAAATAAGCCTGCAAAATTTCAAGAAGATCGGTTCATTAGTGTTCGAGTAATCTTGGCCACCGACTTCAGAATGCCATTTTGAGAAAAACGCGTTTAAAGTTTCAATTTCAGTTCTTCAATTCACGGATTCTTCTCTTTCAACGCTCATATCTCAGTCAATTTTGTTCGGATCGACTTGAAATTTTCAGGACATATTCTCAGATACTTATATTTCAAAAAAATGCAATAAAAAAAATCGATTTTTCAAAATCGCAAGTGGGGGTAAGGGGAAAATCCCTCTAGACGCACGAAAATGAGTAGTTTTTCATGATTTTTTTTATGGTGATAAAAAAATCGCATCATTTAAAAATTTTTTAACAATTTAAAAAACAAAAATTTATTTTTCAAACAAAACAACATGGTGGCATCGTTTGAAAAATTGCTCATGTTATAGCTCGAAAAGTTATTGATCGATCGATCTAAAGTTCTAAGGTTATCGCGTGAATAAATTGCTTTTATGGGGTAAAAATTGTCGAGAATATGGTCAAAAATATGAAAATTTGATCATATTGCCTAATTAATTTTTTATTTTATACCTTTGAAATATTTTGATAGGCACATCCTTCCCATAATGTTTCAATGATGAACCTCCCGAAATGTCAAGCGAATCGATCGATAACTTTTTGAGCTATAACATGGGCAGTTTTTGAAAAGACGCCTAAAGGAATACCTTATAACGCCGCCATTTTATTTTCTTTAAAAAAGACATAAACATTTTAACGCTTGAAAGTTGTAACAAGATAATGTCAAAATTTAAAAATGCTGCGATTATTTTGTCACCTCCAAAAAATTCGTGAAAAAATACTAATTTTCGGGCGTCTGAAGCGACTCCCCCCTTAACCGGATACTTTTTTCAAATTCGAAAACTATGAAAGTGGCAAGGTGTAGAAAAAAAAGTTCGATTTTCGGGCAAAAAAACGACTCTTATCATTTGTTATCATAAACGAACGTATCGAAAAGTCATCCGTAAAGAAAAAAAAGAGTATATCGCGATGGCGATTTGGCCTTTCACAAAAATCGTCCTAGCTCGATCAATTTTCGGACTTTTCATTCATTCCGAGATCGTTTGAAACAAAAAAAAATCCTGGATATATCAAAACCTCGCACTCTGGTCGTTGATTGTATTATTCCGCTGGCGAAGTTTGCCTAAAATAGTGTGCTCGACGTGCACGTTAAAAAAACCCGGAGCTCTTGCGTTTTCTCAACGATCGTTGGCCACAAGTTAATATCGGATACGCGTAACAGGATATTGCACGTGATCGGGGACAAGACGCAGAAAAGTCGAAAGAATCGAAAGAAAATAGCTGACGATGCGAGAAATATGGAACCGAGAGCGTGGAGTTTATTTTAAATCGGTAGTCAGGACAGCTTCGCTTTCTCCCCCCCCCCTTCCCCTATTTCTTTCTCTCTCTCATTCACTTTCGTTCTTCGTCTCGGTTTTTCTCGCTCACTCGTCTAGGCCTCCCCGAAGATGATGATGCGAGAGAACGAAGGAGGCGTAATTGATTGTACGATCCGCTTGTAGACAGGCGTTAACGGATGACTCTCGCTAACGAGCATTCCGCGCGTTCCCCAACCCCGTCTCGCTTCCTACCCTCGTGGCAGCGGAACAACCGAAGAGCCATTCGGAGCTTTTACGCCCTTTTGGCGGTCACGTAATCTCTCTCTCTCTCTCTCTCTCTCTCTCTCTCTCTCTCTCTCTCTCTCTCTCTCTCTCTCTCTCTCTCTCTCTCTCTCTCTCTCTCTCTCTCTCTCTCTCTCTCATCCCTTTTCCTACCGTTCGCGCCCTCGAGGGTGTTCGTTCTTACTCCTGATTGGTCGCCAACCCTCCAATACCGCCAACTCCCTCCAAAATGTCCATTTCACAATTGTGCGCAAAATCTCCCCGTTGTGGCAAGTACCCGGAAGCAGAGGAAGAAGAAAAAATACGTAGATACGAAATAACAAAATTGGAGTGAACATATCCCGTAGCTATGCAACGGGAGAGCTCGCGGCTATATTTTACTTTCCGGGCTTTTGCTTCTCCTCGACACAATTCGTTTGACGAGGTCTCGGATAGAGCGCTTCGCATACGTGAAAAAAAACGTCCACGCTTTCAGTCAAATAAACCGTCTAGCAGCGAGATCTCTCATTCTCTCTCCCTCCTTGTCTCGATCTCTCCTTCCCTGCCCTTTCATCTCGTCCTCTCTTATTTCGACGGGCTGATGGACCGACGCCAATCAACGGACCGCGGCGACACGAATTTAGCATCCGTCAGCACGAGTCTCTCTCTCTCTTTCTCTCTCTCTCTCTCTCTCTCTCTCTCTCTCTCTCTCTCTCTCTCTCTCTCTCTCTCTCTCTCTCTCTCTCTCTCTCTCTCTCTCGTTCGCTCGCTCGCGCCTAAATAAGATGATAGAACGAAACTCCTCGACATTGGCGAACGATCGATCAAGTACATACGAAAACGGCGATCCCGGATCACCTCGATGATCTATTTCTTGCTCGGGCTAACCACAAGTATCCCCGCTTCTTCATAATGCTCCCCCCCCCCTTCAATTGCTCCGATCCCTATTTTCGTCTCGATCTTCATTTTCCTTCATGCGCCCATTTTTTCTCTCTTTCCCCCTTTAGGTCCTATGCCGGGACTGGCACCTGCCGAATTTGAGGCGCGCATGGTCGAGTACGTGAAATTGCTGAACAAGGAGCTGAGGAACGCAGGTGGGGCGACACCACCACCGATGATCCATCGGCAGGGCAGCGCATCGCCACCATCTACTACGCCACCACGCGACAACGCCTTCAGCGCCCTCGAAATGTCCCGACTAACACTGTGGAACATGTACAACAACAATACACTTTATCCCGGGGTCGGCCATCAGCCGCCCCTCTCGCCACAGGCCTCGAACTCACCGCATCGACAAGCCGCCAGCCCGGAACCACAACGAGAAGCCCTCGATCTTGGCCTCAGGTTAATATCTCGCCCTTAACGGGTTACACCTAGTTCACCGCCGGAAAAAAGAGGGATTTTCGTCGATTCACTTTTTTGCAAATAGGCGCACGTTTTTAACTTTATTTTTTATTGGGAAACATTTAGGTTGGAATTAACGCACTTGACGCGATACGAATCATTTTCTTCTTTTTGGAAAATGCCCCGCGAATTTATTCCTTCGCCCGCAAGATTTAAGTGACTCAAAAACGGCGAAGCAAATCGAAAAATCACCGAAGCAGGTGTCCAGTTTATCGGAACGAAAAACGTTATGGCTAAATCAAGTCTTTACACAGTGGACATTTTCAAGGTCATTTCAAGGTCGACGTTTTGTTTTTTCTTTCATAGAGCCGTAGATTCTTCGTAGAGGGATCTTGTTCTGCCGGGAAATATTGTACTTTTTGTTCGAAGCCTTTCTTTTGCCATTATTTTCGAACCAAGACGAAACGATTTTGCACGTAACGCTGTAGGCTACTTTTGTCACATTACGATGGGAAGTATTCACACGGCCATCATTTTGAACAATTTTTGTCACGCAAGAAAACAGCGACCAAATGGAAAAATGGCTCGGGCCAAAGTTTCCCGCTTTTTTACGAATGAAACGCCACTTTAAGAAATAGGTTTCCATTTTTCAAGCTGACCCCGAAATCACCTTGGAAACAGCCAGTGAGTGAAAAAGTTTTGGCCATTTTGCTCCTTGCTCGAATCTACCTGACAGGTGTCTCGGGATTTCTTTTGCTACTTCGCTGTCTTCAAGGTACGCCTTTCACGATCCCGAATATTTGACAGTTATCTGATTTTCGTCTGTAATCAATGTAAAATACTCCCCAGTATCCTGGTAAAATTTCACGCCAATGCACCGAACTTCTAACGAAAACTTACGACTCTAAAAATCATCTCATTTATACGGCAGTTTATGGAGATGACACGCTGACCACATTTCTATCTAATAATTCATGCACCAAATAACTCTGGACGCTTGAATATAAACTGCTCAACGCGTGTAAAAAATCTAAAGATTTCGTAACGCCAATAGAAAAGGTGGTCACCGGGCACTTTAGACGCTAAAAAAGGCTGTTTTCGTGAATTGTTTTGACAGGATAATGTTATAGATTTCATATAAAAGTTGTCACACTTGATAAATACACTTTCGAAATACATTTTAAAAATGTATGTATTTATGTAACCCAAACAAACTTTGAACGCGTTTTTGTCGAAACAACGTTTTCGATGGCTTGTTGACAAAATCTTCGAAACTACTGAACCGATCCTTATGAAATTTTAACCACATATTCATTAAAACTATAGCTATAGCCCATATAGAGAATTTTATAAAATATTGATATTTACTAATTTTTTTTCCAAAAACGGTGAAAAAACACGGTTTTTTTGTTTTTTTTTTTTTTTTCGAAAAATGTCTGGCCATTTTTAACTACCATTTTCGTCTATAAATAGTGACTTGAATAAAGGAAATGTTTTAATGTGTTTCGAAAGTGTATTAAGTGTAACAAAATTTATATTAATATCTATAATATAAACCTATCAAAAAAAATCATTAAAATAGCCTTTTTTAGCGTCTAAAGTAAGAAGACCCCTTAAAGAATATATTCGTAATAAAACTTAAAAAAATGTCAATAGGAAGAATTTTCGTAGCCGTATTTTCAGCGAAAATGTCAAAATGTCTAAATCTACCAAATCGTTGGTAATAATAATCACTTGTGATTTATTTTTATTAAGGCGTTACCCCCACTTGTAGCGCAAAAAAAAGGCCTTTTTCATGAATTTTTTTAAAGAAAACTACAAAACTTTTTTAATCGATCAATATACCATCTTAAAGAACACATCTTAAAGAACTTTCAGTAATTTTTTATTGAAAAATATTACATTGTTTAGTGGCAAATGGCCGTCGATGAAATAATGTTTTTATATACACGGTTTGCGGTGACCAACATTGCGGCG
Source organism: Ophion costatus (assembly GCA_951751655.1). Classification (NCBI taxonomy): domain Eukaryota; kingdom Metazoa; phylum Arthropoda; class Insecta; order Hymenoptera; family Ichneumonidae; genus Ophion; species Ophion costatus. The sequence continues at coordinate 18,823,397 of OX632358.1, forward strand.
AAGTGGATCATCTGAAAAAAAATGCGGATGGATTTAGTCAAATATAAGTATAAACTAGTCTTTAATCGAAGGATTTTAAAAAATATTCATTTTTCACAAAATGGCGGACAGTCAAAGTTAATGGTTCGATTTTAACGAAAAACACGGCCGTTTTTTGGCTATAAAACGGCCATTTTTTTTCGAAAAAAAAAATCGAACGATTAAAGACTACATTTTTATGTATTAAATAAGCCTGCAAAATTTCAAGAAGATCGGTTCATTAGTGTTCGAGTAATCTTGGTCACCGACTTCAGAAATGCCATTTTGAGAAAAACGCGCTCAAAGTTTCAATTAGCCGGTCGTTTACACAACGGATTCTTCTCTTTCAACGCTCATATCTCAGTCAATTTTGTTCGGATCGACTTGAAACTTTCAGGGCATATTCTCAGATACTTATACTTCAAAAAAATGCAATAAAAAAATCGATTTTTTCAAAATCGCAAGTGGGGGTAACCCCTTAAGCGCCACTGTCTGCCAATGATTCAGAAGGGCCCTCCTTATACCCCCACAAAATACGGCCCTCCGCGAAAGGAATACCTCAATTTATTTCCACGCCTCAAGATGAATAGGACATCGATTAATCGTTGAGTGTAAAAATGTTCAGTCGTTCCAGTCGTTTTAGAGAAAAGTTCGGAACAATCGTTACGGATTGGTTTCCCTTCGAATTGCGTGTCGTGACATGGAGGGAAAATATTGTTCACAGGTCGTCACCACTGTCCGCGTCACCGACGAGACACAGTCCTCCCTCCTCGAGCAGTAGCATTCAGGTCAAGAGGGATCGAGATCTCACAGGTACACCTGGTGTGCGACCTACGAAGAGGCTACACTCGGACGACGATAGTCCCAATGAGAAGACCGTACCGGCATTTGCAGGCACTCACATCAAAATCTCCAACCGTGGTAAGCATCGCGAATGAAACAAACGATAAACGATTAAAAAACGAATAGTTTCATGGCGAACTCCCATGTTACGATTGATCGGAAAATAATTGAAAAACATTGGCCGTGGTACATACTCGGGGGTGGTCAGCGGATTTACTGAGTCGCACACAACTTCCGTCGTGTTGCAATGAAAATAAAACGTTCGTATGATACAAGAGATCGTAAATGATGAAGCCCCATTCGACCAATATCGATGTCTCAGACCCGTCGACTTTGGTGCAAAAAAAGCCTCGACGGCGTAGGCCCAAACAGGAACGAGACTGAGGAGACGAAAATAGGGTGTGAAAAATGTTCGAAGGATCGTTGCGAAGCGATGAATGTTTCTGAATTTCGTTCTTATTCTGTTTCTTGCCCAGGTGACGGACGGAACGGCGATAACTCTCTCGTCGTCAGTATGGAACTCAACGGAGTTATGTACCAGGGTGTATTGTTCGCACAGACAGACGGCAGGAGTTCAACGACCGCCACCAACAACAACACAAAAGCGGCGAGAAGCATCGTCTCGTGAACGCCGAATCGTACGAGCAATCATCGAGATCCGTCTATCGTATCATAAAAACAAACAAATATCGACAATGCGACACGGTGTGTCGATTTGTTTTTCTTTTCTCTTGTACCTCCACGTAAGGATAAGCCGAGGTCTACTTCCGAGCTGGGCAGCCACATCACCTTTCCACGGACCTTGAATCAACCTTAAAGCGATCATGTCGATGGCGAAAAAATTGCGACGGGATGTTTTCCCCCGGGACATCGAGAGACACCACACTTGGGGGGAGGGGGTACAATTATCATGTAAACCGGAAACTAAAAAGGGGCTTGATTGTACACGGCGTTTCCGAGCTAAAAAATCCATGTACTTCTTCGTTACAATAGATTCAGACATTCATTGGCAGGATCAGAGATGGGCTGCTTATTATTGTTTTTACGAAAAGCATTCCTCCTTTTTCATCGTTATTCGGAAGCGGGCCTCCAACTGGGTTTTTTTTTCGGGTCTGTCCCCCGACTGTCATCGCCATCGATGTTATTCAGGCGCACCGCCGTCTTGCGCAAAAAGAAATCCAAATTCAATGACACCGAAAAAATCCGACCTAAGGAAACCCAAACAAAATACGCCGGGTAGACCAGCCCCGTACGAAGCCTTGAAACTAAAAAACGATGAAATCCAAACTCAATTTGTTCCAACGAGAAAAAGTATTACGAATAATGGCCTGTCAATATTAATCGCTTTTTTTTCGACAATAAGAAGGACGAGAAAAATCCGCAGCCCTTTCGAAACTGAAGACACACTTCCGAATAACGATCCTTTATTTTCTTTTGCACATTTTTATCGCTATCGATTATTCATTGAAAACTTCGACATCAAAAGCGTACAGCTGTGCACTCGATAACGTTGCCATTACTCGTACGAGGAGTTTTGCGGGAGGAAATTATTTTGTCGAGTGTAATGAGCGAATCGTTGGAAAATCTAGACAGGGGATGATTTTTAAAGAAATAAGAAGCGGCCCTCGTCTCTCTGGTCAGACCACTTCAGTGTTGAATAGTGAATATGTGAATAGTTAGTCTTATGTGGGTGTGTGTGAGGGTATGTGTGCGTGTGCGCGTGCGAAGAAAGCGAAAGACGCGAAAAAGCAAAAAATGTTACTTAAGTTTATCTTCACAACTTGCGACGATTTTCTTTTCAAGGAACTCTTGCGATTTTAAGTTCCTCGCGTGTATAATTCAATCTCTCTCGAATGGAAGGGAGACGAGAAGAAGCAAAGAACCACCCATGTGCCCGAATCGCGACCGGTTTTCAATAAATCATGACCATATTTTTTATTCGCTGATTCTTCCGCACTCGTGTCATTCAAAGGCACATATATGAGGCGATCCATGTCACTTAAGCCAGTAAAAAAAAAATTCCACAAATAATTTTGAAAAATCGAGTTACTTTATTGAAAAATATTCACCGAGTGACAAGATTGAAAAAAAAAGTCTGACGTTTTCGCTCATTGATTACCATTTTTTAACATTTTTCCATGCAAATGGCTATATCTTTGGCAAGATTTGACGTATTTACATTCGTAAAAAGCGAAAATGTGCATCTTTTTATGGCCTTCCAGAAAAAAATAATATAGATTTTATTGAACAAGTCGCACGTCCGTTGCAGAGCAACGTATGCAAAAATATTTTTTTGCTCAAGGAAAGACACTCGTTATTTTATTTTTTTAAATTTCCCCGAATTGTGAATACGAAAAACGGATTTTTGGTATTTTTTATATTATGGGATTCTTGAGCACCGTGAAGAGCAATTAAAAAAAAAAAAATATTCGAAACATATTCGAAGAGTGTAGTAGAGCACTATCAATACATATGACATATATGTCATATGTACTTCAAAAACCTGGTAAACATACAGCGAGTGCTCCACACTGTCCAATCGAATATTGATTTTAAAAAATGAAAAAAAAAATAGCTGTTACTTCACGGCGTTTAGGAATCCCATAATATAAAAAATACCAAAAATCCGTTTTTCGTATTCACAATTCGGGGAAATTAAAAAAAATAAAACAACGAGTGTTTTTCCTTGAGAAAAAAAATATTTTTACATATTTCGCTCTGAAACGGGGGTTCGACTTGCTCAATAAAATCTAACAATTTTTTTCTGGAAGGTCATAAAAAGACGAACATTTTCGTTTTTTACGAATAAAATACGTCAAATCTTGCCAAAGATACAGCCATTTGAATGGAAAAATGATAAAAAATGGTGGTCAACGAGAAAAAACGTTAGAAATTTTTATTAACAATTTCGACACTCGGTGAACATTTTTCAATAAAGTAACTCAATTTTTCAAAATTATTTGTTGAATTTTTTTTTACTGGCTAAAGTGACATGGCTCGCCTTACATATATATATATATATCGGAAGGAATTATTTGTTCACGAATAAAAGTGTGTCATCGATAACCTCGTTGTGAACGCTAAAATTCATGGAGTCTCGTATCTGTTGCTTCAGAACATTTCAGCAAAGATAATTCTGAAAGTAAAACACTGAGTTTGCCTCAAGCGGCCCTTTTCACGTTGGTATTTTTATTTTTAGACGAGCAGGCGGCTGATGACGCCCGTATTTGTTGTAAACGGTGCAAAACATGTCAAATTTCAAACTTTGAAACAAAAGATGAATTTCGAGGCAAAAGCTCCGATAGCTGTACAAGAAGCACTCGTGCAAAAATTTCATTCAAAATGTTCAGTCAATTTGAAACGTATCCTTGAGAGCTTGCAGCTGATTTATTTTCAGGAATTAATCACTCGAATTTTTGAAAAACTTTGAGCTAGAACAGTATGTTTTTACCGTAAAAATGAAAATTTCGCGAAAAGTTATCCGGAATATGCAATTCCGATGCATAGTACCAATTTTGCCCTTCCCAAGTGTATGTAAACTCCCTTAACGATCGACACTCTATCTTGCGGGATAAACAATTTTACCGAGTTTCTTTTTTTTTATACGCATATTTTTCGGTTCTTCTTTTATCGAGATTAACGTTGGACGTAAAAACGGGCATATGGATTACTATTTTCTTTTAATATGGGCTTCCTTACGAACGAAATATCAAGGAATTACTTAGTCGCGCACAAAAAATTGTAAAACTTGACCGGGAGCTTTTCAGCCAGATAGTATTATAGAAAGAAACGAAAAAAAAAACGGTAGGCAATTATTTTCTCGCGGGGACATGTGATTGATTCGTAAATCGCTTTTACCGCTGTATCAAAAGAAAAATAAGCGGTGGGGGAAGGCAAGAAAAGTCTTAATTTATTTATTATTCGATCTTTGGAATTTGCCACGTCGGAATGGCGATGATGTTGGGAAATAATCGCGTTGATTCCTCGTCGCGAAAAAAAGATTGACGGACTGGGAGCGACGTAAGCGTAAGCGAAAGGAGCAAAAAAATTATCTGTACGCGTTAATATTTTATAGCTTTTTATTGTCACTGAATATGTACATTCTTTTTAACTGCGACCAAGAGACAAACGGAAGAAGATGTAGTTTCGAGACGGAACGGTGATTCATTTTTGGCGTGATAATTAAAGAGGAAAAATCAAGTACCCGCACTCCGTCTCTGGACGCTTCGTAAGTTTTGTAAATATAGTCGATGAATTTTTTTTTTCTTTCATAGATTTAGGTGAACGTAACGGGTTTCACGAGGATCTACGCGGATCGCTCACGATGTCGAATAGTCGTTTTTATTCGTGGGTCTTTTTGTTCCAACGATTGAGTCCATTTCGAAAGATTTTTTTTAAGCGTACCGTTCCTTCGATCTGAGGGAAGAGAGAAAAGCGTCGGATGAGGAGTAAAATGATATATATATAGGTGCGTAACCACGTAATATTTAATGTGCGAAGATCTTTCGGAAAATTGTCGCTGAAGAGCAGCGTATCAGAGATAAATGCAATACTTGCTGAAAAATAGACAACATCCGTTTAGTCATAATAATTAGTATACATGTGTAGGGAACGTAAGATATTAGTGTCTAGCTATAAATAAATTTAAAAAAACAGTAAGGGAAATGAAATCTCCGAACAACGGACTATCCACTGAATATTTTGCAAAAAAATACGTACCTGGTGGATAAAACCATAAAACGTATTTTAGGGTCTCTTGATTTTTTTTGTTTTTTTTTTTGCAAATTAAATGAAACATGAAAAGATATTTTATTGTTCATAGTTTGAAGGATAGCCAAAAAGACTGTTACATAGGAAGAATATTATTCTAGATGCGACTTCTTATTACGAATATTATTATCGATATTATTATCATCGTCACTACTATTATTACTATTACTTTTATTTTTTTAAATCATTACTTGAATCATTGTGGCTATTAATGACTTTGTTTTGTTATTGCGTAAGCGCGAGACGTGTTGAAACTTTTTTTCCCCCATAAAAAATGCACCACTAGAGTGATCGTTCTAAATTGCGACGTGGATTATCCTTTTTACAAAGACCGCTTGTAGTGTATACAAATGTCCGATTACTTCATAACGGCGGGAGAAGGAATATATATATACATACAGATATATGAATATTCGCGAGCAACGACGGGAAATACCGCAGTGTAAAAACGTCGCAGATGTTTCATTGAAAAATTGAAAAGAAATAATCATGACTAATTGCCTCGAGAGTAAGTTTTATCCGTCACGAGCAACCGTGTGACAAATGAATCTCGACAATTCGATTTTGAAGGATTCCGCTTGTCGTTGCAATAATTATTCGTCTTTATTTTACGATATCATCCTTTCGTTTTGTGATTTTCGAACTGCGCGCCCGTCGGTGATCGCGCGATTACCAGAATTCACAAACGCAATATACGTAAAGATACATATTTGAAAAATCGCCTTTTTGTTTTGAATTCTTTTTTTTTCGGCAAACATAGCGAAAATTCGCTAGACTCGGCAATATGTGAGACTCGTCAAGCACGCCTCTTGTATGTGATCAACGCGTAGGGAAGGGCGCGTTTCTCTGTTAGGGTTTATTCGGGCAATTTGGACGAGTTCGAGCCAGTAATAAGAATAATATTTTTAAAATGCCCAACGCGCGCCTAGATGAACAATTTTCCATGTATGCAAATCTCACTATCGCACCGCACTCACCAGGCGCATATTATTATCATTATTATAAATGTTGTGTATATATTATACTATACGAAATCATTACAAGGAAGAGTAGAGGAGAAAGAAACAAAAAAAAAGAAATTCTGATAACATTCAATTATCGTAGTTTCCATAAGTAGCAGCTTAACTATCATCTGTACATCTCTATGTAAACGTAACCTGCCCCCTCGCCCCAACCCACGACAATTAATAATGAATAAAAACGACATTACTTTTAAAGTCGCTTGTTCCTTTTTTTTATTGCAGAAATGAGTAAGGACGAGGAGGAAGACTGAAGAAGTCGCTAGTGTTAATGACAAAACGGACCTACTGGCCTTATCAAATTTGCACGATTTCTCCTTTGAAAGAGACCAACGAGCAAGAGCGTACCCAGGATCTAAGCTCGGGAGGGGAGGGAGCAGCTCATATTAGTTTCGGAAAAGAGGCGAAAGGGGGCAACAAACAATAGACATGCGGGGGTATTCCTCTCTGGAAACTTCAAAAAATCGTTTTTTTTTTTCAAAGTATTGTTATAGTGTGAACTTTCAAGAATATTTTAAGACCAATCGGATCCTGAAATTCTAAAAACTGACGAAGTTACACCTCTTTTGGTAGAACAGTATGCGTCGGTTTACCACGATCTCTCGAATTTGAATGGATCTTGAAACTACATATCTCGACACAGTGGGATTGATATCTTGAGGAGCTTTTACACTATTGACGTAAATTTGCAGAGTCAGCGTTCAAACAGTAGTCATTTTCGGTTCACCATCGTATTTTTTAATTGGATAAACCATTTGTTAATAACAATCACTTCAGCATGCTGTTTGTCGAGAGAAAAATGAGGTTTTCTTTGGAGATGCTGTCAGTTTTTGTACTTTTCGACGTGTCGAAAAGTACTGCTTAAGACGGAATGGCACCTCATCGCGGTCGGCATGGTAGACCAATTATATATACCCAAAACTCTGAAACGGCTCTTCAGATCCCGTCGAAACTTTGCCAAACGACGTCAAATAGATAGACAAACAGCTGTCTGCCCCACAAATTTTCCGAATTTGAGAGAAAAAAAACGTAGATCAGCTGATGATAAGCCAATCTGTTTTTTTTTTTCAAATTCAGAAAATTTGAGTGGCAGACAGTTCTTCATCTATCTATTCGACGTCGTTTGGCAAAGTTTCGACGGGATCTGAAGAGCCGTTTCAGAGATATTTGGGTATCTATAATTGTTCTACCATACCGACCGCGATGAGGTGTCATTCCGTCTTAATGAACAGTAAGCTATTAAAAAAATAATTTAAAAAGCAGCACACAATAGGTTTGTTCGCGCTAGCTACACTTTCTACACTTTGACCAGATACAGTAATAGAAAGTCCACTGGAGGTGTAAGAAGTGTAGAAAAGAGTAGCTAAAACGGACAGACCCTATGAGATCCATTACAATAATTTAGTGAATATTAATCAACAATGAGTACCTACCTAATGAGGTAGTACCGGTACTTATCTAAATCACAACGCGAAAATATTCATATTATGAGGTACCTCTGTGTACCTCGAAAAATTGAGCCACAGTGTACCGACCTTCTCTTTTTTCTAAAGCGGGTACTGACAAGTTTCGATTTTTGTTAGGTTAACAAACACAACGCTCAAATATCGCAATATAGCTGTATATTGCGGGAGAACAACTTTGAACATAACTGCGATAGGTAAAGAAGTGAAATAACATACAAAGTCAGCTAGTTTTGCAACTTTTTACACCAAAAATATAAAATCACCCATCACAACCGAATTGCGCGGGAGCGACTCACAAACAGGCTCAAACCTATTGGCATCCGAGGGCGGTTCTAATGTGAAAAAGACGCACATACCAGGTGTAGAAGTATGAAACCGGAATTTTCCTGTAGATCGTGCTAGCCATCAGTTTACTGTGGGGTTAAGTGAACCACATATGCTCCTTTTACTATACTAACGATATATTATTTATTAAAACAATACAAAAAGGTAAGTTTCAGAAGACGTGTTCGTTGTCCAAGATGGAGGGACTCTCTGTGGGACGCAGTATCGCAATCCCCCCTTTCTTCTTCGATATCCAATACCACCCGTTTAGCGTAATATCCCTAGCGCGAATGTTTCTAGGCGAGGTGGTCGCATCTAGGGTCTTAAAGGCGCGTTCCCACAGTACTCCCCCTCGAGTAATGGAGTGTTGAAATCACATCGGTTTTTGGTTAGGAACTGAGATTTGCACTTTTTTCTTTGATCCCACATACGTTCGAAGCGTCGTTGGATGAGCGGGTTGCAGTTGTCTACGATCCTCGTTTCCTGTGCTGTTGGTCGAGGGTTGCGACTGCGATATGTTATGGTCTGCTTGATCGGCTGTTGCCAGATGTGCCGGTTTGAGACGTTCGATGTTTGTGTTGATTGTCCTTCCGTTGACCTCAATCTCGAAGACTATCGTCGTGACGTTTGACGACTTTATGCGGTCCAGAATACGGCGGATCCAGACCTTTCCTCGTTACGTCCTGTCTCAGGAACACGTGGCTACATGTGTACAGATCCTTGTAGTAGAATGTTTTTGTTTTACAGTGATGGCTTGCAGGTACAGGCTTCAAGTTGCGCATATGGATGCGGAATTCCTCGAGGAATATATTCGGATCCGAAGGTAGGTCTTCGTAGGTGAAAAACTCACCAGGAATTCTTAGCGTTGTGCCGAACATGTATTCCGCGGTCGATCCTTTGAGATCTTCCTTGAAACACGTGCGTAGACCGAGGAGAACCGTAGGTAAGATTTGTACCCAAGCGTTCGTTTGATGACACATGATCGAAGCCTTGAGAGCACGGTGCCATCGTTCTACGAGGCCATCGGCGGCCGGATGGTAAGCCGTGGTATGCATGCATTTGGTACCGACGAGCTGCGTCATAGCTGAAAATAGTACGGATTCGAATTGGCTACCTTGATCTGTTGTAATGGTTTTCGGGCTGCCGTATCGAGCGATCCAATTCGTGAAGACACATCGAGCGACTGTGTTGGCGGTAATTTCTATCATCGGAACGGCTTCTGGCCACCTTGAAAAACGATCAACCATCGTGAGGCAGTAGCGGTAACCTTCAGCTTCGGGCAGTGGTCCTACTATGTCGACGTGGATGTGGTCGAAACGTTGGTCTGGCTCAGTGAACGACTTTGGCTGTGCGTGGATGTGTCGCCCGATCTTCGTGAGCTGACAAGCGATGCATTTGCGAGCCATTTGGATGATGTCTTTGTTCATTGACAGCCACACGAAACGTTGAGCAATCAACTTTCCGGTTGCCTTGCCTCCTGCATGCGAGAGACCGTGAAAAGCGTCGAAAACTTGCCGTCGAAATTTCAATGGAACGTACGGTCGGATATCATCTTGTGAAACGTCACAATAGACCTGTCGTTGAGCTCCGAATGTCAGCTTTTGTAGTTTCAGTGACGTTGTGTTATTTGCGAGAAGATTCTGCAACTCAGGTTCCTGAGCCTGAGCGTCGGCTAAAGCTGGGAAGTCGATAAGATTCGCAAGACGGAGAGGTTGCGGAGTATTGACGGCGTCAACCCTCGACAGTGTGTCGGCGACGACGTTTTCTAGTCCTTTCACTGCTGTGAGATGTGTGGTGAATTGGCTAATGAGACCCAATTGTCGCAGTTGTCGTGGAGAAGCTTTGTCTGACCTTTGTTGGAATGCATGAACCAGTGGCTTATGGTCAGTACGGATGGTAACGTTGTATCCTTCTATCAAAGCTCGGAAATACTTGACAGCTTCGTAAATTGCAGTAAGTTCTCTGTCGTACGCGCTGTAATTTACCTGTGCAGGGGAGAGTTTCTTGGAGAAGAACCCTAGCGGCTCCCACCGGTTTGCGTCCTCGTTGCCTTTGTCGTTAAGCTGCTCGAGGACAGCGCCTATCGCTCTACCTGAAGCGTCCGTAGTCAGACGTAGCTCGGCTCCAGGATGGGGGTGCACCAACAGAGTTGCCTCTGCGAACTCTCGGTTACATTTTTCGAAGGCTGCCTCAGTCTCCTCCGTCCATTCGACGGGGCGTTTGTCCTTTTTGCGCGACTCTTTCAGCGATCCGTGGAGCGGGGCTTGTGTCGCTGCTGCGTTCTTCATGTACCGACAGTAAAAATTGATTGTTCCCAGGAATTGCCGTAGGTGCTCCAAAGTTTCCAGACGTTTGAATGTTGCAATCGCTTGCACTCGGTCGGGGAGTGGTCGTGAACCTTCGGCTGTAACTGAATGGCCTAAGAACTCCACTTCCTGCACGCCGAATACGGTTTTGTTCCTGTTGATCGTGAGCCCGTAGTCGCGGAGGCGCGTGAAGACTGCGTTCAAATGTTCCATGTGTTCTTGAGCTCCCGACGAGGCGATGAGGAGATCGTCGAGGTAGGCGTAGACAAACTCGAGACTGTCTAGGACTTGCCGGATGAATCGTTGGAAAGTCTGTGCCGCGTTGCACAAACCGAGTGGCATGGCCAGGAACTCGAACAAGCCAAACGGTGTGATCACAGCTGTCTTCGGAACGTCGGCTGGATTCACGGGAATATGGTGATACGCTCGTACCAGGTCGATCTTTGAAAAAATCGTTTTACCGTCGAGTATTGCGGAGTAATCGAGCAGATGCGCGATAGGATAACTATCGGGGATCGTCTGAGCGTTGAGACGACGATAGTTCCCACAAAGTCGCCAATCTCCGGACTTCTTAGGAACCATGTGTAAAGGACTGGCCCAGGGGCTCTTGGATGGTCGGCAAAATCCTTGATCGATCATGTATTGAAATTCCTCTTTAGCTTTCCGATGTAGTTCGACGGTGAGTCGTCATGCACGTTCGAAAACGAGAGGCCCAGTTGTTTCGATATAATGTATCACGTTGTGCTTTGCCGTCGAGCGTTGAATCGTTGTGTCGAGAATTTCGGGATACATCTGTAGAATGGCGGTGTAATGGTCATCCTTGTCGATTTTGGAAATGCCTGCAAGGGTGGCCCCTCGGAGCGTGCCGTAAGCGAGAAGTCCCGTTATACGATCGATAATACACTTCATTCCGACGTCTACTCGGATATGGTAGTGGGCTAACAGATCGGCTCCGATGATTCCGTATGGGGTGTCCTCTATCCTGAAAACCCACGTCATGGACCGTCGAAGGCCTAAATCTATGTTCAATACCTTCTGCCCATATGTGTCGATTTTAGTTTGATTTGCCGCGAATAGTTGGAAGGCTGAGATACGACTTCGTTCCTCATCGGTTGCTGGGACGGCGGTGACGTCTGATGCTGGTACCGATCAGGAATAGCTGTTCCGTGATCCAATCATGCATGAAAAGTCGGCGCGTCTCTTGCGATCCACCAGCATCCGCCGCACACGCTGATGGGACGTTTAGTTTCCCTGGTCGCTCTTGAACTCGCAGGTTCCCTCGCATTTGTGCGCCTTGTCACCGAATCGTCGATGGTAGTAGCAAACTTTTGTATTGCTATTTACCTCGTTTGGCTCCGTAGCACGCGAGCGAGACTTAGAGCGATTTCGTGACTGTAACCTGCTATAAGACCGTTGACGGGTTCGCGGTGTCTTATTGTCATCCTTGAGCAACTTTTCGAATCTCGTCAGGATATTCTCTAGCCTCGTAGTCTCGCGGTCGGCTCTGGAATGCGAGGCACTGACGGTCATCACTCTGGGTGCCGATGCTTGATGGATGTCCCAGATACGATCGGCGAGTTGTGCGATAGCATTGTTATCGAGTGCCGTCGCCGTAGCCAGTGTGACTTGTAGCTGTTGCGGAAGGCGATCGAGCCATAACATGCGCACTGATTATGCGTCGATTCTGTTTTGGTTGAGAGACTCCATTTCCGCTAATAAAAATGACGGTTTCTTTTCGCCTAGTTGAAGACCGGAGACGATCGTGCGAAGCTTTTGCTCCTGTGAGACCGAGAAGCGATTTAGAAGTGCCTGTTTAAGTGCGAGGTACTTGCCCGTTGCCGGCGGATTGAGGAGGACGTCTTTGACGAGAATTTGAATCTTGAAAGGTCAGATGTGATGCGGTAAAACTGGAACGTAGCCTCCAGTGTGACGAAGCACAGTACCGGTTTCTTTGCGCGAAATGGCGGGATAACGATCCAGTCAATACTTCCGATCGCCGGTCCCCCCGTGTTCGTCGATACCTCGTGAGGCAACGCGGTCGCATCGTCGAGCATTTCGTCGCTATTTGAAACGTTGGGTTCTCCGTTGCGGTGTGCAGAACTCGATTGCGAGTCGGCGTCCTTCGAAGGCGTTCGTGGTGTCGCCATGTTCACGAATCATGAGTTTTTTTGTATAGAGTTCGAGAATCCGGTTGGATCACGTCGGGCGTCACCAATATGTGGGGATAAGTGAACCACATATGCTCCTTTTACTATACTATCAATATATTATTTATTAAAACAATACAAAAAACGTAAGTTTCAGAAGACGTGTTCGTTGTCCAAGATGGAGGGACTCTCTGTGGGACGCAGTGTCGCGATCTCCCCTTTCTTCTTCGATATCCAATACCACCCGTTTAGCGTAATATCCCTAGCGCGAATGTTTCTAGGCGAAGTGGTCGCATCTAGAGTCTTAAGGCGCGTTCCCACAACGACTCGATAACCAACGCCATCTACAGCTGACGGACTCAACTCTGGCTATACCTATATGTTATCGCGCTCTCCGCTTTGTGCGGATATTCGTCGATCTTGGACGATAGAAAGACATCGCTAATTTTCTTTACCGGGCTCCTACTATATCTATAGCTGACGGGCTCGACTCTGGCTATACCTATATGTTATCGCGCTCTCCGCTTTGTGCGGATATTCGTCGACCTTGGACGATATAAAAACATTGGTCATTTTCTTTACCGCGCTCCTACTATATCTATAGCTGACGGACTCGACTCTGGCTATACCTATATATGTTATCGCGCCCACCGCTTTGTGCGGATTTTCGTCAAGCTTGGACGATAGAAACATACCGTCGCTACTTTTCTCCACCGCACTTCTAATCTAGCTTCTATCTCTAGTTGACGGGCTCGACTCTGGCTCTACCTATATAGTTTATCGCACACTCTGCTTTGGGGCAGTGCAGCCAGAACGCGCGTAAACGTTAACCCCTCTCTAGTCTCTTACGCGCCCATCCGCAAACAATGTTGCGCGTGTCCGTGAGCGAGCGACGCTCGGACATCTTCGGAAAGAGCCGAGTGCGATCGAACTGTCCCGACCGCGCCTTCGGCAGCTACACCAATCCATGGACGCTGAGTATATTTATGTGCGGCCAAGCCAAACGAAGGATACGAGGGAAAAGGCAATCTGAGCACGACGCGCGCGTGACGTCACCCGACGGTACGCGCGACGCTTTTAGATGATTTCAATGCTTATTTAGCTCTTGATTCTCTGCGTTATTAATGTATACAAAAAAATGTATCGCGCACTCTGAACGCTTTTTTTAAGTTTATACGTTAATTCAAATATAATAATCAATCTAAATTACAACTTATTTATCTTCTTAAAAATTGTCTTCGCATTACTCACACCTATCCTTATGCCAAATAAATTACAATTCAGAAAAGTAAGCGAAAATATATTTATATTAGTATTATTATATTAATTCTCATACTTTCATCAAGCGATAAAGCATTGTCCCCAAAAAGAAGTCAATCATCCATCCGGCCGTCAATCGTGATTGGCAGAAAGTTCATATTTACCACAAGCGATATGATAGTCCCGTTGGTAGCGTTCCTGGCTTCGGTCCGCAGGGGCGCAGGATCGGTCCTCACGCTCAGCGCTTTTATTTTTAATCATGATTACTATTAATACTTATTTGATTAGTTATTTTGATTAGTTATCATATTTATTTTAATCAGTTGTCTTTTAGTGTCAATAAATTTATCGCGCACTCTGACCGCTTATGTTATTAGTTTTTACGTTAATTTAAATATAATAATAAATCTAAAATACAACTTATTTATCTTCTAAAAAATTGTTTGCGCTTTACTCACACCCGTCCCGTGCCAAATAAATTGTAATTCATAAAAGTAAGCGGAAATATATTTATCTTCGTATTATTATATTAATTCTCATATACTTTTATCAAGCGATAAAGTATTATCCCCAAAAACAATCATCCATCCAACCGCGAATCGTAAGTACCAGAAAGTGAACATTCATTGACACAAAAAATTAAAGGAGCAAGAAAAGTTGAACTTCGTCAAAAATGGTCGTACAAAAAAAAGGATTTTGAAGCTTCAAGTTTCTAGTTTTAGTTCCGACAGTGATTTTTTTTTGAGAATCACTGATTGCGCGTTCGGAAGAAATATCACGGCAAAAAAAATTTTGCAAATTTTTAAGATTTTCAAAATTCTGCACGGGTTTTGGAGACTTTTTTCGGACTTGACCAATATCAAGGTCATTGACCCCATTCAATTCACTTCAATTTGCTTTTTTTTCTCCGTCGACCATTTTTCGCTGAGATAAGTCAGGAACTAATGGTCGTACGGGAATTCGATCGGTAGTTTTGGAAACGTGAATACATACTCTAAAAGCTCTGATTATTATTGTAGCGAAACTTTTATTCTTTATTTTTGCCATTAGTGTTAGAAAAGTAGAAAAAAACGATGTTTTCTTTGTTTTTATGAAACCCACCGCTACTTTGCAAATATTGCGATAAACACTAATGTTGATGGACGGTCGTTCTGCTCAATATGTCCCCAAGAGCCATGCAAAATTTCAAGTTGATCCGATTATCGGTCTTTCTTGCCTGATTGACCAAATTTGAAAAAAAATTAAAGGAGCAGGATTATTAAGAGGAAAAAAAACGTTTCATTACCTTTCGTACAATTGGGTATTGAGTACGCATTAAATGTTGGAAATAAACCGTGAAAATCATAGTAACTAAAAACTTTCGAAAAAAAATTCTTCCAATAATAAAAAATGTTGAAATTTTTTTATAAAAAAATCAATTATGAATATTTTTTTCTAAATGTTGACATTTTTTTCAAGTCAACATTGTACCGCCAGCATTAGAATTACCCAAAGCGTACCACGTGGAAGTACGCTTTGGGTAATTCTACGTACGCTTTGGGTAATTCTAATGCTGGCGGTACAATGTTGAATGGAAAAAAATGTCAACATTAAAAAAAAAATTTCAATCGGAATAGATTTTTTTATAAAAAAAAAAATTTCAACATTTTTGTTATTAAAAAAAAAAAATTGAGAATTTTCAGTCAATATGATTTTCAGGGTTCTTTTCCAACATTTAATGCGTACTCAATACCCAATTGTACGAAAAGTGGTGAAAAGTTTTTTTTCCTCTTAAGGATGGTGAGTCCCAAATCGCAAATGATAATAAAATTTGGAAAATTTGGTACGTCTTTGTATGAAGTATTTCAGAGGTCGTGTAAAAATTTCACGACAATTAGGAAGCTCGTTATCTAACAATTGACATTCACAAATTAAATGGTGTCTTATGGAAACTGATGTAATTTTGCAATAAGTTTTTTTTTTACCTCTCAATTTTGTAATATCTACAATATACTGAATGAAATGGAAACAAAACGAAGTTCATTGATACATTTTTTTAAATTTCTTTTAAAAATTGTTCTTAACAAAATGTTAATTTTTTAATAACGAGCTTCCTAATCGTCGTGAAATTTTAACACGATCTCGTAAAATACTTCATACAAAAACATACCAAATTTTCAGAATTTTGTAATCATTTTTTATTTTAACCCTTGAGGAGGTTGAAGTAATGATGATAAAATTCTGAAAATTTAGTATGTTTTTATACGAAGCATTCAGGAGGTCGTGTAAAAATGTCATGACGATTAAGAAGCTATTTATTGTACAATTAACATTAACATGTTTCATAGGGACTCAACATCCTTAATAATCATGAAATGATATCTGAGAAGGTGGAAACTTGCTCCTTCAATTTTTTTTCATATTTTGGTCAATCGGGCAAGAAAGACCGATGAACGGATCAATTTGGAATTTTGCATGGCTCTTGGGGACATATTGAGCTTAATGACCGTCGATAAACATTAGTGTTTATCGCAACATTTGCAAAGTAGCGGTGGATTTGATAAAAGCCAAGAAAACATCGTTTTTTTGTACTGTTTTAAAACTGATGACAAAAATAATTTTTTTTCAACCTACAATAATAATTAGAGCTTGTAGAGTATGTATTCACGTTTCCAAAACTGCCGGTCGAATTCCCGTACGACCTGTTCCCGTTCCTGAGATATCGATGACTGAAGACAAAAGGACGTCTTTTCATTCAAAGGCCGATGTCTCCGCGGCAAATGGTCGTAAGGAGATTAAAAAAAAAGCAAATCGAAGTGAATTCAATGGGCTCAATGACCTTGATATTGGTCAAGTCCGAAAAAAATCGCCAAAACCCGTACAGAACTTTGAAAAACGTAAAAATTTGCAAAATTTTTTTTGCCGTGATATTTCTTCCGACCGCGCAATCAGTGGTTCTCAACAAAAAAATCATTGTCCGAACTAAAACTAGAAACTTGAAGCTTCAAAATCCTTTTTTTTTGTACGACCATTTTTGACGAAGTTCAACTTTTCTTGCTCCTTTAAGGATGTTGAGTCCCTATGAAACATGTTAATGTTAATTGTTCAAGAAATAACGTCTTAATCGTCATGAAATTTATACACGACGTCCTGAATACTTCATGTAAAAACATACCAAATTTTCAGAATTCTATCATCATTACTTCAACCTCCTTAAGGGTTGAAATAAAAAATGATAAGAAAATTCTGAAAATTTGGTATGTTTTTGAATGAAGTATTTAAGAGGTCGTGTTAAAATTTCACGACGATTAGGAAACTCGTTATTAAAAAATTAACATTTTGTTAAGAACAATTTTTAAAAGAAATAAAAAAAATGTGTCAATAAATTTCGTTGTGTTTCCGTTGCTTTCAGTATATTGTAGATTTAATAAAATTGAGAGGTCAAAGAAAAAACTTATTGCAAAGTTACATCAGTTTTTAAAAAACAACATTTAATTTGTGAATGTTAATTGTTCAATAACGAGCTTCCTAATTGTCGTAAAATGTTTACACGACCTCTGAAATACTTCATATAAAAACATACCACATTTTCAGAATTTTATCATCATTTGCGATTTGGGACTCAACATCCTTAATTTTTTGTGTCAATGCATGTTCACTTTCTGGTACTTACGATTCGCGGCCGGATGGATTATTGTTTTTGGGGATAATACTTTATCGCTTGATGAAAGTATATGAGAATGAATATAATAATACGAAGATAAATATATTTCCGCTTACTTTTATGAATTACAATTTATTTGGCATGGGACGGGTGTGAGTAAAGCGCAATCGATTTTTTAGGAGATAAATAAGTTGTATTTTAGATTTATTATTATATTTAAATTAACGTACAAACTAATTAAATAAGCGGTCAGAGCGCGCAATAAATTTTTCGACACTAAAAGATAACTAATTGAAATAATAATGATAAATAATAAAAATAACTAATCAAATAAGGATTAATAGTAATCATAATTGAAAAAAAAAACACCGTCACGTGAGGAACGATCCTGCGCCCTTGCGGACCGAAGCCAAGAACGCGACCAACGGGATCATCTTATCGCTTGTGTTAAAATTACACTGTCTGGAACTTACGATTCGCGGCCGGATGGATGATTGACTTGTGTTTGGCGATAATGCTTTATCGCTTGATGGAGGTATGAGAATTAATATAATAATACGAATATAAATATATTTTCGCTTACTTTTCTGAATTATAAATTATTTGGCATAAGGACGGGTGTGAGTAAAGCGTAAACAATTTTTTAGAAGATAAATAAGTTGTAATTTAGATTTATTAATATATTTAATTTAACGTATAAACTAAAAAAATAAGCATTCAGAGTGCGCGATACATTTTTTTGTATACATTAATAACGCAGAGAATCAAGAGCTAAATAAGTATTGAAATCATCTAAAAGCCTCGCGCGTGCCGTCGGGTGACGTCACGCGCGAGTCGTGCTCAGATTGCTTTTTCTCTTGAAGCCTTCGTTCGGCTTGGCCGCAACTAATCAAATAAGAATTAATAGTGATCATAATTTAAAAAAAAGAAGCACTCAGCGTGGGGAACGATCCTGCGCCCCTGCGGACCGAAGCCAGGAACGCTACCAATGGGACCATTTTATCGCTTATGTTAAAAATGCACTTTCCGGCACTTGCGATTCAGGGCCGGATGGATGATTGACTTGTTTTTGGGGATAATGCCTTATTCCAATGCCAATTTATCGCTTGATGAAAGTATGAGAATGAATATAATAATACGAATATAAATATATTTTCGCTTACTTTTGCGAATTGTAATTTATTTGGCATAAGGATAGGTGTGAGTAAAGTGTAAACAATTTTTCAGAAGATAAATAAGTTGTAATTTAGATTTATTATTATATTTAAATTAACGTATAAACTAAAAAAAAAGCGTTCAGAGTGCGCGATACATTTCTTTGTATACATTAATAACGCAGAGAATCAAGAGCTAAATAAGCATTGAACATACTCAGCATCCATGGATTGGTGTAGCTGCCGAAGGCGCGGTCGAGACAGTTCGATCGCATTTGGCTCTTTCCGAAGATGTCCGAGCATCGCGCGCTCACGTACGCGCGCTACTTTGATTGTGTGATTGGCGCGTAAGAGACTAGAGAGGGGGTAACGTTTACGCGCGATCTGGCTGCACTGCCCCAAAGCGGAGTGCGCGGTAAACTATATAGGTATAGCCAGAGTCAAGCCCGTCAACTAGAGATGGAGGCTAGATTAAAAGCGCGGTGTAGAAAAGTAGCGACGGTATGTTTCCATCGTCCAAGCTTGACGAAAATCCACACAAAGCGGAGGGCGCGATAACACATATAGGTATAGCCAGAGTCGAGCCCGTTAGCTATAGATCTAGTAGGAGCGCGGTAAACAAAAATTAGCAATGTGTTTCTATCGTCCAAGGTCGACGAATATCCGCAGAAAGCGGCGCGCGCGATAACATATAGGTATAGCCAGAGTTGAGCCTGTCAGCCAGTGCAGCCAGATCGCGCGTAAACGTTACCCCCTCTTTAGTCTCTATCAGCAGTCACATTGGCGCGTGTCCGCGAGCGAGCGACGCTCGGATATCTTCGGAAAGAGCCGAGTGCGGTCAAATGTCCCGACCGCGCCTTCGGCAGCTACCCCAACACATGGACACGCTGAGCACGTCATGTGCGGCCAAGCCGAACGAAGGCTTCGAGGGAAAAAGCAATCTAATGACGTCACCCGACGGCACGCGCGAGCAGTGCAGCCAGATCGCGCTCGAAAGTTACCCTCTCTCTAGTCCCTCGCGCGCCCATCACACAATCATAGTAGCGCGTGTCCGTGAGCGAGCGACGCTCGGACATCTTCGGAAAGAGCCGAGTGCCGTCGAACTATCCCGACCGCGCCTTCGGCAGCTACACCAACACATAGACACGCTGAGCACGTTCATGTGCGGCCAAGCCGAACGAACTGAACGAAGGCTTCGAGGGAAAAAGCATCCGAGCACGGCCCGCGCGTGACGTCATGCGACGGCACGCGCGAGACTTTTAGATGATTTCAATGCTTATTTAGCTCTTGATTCTCTGCGTTATTAATGTATACCAAAAATGTATCGCACACTCTGATCGCTTATTTTTTTAGTTTATACGTTAATTTAAATATAATAATAAATCTAAATTACAACTTATTTCTCTTCTAAAAAATTGTTTACGCTTTACTCACACGCGTCCTTATGCCAAATAAATTATAATTCATAACAGTAAGCGGAAATATATTTATCTCCGTATTATTATGTTAATTCTCATACTTTCATCAAGGGATAAAGCATTATCCGCAAAAACAAACCAATCATCCATTCGACCGCGAATCGTCAGTACCAGAAAGTGCACAAATTCTACGAGCGATGAGATGGTTCTGCCGGTAGCGTTCCTGGCTTCGGTTCGCAGGGGCGCGGGATCGATCCCGCGCTCGGTGCTTTTTTTTTTTTTTAATTACTATTACTATTAATTCTTATTTGATTGGTTATGTTTATTAGTTATCATTATTATTTTAATTAGTTATCTTTTCGTGTCGAACAATTTATTGCGCACTCCGACCGCTTATTTTATTAGTTTGTACGTTCATTTAAATGTAATAATAAATCTAAATTACAACTTATTTATCTTCTAAAAAATTGTTTGCGCTTTACTCATACCCGTCCCTATGCCAAATAAATTGTAATTCATAAAAGTAAGCGGAAATATATTGATATTCGTATTATTATGTTCATTCTCATATACTTTCATCAAGCGATAAAGCATTATTCCCAAAAACAAGCCATTCATCTATCCGGCCGCGAATCGGTAGTGCCAGAAAGTGCACATATTCTACAAGCGATGAGATGGTCCCGTCGGTAGCGTTCCTGGCTTCAGTTCGCAGGGGCGCGGGATCGTTCCGCGCTCAGTGCTTTTTTTTTTTTTTTTTAATTACTATTACTATTAATTCTTATTTGATTAGTTATGTTTATTAGTTATCATTATTATTTTAATTAGTTATCTTTTCGTGTCGAAAAATTTATTGCGCACTCCGACCGCTTATTTTATTAGTTTGTACGTTCATTTAAATGTAATAATAAATCTAAATTAAAACTTATTTATCTTCTAAAAAATTGTTTGCGCTTTACTCATACCCGTCCCTATGCCAAATAAATTGTAATTCATAAAAGTCGTAAAACATCATGAGCTATTTCAGCCTATTTTCAGAATAATGTTCTTTCACTGGGCATGTTTCACGAATAAACAATTGGCCCCATACAAAAAGAAATTAATAATTTAAAAAAAAACAGAAAAGTATTGAGCGCGGGGGACGATCCGGCGGCCCTGCGGACCGAAGCCACGAACGCTACCAACGGGACCATCTTATCGCTTGTGTTAAAAATGCACTTTCTGGCACTACCGATTCGCGGCCGGATAGATGAATGGCTTGTTTTTGGGAATAATGCTTCATCGCTTGATGGAAGTATATGAGAATGAACATAATAATACGAATATAAATATATTTCCGCTTACTTTTATGAATTACAATTTATTTGGCATAGGGACGGGTATGAGTAAAGCGCAAACAATTTTTTAGAAGATAAATAAGTTGTAATTTAGATCTATTATTTCATTTAAATGAACGTACAAACTAATAAAATAAGCGGTCGGAGTGCGCAGTAAATTTTTCGACACGAAAAGATAACTAATTAAAATAATAATGATAACTAATAAACATAACTAATCAAATAAGAATTAATAGTAATAGTAATTTAAAAAAAAAAAAAAGCACTGAGCGCGGAACGATCCCGCGCCCCTGCGAACTGAAGCCAGGAACGCTACCGACGGGACCATCTCATCGCTTGGAGAATATGTGCACTTTCTGGCACTACCGATTCGCGGCCGGATAGATGAATTGCTTGTTTTTGGGAATAATGCTTTATCGCTTGATGAAAGTATATGAGAATGAACATAATAATACGAATATCAATATATTTCCGCTTACTTTTATGAATTACAATTTATTTGGCATAGGGACGGGTGTCAACAGAGCGCAAACAATTTTTTAGAAGATAAATAAGTTGTAATTTAGATTTATTATTACATTTAAATGAACGTACAAACTAATAAAATAAGCGGTCGGAGTGCGCAATAAATTTTTCGACACGAAAAGATAACTAATTAAAATAATAATGATAACTAATAAACATAACTAATCAAATAAGAATTAATAGTAATAGTAATTAAAAAAAAAAAAAAGCACCGAGCGCGGGATCGATCCCGCGCCCCTGCGAACCGAAGCCAGGAACGCTACCGACAGGACCATCTCATCGCTCGTAGAATTTGTGCACTTTCTGGTACTGACGATTCGCGGTCGAATGGATGATTGGTTTGTTTTTGCGGATAATGCTTTATCCCTTGATGAAAGTATGAGAATTAACATAATAATACGGAGATAAATATATTTCCGCTTACTTTTATGAATTATAATTTATTTGGCATAAGGACGGGTGTGAGTAAAGCGTAAACAATTTTTTAGAAGAGAAATAAGTTGTAATTTAGATTTATTATTATATTTAAATTAACGTATAAACTAAAAAAATAAGCGATCAGAGTGTGCGATACATTTTTGGTATACATTAATAACGCAGAGAATCAAGAGCTAAATAAGCATTGAAATCATCTAAAAGTCTCGCGCGTGCCGTCGCGTGACGTCACGCGCGGGCCGTGCTCGGATTGCTTTCTCCCTCGAAGCCTTCGTTCAGTTCGTTCGGCTTGGCCGCACATGAACGTGCTCAGCGTGTCTATGTGTTGGTGTAGCTGCCGAAGGCGCGGTCGGGATAGTTCGACGGCACTCGGCTCTTTCCGAAGATGTCCGAGCGTCGCTCGCTCACGGACACGCGCTACTATGATTGTGTGATGGGCGCGCGAGGGACTAGAGAGAGGGTAACTTTCGAGCGCGATCTGGCTGCACTGCGCGCGAGGCTTTTAAATGATTTCAATGCTTATTTAGCTCTTGATTCTTTGCGTTATTAGTGTATACAAAAAAATGTATCGCGCACTCTGAACGCTTATTTTTTTAGTTTATACGTTAATTTAAATATAATAATAAATCTAAACTACAACTTATTTATCTTCTAAAAAATTGTTTACGCTTTACTCACACCGGTCTTTATGCCAAATGAATTATAATTCAGGAAAGTAAGCGAAAATATATTTATATTCGTATTATTATATTAATTCTCATACTTTCATCAAGCGATAAAGCATTATCTCCAAAACCATGTCAATCATCCATCCGGCCGCCAATCGTAAGTGCCAGAAAGTGCATCTTTAACACAAGTGATAGGATGGTCCCGTTGGTAGCGTTCCTGGCTTCGGTCCGTAGGGGCGCAGGATCGTTCCTCACGCTCAGCGCTTTTCTTTTTTAATCATGTTTACTATTAATTCTTATTTGGTTAGTTATTTTTATTAGTTATCATATTTATTTGAATTCGTTATCTTGTAGTGTCGAAAAATTTATCCCGCACTCTGACCTCTTATTTTATTAGTTTTTACGTTAATTTAAATATAATAAATCTAAAATACAACTTATTTATCTTCTAGCAAAATGTTTGCGCTTTACTCACACCCGACCCTATGCCAAATAAATTGTAATTCATAAAAGTAAGCGGAAATATATTTATCTTCGTGTTCTTGTATTCATTCTCATATACTTTCATGAAGCGATAAAGTATTATCCCCAAAAACAATCATCCATCCGACCGCGAATCGTAAGTACCAGAATGTGAACATACATTGACACAAAAAATTAGAGGAGCCAGAAAAGTTAAACTTCGTCAAAAGTGGTCGTACAAAAAAAAGGATTTTAAAGCTTCAAGTTTCTAGTTTTAGTTCCGACAATGATTTTTTTTTTGGGAGTAACTGATTGCGCGGTCGGAAGAAATATCACGGCAAAAAAAATTTTGCAAATTTTTACGTTTTTCAAAGTTCTGCACGGGTTTTGGAGATTTTTTTCAGACTTGACCAATAAGAAGATCATTGAGCCCATTCAATTCACTTCAATTTTCTTTTTTTTATCTCCTTACGACCATTTTTCGCTGAGATATCGGCCTTTGAATGAAAAAACGTCCTTTTGTATTCAGTCATCGATATCTCGGGAACTAATGGTCGTACGGGAATTCGACCGGCAATTTTGGAAACGTGAATACATACTCTACAAGCTCTGATTATTATTGTAGGTTTAAAAAAATTATTTTTGCCATCAGTTTTAAAAAAGTACAAAAAAACGATGTTTTCTCGGTTTTTATAAAATCCACCGCTACTTTGCAAATGTTGCGATAAACACTAATGTTTATGGACGGTCATTCAGCTCAATATGTCCCCAAGAGCCACGCAAAATTCCATATTGATCCTCTCATCGGTCTTTCTTGCCCGATTGACCAAAATATGAAAAAAAATTAAAGGAGCAAGTTTCCTCCTTCTCAGACATCATTTCATGATTATTAAGAGGAAAAAACCTTTTCACTACTTTTCGTACAATTGAATATTGAGTGCGCATTAAATGTTGGAAAAGAACCCTGAAAATCATATTGACTGAAAATTTTCGAATTTTTTTTTTTTAATAACAAGAATGTCGATTCGTTTTTTTATATAAAAAAATCGATTTCGATTAAAATTTTTTTTTTAATGTTGACATTTCTTTACGATTCAACATTGTACCGCCAGCATTAGAATTACCCAAAGCGTACGTAGAATTACCCAAAGCGTACCTCCCCGTGGTATGCTTTGGGTAATTCTAATGCTGGCGGTACAATGTTGATTTGAAAAAAATGTCAACGTTAAAAAAAAAAAATTCGAAATTGATTTTTTTATAAAAAAAAAATTTTTTTTCGAAAATTTTCAGTCAATATGATTTTCACGGTTTTTTTCTAACATTTAATGCGTACTCAATACACAATTGTACGAAAAGTACTGAAAAGTTTTTTTTCCTCTTAATAATCATGAAATGATGTCTGAAAAGGAGGAAACTTGCTCCTCTAATTTTTTTTCAAATTTTGGTCAATCGGGCAAGAAAGACCGATAATCTGATCAACTTGGAATATGGCATGGCTCTTGGGTCTTGGGGACATATTGAGCTGAATGACCGTCCATAAACATTAGTGTTTATCGCAATATTTGCAAAGTAGCGGTGGACTACATAAAAACTAGTGGTGTGCGGGTAGCAGAATTGGTCGGGTCGGGTCGGGTCGGGTAATTAGACTATGATTCGGATCGGGTACCCGAATTTTTCGGGCAGCCCGAATTTTTCGGGTAGCCCGAATCGTTCGGGTAAATTCGGGTTCAAAAAAATCAGTTGGCACTGAACAATTCATAAAAACTCACCGGGTGGGTCGATTTCAGCCCCCCCCCCTGTGCTTATTCGAAGCGAGAAGAATGTAACTTTTATTTGACGTTTTGAAATTAAAAATACGCTAGAAGAACTCCAGGCGAAAATATGTTTAAAATTGAAATACTATTTCGATACGATCCGCGAAAATTGACCTTTTTCACTCCACCCTACGGACACACATACAAAGGCACACACACACACACAAACGCGCGCGCGCGCACGCACGCGCGCGCACGCACACACACACACACACACACACACACACACACACACACACACACACACACACACACACATACACACACACACACAATAACCGCACTAGTCGAAATCGCCAAATCGGAATCGGTATGATTTGCCTCGTACATCTCCAAATTAAATTTTACTTGCGAATGAGACGCATAGTTTTAATTTTGATGTTAAATTAAAAGAAAAATTAAAACTATACGTCTACGTATCAAATCAACCAAACAATATATGCTTCAAAGGTATCTCCGGTTTCGCTGCCAATCTCAATCGACCAACTCGTGGATATAGAAATATTTAAACTATAAAAGTAAATCTATCGTCGTCTTCTGCAATCTTCGACTAATAATTACCGTGTAACGGCTTATATTGAATTGCAAAGATAAAGTGACAGAGAAGAGGGTTGAAAATGAAAAATTAGAAGTTCATAAAAAAAAATACACTTCGAGAGTCACTTACAATACCTACGCAAAAGTTTCACGAATACATGGATTACTGTAAAGAAGATGCTAGTTGAATGAATGTAATAATAACAATCATTGAACAATTTTTTGTGTTGATCAGATTCAACTTACCTGTCGAATCAACCGCAACGAAAAAATCCCATACGGGACTCCTTTTCTTTTCCTTCAATATTTTCACAGGCTCCGAGTGGCTACCACCTTCCGTACCGCCACTTTTTTCGGATTCTTCTTCAGTATCACAGTCAGATTTAATTTTACTAACGATCAATCGATTATCACTCGATTCTGAAGATTTCGCGACTGACATTATTAAATTATTAAGATTAGGTGAAACAAGAAACAATAAAGGGACGTTTACGAGTGCTCGCTTGCTCAGCAATTTAACGATTGTCACACAAATCGAAAAAACCGAATAGTACGTGCATGAGGCAGACAAAGATTATAAGAGTGGTGCGGCGACGCGTGGAGACAAGACGCGGGAGAGAACTCTCGCGGTGGTGAGCGCGAGAAGAAGAGAAGTAGCTGTGGCCGTTTGCTTCCAAGCTCCCAGTGTTTACATTGTATGCAAGCGAAATACGAAACATAAACAAGACAAAGAATGAAAGAATAAAGAATAGAGAAGTGAGACGAAAAAAGATCTTTACAGCATTATGATTTATTCGATTTATCGCCTTCTTCGAGTTTTCGTTTTCTCCCATTATTCGATCGATACACCTAGATAAAAAAAAAATAATAAACATAAATAATAGATACGGATCTCTGAGTCTGATACGAATACCGGAAAACCAAATTCGGGTACCCGATAGAGGCGGGTAATGCAAAAACGAAGCCCGTCGGGTAAATCGAGTTGCTCGATTGAGATTGGCAGCGAAACCGGAGATACCTTTGAAGCATATATTGTTTGGTTGATTTGATACGTAGACGTATAGTTTTTATTTTTCTTTTAATTTACCATTAAAATTAAAACTATGCGTCTCATTCGCAAGTAAAATTTAACTTGGAGATGTACGAGGTAAATCATACCGATTCCGATTTGGCGATTTCGACTAGTGCGGTTATTGTGTGTGTGTGTGTGTGTGTGTGTGTGTGTGTGTGTGTGTGTGTGTGTGTGTGTGTGTGTGTGTGCGCGCGCGCGTGCGTGCGTGCGTGCGTGCGTGCGCGCGCGCGCGCGCGTGTGTGTGTGTGTGTGTGTGTGTGTGTGTGTGTGTGTGTTTGTGTGTGTCCGTAGGGTGGAGTGAAAAAGGTCAATTTTCGCGGATCGTATCGAAATAGTATTTCAATTTTAAACATATTTTCGCTAGGAGTTCTTCTAGCGTATTTTTAATTTCAAAACGTCAAATAAAAGTTACATTCTTCTCGCTTCGAATAAGCACAGGGGGGGCTGAAATCGACCAACCCGGTGAGTTTTTATGAATTGTTCAGTGCCAACTGATTTTTTTGAACCCGAATTTACCCGAACAATTCGGGCTACCCGAAAAATTCGGGTACCCGATAGAGGCGGGTGATGCAAAAACGAAGCCCGTCGGGTACCCGACCCGAGGCGAACATCGGGTACCCGAGTCAATCGGGTACCTGCACACCCCTAATAAAAACCAAGAAGACATCGTTTTTTTGTACTTTACTAAAACTAATGGCAAAAATAAAAAATAAAAGGTTCACTACAATAATAATCGGAGCTTGTAGAATATGTATTCACGTTTCCAAAACTATCGATCGAATTCCCGTACGACCATTAGTTCCTGAGATATCTCAGCAAAAAATGGTCGTGAGGAGAAAAAAAAGCAAATTGAACTGAATTGAATGGGCTCAATGACCTTCATATTGGTCAAGTCCGAAAAAAATCTCCAAAACACGTGCAGAACTTTGAAAAACGTAAAAATTTGCAAATTTTTTTTTGCCGTGATATTTCTTCCGACCGCGCAATCGGTGATTCTCAAAAAAAAAAATCATTGTCGGAACTAAAACTAGAAAGTTGAAGCTTTAAAATCCTTTTTTTTTTGTACGACCACTTTTGACGAAGTTCAACTCTTCGTGCTCCTTTAATTTTTTGTGCCAATGTATGTTCACTTTCTGGTACTTACGATTCGCGGTCGGATGGATGATTGTTTTTGGTGATAATACTTTATCGCTTGATGAAAGTATATGAGAATGAATATAATAATACGAAGATAAATATATTTCCGCTTACTTTTATGAATTACAATTTATTTGGCATAGGGTCGGGTCTGAGTAAAGCGCAAACATTTTGCTAGAATATAAATAAGTTGTATTTTAGATTTATTATATTTAAATTAACGTAAAAACTAATAAAATAAGCGGTCAGAGTGCGCGATAAATTTTTCGGTATTAAAAGATAACTAAATAAAATAAATATGATAACTAATAAAAATAACTAATCAAATAAGAATTAATAGTAACCATGATTTAAAAAAAATGGGCTGAGCGTGAGGAACGATCCTGCGCCCCTACGGACCACAGCCAGGAACGCTACCAACGGGACCATCCTATCGCTTGTGTTAAAGCTGCACTTTCTGGCACTTACGACTGGCGGCCGGATGGATGATAGACTTGTTTTTGGAGATAATGCTTTATCGCTTGATGAAAGTATGAGAATTAATATAATAATACGAATATAAATATATTTTCGCTTACTTATCTGAATTATAATTTATTTGGCATAAGGACGGGTGTGAGTAAAGCGTAAACAATTTTTTAGAAGATAAATAAGTTGTAATTTAGATTTATTATTATATTTAAATTAACGTATAAACTAAAAAATAAGCGTTCAGAGTGCGCGATACATTTTTTTGTAAACATTAATAACACAGAGAATCAAGAGCTAAATAAGCATTGAAATCATCTAAAAGCCTCGCTCGTGCCGTCGGGTGACGTCACGAGCGAGCCGTGCTCAGATTGCTTTTTCCCTCGAAGCCTTTGTTCGGCTTGGCCGCACATGAACGTGCTCAGCGTGTCCACGTGTTGGTGTAGCTGCCGAAGACGTGGTCGGAACAGCTCGACCGTACTCGACTCTTTCCGAAGATGTCGAGCGTCGCTCGCTTACGGACACGCGCTATTATGACTGTGTGACGGTCGCGTAAGAGACTAGAGAGGGGGTAACTTTTACGCGCGATCTGGCTGCAGTGCCGTCAGCTATAGATATACTAGAAGCGCGGTGAAGAAAAGCAGCAACGGTTTCGTTTGCCCTAGCTCGACGAATATCCGCACAAAGCGGAGAGCGCGATAACATATAGGTATAGCCAGAGTCGAGCCCGTCAGCTATAGATATAGTCGGAGCGCGGCAGAGAAAATTAGCGATGTGTTTCTATCGTCCAAGGTCGACGAATATCCGCACAAAGCGGAGAGCGCAATAACATATAGGTATAGCCAGAGTTGACCCCGTCAGCTATAGATATACTAGAACCGCGGTAAAGAAAAGCGGCGACGGTTTCGATTTCGATCGCCCTAGAACGACGAAGATCCGCACAAAGAGGGCGTCCATTAATCACGCGCGGCTCAAATTGGGGGGGGGGGGGGGTTCGCATAACATCACGATTGATCATACTGGGGGGGTGGGGTGTTGTGACATATCACGTATACTTTTTTCGGTAATTGCGCGGACAATGCCATTTAAATATACTGAAAATATATATTACTTCGTTTTTCACAATAAAATACCGTACTCTCTATACGTTGTGGCTGACATTTTTTAACAAAACGAATACACGCGATGTTACAGGCGGGGAAGGGTCCCTAGAACCTCACCATATATCACCATGGCGGCGGGGAGTTCAAAAGGGGCCTAAAAAACTTCACATCATCAATGGACGACCCCAAAGCGGAGTGCGCGATAAAATATATAGGTATAGCTAGAGTCGAGCCCGTCAACTAGAGATAGAAGCTAGGTTAGAAGCGCGGTGGAGAAAAGTATCGACGGTATGTTTCTATCGCCCAAGCTTGACGAAAATCCGCACAAAGCGGAGGGCGCGATAACATATATAGGTATAGCCACCCAGATAGAACATTGACGTATATTAAACATAAAAATGACGTCGCCATTTACGTTTGTAAGACGTTTTTAGTACTTATACTGAAGAGCTAAATGTCCGGCTAATATTCGTATAATGTATATATATTCTACGTCTATTAAACGGTATACTCGATGTATCCAAGACGTCGAAAATACGTCAAATGTATTGTTCAACAAACGTAGAATATATACATATCATACCGATACTAGCCAAACATTTAGCTCTTCAGTATACGTACTAAATACATCTTACAGACGTCGACGGCGACATCGTATTAACGTATATTTGATATATTATAAATGGCTTATATGCGAATAATAAATCCATACAAAATGTATTCCACAGACGTATGGCAATACGCATATACGGTTACAATACAGATAAATCGTCGTGTACTTATAAATTCGTGCGATGAATACGGAAAATCATAAAATACAGCTCTCGGTCATTAACAATAAAAATCTGAAAAAATCAGCAGCATTTGGCATGCTATAGCATTTCGCATGCTATATATATATATCAGCAATGTGATCAAATCTTCGTGGAATTATGTACATCTTATAAACGTTAAATCTTTGTTTATCTTCAAATTAGTTTATTAATCTAAATGTAGGAATATTGAGTGTAAGTATAATATACGTATATACAATCTTATTGGTCTTTACCAGTATTCGATTGACATACGTTTGTGTAATACGCGTATCAAAAGCGCGTAAATGCAGTTATTGATATAAGTGCTCCTTATCATCAACTATTGCAATAATGACTATGTTGCTCCACATTGTTACTTGTACGCATATACCTGGTATTTTATACGTACATTAGATGAACTTATATCGATCAAAGATTGGTGACAATCGATATAGTTGAATCGACGTATATTATACTCGAGCATAATACCTCTAAATATATGGTTTAAGGAGTAAGGCCACTGTAACGGCCCAAAAAAAAAGGTTTTTTCACTAATTTTTTGCTCCCGAAATTGAAGGTATTTGAAAAAAAACTTTTAATGGTGTTATCGGGCATACATTAAACTTTATTATAAAATTTTTTTACAGTAAAAAAAAACAAAATGGCGGTTCCACAGCTATCTTCCCGGGACATGTTTTGCTTCCAGGGCTCCGCGGCACGCAGCACCACTGGTGCACTTTTGAATCTAGAACAAAAAAAAACCATTAATCTAGAGGGCTATAGCTAGAGAATGTCGATCGGATTTTAAAAAGTATCAATTTTTGTGGATTTGGCGTGCGTTTGAAAAAAAAATTGATTTTTGACGAAAAAAACGGCGTTTTTTGTTAATAAAAAATCAATAAATAAAGTTCTTGAAAATTCCGATCGACATTCTCAAGATAATGTAAATGTTCACATCTGGTTAAAATTTCAAGTAAAAAAAATGAAAATTGTTCGAGTTATGCTGCGTGCCATTTTAAAAAACCATGTTTCGAGAAAAACGCGTTTAAAGTTTTGCGATTAGTTTTTTATTGGAAAAAATTAAAAAAAGAAGTTAAAAAAAATTTTTACCGTTAGTCTGCAATCCCAGCACCATACATTTGTCCTTCGATAGCCAAATTTTCGTCTTCTTCGTCTTTCCTGGTTGATTTTTGGAGCGCGCGCACTTTTGGCCGCGTCGCTCAGAGATGCGCAGACGCGTGCGTGATGCGTTTGGCGTCGGCTTCGATGCAGAAATTATATAACTGTACACCAATTTCCACTTCCAACATCTTGAATATTTGCAAGACGTTGGTAAGGCCGCCATTGAATATGCAAACAGCGATATCCGTCGCAATATCTAGTACAGTTTTTCCGCTTGAGGATGATTTGGGGGGCCAAACTCCAAACGGTAGCGTTGAAACTTTCGTTATTGTTTTGAGTATCGGCCCCCAAGCAACGCTCCAGCAACTCGTCCCGGCTCAATTCCATGTAGATGGGTTTGATGGCTTGATAAACCTCCTCACTCATTGGCTGATTGTGATGATACGCATCCAAGGCATTTTCTGCTTTCGCTTTCTTCCAACTGCACCAATTCTCCGAACATTTTTCGTGCTGAGGCTTTTCATCCGTTGACATTTTGTGAAAAAGGGTTGCCCAGATCTCATTTTTCATATTTTTGATGGAATCGGAATTTCGACGGATTGCTAAGCCGTAATAAATGCTTAGTTCGTCAATCAATTTGGCAGTGAGTTTTCCTCTTCCCCCGAGACCTTTTGTTCCTTTTTTTAAGTTTCTCAATCGAGTGCCCATTCTTTTTTGCACGTAATCTATGCACTCTTTTTTTTTAACATCAACATTTTCATAAGGCTTCGAATCCACGATGCCTTTGAAAGTTTTGGAATCGCCATCTCCGATATAATTGCAGTCGTTTCGGAGCAAGTTTTGACAC
Source organism: Ophion costatus (assembly GCA_951751655.1). Taxonomy (NCBI): domain Eukaryota; kingdom Metazoa; phylum Arthropoda; class Insecta; order Hymenoptera; family Ichneumonidae; genus Ophion; species Ophion costatus. Next base: position 18,856,083 of record OX632358.1, read on the forward strand.
GCTTGGCGGCGACCTTCATTTCCTAAGGACAACAAATTTTTTTTCGCACAGGACCTTTTTTTCTTATTCTAGAGGGTTTAAACTATTTTTTAAGCCAATAAAAAAAAATCGATTTTTCAAAAAATTTACAGTGGCCTTACCCCTTAATGAAGCCATCATTCTTAGAGTTTTGCGGTGGCGCTGCGGTCGCGTCCTAATCTTAGACGACGGGCGGTCGTTGCGGAGGAGGGTTCTCCGTCTCAGTCTCACCCACGGATTTTCGCCGTTATTCCACCTGCGTACGTTGACATACCTATTTATTATAGTGACGGAATTATAGTATATGGAAAAAGGAATTCCGAAATGAACACATGAATGAATATACACAGAAAAATATGTTATTAACAGCGACTAAAGTTTTATCGAAATGTGAGCAAGCTCGACAAAAAATGAACGATTTTAAACACTTTACTTTCACCTCAGATTGCCAAGTTTGTTTCGCTTATTGTATAAGTATTGTATATATTGTATTGTATGAGTATTGTAATTAAGATTATTATGATCCTAATTCTGTTGTACTATGTGTTGCAAATTTTACTATATTGCAGATTGTAGTTAAGTACAAACTCAAGAAAACCCTATTTAATGAGCTATTGAATGCGACACTTGTATATCTGGGCAATGAATTTTCGTCGCTTTGTATCTAAGAACGCGTATGAATAGAAAAAAACCTATTAGCATAATTTCAAGGAAATCGCATCCATTTTTATTTATATAGGTTTCTCAGTCTTAAAAATACAGGTAAGTATGAATAAAAATATCGGTTCCATATTCTCGTTTTTTTATTCAAATTTATTCATTCAAAATTAAGAAATATTCGTATATATATTTATAAACACACACACACACGCGCGCGTGGAAGTCGTTTCGTGTTTCCACAAGCTCCTGAGGAGCCAACGATGCTACCGCTAGAGATTCTGACTTCGTTGCTCCAACGGGAGGGATCGATAACCCATCACTCATGCCAGTGGCTGAGGTTGGTGAAGAGATATCTGCAATGCGAAAACATGAGATAGAAAAATGCAGAAGAGCAGAAATATAATTTTTTGGACCGTCTACGATTCTCACAACGTGCAATACTATTTTAATACCGCGGCGACACATTAAAATTTTTCCAAATGATTGCAGCCTATATGACTGCCACCAGAAGAAACTCACCAACAGAACTACCGACTGCTTGAATCTATGAAGTTGCCTGATTTGTAGTATGGGGCAAAACGTCATGCTTACTCGCCACATCCGGACGTTTGCCTTCTAAAACTCTGTTGAATCTTGTCGGCACGGCGAACTTCTTGAGTTGTGGATACTTGTATGCAACCTTCAATAGAAAAATACATGATTCGATGGGAAATCTTACGTTTTGAAATGCATATGATATTTTCAAATCGAACTCAGCCGTGAACTCGGCCAGTTGTGTCGACTTTAATCTACTCACGGGAAATGTCTTCCTCGTTAAAATGTCTTTCACACACCACATCGGTTTTGCGTAAATACACGATTCCGGGAATAGCATTTTCCCACTTTTTCCACGTTTCTATATCTTTTGGGATACGAAATACCGACTGGTTTTTCCACGTATTATTACCTGTTTTGCAGTTCGGCACCACACACCACTTTCCCATTTTTTTTACACAGAGACACGATATTTGTACTCCAATTTTTCGGGTTTTACGGTTAGGTTGATTGGCGAATTTGATGACAGCTGCAATTGTGCGAGAGTAAGACTGAGACAGAGAACCCGCCCCTGCAACCACCGTCCCTCATCGAAGATTAGGACACTACCGCAGCGCCACCGCTAAAAGTCGCAGAATATGGCTTCACTAAGCGACCTACCCCCACCACTAAAAAACGCCGGAGTTTCCAAACCTGTATGTAAGACCGTGTCTTAGACCGTGCCCGTGCCATTTATTACTCCATTTTTTTTTACAACGTTCCCGATAATCTCTGTTTGTGTCAACGAGCATTTGTGGGTTAAAAAATATTCATAAAGCTGGCGAAGGTAAACCGTTGTTTCAGGGTATTACTGAAAACTCATCGACATGCCGAAAGTGTGTGCGGTACGCACGTGTCACACCAGGTGCCAGACGCCACATAATAATTTTTCGACTTTTTGAGTACCGAGAGATGTCGAACAATTTCGAAAGTGGCTTGCGGTAATTCCCGGCTTGAAACAATCACAGTTTGTGTGCGAGACGTATTTGTGTATTCAACATTCCATGTGTTGCGTATTTTTTCCTTTCGTCATCGAAAGAAACTCTGAATAAAGTCCGAATAAATATCCATTTCACTCGAGAAAGGTGTTTAAATTTTTTTTTTACATTCGTCTTCCAGTCATACAGGATCTTCCCCTTTTGACGAGCCCCACTTCTATTCTCTTCCACAACCCCCCGTCCTTATTCCAGAATTCTTTCTCATCTACCTCTATTCCACCTCCCCCACAAAAAAGGTAATGTGGATTTCGGATCATCGAGAAGAGCGAGAGAGACGTACGGAAGCTGTTCTGTCCTTGTCGCACACGTACTCGCCGATAGCAATGCCACGTAGTGGCGAAAATAGGAAACAATCGTGAATTCGTTAACAGTGCTTACCCCCACCATGGTCGTTTCCAGACCTGTATGTAAGACCGTGCATAAGACCTTTCGTTCTATGTACTATCTGTTCTTTGGTACTATCGAAAAAATGTAAACATGACAGTCTTCACCGTTTCTAACCATATCCACATTTTCTTGCCGGCTTACCGCAAAAAAACGATCTTTCACATCAATCGTGAATGAAGTTTGATCACACGAGAACGGCACACGATGGAATTACAAGAATTTTGCAAGGCACTGCCAAAACTCGTGAGTACCAATGCGATCCTGCCAGCAAACTTCTCGTTTGCGTGCTTGATTGTGGAGGTTATATTTGCGGACGTTGCCTGTTTCGTAGGAACTTCACGCACATTTGAACGGTTCACTCAGTGCAGAGACGATGAAAAAACTGTCACTGAAAAAAACAGCGGACTGGAACGATTTCGATGTAACGAATTCAATGAGGCCCTCGTCTTTAGCGGAGTATGGTCATAAGAAATAAACGAAAAAAGTATCTTACAGTGGCACCTGTCGCAAAAACGTTGCGTAGGCTTGACTAACTGTTGTTTTTTTATGTTCTCGATTATTTAGAATATTTTTTCGTCAATTTGTAGGCTCTGGCTATCATCGACGATTAAAAACGTGGAATGGAATTATCAGTGAAGTTTGAATGTTCCAATGCTTTTGCAGATGCCTCAACATTTTTGGCATTGCCCAATCGCTCACGGACACACCGCAGGCCGTCATGATCGCTACGCGCGAAACGGTACAGGATTTTTACAACGACAATGTTATTTATCTGGAACTGAGGAGCACACCCCGAGCGGTGGAGGGAAAGATGTCGAAACTGCAATACGTCGGTGCCATTGTATCGGGAATTCAGTAAGCCATTCAGTGTTTGATTTCTTCACTTTTTTTCTCAATATTTCAATGGAAATGAGTGCAGAATGTTGACAATGAATATGACAATTAGCAAAAACGTACACATTATGTACGTAAGGGTGCGTAGAGATTTTTTGTACACATGACAATGTGTTGTTTATGTTCTGAATTAATGTAGTGCAAGTCGGTGTACCAAAGCTGCAGATTTAGCCAAATACTTTAGATTCTGAGGAGGTTGCAAGATTTTGGATATTTTCTAACCACATATTAGGTGTACAACTTAGTTCGGTCCGTTTTCAAAAGATGGCTCTAGGTGCTATAAATAGTTGACGGCAACAGCTGATTTTTGCTGTATCGTGGAGTATCAACATCTCTTAACCAAATATCGTTTACAGACCTTTGAGTTTTGCGCATCAAGTCTAATTTTTACTGCAGTGAAAATATCGAATTTCGTCCCAAATAAGCACCATTTGCAGGAAGTGTTGATTTTCTGTATCAATTGGAAGAAAAGTGCAGCTGAAGCCCACCGAATGCTTGTGGAAGTTTCACGGGAGACTTCTGCAGGCAACAATTGATCCGCTTAAAGCGAGCTATAGCCGAAAAACATCCAGAATATGCGACCAGACACGAGTCCATAATCTTTCAACATGGCAACGCTCGGCCTCACGTTGCTATTGTGGTTAAAAACAATTTGGAAAATAGCGGGTGGGAAATTCTAGCTCACTCGCCTTATAGTCCAGACCTTGCGCCTTCCAACTACCATTTGTTTCGATCGATGCAGAACTCTTTGACTGGAATACGCTTCACGTCACAACAGGGTATCAAAAATTGGGTCGATTCATTCTTGGCTTCAAAAGATGAACGCTTCTTCCGCGACGGAATTCACAAATTACCAGAAAGATGGGGAAAAGTAGTGGCTAGCGATGGACAATATTTTGATTAATGTATCAATTTATTTTATCATTCAAATAAGTGCGTATTTTAAGCAAAAAAACTGATTGAATTAAGTTGTACGCCCAATAACTTTCGCAATTTTTTACGCAATGAGATTGAATTTTGCCCAGTTGGCATGCAATGGATTTCATTTTCTTTTCTCGCTAGAGTTTGGTTGGCAACTTTTGGCCAGGAATATCCTGTAACCATTTTTAAGATGCTCCTGTAAAGGTCCACATTTACAATATGGAGAGGAAATTTTTGTCACGATACAATTGAAAGAATAAAAAAATTAATAAATATTTGGGATGCATTCCAACGATGTCAAGTTTGACATCATCATCTGCTGTAACTATTTTAGATGTGAGGATATAACTTTATGTGCAGGGGTAGACCTATGCAGAGTATTTTTGTATGTAATACTGCAGAAAATGGGGGGGGGGGGGGGGGTTGAATTGTAAGGGTGTAAGAATTTCCAAAAAAAAACTCTTTGGCAATTTTTCAAAATTTAAAGTGCTCACTTTCCTCACATTCCACTGGCATTGCAACTGATTATAGGCCTCTCAAACATTTACCGAACTATTGTGCAGCAGAAGATATATCAGGATTCAATTCTGATAAAATCTCTGAAAGGATTTGGGTTTAAAAACCTCTTCACGCTATAACTTTTTTTAATTTGAAGATTTCTGGATAAATTTCCATACACTCAGAAGTATACAAGGTTTATACTTGGCTTATTGTTAGTAATGATTCGCGACGTTTGACATTGCATTATTAACGTACGACGTTGAAAAGAAAGTTTAGCAAATTGGACATTTGCACGTTGTTTCCTGATCGTTTTATCTCGTTCGGAGAATAAAGGAAGCAATATGCGAGTTTCAAATTCATTTTAACTCGCCTTTTCGTCCAAACTCCTCCCATATGAAAAGAAAAACGTTTCGAATGTGTTTTTAAAAGTATGTCATTCTTTCTCCATTGCCACGTCGCGGACAAGCTTTGTAAGCGAAATAATTTTTCTGTTTCTCTTCGGCTGTTTCTCCTTCCCATTCTTCGCCAGCCTAATCTCGTTTATATTTCGTAGAGCATCCGCGTTGAAATGTCGAGGAATGATCGTGAAGTTGTTGATATCGCTCGATCGTAAACAGCCTTACGAGAACGCCAGGGAAAACGCAGAATTGGCGATTAGCCTGCACAGGCAGTTTCCGAACTACGTAGTCGGCATAGATCTCAGTGGAGATCCCACGAAGGGAGACGCCTACATTCACCTGTTGGCGCAATGTCGTCAGGCCGGATTGAAAGTCAGCGCGCATTGCGCGGAGGTAGGTATTGCGTTCGTTGTTTGCACTTTGTCGACGCCATGAACGCGAATTCGACGCTAATCGACTATTGGAAAAACGATCACACGTTCATCACGCGCAGGTTCCCAATGAGGTAGAGGTAGTCGATATTCTGAACTTCGGGCCCGACAGGCTCGGTCATTGTACGTGCATACATCCAAACATGAGAGGATCGGATAATTTGTACGAGATGCTGCTCCAATCGCGAATACCCGTTGGTGAGAGACAAACGTCGACGTCAGTCTTCGTAAAAAAAACTTTTTTCATTCAAGCCAATCCAAGATTTTCAATGATCTCGTCGTTTGACGTTTGAATTATTCCAGAATTGTGTCTCACTTCGAATGTCAAATGCAAAACGGTGGCCTCGTACGAGCAACACCATTTTGCATACTTGTACCAAGCGGGACATCCCATTTGCATCGCCGTGAGTAATTGCGCTTTCATTAGAGACGTTAAGCGTTCGGCGTAGCGCGGAAACATAACGCGGATTTGGGTAGAGTAGAGCGAGCAGTAAAAAAGATAAACAATTGTCGTTACACCAATGGCAATCCAAAAGGTGCATTTTTTCATTGCGGAATTCGAATACTCTGCCGGGCCTTAACCCTAGGACTCTACACTCTCTGTGCGAAACAAATAACCCACACAGGGATTACGCGCATCGCAGCACTTCAACCCAATGCTGCTAACGAACTGTTTGCCGTAGAAAGTTTTTTTTTCATTCGAACGCTGAAATACTGAAGACTGGAATAGGATCTGCGAGAAAAACCTAATATAAATGTTTTGCCGTGAAAAATGCGATTGAACAAAGCAAGAAAAATGATTTTAGTATTTCTCACTTCTTATGCAGGGTTTGCACATGGCTGTTACGTACACAGAAAATTGGTAAAACCAGGAAAGTCAGAAAACTTCTTCCCTCCTGGAATAATCAGGAAAAAGTCAGGAAATCTTGAAATTTCTCTGAATTTTTTGCAGAATTTACTTTTTGCAAGAATTACGAAAAATGAAATCGACTTGAAAAAAAACTGAAAAGCATAAAAATAAATATTTTTGTATATTTTCAATATTTATATTATCCTTCATTATATACGAAAAGAAAGCTGTGTCAGTGCCGAACATTGAACATATCGAAAACTAAAAACTAATACACTCTAAAGCTCTATACTTTTGCATTCGAATGCTGATGCACAACCACCGATCATGATGGTGAATAAGTGTTTATATTTATTTTTTATTTATTCGTGCTGACATAACAAATCCTGTTGATAATAAACAACGAGTTCTGTAGTGGCTTTCAATACATTTTTTTTACTTTGCAGTATTTAAATTATTTTCGGTATTTCAGTTATAGGAATTATTTTAATATTTAACATTTTCTTATGTTTGACCTTAAAAAAACGGTTTTAATTTGACTCCAATCTCTCTGGAATATTTGCAAAACCTGTGCGGAAAACCTGGATAATTCAAGGAATTTCTGAGTCAACAATGCACAACAACCATGTTCCAATTTCTTAAGAAAGCAATGGCAACGAAGGGTGTCCATTCTGCTAAAAACAATCTATCATTATTCCAGACGGACGACAAAGGCGTTTTCGATACGACTTTGTCGAGAGAGTACGAGCTCGTGGGAAAGTACTTTTGTCTCTCGCAACGTCAACTGAAGGACATTTCGTTGATGTCCGTACAATATGCTTTTGCAAGCAACGAGGAAAAGACTATGCTGGTCGAGGCTATAAACGCCTTTCCCTGCTATTAACGATTTACAAACAGAGATTAAGTGAGAGCGCGTTCACAAACTGGCGGAGGTAAAACTTTTCGTATTTTTGTATCGTTGGCTTCTCGCCTTTTTTAACCTCTCTGCCACTTGTTCCGTGAATACAATACGTTACTCGAAACTTTTGAGCGTTTCGAGGAATGTCTAAACTATTGCAGTAGGATTAATAAAAAATTAATTTAAAAAAACGTAATCCGGTGAAAAATAAACAACCTTGGTACAGAAAAATCACGAGTATATTATTGACGTAGGTGCCACCTTGTCCCCAGGGCGAGTCAAGTTTGCTTTTTACTATTAAGTACAGAGAAATCCTGATTTTTAAGATAATCTTCGAAGGCGCGAGAACAAAACGCGCAACTAAAATGAAAATCTTCCTACGACCATTTTTAAGGGAGATATGGAAATAGTTAACTAAGCCTGGCGAGGGGTGCCGTGGCGGGAGAGGCCGTACCACCCCGCCTGATCGCACCAACGACGCCGTTTCCTATTTTCCTCGCGCTCCATTGACTTCAATCTTTATGTGATTGCGATAAACACTCCAACGGGTTTTTATCATATTGCATGTTATGCGTAAAGATATTAGGAATGCTTACAAACTTGAAAAACGCGGAAATGTCGAAAACATCAATAATAAATTGGAGAAACGTAAAAATGACTATATTTCCCCTTGTCATGAACATATCGAGTTACTTTTTTTTGGAAATTGCGCGTCTCACTGAGACCTACAAGAATCTAAAAGAATAATTCGCGTGGGCTCAACACGTAAATACATGATTCAATTTGTTTATAAGCAAACAAATTCAATGTTCGAAAAGAAATCTTTTTTTTATTAAAAAAAAGTCACTTTCGCATCGGATCTGGAATGTACACGCTAATGACCATCGCGTCATTTTTTTTTCATGTGGTAATTACTCGTTAACTATATGCCCTAGCTCAATCAAATTCAAAAATATCTTTTGGGTTTAGATTCTTCTAAATGCTGATTGAGTTTCAGAATACCAAGTTAATTAGTAAACGAAGTACATGCAAAAAAAGTTCCGTTGACCGGTTACTTGCCGTTAAGCTAACAACCCTACGTAAGTTTTGTATACGACTTATTTTATAGGTGACATTATTCCGCATAACTTTTGTAGGAAGCATTGTTCGATGAAACCGATTGCAAAAAATAAATGTTGAGTACCAGTTTTTCATTTTTAACAATCTATGGTAGCCGCAGAACACTATTTTTTTTTTTAGTTTTAAGGCTTTCAAATTCACTATTTTTTTGAAACTTGAGGGTACATTGCTTCTAACCAAAAGAACCTACAAAAAAATTGGTGACGCCTTCGAGAATAGGTCTTACGTATTTTCCGACTGGACTGAAAAGCCGGAGTTTCGAAACATGTATGGAAGACCGTGGATGGGAATGGGAGTAAAGTTGTAGCTTATTGTTAGAACTAGGTAGTGCCTGTTACGACCCAGAGGATCGCTGCGATCGCGAAAGTTTCAAGCCACGCAGGCGCACCTCTAACTTCTTTGACGTGTATAATTTATTTTGTTATCTACTTTGATGGCTACGTGTCGGTATTGCAGAATTCGTAGTTTTTGGTTACGAGCCGCCGCAAATACCACGGTCTTACATACCGGTCTTTCCCCGAAGTCAAATTTTCGAGGTGGGGCCGGGCACGCTCATGGGCTCATGGTCCCCCCATCAGGGAAACGAGAGGGAAAGAGTCCAATCTTTGGATGGAGCGACGGTATAAGGACGTCCGAAAATTCGTCTTGAACCATGGTGTTAAATACGGCCTGTAGGCGTCGTTCGTGTCCCGTAAATATAGTACTACAGCCAGTGAACAGGGTAAAACTGACTGTTATGGCGGCTAATTGTTGACCCTTGTAAAAAAAAACGACTATCGTGCACTACAATTTTTTGTTTGCGACGGTGACTTTAAAAGAGCATTAGACGCGAGAGTATTTACCGATAAAAGGCATAACAAATAACTTAAGGGCAGATATACACCTAATAGCCGGAGAAGGGCCATTTTTGTGAATTTTTTCAAGGAAAACTATTTGAAATTTCGGATTGGGGTTTTAATTATCTAAAAGTATATCCATTCAAAAATATGTTTAATTTTCTTTTTTTAAAAATATCAATAATATACAAGGATATTGTATGATCCTTGGAGCGTCGTAAAAAAATCGGTACCCAAAATTTCTATACACCATTATCTAATACTTGTCATAGCCGATTTTGAAAATATCGATTTATGACAAAATGGTGGTCGTTTGAACATAATTAATGATTTTTGGGCCAAAAATGAGTTATTATTTTGCCTATAAGACAAAAACTAAGTAACGGAAAAAAAATCCCATGACAAGTACTAGACAATGGTGTATAGAATAACCACAAAAAACCTCAAGGCATCGGTTCATTGGTTTTCGAGAAATTTTGGGTACCGATTTTTTTACGACGCTCCAAGCATCATACAATATCCTTGTATATTTTTGATATTTTTAAATAAAGAAAATTAAACATATTTTTGAATGTATATACTTTTAGATAATTAAAACCCCAATCCGAACTGTTCCCATAACTGTTACCAACTGTTCCCATAGGACATAGTAAGCACTGAACTCGTCAAAATAACAAATGCATATGTTTGATTTTGCATCGCTATACGCAACGCATTTTTCTTTATTTTTCCTATCATCCAAAATGTCTTGCAAATTTAAGTCGTACATACCTGATAAGAATCCTGAAATTATGTTTGCGTGTACCCCGGCTTGATTCTTGCCAAAATGTAGGCAGCGCTAATTTTCTCTTCCAATTTCAATTATGCAACGTGATAAAAATTCTCACAATTAAGTCAATGATCGAAGGCTTAGCGGGGATCGAATTTTTATTGAAAATGTCTTCAAGTTGGCTTCTTACAAATATTCGACGAAAAAAACACGAAGTTCAGTTCAATGGTGGCTTGTGACCGTTTTTCGCGTACAAATTTATTTCTTCTTCTTCGGTGCAAACTCCAGCCCCCTTATATAGTTCTTGTTGATTTTGTATTTTTCTGAAACAACACGGAACATGAGAAGAAATTTTGACCGAACATCTGGTCCATAAGGTAGTTCCCGTGCACATGTCCAGTCCGAAAAAAAAATTGTTACAATGTACAGTGCGTGCAAAACATTGTAATGTCGGTCGAATTTAAGCGCCCTTCGCCGTTTTTAAGACAGGATTGCTTCTAGTAAAACGCATCAATATTTGCACCTTCTCTTTTCACATTACGAGCAAACGCGTCGATAAATTACCACAAAAACTACCAAACAGTAGAAGAGAACTATTATCGACATCGAGTAGCACAAAAGTTTTTTTGCCCCCAATGGAATCGCGAAAAAGACAAAATTTTAACGAATATTGGACGCGTGAATTTTGCTCGAATTTCAATCGTCCTGCATCTACCAACGGCACAATTGCCCTAAAAGTCATTGGTGTTAGCTTCCCCGTACAAGTAGAACTTATATAAACAATTGCCAAAACGTCAAGTAGCACACCCACGCTCCCTATATTTCACGCAAGGAGAGAAAAGTTATCCACGTCGTCACGTCGCAAGAAAAGTACGTTAAGCTTCGCTTGGCTCACCCGTGAGAAGTTTGTAGACGTAAAGAACTTGGTTTCCTTGAACCAAAACACTGGGAGTTTTCTTTCCTGGTACTTCAATTATCGTTGCGCTCGCGCCGATACCTTGGCACTCTTTGCTGAAAGCCTCGAGTTTTATCCCGAATGCTTCGAGATTATTGATCAGCGTAACTTTTTTTTTACATGCTCGTGTCGTCACCGTAATGTCAATTGGCTCTAATTTTCCCGTGTGCAATATTCTCGTTCCGGCAAATGTAATTTCGTGAACGTGCGTCATTCTTCCTATGAACTTGTTTATTCCATCCTCCATGCTTAGGGTGATTTGACTCTCTTTCGTACGTAATATACCGGCGAGCGTTGGATCGAGCTTCAAAATTCTGCGAAAAAGTAATGTATCTGTCAACACGTGGGTAGAGAGCTGACGCGTGCAATCTGAAAAAATTGTCGTTTATTGACGAGTGATCACTTCGGGGCCAGTATCCACGAAGGAGTGGAGCAGAGAGGAATGTTGTCGTGTAAACAACCAATTTCGTTATTTTCACATCTCTCAGCTCAGCTTTAGTGGACATGGTTCAAGCGGAGAGGAGCGGAGGTATCATTCGAAGTTTCATTCTAGAGGAGTCCATCTCATATCCATTCTACACATCTCTGCTCTGTTTTGGTGGAGACGGTGGAGACACACTGCTTGCTACGCCGCTGGCCTCAGCTCCTCTCTGCTTTTTTCGCTTTGGTTAATACAAGCCCTTGTGCACCTCAAGCCGCGGAGCATTTAAGGCCCAACCCTAAGTGCGACCAAAGGATACAAAAATTGAGATGAAAGTAATCGTGACGTGCGATTTTGAAGAAAAAAAAACTTGCCTGATTGTAGTTACCATAGGATTATTCTGCGAGCTAGCGATCGAAAAGGTCAGGTAATTTTACGAGTCACCATATTGAGGCTTATAGTTGCCTAAGGGGCCCTTATTCTAAAACTTTCAGTCTGGCAAGTCTCGTCCGGCGGGGGGGAGGCAGGTGTTAAGAGGTAGGGAAACGTTTTAATTTTTAGGTTATCATCTGTCATAATTTTTGTCATATATTCAAGGTTGTTACGTATTATTGACTTACAAATTCCCTGACTGTTCCAGGTTTTCCATACAGATTTTTAAAAAATTCCAGGCTTTGCAAATTAGCCAGATTAGGGTCAAATAAAGAACATTTTCTTTTCATCAAACATATATTTTTTGGGTTAGAGAGATATTAGTCTTTGTAAACGTTACAAACTATACGGGAAAATTATATACGTAAAAATAGCAATGACTGATTTTTGTGAAAAAAAGCATTTTTAACCGATTTGAGGAAACAAAGGAAATTCTCAACTCGATCCTTCTATTGAAGAATTATGTTGAACTGGATAACATAATTTTTTTAAGACCAAATATATGGAAATTTGATCAAATTGACATTTATTTTTTTAAACTGAAATTCGAAACATAATGTAAACATTATAAAGTAAAAAAAGACATTAAAAGCAAATACAGAACCTGTTCTTCATTATAAACAAAAATTTGCACGCCGGTGAAAATAAACAAAAAATAAACATAAATACTTATCTATAATGATAACGATGTGGTTGTGTATCGACAGATCGAATGCAAATGTATTTTTGTAGCTTTACTTTTAATTTACATTAATTTACAAATGTAGATTTACAGTTAATTAGTTTTCAGTTTTTTAAATTCTCAATGTTTGGCACTGACACAACTTTCTTTTGTGTATAATGAGGAATAATATGAATATTGAAAATATACAACATTTTTTATTTTTATACTCTCCAGTTTTTTCTCAAGTCAGTTTCATTTTTCGTAATTCTTTCCAAAAGTAAATTGTGAGAAAATTCCAGAGAATTTCCAAAATTCCCTAACTTTTCCCTGATTATTTCAGGAGGGAAGAAATTCCCCGAGTTTTCCGGGTTTTCCCTGTTTTTCATGTGCGTAACAACCCTGCATATTTTTCATTGATGTTTCAAAAACATACAAAAAAAATTGCCAGTTCGATCGCGTGGTGGAAAGTCGTTGCCAGAATGAATTATAACTAATTAAAATTAATTAATTTTCAGGTAATAGTATTAGTACTGGCGATTTTTCAGTACGAGATAATTAATTACATCGACCGGTAAAAATTGCGACAAACAGAATGAGGAAAACACGTCTAACAAAATTATTGAAAGTGCCTCTATTTGCACGAGAACGAGCTGCGGGACATTGCGAGGGCTGCGTGGAGGGGAAACGCAAAAAGAATCAAATTTTTAAATCCACGTGGAATACTTTAATAATTTCAACGGTAATTAAAAAATGCAGATTAATAAATAACACGAATTACCAATTTGAAGATAATTCAAAAATAGAGAAAATAAACGATAGCTGGTATTTCAATTCCGAACAGAAAGGAAGTTACAGTTTCTTTCGTGAATTAATATAAAAATTTAACTTGCGTATTTTTTCATTACTCAATTGTGGTAAATTAGTACATAATTGATGTTAATATCACAGTTGCATTACATCACAATTGTGCATTCGATTAATAGGCGCTCTGCGAAAAAGGTCTTGCAGCTGCAATTTAGTCGGCAAATGTTCGGCTTCCCAGTTTCAACGAGCAAGACAAGGATGGAATATCCGAAAATCAAATATCTATACTAAATAACTAAATATCTAAATATTTTAACAATTCTTTTAGACGTGTTTCCCCTATTCTTTTTGTCTGGAATTTTTTTACTGGTATGTGCCATTAATCTACGCGCACTGAAAAAAAGAACTAATACCATCACCTAAAAAATAATTAATTTTAATTGATTCTGGCAATGACTTTCCACCACGCGATCGACCTGACAATTTTTCTGTCGTATATTTTTGAAACATCGATAGACAATATGTGACAAAAATTATGACTAATACTATTAGCTAAAAAATGAAAAATTTAGCCGACCTCGTAACACCTGTCCCCCTCGGGCGAGGCTTGCCAGACTGGAAGGATTGGAATAAGGGCCCCTCAGGCAGCCACAAGTCTCAATATAATGCCTAATCAAATTACCTGACCTTTTTGGTCGCCAGCTCTCCGTCCAAATGAATTGCGAGTTACTGAGTGATGGACCGGATTTACGCACATTTCGATACCGTTACATTCCCGACAGTGAAAAAATACATTTTGAGCGTTAACTCAACTAATTTTATGGAAAAGTGACAGAGAAATTGCGGTTTAGATTTAAAAAATTACAACTACCAAAATTCTAACAGCAAAGCTCAAAATATTATCGACAATCCTGAAAACCTAGTGAATCAGTTTTCTCACTGGCACCGTTGTAGCAAAAAAACGGAGATTTCTGCAATATCGCTGTGACCGCTGCGAAATGTCGCAGCGTGTGATTCATGGCCTTAAGGGTATATACAAGGTCGACATAACCTCACAATTCTTCCAACCCAGTTTTCTCATAGACGGTTAAGTTTTTTTTTTCAATAAAAACGAAGCGTCAGGCTCTGGAGAATTTCCTGACGCAGAGCTTGACAATTTTCTTTTGTCCTAAATATTATTAAGCTCTGAGATAACTGCTCGAAAATTTCGGCTATCTCCGTTGCGTTGCAACGATGAAAATTTCAACGTACGAAAATAATTGGTCATGGACTTCGTTAGCCAAACTTGGGCGTATTCGGCCTCATCTCAAGACGATGTGGCACGGATAACAGCACCAGAGAGATAGGAGTAGTCGCACTAGCGCCAGAACGTGAGAACAGGCGGGGAACGTGAGCTCGCTTCCAAAACTGCACTTACTTTCCATCTTGAAGATTTTCCCTCTTCACGTAATCCGCAAAACATTTTCGAATTTCCAGCCTCTTCATGATGTCTCCTTTTCTGCACAGATAATCATCAATCTGAATGATCACGATCATTCAATGTTCTTTTAAAACAATCGACTCTACTTCGAGCACCCGGCGGGTGACAAATTTTCATTTCAGTAATTGTTCACCCACTCGTAACCAAATTTCGCCAGAATCGGTAGTACGTCGGCAGTGGCTTTGTAACAATCGACGACCACAGGTGCGTCGCTCTTCGGCGGTGCGGCGATATTTGTCTCCTCCAAAATCACGAGATCGCGAAGAAGCGGATGTTCCGTTTTTACCGACAAAATACTCTCGACCCCTTTCAGTATTTCCGTATCTATGACCCCTTTGCTCTTCATCGACGACAGAAAAGTGGACAATTTTTTGTAACTCGACTTTTTTATGTCGACGCTCCGTCCATCCGGACAAGCGGCTATCAGGTGATTCTTGAAGAAGTTTGAACTCAGTGCAGGCAGATCGGTGTTTTTCATCGTTTTACAGGCCTTCAGGAAGCAGTATTCCAGCAAGGCGTCCATCTCTTTGACAGGATCAGCCTCCTGGTGCTCTTCGCACGCGTCGTTAGCCGCTATATCGGTCTGTAACGATGACAAACAAGCGTAAACGCGGGGCTGAGAGGCGCGAGAGCATTTTCAAACCTACTACCGGTACCCACATGTGGTAAAAGATCGGTAGGCCGCTCGCCGGTGTCACTCGTGATATGGATATTATGCGTATCTTTTGCCAGCGAATCCAAAACCTGCGACGTTTCCTCGAGCGAGTCTTGAGAGCCCGCGGACTCTTGGGAGCGTTCTTCCCGCGGTGGGCCTAGCTCGGGCCTCGGTATATGGACGCCCAGCTGGCACAACTGATCGCCGATCACGTGAATTATTTCTACGCATTTGCCATGACCGGCGGACATGTACATGTCCTCGGAGGACAGTGCGGTCAATCCAACTGCCACGGCTGCCTGTTGAATACTAATACTTATTTATGTTTGGGGAACAGGAAAAACTATAATGAAGAGAACGTAAGTAAGAAGTAGGATTAAACTTTGGGAAAATTGCACATGCTATTCGGTTTCAAAATGCTGGAATTTATTGGTAGATACAAAAGTCTATGTCCTTCGCAAACACATTTTTTTTACCACGAGATAAATGGCTCTGCGATTTTACGCCCCAGGTCGTCACACCCGTTTTTGGCACCTAGCTCGTCATGCAAGCCCGGTCGAACCAGCAATATTATTTCGTTTGTAGCTTTCAAACAAATTCGGATTTTTAGCCTTGAAGCAGAGTCGACGGAGCCATACTTTGCTCGAAAACAATAAGAATATTACAATGTGGAAATACTATTTGTTTGAATGTCAAAGTATCAATAACAAAGCCCAAAAAGTTTTTGCAAAATTCAGCATCAAAAGCAGTTTTTCTAACAAAAGGCTAAACGCTGAGACAAAAAAAATCATACATTTTGTCAAGTGGACATTCAAAGAACTGAAAAAAAGCCATGCGTTCGGCTCGCTTACGGCATTCCTTTCACGAACCCGAATATTTAACGATCCACAGATGTTTGTCTACCACGAAGTAAAAGTACATGCTGGTATACTAGAAAACCTTCAAGCCAAGATATGGAACGCTTGATAAAAAAATTGACTGTAAAAATCGTCTAATCGATAAAACATTTGGCCACATTTCTATCCAATAATCTATATACTCTAGATGTCTGATGTGAACTACTCTACGCATGTAAAAAATTCTGAAGATTCTGTAATGCAATTAAAAACAGATGTTCACGGAATAAATTTTGAATGATTAATTGTAACTCGTTTTTATTGAGCGGTTAGGCTACTGTGAGGATTTAAAAAAATCCATAGTCCCTTGAGGCAACTCAAATTGAAGAGGAAGGTCAAACATATGGTGCAGGAATTGCGGATTGAAGGTAAACTCATGATTACAACGATAGAACTGCTAGTAAAACTTTAAACGCGTTTCTCCTGAAGCTAGGCTTTTCAAAACGGTGTACACAATCTCTTGACATTTAACAAACGGATTGATTTGAAATTTGGTACACATTTTCGGTGTAACAGTAGTATAGTCTTGAAAGACGGTTTTATAGTTAACAACATTTTTTTCATTAGTTATTAACAATAATGTCTTTTATGCTCGAAAAATCTAAATAAAATCAAAATGTTTTTTTGATGATTGCAATACGATGATGGAAAAAGCTTGGTCAAGTCATAGTCAATGACTATCTACTCTGAGGGAAAAACTCGTTTTTTTGTTTCTGATCAACTAGGTGGCAAAAATCAAGTACACCGTTAAGCCTCTCACGTTCAACGGTCGTTCACTCGAATGTTTGTAACTTCTTTGATTATTTTTTTTTCGGAAATTTCGTATATAAGTTTGTTAATGTACATACAAATAAATGTCAAAACAATTTTTCAATCATTGTACTTATTCGTTAAGATTTTCTTTTTTAGTAACGTTGTTTTTTGGGTCTTCCCGGTAGCCTAACCCCTCAAGTGACTCTGTAATTTACTAATGATTCCAAAAGAACCTGCTTATGCTCCCACAAGATCCAACACTCCGTGAAAGGAATACTTTAACATAGTTGAATTATTAAGTGGTCTTACTAATTTTTAACTTTGGATGCATGCATCGCCCTTAGGCATCACTAAACTGCTCTTGGAGGCCATCTCAATGAGGCTAATATTCTATTACCACTAACTCAGTCCTCAATGTACCAATGGAAAAATTATAGAACCACCCATGCCCATCAGACCGGGCTGTAACTTTCCAGGCTTGATATCAAGATTCACTTTTGAAATTACGGCAAGTATGAATGTTAACGTAACAATGACTGGTGATTGTAGTTTTGAAAAAGCAAATCTTAAGGTTACTGTAGTCAGTGAACGAAACAACGTAGCAAGCCTGCAAACGAAATTGGCACGTTCTGTCGATAATGCACAGTGTGAACAATACAAATGATCGAACCTTGTTTTCTTCGGTATCGACGCAAACTGGCGTGCCTTTGGTCAATTTTCCAAAAGACCACAATGTCGGAGGCCCGTCCAGAACGACACCTGGCAGCATCAAATGAGCGCCGCCGGATAGTTTGGGTACGACAGGTTGGACGGTGGTAAAATTGAACAACAAATTTGGATGATGCCACAGGGCAAAGATAGTGGGAAGCAGAGTTGACGACATTTGCTCAAGCTGAAAAAACGTTGGTACTTTGGCGACGCAGTAGAGCTTGCCAATTTGTCCATTGTGTGTCATTATTTTCATGCTACTTATCGCCTCCCTTTTTGGGAAAAGGTTCTGCACTTCGTCGTCGCTCAATGATGGAAACGCGGCTGAGATTTCTTCGCACAATTTCTTTCTGAATCAACAGACAGAGGGAGCCGGAACTGTCATGTTTGTTTGGGTGACAGAATGACGGATTGGATTGTACGACATAACCTAAAAATCCCGAGCTCATGCCTGATACTGACCTTTCGGTTCCCTTCAATTGATTGTTCGATTTTACTTTAAAGGGCTTGATAAACATTTTTCCGTCGCGTTGGAAGATTGAGATGGCAAAGAAAAACGTTCCCGGTGTATGGATGAACTGGCTTATTTATCTTTAGACACTTGTGTATCCAAGAGTTTAATTTTCAAGGAAGATCGAGTCCCGTAAAAGTGCACGGCTTGCGGATGTTTGAAGAAAAGCTCATCGTTACTTTTGTTGCCACACAAGCGGTCGCAGGGACATGCGTTCCAATATATACAACCGTCTTTCCCCTAGATCCTACACCCAGCGCGTCTAAGGCAGGGTGCAGTGACACAGCCTTACTCATGGAGGCTAGAGTGGGAGGAGGCCGATCTGTGCATTTCAAAGTGGCTACAAAAAGTGGACTAACCGGGATGGCGCCACTATCTCTAAAACCTCGGGCGGAAGCTGAGTATCGATGTCGTGTAAGAGAGATGGAAGAGGATCGAATACGCATCGGTGCAGCCAGATCGCGCGCGAAAGTTACCCTCTCTCTAGTCCCTCGCGCGCCCATCACACAATCATAGTAGCGCGTGTCCGTGAGCGAGCGACGCTCGGACATCTTCGGAAAGAGCCGAGTGCCGTCGAACTGTCCCGACCTCGCCTTCGGCAGCTACACCAACACATAGACACGCTGAGCACGTTCATGTGCGGCCAAGCCGAACGAAGGCTTCGAGGGAAAAAGCAATCTGAGCACGGCCCGCGCGTGACGTCACGCGTGAGGCTTTGAGATGATTTCAATGCTTATTTAGCTCTTGATTCTCTGCGTTATTAATGTATACAAAAGAATTGTATCGCGCACTCTGAACGCTTATTTTTTTAGTTCATACGTTAATTTAAATATAATAATAAATCTATATTACAACTCATTTATCTTCTAAAAAATTGTTTACGCTTTACTTACACCCGTCCTTATGCCAAATAAATTATAATTCAGAAAAGTAAGTGAAAATATATTTATATTCGTATTATTATATTAATTCTCATACTTTCATCAAGCGATAAGGTATTATCTCCAATAACAAATCAATCATCCATCCGGCCGCCAATCGTAAGTGCCAGAAAATGCATCTTTAACACAAGCGATAGGATGGTCCCGTTGGTAGCGTTCCTGGCTTCGGTCCGTAGAGGCGCAGGATGCAGGATCGTTCCTCACGCTCAGCGCTTTTTTTTTTTTTAATCATGGTTACTATTAAGGATGTTGAGTCCCTATAAAACATGTTAATGTTAATTGTTCAATAAATAGGTTCTTAATCGTCATGAAATTTTTACACGACCTCCTGAATACTTCATGTAAAAACATACCAAATTTTCAGAATTCTATCATCATTACTTCAACCTCCTTAAGGGTTGAAATAAAAAATGATAAGAAAATTCTGAAAAATTGGTATGTTTTTGTATGAAGTATTTAAGAGGTCGTGTTAAAATTTCACGACGATTAGGAAGCTCGTTATTGAAAAATTAACATTTTGTTAAGAACAATTTTTAATAGAAATAAAAAAAATGTATCAATAAACTTCGTTTTGTTTCCGTTGCTTTCAGTACATTGTAGATATTACAAAATTGAGAGGTCAAAAGAAAAACTTATTGCAAAGTTACATCAGTTTCCATAAGACAGCATTTAATTTGTGAATGTTAATTGTTCAATAACGAGCTTCCTAATTGTCGTGAAATTTTTACACGACCTCTGAAATACTTCATACAAAAACATACTAAATTTTCAGAATTTTATCATCATTTGCGATTTGGGACCCAACATCCTTAATTCTTATTTGATTAGTTACTTTTATTAGTTATCATATTTATTTTAATTAGTTATCTTTTAGTACCGAAAAATTTATCGCGCACTCTGACCGCTTATTTTATTAGTTTTTACGTTAATTTAAATATAATAAATCTAAAATACAACTTATTTATCTTCTAGCAAAATGTTTGCGCTTTACTCACACCCGACCCTATGCCAAATAAATTGTAATTCATAAAAGTAAGCGGAAATATATTTATCTTCGTATTATTATATTCATTCTCATATACTTTCATCAAGCGATAAAGTATTATCCCCAAAAACAATCATCCATCCGACCGCGAATCGGCAGTACCAGAAAGTGAACATACATTGACACAAAAAATTAAAGGAGCAAGAAAAGTTGAACTTTGTCAAAAGTGGTCGTACAAAAAAAAAGGATTTTAAAGCTTCAAGTTTCTAGTTTTAGTTCCGACAATGATTTTTTTTTTGAGAATCACTGATTGCGCGGTCGGAAGAAACATCACGACAAAAAAAATTTTGCAAATTTTTACGTTTTTCAAAGTTCTGCACGTATTTTGGAGATTTTTTTCTGACTTGACCAATATCAAGGTCATTGAGCCCATTCAATTCACTTCAATTTGCTTTTTTCTCTCCGTACTACCATTTTTCGCTGAGATATCTCAGGAACTAATGGTCGTACGGGAATTCGATCGGTAGTTTTGGAAACGTGAATACTCTACAAGCTCCGATTATTATTGTGGTGAAACTTTTATTTTTTATTTTTGCCATTAGTTTTAGAACAGTACAAAAAAACGATGTCTTCTTGGTTTTTATGAAATCCACCGCTACTTTGCAAATATTGCGATAAACACTAATGTTTATGGACGGTCATTCAGCTCAATATGTCCCCAAGAGCCATGCAAAATTCTAAGTTGATCCGATTATCGGTCTTTCTTGCCCGATTAACCAAAATTTGAACAAAAATTAAAGGAGCAAGTTTCCTCCTTTTCAGACATCATTTCATGATTATTGAGAGGAAAAAAAACTTTTCATTACTTTTCGTACAATTGGGTATTGAGTACGCATTGAATGTTTGAAAAAAACGGTGAAAATCATATTGACTAAAAATTTTCGAAAAAAAAATTTTTTCATAAAAAAAATATTGAAGATTTTTTTTTTTATAAAAAAATCAGTTTCGAATTTTTTTTTTAATGTTGAAATTTTTTCCAAATCAACATTGTATCGCCAGCATTAGAATTACCCAAAGCATACCACGGGGAGGTATGCTTTGGGTAATTCTACGTACACTTTGGATAATTCTAATGCTGGCGGTACAATGTTGAATCGAAAAAAAATGTCAACATTAAAAAAATAAAAAAAATCGAAATAGATTTTTTTATAAACAAAAAAATTTCAACATTTTTGTTATTAAAAAAAAAAATCGAAAATTTTTAGTCAATATGATTTTCAGGGTTCTTTTCCAACATTTAATGCGTACTCAATACCCAATTGTACGAAAAGTAGTGAAAAGTTGTTTTTCCTCTTAATAATCATGAAATGATGTCTGAGAAGGAGGAAACTTGTTCCTTTAATTTTTTTTCATATTTTGGTCAATCGGGCAAGAAAGACCGATGAACGGATCAATTTGGAATTTTGCATATCTTTTGGGGACATATTGAGCCGAATGACCGTCCATGAACAATAGTGTTTATCGCAATATTTGCAAAGTAGCGGTGGATTTTATAAAAAACAAGAAAACATCGATTTTTTTGTACTTTTTTAAAACTCGTGGCAAAAATCATTTTTTTTTAAACTACAATAATAATCAGACCTTGTAGAGTATGTATTCACGTTTCCAAAATTGCCGGTCGAATTCCCGTACGACCATTAGTTCCCGAGATATCGATGACTGAAGACAAAAGGACATTTTTTCATTCAGAGGCCGACGAGGAGGCCGATATCTCAGCGAAAAATGGTCGTAAGGAGATAAAAAAAGAAGCAAATTGAACTGAATTGAATGGGCTCAATGACCTTGATGTTGGTCAAGTCCGAAAAAAATCTCCAAAACACGTGCAGAACTTTGGAAAACGTAAAAATTTGCAAATTTTTTTTTGCCGTGATATTTCTTCCTACCGCGCATTCAGTGATTCTCAAAAAAAAATCATTGTCGGAACTGAAACTAGAAACTTGAAGCTTTAACATCCTTTAATTTTTTGTGTCAATGTATGTTCACTTTCTGGTACTTACGATTCGCGGTCGGATGGATGGTTGTTTTTGGGGATAATACTTTTTTGCTTGATGAAAGTATATGAGAATGAATATAATAATACGAAGATAAATATATTTCCGCTTACTTTTATGAATTACAATTTATTTGGCATAGGGTCGGGTGTGAGTAAAGCGCAAACATTTTGCTAGAAGATAAATAAGTTGTATTTTAGATTTATTATAATTAAATTAACGTAAAAACTAATAAAATAAGCGGTCAGAGTGCGCGATACATTTTTCGGTACTAAAAGATAACTAATTAAAATAAATATGATAACTAATAACAATAACTAATCAAATAAAAACTAATAGTAATCATTATTTAAAAAAAAAAGCGCTGAGCGTGAGGAACGATCCTGCGCCCCTACGGACCGAAGCCAGGAACGCTACCAACGGGACCATCTTATCACTTGTGTTAAAGATGCACTTTCTGGCAGTTACGATTGGCGGCCGGATTGATGATTGACTTGTTTTTGGAGATAATACTTTATCGCTTGATGAAAGTATGAGAATTAATATAATAATACGAAAATAAATATATTTTCACTTACTTTTCTGAATTATAATTTATTTGGCATAAGGACGGGTGTGAGTAAAGTGTAAACAATTTTTTAGAAGATAAATAAGTTGTAATTTAGATTTATTATTATATTTAAATTAACGTATAAACTAAAAAAATAAGCATTCAGAGTGCGCGATACATTTTTTTGTATACATTAATAACGCAGAGAATCAAGAGCTACACTGTAAAAAAAGATATGAAATTTACAATACATTTAAGATACAAAAGAATTGAATTTTACGAACTCAGTAGATGAAATTAAATTTGAAACACTTGTATCGTAAATTTAAAATAGTCACATGAAATTCTAACGTGGATATAGAATTTAATAGATGGAACATGGAATTTCAAAGACAAGTTTGTAAATTTGTGGAAAATGTATTGCCCGTGCCTTAAATTAAAGATTACAACAGTTGTATATTAATTCAAATATAAAAAACAGAGTATTGCAAATACAAAACGCGCTCAACCCACTTCGGCCGCTCGCGACGACCGATGGTCGCGCGTAGTTCGCGTAGCGTCCGAGGGACGGCGCATTGTTCCGCACTTTCCCATAGCCACTCGCAGCTTCGGTCGGGCATATAACCCGACCACCGGCTACGATCGTCCTGGAAAAAACAGACGCGTTTGCAACTCGTACGCGCGTCGGAGAGTGTAACAAATTCGTTACCTCTCCATATCCACGGCAGAGTCGCAGTTCTTGAGCTCGCCTTTTCCGGAAGGAAATTATTTTTCCATTTTTTACGCCGCCAGGTGTTGAAGAAAGAAATTTCACAAAAATCACCTTTTTTTTATCTTTAGCTCCCGTCGAGGAGGATAAATACGAGTCACATTTTCAGTGGGCTTAATTATTAATTTCTGAAATAAACTTAATACTTAGGATCAGTAATTTTAATACACACCCGTATGTTGATATTAGCAAATGGTTCTTGAATTTAATATACACTCGTATATTGATATCACCAAATGGTTCTTAATTTCAATATACTTGGATGTGAATATTTCTTTACACGTGCATTATTTTTCAAACGCACAAGTATATTAATATTACGGAGCTACACTTTCATTTTTCAAATAACCTGTTTTGGATTTTCAAAGTCGTATCTGAAATTTCATAAGCGGTATCCGCATAAAAACTTCCTATACTTGTGTATTAATTTTCATACAGAAATTTTTTACAGTGTAAATAAGCATTGAAATCATCCAAAAGCCTCGCGCGTGCCGTCGCGTGACGTCACGCGCGGGCCGTGCTCAGATTGCTTTTTCCCTCGAAGCCAAGAAGACTAGAGGGCTAAGGAGTACGAACGCCTACGGCGATCACGATCCAAAAGCGTCCACGGAAATCCAGTTATTAGTGGTTGGTGGTTTCACCGCGTGCGTCGGTGCTCATCACCGAACCGAAATGAACTGAGCGGCAAGAACGCAGCCGACGCTGTCCGCCATCGATGATTCCCGCTTGTCGTCCATTTTGGAATAAAGTGTGTGCGGACCACGTGTATTTGCGACTAATAAATTTTGCGAATTGTGTTAGATTCAAGGTATTTCTTTCACGAACCCGCATATTTAACCACTGATTGTCGTCTATAATCAAGTAAAAATACATCCCAGTATACTCGTAAAATTTCAAGCCTAGTTACCGAAAAAATTACGACTCTAAAAATCGTCTCATTTGTACAGCGCTTTATGGAGACGACAGCCTGGCCAAATTTTTATCCAACAATTTATACACTAAATAACTCTAGATGCCTGATACAAACGGCTCAGGCGTGGAAAAAATCTAGATTCCGTAACAACAATAAAAACAATTCAAAAAATGTGACCAGCAGAATTTTCGTACTCGCGACTTTTCAGAAAAAATGTAAAAATGTCTGAATCTACTAAATGTGCGTGAAGTTTTTTTTCCAGTTTATCGTTGAGTATAATAGTTTATTGTGACTTATTTTTATTAAGCGCTACTGTAATTCACCAATGATTCAGAAGAGCCCTCCTTATGCCCCTACAAAATACGTTCCTCCGTGAAGGAAATACCTTAATAAAAAATAATTGTATCGTTATATCATATATTTAATATATACATTGGCTTAATTTCTGTATTTCATTTTTATTCGTTATCTGTACAGCGTATCATGCTGTGTGTTCATTTGTAAAAGTTTTGTTTGTATTCAAAATTCTTTTGAATTTTCTTGTGTCGATAAATAAATTGTTTGTTGCTGCTTCCGCAACGAAAAAAATCATATTGACTAATTTTCCGTATTTTGTAATTATTCTCCAAAACAATCTATATAAGAATTTTATCTATATAGGAATTGCCATCACCAACTGGTTTCACAACTAATTTGATCAAATTACCCCTCCATATGAAGAAGCAAAGGGTGCTTTTCGCATACCGTACGGCACTGTTTTTACCATTAATTTGATCAAATTATCGCTGCATATGAAGTAGCAAAGGGTGCTTTCTGCATATTGTACGGCACTGGTTCGTTCCTGTTCAATTCGGTTCGGTGAAGAGCAGCGCCACCCTTCCCATCTGGATTTCCATGGACGTTTCTTCAACACTGCGTTCGTACTCCTTACCTAGTCTTCTTGCTCGAAGCCTTCGTTCGGCTTGGCCGCACATGAACGTGCTCGGCATGTCTATGTGTTGGTGTAGTTGCCGAAGGCGCGGTCGGGACAGTTCGACGGCACTCGGCTCTTTCCGAAGATGTCGAGCGTCGCTCGCTCACGGACACGTGCTACTACTATGATTGTGTGGTGGGCGCGTGAGGGACTAGAGAGAGGGTAACTTTCGCGCGCGATCTGGCTGCACTGCTCGGTTGCTGTTTACAGCACGTTCGTGGATCTAAGTGTTGCGTCTACCTCTCCTATTTTGCTGTCTTTCTCATCGTTGCAAACTCATAATAGCAACTCATAATTATTGAAATTAAGCGGTCGACAAACTAAATAAACCAACTAAGAAAATAAAAACAGAACACAAACGTAATCTTGACTGTCGTGGATTGGAAATATGTTTCAAAAGGGTATTCAGTAAATTTATTTTTTCACCCATGCGAATGAAAGTTTGAAAAAAATGCCCTATGCAAACAATATTACTCTTTATATGGCTTGTAAATGCAACTGCACTGGAGAAAAAAAGGAATTTGTCAAAAAATTGCAGTTGTATTTGCAAGAAAAATGACTTTTAAATTATGCTCCAGTTTATGCTTATTACTCCAGCGAGAATGAAGCGTTAAGGTTATGTTTCTCATGCATGAAAAAAGAAACTGAAGGCCTCATGATGATTGATTGGGAGCAATATTGAAAATAATTCTACCTTGGGCTTTGAAGAAAACAATTTCGTGAAGATCTTCTCAATATTACAAAACAAAATAATATTAAAAATGAGCCTTAAAGCGGAGCACAAGGTAACGTAAATGTCCCAATTATTGAACAGCTAAGGATCTGGGCGATTGAATTCGGTGAGAAAAAATATAAAATTGAGAAAAAACCATCGATTTCATGTTCAAATGATACTTTGATACTTTTACTTTCGAAAAATCACCCTTTAAATTATTTTTAAATGATTTCAAATGAAAAAAATGAATAACAATGTGAAGCATGCAAATGTCCCAATTATTGAACACTGCAAATGCCTATGTCCCTAATATTGAACAGGCATGTCCCAGTTATTAAACACTCTCGAGAATTCTCTTTCCCACTTGAAATTTTGTCCCTGAAATATCGGAGAACAAAAAATATTGAACATTACATTCGTATTTTTAGGTTACATTTAGGTTATATTCTCTTTTTAATTTTCTTTATATGTTTATTGCACGAAAATACAAATAAAAAATATATTTGACGATCTTAGAGGTATTATTAAAAGAATAAAGGTAAGTTTATTCAGGAACTTAGAGTTTTTGTTTGAATAAATCCGATTCGCACGATCTGTCGCGCGTTAGCTGTCTCGATGTTTTGATGGGTTTAATGACGCCATCTTGGAGAATTTAAGTGTTCAATAATTGGGACACACTGCATTTTCTATGTCCCAATGATCGAACACCGTATTTTTTAACAAATAATTAATTTAAAACATTTTTTTTAAATTGTTATTTGTAAGAAATTTTCTGAGGAATCTAAAACGACTTTAATTTTTGAGATGCGAGAGTTTTTGAATTTTTTATCTCCTTACTCATGAAGCGGCGCGTCTTAGCAAAAACGATAAGCAGTTACCACGAGACCTCAAATCGGGTCACCGTGGCTGATTAAATAATTGTTTTCTCTATTAATCAAAATTTTTTTTGCACTAGTAAGGTAACATTTCGATAGGTAAAAGTTCCATACATGTAATGAAATTTTTATAAATAAGTAAATGCATGCAGGTGAATGAGAAATAATAAAAATACAAGATAGTGTTCAATAATTGGGACCTGTTCAATAATTGGGACATTTACCTTACATCGAAATAAAGCTCTTTTATTATTTGTGCGCATGCGTTAAGTTTGGACTATTATAATTATTTGAGACGTTATCGACAAGAGAGCTGCTAGTGGCACGATCTGGAACTACGTATTGGCCTATGCTGTATCCACTCCTTCTCTCTAGTCTCCCTGCTAGTGACGACTAGTGAACTAGTGAACTCTCTTCGATAAGCCTACCCCTTCTACTGGAGTTTCCAGACCTGTATGTCAGACCGTGGTTATGCGTCGCGGACTTGTGCGCACTGCGTTCCCGCTACCTCCGCTGTGGGGCACTCGCGGCTGTGATGCGCGGATAGGTGGCTCGCGGGCCGTTAGTCGAGACGAAACCACCGCGTCTCAGTCTCTCGGAGTCCTCTCGCCTGTCCTGGCGATTCATCATCCGCGTAAACAGTTACGCCTTTACGCGAATCTCTCGGGGCACTTTTGGCCTCGTACACTCTCGACACGCGGTTTCGATCTATCGGGAATACGCGCGCGAGGGGATTGAACGACAAACTCGTGAAAAAGCCCGACGAGAATTATCAAGTTCCGGCTTTCGGCGATATTGGCTGTTGGTCACACGATCCCCTCTCGCGTACTCGCGAGTGCCTTCCTACACCTCCTTCCCCCTCGCCAACGAAACGATCAGTATCGTGAGCAGCGCGCGCGCGCTGACGTTGAAAACGCGTTATGTTTTTGTTTCTTCCGTAGCCTCGAGGCGACAAGATTATTACTTTTCGTAATTGAATTTAGCAAGCCACGTAAGCGATTCTCCCGTATCGTCAAATTGAGCCTCTTACCGCGCTGCTTGCTTCGCGAGTGTGCCCGCGAGTTTTGCCGCGAGAGGACGGACACGCAGCTACCGGCGAGTCGAGAGGAACGGCGATCGAGCGGTGGTACATGTTATATATATATTTATGTGTATATATATATATAAATATATATATATATATATAAATATATATATATATATATAAATATATATATATATATAAATATATATATATCCGTAGATGTAGATACGTGTAGAGAAAAGCGTCTCGGAGCGCGAGAGAGAGCATTTATCGTGTCGTTTAGATATTGGCCTTTGAAGATATATATACTCACGAGGAAACGACTCCCGGTTGTGCGGTCGCGGGACCCCGCCGGTTCGCGTATGGAAATAACGCTCACTGTCAATCGACACGATGCGAAGCTCGCATCGTCCGAACGCAATGACAATTCATTTTGATGATCCGAATTTTTTTCCCTTGTAGCTCTTCAACTAGCCGAAGCTACTTGAAAAGATGAAATGTTTTTCAGTATCATAGAGCTGCCAGCAATATTGACAAAAATTCTCGATGCTAATCAAAATTCGGAAGAAAAATAAACTTCGTTGCAGTGAAAGTTAATATTTTTGAATTTTTTGAATTTCGGCACATTTTGTCTACTATCCCTCAACCATTTTTCGAGATTATTATTTAGCGATCTACAATATGAGTCTATGAAGTGTAAAACTATAAAATCTAAAAAAAACTAAATATAGGTCTATGATAAAAATGGAACGTAAAAAAAAAGAAGTTTTGTTGCGTTCCAACGATGGAAACTCCAGCAGCAACGAGCTTGACCGTGATTAGTCCCTGATAACGATAAATTGGTACGCGTGCCGGGCTGTAGACGAATGAAAAGGCGATCGCTGTTGTTTTCGTTCGGGTGAGTGACGCAGAGTGCGATGGTCGTTGCTTTTCGGCCGCTTCTGACGTTTCCGCATGTGCGCCGCAACCGGCTTTTCTCTCGTGTATATTTTTTTCTTCTCGTCACGATGCGATCCGTCGGTCGAGCGTTCAAAGTGCAATCGCTCGTTTTTTTTCTTCTCTTCGCTTGCCTCGCTCTCTCTTGTGGTCTCGCGCCTCGCGGCGTGTCGGGCGGCGAGGGCTCGCTTTGCGAATGCGGCGAGGAGACTAATTTTTTTGAGAGTTGCGGTGGTGCACGATCGCGCGTTACGGCCGCCCGAGACTCGGTGGGCGCGAAGAGAGCGCGCGCGATGGGCAATTTCATTGGTTGCGGTTCCCGGTACGATTATCGAAGCTGCACAAATAGCAGAGATGGGCGGAAAAAACGTTAATACGCTATCGATAATTAAAGAAGTTAACATTATGCTTAACGATTTAATTTTTGAGTTAAATTAAAAAACTATTAAGGGTTTTATTAACTTTCGTTCATTTAAGTCCGATGCTTCGTCTACGCGAAGCGCGCTACGCTCATGCGCGCGAGCGCCGAATAAATGAAGTGCGCGGCGCAAGTGCAACTGAGATGAATGGCTATGCATAGTATAGGGTGCGTGTAAGCAGGAAACCTGTACTGCGTTCAACGAGAAAACGATACACATTAGTTCGTTCCTCCATTTGGTTTTCAAAAATTTACCTTCCTTACCTAGTCTACCCTACTAGACCCTATCATACTCTATATCTGCCTACTGTAGTACTAAAGGGTGTCTCAAAATGACCTGACATTGTAAATCGCGCGCCATTTTTCGTGTGGCGAACACAGAGTACTAATCTTGGACAACTGGCATCGGGAAGTATTGAGATTTAGTCATGGAGAATTACACCATCGAGCAATGCATCGAAATTCTTACTCGCTGCATTGTTACTCCATAGTTATTGCAGACAAAGTTTCATGGCCGTGTTAGCTCGCGTCGCGGAGATGTGAATTGGCCACCAAGATCGTGCGATTTGACGCCATTGGGGTTCTTTCTTTCGGGCTATCTCAAAGGCAAAGAGCGGGCCAATGATCCACAGACCATTCCGGAGCTCAAGAAAGTAATTGGACGCACCGTTAGGGGATCATCACAGTCTAACGGGTCGGAAAATAGCTGATTTTCGCGATTTTTTTTCGATGGTTAAAGTACAATAATCAGTCCGATTTTTTTTACATCAGATCAAAGTACTCATGGAGAACGGACTATACATTTTTAAACGTTTGTTTTTGACATTTTTTAACGGTTGCAAATTTCTTCGAAAAAAAAGAAGTCTTCACGGTGTACACTATTGTGGCCGTGAATATTATCTGAAACAACGCTTGAAATTTTGTTATGGAGATTTTTTAAATAAAAATTGACAAAATGGCGACGGTTCGGCGGTCCAACGATGCAACCTTCAATCCCATTTTTTCTGAGAAAGGTTCGAAAAATTCGAATGCCTCCCCAAAATTGAACAGCGTGTTTATAACCGTCTATATAATCGGATAACGCGAACGAAAAATCGATTTTTCGAACATTTTACACTGTGATGACCCCTTAATGAAACGAGAACTGTGACGACCCCTTAATTAAAAGCGTGAGCGTCTGCAAACAGGGACGAGGCGGCCATTTATCAGATATTGCGGTCCACACGTAACCTCTATGTTTGTACCTTACATTGAAATAAAAATATTCGTACTTTTTTAATACACAATACGTTTTAATAATAAATTTAAATGTCAGGTCATTTTGAGATACCCCATATGTACCCGCGCAGTTACAAAAAAGTATTTATGGATTAATCCGACTATGAAATCCTTTTTTAACTGATCAATTAAAAAAGATAAGTCCTAGGTAAAACATAATAAGAATAACCTACAATTTCATGTAGATTCGCGATCCCCAAAGTCTTGGCGCCTCTCGTGGCCTAAGGCAGAAGCTCCACTAGTATAGTGAACTTTGTCAAAATACATCAATAAGAATGAACGAAATTTAAAAAACGAACAATTACGCGAAATTCTGCCGTTTTGCAGGGCGCAAGACGGATAATAAACAGGAATTGTCGTTCCATAGGCCACCTAAAGATAACGTCTTTTAAAAATAGTGTTTGTTGGCTCTGAAAGTGACTCTCTTTAGGCCATCAAGGCAAGTTTGTAGTCACTCCACAAGATTTCTTTCCCCAAGTTTCGATCTTTATAAATAATTAATCGAGCAATATTGAACGTCATTTCTGTTATACACAATGTACAAATATAATTTCAGACGTCCCTGGGGAAAAGTATGCTGGGAAAAATAGAATCACCGGGGATACTGTGATATCTGTGGCCCCTAATTCTGACCACGCAACCTTCATATTTGACCCAAAATGACACTTGTTTCAAGAGTGGTAAAAATAGAAATTCTACCCTTAAGGGGGCGAAACGGGGGTGTTAAAAATTGTATGAGATAACATATTATTTTGTCCGATTTATACATGAATAAACTAAAAGACAAATAATTTAACATGTATTTCAGCAATTTCCAAAATTTAACCTTTAAGGGTGTTAAACGGGAATGTAAACGTTTGTATGACCAAACATATTTCTCGGCCAGCCTTACTTGAAACTTACCAAGTTGATTTTGTGAATAACACTATATGTTTTCCTCGCTGTTCGGTGAGTGTAGACAGCCAAGTTGTACTTTTAACCCCTCGACTTTGTTCGTTCGGGTTTGTTTGGGTTGGCATAAATACACCAAACAAATCAATGTTTAAGGGATGACACCACGCTAGCGGCAGAAAGTCAGGCCTAACTTTGACGATTGATTTTGGGAGTATGAAAAAAGTAATAGGATTTCTTATGAGAAGGTTTATTTAACACATATTAAAGTATAAAAAAAAGTTTATTATAATTTTCGTACAAAATGGCGGTGACAGAGTCCTTCTTGAAAATCATGTATTTTACAAATAGCTTGACGGGAGGACGGTTTTATCATAAAGTACAAGACTTGGACGAAAAAACGAAAAAATTATTTTTGGGTTTTTTTCTCAAAATTTTTTTTTTTATAAAA
The DNA here is from genome assembly GCA_951751655.1 of Ophion costatus. Lineage (NCBI taxonomy): Eukaryota > Metazoa > Arthropoda > Insecta > Hymenoptera > Ichneumonidae > Ophion > Ophion costatus. The sequence goes on from OX632358.1 coordinate 18,888,385, forward strand.
AAAAATGGTGCACTCTGGAGGAAATAAATCGATTTTTCGCTCAAAAAATAAACAGTAAATTGTTTATAAAAAAAGTTTATAGTTAATTTTAAAAAACGGCTACGTACTCCCATAGATGATGTAATTGTAAAGCTACTATTAACATTTCAAATCGATCCCTGCAAAGGTGTTCGAGTAATCCGTCCTCCCAGTTTGAAAAAAGTGCACGGAGAAAAATACGACCTCAAATTCTAACACTCGTTGCCAGAATTCTAATATTCAGTGCTAAAAAATATAGCAGTTTACTGCCAGTTCGGAAATTCGAAGACGTGTTGTTATAGAAGTGTAAAAATGATTCTCACACCGTACAGTAAAAATGATGCGTGCATTTTACATTTGAAACTATTCTCGCATAGGCGCGAGTCCTATACGCTGTATAGTAAAAATAATGCGTGCTTTGTAAAATACCAACCTTTATTACACACTATATTTTCATATGGATTTTACTATACGTATAGCATGAATCTTCGTGTATGTATAGATTTCACTATACGCATAGCATTAATTTTCGGCGTATAGCGAAAAATATTACAAAGTTGATTAGTAAAATGTGACTCTTTATACCGTACTTTTTGTAAAATACTGGAAACTAATTGTTCCAATCACGTGGGCAAAATATTTTTTGAATACTACGAAAAATCACAATATGCCGAATAAAATGTATTATTTGTATCAGTTTACGTGCCATAGGTTAGGTTAAAATTTAAATTTCTTCATTATTACTATTCCATAATTACAATTTTTATCTTCCATTCAATACTTTTTCATATTTAAGCATATTTTTTTTTAGAAGCACAGTATTAATTCTTGAATTCCGAGGCCCCTGTTTTCTCCGTGTGGTTTCGAGAAAAACACGTTTAAAATAGCATCTTCACAATCTACCATGGACGTAAATCCAATAGCCAACTCGCAGGAAATCAAAATCGAACTAATTGTTTACGTTTCGTCCTATACATTGACCGACCATATTGAAATATCGCTGCGCCGCCTCCACGACGTGTAAATCGCGAATCATTAAGGAGGTACGATCACTTCCACGAGGTCAAAAAAGAGGCTAAATTTATTTTACCCACAGCTGCTCTGATTGATATTTTCTTATGTTGATTATTCGTATTACGATTATAATGTGCCAAATGTTGTGGCAAATGATGACTTTATTGCACGTGAAAAAATAAAAACTGAAAAATTAGATTGTCAACGACTCGGTAGTAATCTTCGTAATAATAATATTAACATATCCACCATAAAAACGGACTAAGAAGACCAAAAAAATCAGCCGGAAACTTATTAAAATAGGCTTGAATTACCTCAGCGGAATTAACACGATAGGCCGAATATAATTATACATATTATTGATACGTGATAAATGATAAAACTCCATAAATTGTTGTTTGCATATTTTGTGGCGGCTTCTATTCAAATGAATTTCAAAACAAAGCTGGGTTATGTTCGCCAAACGCATCAGCTGTTACTCGCGACGTTGCTAAGTCTGTGGGTGCTATTTCGTCGTTCTGACCATTCTCAACCGGAAATTGAAACTTTCTTGTAACGTAGTGCTTCAACTACACGGTGAAGATTGATTTTCTTATTTTTTATAATATCGATTATATCTAATCTATCGAATGTCAGTTTTCCAACGGGTTTGTTTGGATACGCGAGCAGGAATACCACGATCACGGCACTTCCGGTTGACCGTCTCCGTAAGACGACTTGTTTCGGCAACTCAAAGTGCTCGACTTTGCAGCTTTATTGCGAAAAAACTAAAGGGTCAAAATAGCTCAAATTTTGGCAATATGCTTATAAAGTATTCGTCGGAATCATATAAAAACGTCTAATCCGAAAGTTGGATGCGTAGTAATGATCGTACCTCCTTGTCTCCACCAGATACCTAACTTGCGTTAAATGTTCAACAAAGTAATCCTTTAACGATTAACGAAGTTAATTTTTGGATTAACTTTGCCCACCCTCGACGATCGGCGCAACGAGTACGACACTTCGAACAAGCCATTTGCGCGTCTCACACGCGAATAGGAAAATCCGATTTCTCGCGCTCTCGTTGTCACACGGTTGAGGACGAAGCGCAGCGGCCGGCACAAACCGTCTCTCGTGCAAAAAAATCCCCCCCCCCCCCCCTCTCTAGCTCTCTTTCTCTATAGACTCGTTTTATTTTTGTCGTTCCAGCGGGGCGCGCGCTCCCGTGGAGAGCCGCGTGTTTACACATACGCGTAGTATTCGATCGCAGGCGTACAGGAAAATTCGCCGTATCGATTCCCAACACACACGCACACCGATCTCGATTCTATGTGCGGATCTTTGTGTTTTCGGATTATTTTGCACGCGTGAGAGCGCGGTAGCGATGAGGAAGGTTGGATCATCGGTGTGAGGAAGAATAAGCAGAAGGCGGATAGCTGGGCGTCTTTCGCCGCTCGTCGACGAAGCGAGAAAGAGCAGAAGAGAGCGCACGGGGGTCAGAATGGCCGAGATACTCGGATCGGCGAGCTTTCTTCACCTCGGCGATATCGTCAGCCTGTACGCCGAGGGAAATGTCTCGGGATTTTTATCGACACTGGGGTTAGTAGCCGTCTTTATCCCCTACATACGCGTTTACGTTACTCTCGCCACGCGGGTGCCGCCTGGCAATGACTATTTCGCTCCAACGGGTACTCATCGTCTCGTAAAAAAAAAATAATGGAAGAAGAAAGAAAAAACGATCGACCGTTTCGTCCTTCACACGGCCGCGAGGGGTCGCGCGCGCGGCTCCGAGAATAATTATTTTTCTCCCACCAGCCCCCTCCTTCCCCCCTATGTATACGATACGTGATTTTATTCGATATTCTTAGGAAGCAGCTATGATACACACGGAAATTCGCGGACGTCTCGTTCGCTCGAAATTTAACGCGAGCAGGCGACGATTCGTCGCGCACGTTTCGAGTTTCCGAGTCTTGGATTACCCGTCGCTTCTATCGGGATCGCGTTTCTCCCGAAGAAACTCGGGACTTCGCTCCTCGTGGCAAAATTTGCCTCGAAATGTGCCGAGGGGTTAGGCTGCTGTGGCGATGCGAAAATCGGGTTATTTGTAAATATGTATTTTGAAGGAACAAGTAGGATGATCGAAATATCGTTTGGACAGCTATTTGTATGTACGTTAACGCGTTATCCAACTTGTAGCGCAAAAAAAGGCCTTTTCCATGAATTTTTTTAAAGAACTTTCAGTGATTTTTTTATTGAAAAATATTACATTGTTTAGTGGCAAATAGCCGTCAATGAAATATTGTTTTTATATACACGGTTTGCGGTGACCAACATTGTGGCGAAGTGGATAATCTGAAAAAAAATGCGGATGGATTTAGTCAAATATAAGTATAAACTAGTCTTTAATCGAAGGATTTTAAAAAATATTCATTTTTCATAAAATGGCGGACAGTCAAAGTTAACGATTCGATTTCAACGAAAAAAAACGACAGTTTTTTGGCTATAAAACGGCCATTTTTTTTCGAAAAAAAAATCGAACGATTAAAGACTACATTTTTATGTATTAAATAAGCCTGCAAAATTTCAAGATGATCGGTTCATTAGTGTTCGAGTAATCTTGGTCACTGACTTCAGAAATGCCATTTTGAGAACAACGCGTTTAAAGTTTCAATTTCAGTTCTTCAATTCACGGATTCTTCTCTTCCAACGCTCATATCTCAGTCAATTTTGGTCGGATCGACTTGAAATTTTCAGGACATATTCTCAGATACTTATACTTCAAAAAAATGCAATGAAAAAAAATCGATTTTTTCAAAATCGCAAGTGGGGGTAACCCCTTAAGGGGTTTTCTGACTTTAGGCCCTAAAAAAGGCTATTGTCATGAATTTTTTTGATCGGTTTATATTATAGATATTCATATAAAAGTGGTTAATAAATACTTAATAAATACATTTTAAAAAATGTATTACTTTAAGCCACTATTTATGGACGAAAAAGGCAGTCAAAAAAATATCTTAAAAAATTGTAGGTCTGCGCTGTTGATGAAATCTCGGAGATGCATCATCCGAAACGAAAAAATCAAACGGTTTTAGATTCGGTATGTTAATGGCTATAGCGCATATCGTACGATTTTTTATTTATTTTTTTAATTCAACTTAATTTAATTCAATTTAATTTCGATTTTTAATTCAACATTTTAGAAAATGCCGTTTTCTTCCAAATGAATATATACCCCGGAAACTAGAAGTAACTGAAAAAAATGTCTCTACATAAAAGTTGTAGTTTTGTGCTAGCTTTCGAGCGGACGACTTGAAATAACTTCTACGTTTCGGCAACGCCGATTTCTCACCAAAAAAAGGGAAAATTGTTTTTTTTAATTAAAAAACAGTCGTTTTTTTGGCTGAAAAAATTACAGAGTTTTCCAGTATGTCTGACGATATCGCCAAAAAATCGCCAGAGTGGCACGGAGCGAGGTTCCGGTATAAAAAAAATAATTTTTGTGGTTTCATTTTTTTTTACCCTAGAACCTCGATCCGTGCCACTCTGGCGATTTTTTTGCGATATCGTCAGACATACTGGAAGAATGTAATTTTTTCAGCCAAAAAAATAGCCGTTTTTGAATAAAAAAATTATTTCCCCCTTTTTTGGTAAAAAAAATCAGCGTTACCGGAACGCAAAAATTATTTCAAGTCGTCCGCTCGAAAGCTAACACAAAACTACAACTTTTATGTACAGACATTTTTTTCAGTTACTTCTAGTTTCCGAGATATATTCATTTGGAAAAAACGGCATTTTATAAAATGTTGAATTGAAAAATCTGAAAAAATTCACATACAAGGCCTTTTAGTAGTACTTCGATATAACCAATTATGGGGCAGATCTGAGATGGTCGGAAAAAAGTGGCTGTATTGACGGAGCATCCCTCATATGCGAAAATAGCAAAATGGCGGACATTTTTCGAAAAAACAAAAAACGTGTTTTTTTACTACCGTTTTCGGCAAAAAACATAGTAAATATCAAAATTTAAAGAAATCCTTGATGTGCGCTATATATGCGCACATAGTTATGAAGCTATAGTTGTGAAGAATATGTGGTTAAAATTTCATAAGGATCGGTCCCGTAGTTTCGAAGATTTTATTAACTAGCCGTCGAAAAACGTTGATTCGAGAAAAACGCGTTTGACGTTTGTTTGGGTTACATAAATAAATAAATCAATTATATGCATCAGGTGTAGAAGTATGAAACCGGAATTTCTCCATAGATGGCGCTAGCCATCAGTTTAGGGACCGTAAGACCGCTTCTGCAGCGCCATCATCTCCCTCTAACAGCTGACGAATATTTTTAACACACAACAACCCAAGTTCCCTAAACCGGCATATTTTTCTATAACCTTAAACATATCGAGTTTTGTGCCTACGAACTATGATTTGCTGACAGCATTGGTTTTCTTTTATCATTTGGAGACAACTGCTGCAGAATCGCATCGAATGCATGTCGAAGCTTACGGTGAACATGCTCTTGGTAAAACACAGTGTTTCGAGGGAGTCAAATATTCGAAAGTGGCGATTTTGACGTGAGAAACGAAGAGCGTGGGAAACCACCGAAAAAGTTCGCAGACAACGAATTGCAAGCCTTATTGGATGAAGATGATACTCAAAGTCAACAAGAACTCACGGATCAATTGAATGTGACGCAGAAAGCCGTCTCCATTCGTTTTTATCATTTTCACAATAATAGACGGGTCATTTTGACAAAAAAAAATTCGGTTTCGAACTTCTACACATGATGTTTCGAAAGTGTATTAAGTGTAACAACTTTTATGTCAATATCTATAATATAAACCTATCGAAACATTCATGAAAATAGCCTTTCTTTGGCTTCTAAAGTGGGAAGACCCCTTAAGGTTTTCGTCTACCAAATTTCATCGACAAATATTAATAATTGATGGAGGTGTAAACAATCGTGTGAAGGGCCTTCGAACGTGAGGGGCTCAACGGTGTGGTTGATTTTGGCCAGCCGGTTGATTAGAAACGACAAAAAAAAGTTTTTTTCTTCTTGAAATAGATAATATTGGTTAAGACTTGATCGAGCGTCATTGTTATCGTTTATCAGTCAGAAAAATATATTTTATTTTTTTGGACAAATAATGACATTGTTAGTGATGTTATGTAATGACATTGTTGTTAATGTTGTTGTACTAACGAAGAGAAGAAGTTATATGAAGAAAAACGCCGGTCAAGACTAAACGACTATTACAATGAATGAGTGTACCAAATTTCAAGGCAATTCGTTCATTAGATGTCGAGAAATCGCGTATAGCGTTTTGAAAAAAAATAGTTTCGAGAAAGACGCGTTTAAGGGGGGAAATACATTTAGGCGAAGAAAAAATTGCTGATTTTCATGATTTTTTTTACAGTAAAGATTTTACCATTTTTTACCATTCACCATTTTTTAGAGTTAGGGTGTTTTGTTACTACTTTTGAGTGTCATATGCTATTTTTCTTTATGAATCTTCAAAAATGGCGGAGGTATAGCACGGTTTTCTAAAACGCCTGATGCACGGTTGACAACGGACACCCGACAGACGTGACCGTGGTAGTTTCCAATCGTGTAGATAGCGGTTTGCGATCGAATTTCGGTTGAGTGAACCGAAATGTGGTCGCAAACCGCTGTCTACACGCTTGGAAATTATCCAGCTCACCATCGTCGGCTGCCAACGGTGTATCAGGCGTTTAATTTTTTTAAAGAAAATACAAAACTTTTTTAATCGATCAATATACCATCTTAAAGAACACATCTTGAAGAACTTCCAGTAATTTTTTTATTGAAAAATATTACATTGTTTAGTGGCAAGTGGCCGTCAATGAAATAATTTTTCTATATACACGGTTTGCGGTGACCAACATTGCGGCGAAGTGGAACATCTGAAAAAAAATGCGGATGGATTTAGTCAAATATAAGTATAAACTAGTCTTTAATCGAAGGATTTTAAAAAATATTCATTTTTCACAAAATGGCGGTCAGTCAAAGTTAATGGTTCGATTTTAACGAAAAAAACGGCCGTTTTTTGGCTATAAAACGGCAATTTTTTTTTCGAAAAAAAAAAATCGAACGATTAAAGACTACATTTTTATGTATTAAATAAGCCTGCAAAATTTCAAGAAGATCGGTTCATTAGTGTTCGAGTAATCTTGGTCACCGACTCCAGAAATGCCATTTTGAGAAAAAACGCGTTTAAAGTTTCAATTTCAGTTCTCCAATTCACGGATTCTTCTCTTTCAACGCTCATATCTTAGTCAATTTTGTTCGGATCGACGTGAAATTTTCAGGACATATTCTCAGATACTTATACTTCAAAAAAATGCAGTAAAAAAATCGATTTTTTCAAAATCGCAATTGGGGGTCATCCCTTAAAATAGTAATCAAGTTTGTTTTACAAAAGTGGTTACACAGACTTTTTATATTATATTTCAACTTGACATGTAAAAATTTTCGAAGAAAAATATTGACTATTTATAACAATATCGCCATTTTTGTCGGACCCCCTTCGTCATGTAGTGCTTTGCGGTGACCATCATAACATTTTACTGGATCATCTGAAATCAAAAAACCAAAAAAAATCATCAGTTTTATAATAAATCTAGTTCTCAATCGAACCTTTTTTTTCCAAAAATTAACAAAATGGCGGCTTTCGACAGATAACTTTCGATTTTCGACAAAAAAATCGCTTGTTTATTATTTTTAAAATAGAAATTTTCAATAGAAATGAAAATCCTTCGATTGAGAACTAATTTTTAATGCTATCAATAAGCACGCCAAATTTCATCAAAATCCATCGAGTGGTTTTTGAGTTATAGTGGTCACCGGCTTGAAAAACATAGGTTCGAGAAGGAAATTCAAGAAACATTTTCGAAATATCAAACTTCAAGGAAACGTAAAAAAAATCGACTTTTTGAAAGTTCTGACTGCAACTCACCCCTCAAACACGTTGCGCCGGATGTTGCCAGACTCCGTGACACGTAGCGTCCGCGGCATTAAACTGAGAAAAAAAACCAACAAAGATTTTTCTTTCATTAACCCTCACACGCAGTATACGAACCAAGAAAAAGTGAGAAATGTTGAAAATCTGTGAAATGGCACGCTTCGAAACAAGACGATTGAATTCTGCAAAAATGGCTATATTTTGCAATAAAAAATACTGTTTTTTTCATTTTCAACAACATTTAGGGTCATTTTTTCGATAATAAGATTAGAAAGATTTGTACCGAAGTTCATCAGAATCGGTCGATTAGTTTTTTCGCTACACGTCACGCCGGTTAGAATATACAGTTTAGAAGACCGTGCCATACCTCCGCCATTTTCAAAGCTTAATTTAAAAAAATACGATCTAACAGCCAAAAGTAGTACTACTACATACTCTAAGTGTCAAAAATGGTGAATAAATCTTGACTTTGTGAAAGAAAGGAAAAAGGAGGTGGGAATGGAAGACTATTGGGATAAAGGAAGAAGAAGGGGAGACATCAGGGAAATGTTGTCTAGAATGACGTGCGGGAGTGTGGGGATAGAAGCAGAAAAGGGCTTCAAAGACACAAGGTGTAGAGTATGCCGGAAAGCGGAGGAAACTCTGGCACATATTTGGGAGTGTGAGGAGGCCAAGAAAATGATGGATGAGCAGGTCCATAGAAAATTTGAAGAGTGGAAAAGTAGCAAAGAAGGGAAGCAAATGGAGGGTGGAGGAAGGCACTAGAGGGAAAAGATTTAGTAGAAGAGATGTGTGAGGTTCCTATAGGCAATTTGAGAATATGGCGAGGAAAAAGGGGTCGGGGGGGGGGGGCAGAGAAAAGGAAAGCGAAAGAAGGCAAGAAAGCGATGATAATAGGATTAATGTTTTTGATGATTCGTGATAAGAAGCATTGTAAAGCAAGAAAGAAAGAAAGGAGGAAATGTGAAAAGCCCGCAAGGATGTACATGAAATGAAATATTCTATTACGCTTTCCTTAAGAAAAAAATCATGAAAAAACAGCAATTTTTTTCCACGTCTAAAGGTATCTATCTACCCCCTTAAAATAGACGATATCGGTTAAGACTTGACCGAGGTTTTTTTTCGTTATCGTGTTTCAGCGACAAAAAATGTTTGAATATTTTTTCGATTTTTTGAGGAAAAAGGGTATTATTGTCAATCACTAATGAAGAAAAAAAATTGTTAGCAAGACAAACGGCGGTCAAGCCGAAACTGTAATTCTTTAGATAAGTGATTTTTCCGAAAAAATATCCCATTTTTCCTATAAAATATTATTTATTGGATTATAAATGATGATAGTCAGTCGGGGGAAGCTGTAATTTTTTTGGACCGAAAAAACGTTAAAAATAGTTTCTTCAAAACTCCAGAACTCCTTATGGGGGGGGGGGGGATGAATTTCAGTTTCTCCGACAGAATATCATTTATAACCAAACGAATGAGAAAATAGCAAAAGATCATTTCAGGCTTATTTTTCGGAAAAGTCACTTATCTCAAGAATTGTTGTCGAAACTACTATTACACTGAATTACCAAATTTTAAGTAAATTCGTTCATTGGATGTCGAAAAATCGTGTACAGCGTTTTCAAAAATATAGTTTCGAGAAAAACGCGTTTCAGGAGCTTCGGGACAATTGACAAAATATTACCATTTGAATTAAATTTATACAGCAAATTTTTCAATACACACATACACAATTTTTCAATCGATCGTCTAAACCGTGTCCATAAAACTTATAATTGGAAAATAACTTTTCAACAGAGGGAGATGCCTACGCCTATCGCTGAATGGCAGTTTTACGCATGAAAAATTGTGAAACGATGTTTAAGATGTTACGCGAAACCGTCAAGTCACTCAGTACGTTATGACAATTTTGTTATCAGTGTCATAACGTACGCCTTATGGTATCCGATCATAGGCATCTCACTATGTTAAAAAGTATTTTTTTGATTGCAACTTTTATAGAAACGGTGTAAACGATCGATGTAATATTTGGAGTGTACATTCAGCATAGGACAAACACTTTACTGCATAAGTTTGAAGCAAATGGTTCGAACATTTCGTCATTTGTCCCGACACTCCTTAAGGGGTTAGGCCACAGTAACGGGTATAAAATCATGTGCGAACTTAACAATTTTTTTTTCGTATGAAAAAGTGATTCACTCTTGAAATTAATTACACACCATTTAGTATGAATATCAAGCTGTTAGGAAGAATATATATATATATATATATATATATTTTTTTTCGATGTACAGAATGGCCGACTATTAATGTTTCCTTTTGTTATTGTTTTTTTTTGCGCTCCGCGGGGTGACATTTAGCACCCACAATTTTTGACCTAGAACAAAGAACAAAAATTCTCGTCAATCTACATTAGAATACCTAGAGAAGAAATTAAAAAATTTATTGAGTTGAAGAAATTAAAAAATTATTGAGTTGAAGAAATGAAAAATTTATTGAGTTGAAGAAATTAAAAATTTATTGAAATTAAGGAATTTAAAAAATATTGTTTTACTCAAAAGTTGTAGATATTTGAACTTAAGAAATTAATTTTCAGCGAAAAATTTCGTATAAAACTGCTCATAAAATAAAAAGTTTTCGATTAATCAGAAATTCCGTGCGTACTACTCTGCGAAATGCAATTAGGAACATAACTTTTAAATTTGAAGTAAATCGAGTGAAAATTGTCGAAGTTATTTGTCACGCCAATTGGAAAAAAGGTAAAAGAAAATATTAGTAGTCGGTCATTTTGTACATCGAAAGAAAAAAAAATTTCCAACAGCTTCATATTCATACTAAATAGATGTGTAATTAATTTTATGAGTAAATGACTTTTTCATACGATGACGATGTGATAAAGTAATGTGGTGAGGCGCAAGGGTATAAAAGTGGAATAAATCTATCGTATCGTATCGACTTTTTCATACGAAAAAAAAAAAAATGGTAAATTCCCACATGATTTTATACCGGTTATTGTGGCCTAGCCCCTTAAAGTTCAACTAACGGTTGTATCGTTGTAATCATAAGTTTACCTTCACGGGTTACGTGGCTTTCGAAATTAAAAAACCATACTTTCTCTACTTAAAAAAACGTATAATATGTCGATTATTTTATTCAAAATGTGAAGCATATAAAAAAAGTAACATTTCAACAATATTAAAAAAAAAAATATTCTAGATATATTCTATTAGATTATAAAATATACATTCTACTAGATAATAGATTATCTAATAAAATTCTAATAAAATAAAATTCTAATAAAATATCTAACAAAATAATAGATTATCTAATAAAATTCTATTAGATAATAAAATATAAAAAGTTGGATTTTTCGACATTTTCAAACCCACGTAACCCCTTAAATCTGCGATTCCCGCACTATTAGCTAGATTTCTTCAACCTTTCTCTTCAATTGCAGTTGCCTCACGGGACGGAAGATTTTTTTAAATTCTCACAGTCGCCTAACCCCTTAAAGTGTTCAATGTAGGTATCCTTCGGCTTGAACAGCAGCTCGGGGATAAAAGAGCCGTATCGATTGTTCTTTGAGAACAAATGCGTGCACGCGGCCTGAGCTGCGAGAAAATTTCTATTTTTTATTCTTCGCCCGGTCTAGCGTAACGTTTCTCGTATAATACACGGGGGACGGGGGGCCTCAATCGATACAGTGCTAAAACGAATCGGTCGGAAATAACGCGATCGAGTATTTTTCAATACCGGAGCTTGGAAGATAATTGCAACGTCGCGTGTCGACGCTTATTACAATCGATGATTTTTCAGTCTCGTGGACGATCGATGCGTCGTTTGTCCCGAAGCGGGTGATTTGACGAATCCACCGAAAAAATTTCGAGGTACGTCTATGATGTTTGTCGATCGCCCCTTCCTGCATAAAACGCGATTCGTTATTTCGCTCGCGTTGTTTTTCAATTGCAGACTGCCTCTTCAAGATATGTCCGATGAACCGTTATTCCGCCCAGAAGCAATTTTGGAAAGCGGCTAAACAGAGCGCCAGTTCGAGCACCGACGCCGTGCTTCTCAAAAGACTTCACGTGAGTTTACCATTTGGCCGCTCAGAGCGGAATATACAGTGACCGACCAAAAAAAGAGACCACCACAAGAAATCAGAAAAAAATCGAAAAATTCAAGATCTTTATATTCGTATAATCTTTAATAGGGAAATTTTGTTATCCTTAAAAATATTTAACATGGTGATCGAAGAGATAATTGTTCTTTTCTTATTATAACAATGATTATAATTTATTATAACAATCGATATCTCTCGACACATTGACAAAAAAAAAAGAAACCGCTCTTCAATATTTAAATATAGCATGAACGTTTTCTTTTTTACGTTCTTCCAATTGTTCCACAGCTTTTATCCACACTCTAGTCCTTCTTCTCCGGTTGAACAACTCGAATTTGCTTTCGTCAGACCAAAGGACCTTTTCCAAAAAGCAATGGGCCGTTCGACAAATTTTTTTGCGAACTGCAAACGTTTAATTTTATTTCGTTTGCTGAAATAGGGCAGTTTTGCTGAAAATCGCCTATGCGGAAGATTTTCTTTAACTCGTATTGTTGCACGCGGATTTTTCTTTATTTCTCGCAAAGTGCGATATTTGTCCCGGTACGAACTCGCTCGTTTTCTTCCGCTTCCTTTTATGTCCACAACACAACCAGTCTGAGAAAACTTTTTCGACAGTTTTTGTACTTGAGTCTTGCTCTCTTCAAATTTTGTAGCAACTTTTCTTTGTGATAAACCAGCCCGAATATATTTTATAATCAATTTTCGTAAATCGATGGAAGTTTGTTTCTTGGTCATCGTAGCGCATGTACCGTAGTCGAGAAAGGACTTAACGCGTTGCCCCCACTTGTAGCGCAAAAAAAGGCCTTTTTCATGAATTTTTTTAAAGAAAACTACAAAACTTTTTTAATCGATCAATGTACCATCTTAAAGAACACATCTTGAAGAACTTTCAGTAATTTTTTTTATTGAAAAATATTACATTGTTTAGTGGCAAATGGCCGTCAATGAAATAATGTTTTTATATACACGGTTTGCGGTGACCAACATTGCGGCGAAGTGGATCATCTGAAAAAAAAATGCGGATGAATTTAGTCAATTATAAGTATAAACTAGTCTTTAATCGAAGGATTTTAAAAAATATTCATTTTTCACAAAATGGCGGACAGTCAAAGTTAATGGTTCGATTTTAACGAAAAAAAACGGCCGTTTTTTGGCTATAAAACGGCAATTTTTTTTCGAAAAAAAAAATCGAACGATTAAAGACTACATTTTTATGTATTAAATAAGCCTGCAAAAATTCAAGAAGATCGGTTCATTAGTGTTCGAGTAATCTTGGTCACCGACTTCAAAAATGCCATTTTGAGAAAAACGCGTTTAAAGTTTCAATTTCAGTTCGTCAATTCACGGATTCTTCTCTTTCAACGCTCATATCTCAGTCAATTTTTTTCGGATCGACTTGAAATTCTCAGGACATATTCTCAGATACTTATGCCTCAAAAAAAATGCAATAAAAAAATCGATTTTTTCAAAATCGCAAGTGGGGGTAACCCCTTAAGAATAAGCTTAAGCCCCTTAAGAATAAGCTAAAGAATAAGCTAATACTAGCTCGTAGAAAGTATCGTACGACGGCCAAGAACAAAACACAAAAATAGTAAACAGGCATATAACATACGAAACAACAAGCTACACCATTGGTGTTGATAGTGGTCTCTTTATTTTGACCTTGGCCAAAATGACATATTTACGAAAAACCATTGTGAATATAATATCGAAATGAAAGAGCGTACAAATGTTTTTCGCATATTAGTCCGATGTATAGTACATTTATAATAAACAAAGACAACGATAAGATTTTGCCAACTGTTTTCATAATATTGGAAATTTTTACTTGAGAAATGTAGTGGTCTCTTTTTTTTTGTCAGTCACTGTATAGTTCTATCGTGTAAAGAAAAAAAAGTCGACTTTTTTTATCGTTATAAATTTCTGTGCCGCCTCAAATACGCAACAACTTCTTAAGCATACATATACGTTTGCGCGGGTTGCAGCATGCGGCCGAGATCGAGAAGAAGCAGAACGAATCGGAGAACAAGAAGCTCCTCGGAAGCGTCGTTTCTTACGGCAACGTCGTTCAGGTGGGTGCGCAGAAGGCGCGTGTGCTCGATACGAGGCAATTATGCTCGTTCTGACAGGAGGGTATTTGACTGTTGTACGGAAATGATCTTAAATGATTAGTTATTTTTTTTTTATTATGCTCACGATATTTTTTTATCTTCGTGAATGTCAGTTATTACGATATAAATCGGCAATGAAATTTAAATACTCAACCAGCCGATCGTCTTCGAAACTTGTTGATGAAGATCGAAAAGAAAGAATGCATGATTACAAAGGTTTTAATCTGGGGTTATAAATCCGTTTACTATATATAAAAATCATACTGATTGGTCCAGACCACTCATTGATTGTATCTATCGAAAATGGTTTGCATTGGAAAAGAAAACGTTAATTTATCACGTGTAAATCAAATGGAGAATAAAAAAACCTCATGGGTCACCTGTTAGAATGAACCTACAGGCTGCTCCTTTTACGAGCTTCTGTTTCATTATCGAGTAATATTTCAAGGGGTGAGAGCCCGAATCGGGAAGTTTTTTTTTGAACCAGTCTAATATATATATATATATTCGGATTCTAGACCAAATATTAAAAATAAAAAAACAAGTTTAAAAGTTAAAATTTTTTCTTTTTAATATTTGGTCTAAAATCCGATAGATCCTGAGACACAAAACTCAACTGAGGATGATTCTCCGAGTTCTAGTCGAAAAAATGGTTAAAATAATATTGAAAAAATTCTGAAAAAATTGTTAAAATCATTTTAAAAAATTCTGAAAAAATCGTGGTTGATTAAAAATGAAAAAGCAAACAAATTTTCTCGATAGATTGTCCTAGACCCCATAATTTCCAAATGGAGCCCCCCACTCTTCAGAGTCCCGACCAAGAATTGTAGACATTTTTTTTTATTCTCAACAAATATTGGCTACTCCAGTGTTAACCTATGCAACTTTTTAACCAGTTAACATTTTCTCTGAAACCCCATAGTTATTGGACTACGCCTATGTTTCTAAAACATGTTTTTTTAGCTAAAAATGCAAAACTGGGGCGAAAAAAATCGTACGAAACTTTCTAAAAAAAGAAAATTTAGGTTTTGATACCCTCTTTAGGTTCTTTATGAAAAAAAAACGTGCGACGAAATTTGCCAGAAGTTATGCGGGCAGTTACAGACGTACAAAAAGCTGAAAAATAGCCGTTTTCCAAAAGGCGTACCGGGACCAAAAAAAATTGTAAAAAACTTTCGAATGAGGCAAAATGAAGGTAAATTTATCGTCTTTCAAACGCCACTTGGGAAATTTGATCGTCTTAATTTTTGAGTCCGCTATCTAACTTTTAGTGCGGCAAGAAATGTCGACTGGTGTACTCAAACTTTTGGCCGGCAGTGTCCATATATAATTCATCTATCCCCACTCCCCTTTGATATGCGTGCTGCAATAAAGACAGACCATTAGTTCAATCAAATAGAAAGATGGTGGTTGACTCTACGAAAATTCTATTTAATTAAAATTTAAATATATAAATATATTTAAATGAATATATTTAAAATGAGTAATTCCAACAATATAATGCAACAGGAAAGATTTGATTTCACGAAAAATCTCGTTAAGGTAGTCCTATCGACAGGCTTCAATTCATAGAATTTTCATAATTTTTTTTCGAGCTTCACTAAATATAGCAATAAACGTCTCCGTAAAATTTCAGGTCCGGTTATCGACCTTATCACAAAAAAAAATATAAAAATTGCGTACTTTTGTGGAGGAATTCCGAGACGACATATAAAAATCCAATTTCCGGTCGCTACAGAAGTGTATACAATAGTGAAAATCCGTCAGATTCTTAAAAATAATCAGATTTACATACTTAACACTTGTAGCAATCTAATGTTCTAAAAAAACGCTTATTGACCTAATTTTCATGTAATCCCAAGTTTGCTACGATAAAGAGACGCGACAGCAAGGCAACAGCTGACTGTAGTCGTAACCTCATCTCACTCATTCGAATTTCCGCACATATTTCATTTTTAACCGACATATTTCGCCGACACAAATTTTCCACGCTTTTTCACTAGTCGTGGCCCGCAGGAAGACTAGAGTAAAGAAGTAGACAATCCATAAGGAGCGAAAGACGGCCCCAAGATCCCGACTTATAAGTGACCGCAAGAGGCGCTGCGATCGCAATTCTTCGATGTATAGTAATACTTGTAGCTAAAGGTTCTAGGCATGCGCATGTAGTCGACGGAAAGCTAACC
Organism: Ophion costatus; assembly: GCA_951751655.1. NCBI lineage: Eukaryota > Metazoa > Arthropoda > Insecta > Hymenoptera > Ichneumonidae > Ophion > Ophion costatus. The sequence continues at coordinate 18,904,792 of OX632358.1, forward strand.
AAGAGAGTACATCTATTATGTGTACAACTTAGTTCGGTCAGTTCTCAAAAGATGGCTCTAGGTGCTATAAATGGTTGACGGCAACAGCTGATTTTTGCTGTATCGTGAAGTATCAACATCTCTTAACCAAATATCGTTTACAGACCTTTGAGTTTTGCGCATCAAGTCTAATTTTTACTGCGGTGAAAATGTCGAATTTCGTCCCAAACAAGCACCATTTGCGGGAAGTGTTGATTTTCTGTTTCAATTGGAAGAAAAGTGCAGCTGAAGCCCACCGAATGCTTGTGAAAGTTTCACGGGAGACTTCTACAGGCAACAATTGATCCGTTTAAAGCGAGCTATAGCCGAAAAACGTCCAGAATATGCGACCAGACACGAGTCCATAATCTTTCAACATGACAACGCTCGGCCTCACGTTGCTATTGTGGTTAAAAACTATTTGGAAACTAGCGGGTGGGAAATTCTGGCTCAGCCGCCTGATAGTCCAGACCTTGCCCCTTCCGGCTACCATTTGTTCCGATCGATGCAGAACGCTTTGACTGGAATACGCTTCTCGTCACAACAGGGTATCAAAAATTGGCTCGATTCATTTTTGGCTTCAAAAGATGAACGCTTCTTCCGCGACGGAATTCATAAATTACCAGAAAGATGGGGAAAAGTAGTGGCTAGCGATGGACAATATTTTGATTAATGTAATAATTCATTTTATCATTCAAATAAGTGAGTATTTCAAGCAAAAAAAAACGGACCGAATTAAGTTGCACACTCAATGCATATAAGTGAAAGCCGATTGCAACGCCACCTACAAACTCTTATTTTCCTTGATTTTGGAGCCACATCGCTAGCACACAGTGTCCACTCTTTTACTCTAGTCTCCCTGGTGGCCCGAATACAATGCTTTACATTTCCCTCACCTGACATTGTTTTGACAGATCGACGTTGAAAAGCATGGAGGTTAAACTCGCCGGAATGAGTAAAAAGAGACGGAGATAGAACCAATGTTGCCAAATGTCAAGCCTAGAAATATTACGCGAATCGTTGGAATAGCTATTTTTTATTTTTCTAATTAAATGTCAACATTCATTAAAGAGTTTACAAATGGAAAATTTTAGTTATAACAAATGATTTTTTTCACATATGTTAAAAATATCAATTGGAATACCAATTGGAACTGGGAATAGACGCGGTTAGTTAATATCAATAGAACTTTGTTGTCAGTGTGTCGTCTTCATTTCGACAGTTGCTTCACCTGAAGTCGAACAAGTACCTGACGGTGAACAAGCGGCTACCGGCTCTACTGGAGAAAAACGCGATGAGGGTGTACCTGGACGCGAACGGCAACGAGGGCTCCTGGCTCTACATAATGCCCTTTTACAAATTGCGGAGCGACGGAGACAGCGTGGTCGTCGGGGACAAGGTGATAATGGAGCCGGTGAACGCCGGCAGGCAGGGCCTCCACGTCGCCGCGAATTACGAACTCGCCGACAATCCCGGATGCAAGGAGGTCAACGTCGTAAATTCGTCGACATCCTGGAAGGTAACCCTCTTCATGGAGCACCGGGAGAATCAGGAGGAAATACTCAAGGGTGGCGACGTCGTGAGACTCTTTCACGCGGAGCAAGAGAAATTTTTGACGATGGACGAGTATCGCAAGAAGCAGCATGTGTTTCTGAGAACGACCGGGAGAACGAGCGCCACCGCGGCAACGAGTAGCAAAGCCCTCTGGGAAGTCGAGGTCGTTCAGCACGATCCTTGCCGCGGTGGAGCCGGCCACTGGAACTCCCTATTTCGTTTCAAGCATCTCGCGACCGGACAGTACCTGGCCGCTGAGATCGACACCGACGAGCCGCCCGAGCCGACCAAACCCAAACGAGGTTCCTTTTTTCCCTTATTTATTCGGTTTGCCGAATGTTGAACAAGTTCTCGCTGGTTTTTCTTTTTTCGTGAATATTGACCCCAGACGAGGCATCACACTTCTGGCGCTTTCTACCGAGCGTCTGGGGTCCGTGTGACCCCCACGCGTCTTCTTGGCTTACATCGCTTACTATAAACAGACATTGAGTTTGAATAGAATGAATATCTTCGATTTTTAACCCGCAATCCGTGAAGGTATTTGAGGCACCTTAATCCCGTGAACCTGGGTCGTTTTTGTTTTTGCACTACCAAACCAACAATTGTCGACGAAAAAAATCTGATAAAATTCATGATCGATCTTCAGACCGTACTTCTCAAGGGTAAATAGGGTACTTTTTCTTTTTTATTTTTAATGTATTTTTTCTGCCATTAAATATTAAGCGACCTGCGAAGAAAATGATTTCGGGCAGGACGAAAACGACCCAGGTTCACGGATTGAGGGGTAACGAGGAAGAGAATGGTGTGTATTAAAGTCAATTTTCAAAACCGAAAGTCGTGAAAAAGTACTTTAAACGAAAAAGGAAATGTATAAAATATGCAGAAATTACTTTTTTCAAGCAAAAAAGCTCATTTTTGTTATTCTAATCAACCGATCGATCAACCGATTTAAAAAAATCAAACGGGGGTTTGAAATATACACGATATGCTAGCAGAAAAGAATTATCAATTTCTGGAGATTCGGAAATGAGTGCAGTTAAGGATAATTCAGTGAAAGAATTTCTTTGCAAGTTGTATCGATGAAGAATTATTCGTATTCGTTCGAACCCGAAAAAGCCGTTTACTATTTCAGAAGCGTACTTTGAAATGAGCGTGGGGTCCATATGGCCCCCGCATGCTCCTTCTAGGGTTAAGAAGGCCGTCCCATGTGAAGGCTATTTTTTTCGCTTTTCTGAGAATCTTTTTTCATGAACCATTGAAAAACACTATTTTTGAATTTTTACCACACCTTTATTGAGGGATTATCACAGTGCAACGGGTCGAAAATTAGCCGATTCCCGCGATTTTTTTCCGATCGTTAAAGCACGCTGATCAACCAGATTTTTTTATGTCAGATCAAAGCGTTTATATCATCGAATAAGGCAAAAGAATCGATTTTCTGGAAATTTGACACTGTAATGATCCCTTAACATTTTCAGTCCCTCAGAATTTCATCAAACAGAAATAACGAGTTGAATCAACTTGACACCGTTCGGAAGACACTCGTGTGTAAAAAAAGTTGGTTGAAGGCTGGAGTGGGGGGACAAATGTCGAACGATCGATATGCAGATGGGCCAAAATGTCGAATTAAAAAATGACGAATGTTCGAATACAGATAGATCAATCTTACTAGAGTCAACTTGATATTCATACTAAATAGATGTGTAATTATTTTAATGAGTGAATCGCTTTTGAATACGAAAAAAAATTGTTAAATTCGCACATGATTTTATACGCGTTACTGTGGCTTAAGACCTCAATGTACTAAGAGTAGAAAATATTTTTTTTACCAAGTTACCTACAGTGGGTAAAAACATGTATCTGTATATCTCACACGAAACTGTTGTTAAGTGGCCTTTTTTTTGGTCTTGTTTTCCCAAGATTTTCGTAAACAGACACCATGTATATTTAGGTTAAGCTATCAGACACATAAACTTCATAAAGCATTTCATTTTTGACGATGGATAAATTGAAAAAGACGACATGTACAAATACTTTTTTAACCCACTGTATATGTAACTATGAATAAAAGATTGGGGGGGCTCAAAATGTACACACGCAAAATTTAATTTCCTGTGGAACAACCTTAGATTTCTTAAATAAAAATCCTGAATCGGAGTATAAACGTGTGACAATAATTTCTGTAATTACTATTGCGCCAAATTAAAAAGGTTAATGAAGCTGAACTGATCAAATTTATTGAACATTTAAAAATGGAGCGCTCCGAGCTTTAATTGATAGTCACCATAAGTGACTTGGTTAAAAAATTATTTTCTACTTTTTATTACATTAAACGAAAGCTTGTTTAAAAAAAATTACGTTTAAATTGAAGCCTCCAAATCAATCTCCGCGTGTTGTTTCCGACAGAGCATGGTCGCCGTAAGTCTCAACAAGAATTCTGTGTGCTTCATCCGCAGATTGTTGAAAATAAAGTGGCGCACTGAAATTCGCCGCAAAAACTCTTTTTTGGCACCGAAATTTGGCATATCCAACACTATAAAAAAGGCCATTTACACTTCGGCGAAATGATATACACCGAATGCCAAGCTTGCTCATAGTACTTCTTTATAGATGCGTTAGCATCTGAACCCTTTGAAGCATACATTTTTCCTTACGTGCAATCAGCTCAGAACTTTGTACTCAGGGGTTTTCGGGCTCGCTGATTACAAATCTGCACTCAAAATTTGAAAATTCAAGATGACAGATGCAATATGGCGGACCACAAATGCAAAAATTGGTTGATGAAAGCAAAAGTTGGTACTCGGGGGTTTTCGGGGTCGCTGATTACAAATCTGCACTCAAAATTTGGAAACTCAAGATGGCGGATCCAATATGACGGACCAAAATGCTCAAAGTAGCTTGATGAAGATGAAACTCCGTTTTAGCGTTTTTTGAGTCGTTGAATTCGAATCTCAGTTCAAAATTGAACAACAAAAATGGCAGTTCCAGTATAGGATAATGAAACACAAATCTGGCTTGGTCACTTATACTAATCTGAGCTTATTATTTAAACGTAAATCGCAATTGTTTTGCGGCTTACCGCACCTAAAACGATTTTAGTCTTTAGGTACAAATAAATATGAAAAAGTGAAAAAAAATATATAAAATAAAGGAGCAAAATAAATATATAGAATAAGAAAGTAAAAAAAAATAAAAAAATATGGAGCTGGAAACTCGCTACGTCCGCGCCGTTAGCTCCGGGTAATGCTAAAAGCGTAATTCTATTAGAAATTCAGTATGACAGAATCAACATATTGAGCAACTCCGATGTTTTAGTAATTCCAGTAAAATCTCCGGTTTTAGCCCGCCACATTGGATGTGCCATTTTGAATTTCTGGATTTTGACCTCGAACTCGTAATCAGCTACCCAAAAAACGTCTCTGAATTCATTTTTTGTGTTTGGTTTACCTGCTAGATTAGGCACACTTACATTTATTGTCTAAAAAACGTGTTTTTTTATACTGTAGTGATGATCAACATCCACTAAGTGCAACATAAGCCCGTAATAGTGATATTGTAGTAACAATTGATCTCCTAACATCCTAAATATACATTTACATTCGTCGTTATGCGCTAAAAAAAATGTTATTCAAGAAAAACAGAGTGGAAGCAGGTGACAACCAGTATGTCACTATGCTTCAAAGGGTTAAACAACACGCACGCAGTGCCGACAATGCCATCTCTCGGAGAACAGCGACAACTTATTCAACGTCCTAACATTTTCTCTCTCTCTCACGCGCTCTTGAAAGGGATACCTGGAAAAATAAGTATTTTTTTTTGTGACGCAGAATCTCCCGGTGCCATATACCGTCTGGTATCGGTGCCGCACAGCAACGAAATAAGTTCCTTGTTCGAGCTCGATCCGACGACGCTCACACGGGGCGACAGCCTCGTGCCACAGTCTTCCTTCGTTCGACTGCATCACATATGCACCAACACTTGGGTTCATTCGACGAGCGTACCCATAGACAAGGACGACGAGAAGCCCGTCATGTCGAAGGTTCCTACGCCCTTTTTACGGTCAACCAAGAAGGAAGGAAGCGCGCGAAAGAAGGAAACAAAAGTTTACTCGAGTTTTTCGCCCACAGGTCGGATGCGCCGTCAGCAAGGAGGACAAGGAAGCGTTCGCGCTACGTTCCGTATCGCCGGTCGAAGTTCGCGATCTCGATTTTGCCAACGACGCGTGCAAAGTTCTCACCGGTATGAGCGGCAAACTCGAGAACGGTACGATATCGCACAACGAGAGACGAGCGGTGACGAGCCTTCTCCAGGACATCGTATACTTCATCGCCGGCTTGGAAAACGAGCGAAACAAGTCGGAGGCTCTCGAGCTCGTTGTCTCGAACGCGAACAGGGATCGGCAAAAGTTACTCAGGGAACAGTACATACTCGGTCAGTTGTTCAAGATACTTCGGGCGCCATTTTTGGAGTCGGCCGAGGGCGAGGGACCCTTTCTACGCATCGAAGAACTCAACGATCCCCGTCACGCTCCTTACAAATACATGTTTCGATTGTGTTATCGCATACTGAGGCTCTCCCAGCAGGATTACCGAAAAAATCAGGTCAGTCGGGACTTCGCGAGATATCGTCGAGCGAATGCGCGGCTGGGGATCGGACATTCGAACGATCAATATTCAGAAGGACCGAAATGTCGAATTCAGTGATGACGGACGCTCCAATACAGACAGATCAATCTTACGATTGTCTGTAAAATAGTTTATCGAAATTGTGAATACTAAAAATTCGAAGTTGATTCATAGTGAGAACAAATATCAGATTTGACCAAATAATGAGAAATATAATATCGATTCGCCTGTATTTATACACCAAACAATTGGAGACGTCAAATCGTCGAGTTGTAAATATTACGACAGTATGCAATTTCGAATTCATTAAGTCCCTATGAAACATGTTAATGTTAATTGTACAATAAATAGCTTCTTAATCGTCATGAAATTTTTACACGACCTCCTGAATACTTCATGGAAAAACATACCAAATTTTCAGAATTCTATCATCGTTACTTCAATCTCCTTAGGGGTTGAAATAAGAAATAATAAGAAAAATCTGAAAATTTGGTATGTTTTTGTATGAAGTATTTAAGGCGTTACCCCCACTTGTAGCGCAAAAAAAGGCCTTTTTCATGAATTTTTTTAAAGAAAACTACAAAACTTTTTTAATCGATCAATATACCATCTTAAAGAACACATCTTGAAGAACTTTCAGTAATTTTTTCATTGAAAAATATTACATTGTTTAGTGGCAAATGGCCGTCAATGAAATAATGTTTTTATATACACGGTTTGCGGTGTCCAGCATTGCGACGAAGTGGATCATCTGAAAAAAAAATGCGGATGGATTTAGTCAAATATAAGTATAAACTAGTCTTTAATCGAAGGATTTTAAAAAATATTCATTTTTCACAAAATGGCGGACAGTCAAAGTTAATGGTTCGATTTTAACGAAAAAAACGGCCGTTTTTTGGCTATAAAACGGCCATTTTTTTTCGAAAAAAAAATCGAACGATTAAAGACTACATTTTTATGTATTAAATAAGCCTGCAAAATTTCAAGAAGATCGGTTCATTAGTGTTCGAGTAATCTTGGTCACCGACTTCAGAAATGCCATTTTGAGAAAAACGCGTTTAAAGTTTCAATTTCAGTTCTTCAATTCACGGATTCTTCTCTTACAACGCTCATATCTCAGTCGTTTTGTTCGGATCGACTTGAAATTTTCAGGACATATTCTCAGATACTTATACTTAAAAAAAAATGCAATAAAAAAAAATCGATTTTTTCAAAATCGCAAGTGGGGGTAACCCCTTAAGAGTTCGTGTTAAAATTTCACGACGATTAGGAAGCTCGTTATTAAAAAATTAACCTTTTGTTAAGAACAATTTTTAAAGAAATAAAATAAAATTATCAATAAATTTCGTTTTGTTTCCGTTGCTTTTAGTATATTGTAGATATTACAAAATTAGAAGGTAAAAAAAACTTATTGCAAAGTTACATCAGCTGCCATAAGACAACATTTAATTTGTGAATGTTAATTGTTCAATAACGAGCTTCCTAATTGTCGTGGAATTTTTACACGACGTCTGAAATACTTCATACAAAAATGTACCAAACTTTCAGAATTTTATCATCATTCGCGATTGGGGACTCAACATCCTTAAGAGGGAATGATACCTTATCGCGGTCGGTATGGTAGAACGATTATAGATTCCCACGAATCTCTGAAACGGTTTTTCAGATCCCGACGAAACTTTGCCAAACGACGTCAAATAGATAGATGAATGGCTCTCTTCTTCCCAAATTTTCTGATTTTGAGAAAAAGAATGTAGATTGGCTTATGATAACCCAATCTACATTTTTTTTCTCAAATTCGGAAAATTTGAGGAGAAGACAGCCGTTCGTCTATCTATTTGACGTCGTTTGGCAAAATTTCGACGGGATCTGAAAAGCCGTTTCAGAGATTCCTGGGAATCTATAATCGTTTTACCATACCGACCGCGATAAGGTGTCATTCCCTCTTAAGGCCTTAGGCCACAGTAACGGGTATAAAATCATGTGCGAATTTAACAATTTTTTTTTTGTATGAAAAAGTGATTCACTCATAAAATTAATTACACATCTATTTAGTATGAATATCAAGCTGTTAGAAAATATATATATTTTTTTTTCGATGTACAAAATGGCCGACTACTAATGTGCTCTTTTTTCAGGCGCTCCGCGGCGTGACATTTAGCATCCACAATTTTTTACCTAGAACAAAAAACAAAAATTCTCGTCAATCTACATTAGAATACCTAGAGAAGTACGTACGGAATTTAAAAAATATCGTTTTATTCAAAAGTTGTAGGTATTTGAACTTAAGAAACGAATTTTCAGTGCAAAATTTCGTTATAATTGCTCATAAACTGCTCATAAAATGAAAAGTTTTCGATTAATCAGAAATTCCGTACGTAGTTCTCTGCGAAATGTAATTAGGAACATGACTTTTAAATTTGAAGTAAATCGAGTGAAAATTGTTGAAGTTATTTGTCACGCCAATTGGAAAAAAGCTGTTTCGGGAAGTTTCGAGTAGTCGGCCATTTTGAACATCGAAAAAAAAAATATATATATTTTCTAGCAGCTTGATATACTAAATAGATGTGTAATTAATTTTATGAGTGAATGACGTTTTCACTTGAACACTTGGGATCAAACAATACTACTTGCGCTTCAGAATGAGGATGGCAGATGGCGTTGGTGGTCAGTCGTGTCAGGCAGCCATGCCATGTTCGCCGTCTAGGTATTCGCCATTTCGGACCATCGATCATTTGCATTTCTGAGATCTACACATTGGAAGTTCGTAGTCTTGAAATATGGCTTTTTGCTATAGACAGTATTACGAATCTTAGATTTTCACTTTTTTCTATTTCGGAGATAAAAATGTTGTAGATTGTTCGAATCTGAATTTTTTTTACTCAAACTGCAGACTATCTGAACCATATATATATATATATATATATATATATATATATATATTCTCGAATAAATGAGCTCTCGTATAAATAAATTTCGATTAATTGAACCTTCGCTATTTTGAGAGTTCGTAATTCTGTCGTTTCGAAATCTTTGTCGTTCCATATTTGATCATTCGACATTTTGACACCAACGCGAATGCGCGCCATCAAACTCTCTTCTCTTCTCACAGGAATACATCGCTAAGCATTTTGCCTTTATGCAAAAACAAATTGGTTACGATATCCTCGCCGAGGATACGATCACGGCTCTCCTGCACAACAATCGTAAATTGTTGGAGAAACACATAACGGCAGCCGAGATCGAGACGTTCGTCGGTCTGGTTAGAAAAAACATGCGCACTTGGGAATCCCGCTTCCTCGATTATCTCTCCGATCTTTGCATATCGAACAAGAAAGCAATCGCCGTCACACAAGAATTGATCTGCAAGAGCGTTCTCAGCGAAAAGAACAAAGACATATTGATAGACACGAGGTACGTACGTTTGCCTTTTCGTTTTTCATTTTGTTTCCATCACCAACGTATACGCGTGTATTTTCGACCTGTCTCATCGTTCGTCTCTCTTCCCCGTCGCAACTCGACGCAAGAATAATGAAGACTCGGGTCGAAGTCGAGGAGGATATCGTGGGCAGCCTGGAGAACGAGGAGGCGTCGCGCATCACTGTGATCGAGGAGCTCGAAGTTTGGCTGGTCTGGAACGATGCAACGGTTCGCGCGGCTTTCGTAATCTTTAAGGACTTAGATACCTTTGGACGCTCGAAAAATAAGGCTATTGGTTTTTTTTGTGCGAAAATACTGATAAGGCAATCGAAATGAGGTTTGGAGGGTTTATCGCACGTATCTGTAGGTACTCAAACCTGTAGGACTCAATGACTCTTGAGGCACGTCGGTACCAAAGCTGTACCCCCAGTCCCAAAGTTACCCCGATCTATGGTACTCAATTTGCGCGTACTTTTTAATTCTCGTTTACCATTGGGTATAATAATTGACTGTAGTTTATTCTTTATTAAGCGCCACTGTAATTTAACCAATGATTCGGAAGGGCCCTGCTCATGCCTCCACAAAACACGCTTTTAACGAGGCACTTCCACGGGGTCAAAAAAGAGTCTAAATTTATTTTACCCACAACTGCTCCGATTGATGTTTACTTATGTTGATTATTCGTATTATCGATTATAGTGTGCCAAATGTTGTGGTAAATGATGAATTTATTACACGTGAACAAATGAAAACTGAAAAATTAGATTGTCAACGACTCGGTGTTAATCTTCGTAATAATAATATTAACATATCCACCATAAAAACGGACTAAAAAGAAGAGAAAATCAGCCGGTAACCTATTAAAATAAGCTTGAATTACCTCAGCGGAATTAACGCGACAGGCACAATATAATTATACATATTATTGATATGTGATAAATGATAAAACTCCATAAATTGTTGTTTGCATATTTTGTGGGCGCTTCTATTCAAATTAATTTCAAAACAAAGCCGGGTTATGTTCGCCAAACGCATCAGCTGTTACTCGCGACGTTGCTAAGTCTGTGGGTGCTGTTTCGTCGTTCTGACCATTTTCAACCGGAAATTCACACTTTCTTGTAACGTAGTGCTTTAACTACACGGTGAAGATTGATTTTCTTATTTTTTACAGTATCTATTATATCTGATCTATCGAATTTCTGTTTTCCAACGGGTGCAGTTGGATACGTGAGCCGAAAAACCACGGTCATCGCACTTCCGGTTGGCCGTCTCCATAAGACGACGTGCTTCGGTGACTCAAAGTGCTCGACTTTGCAGTTTCATTGCGAAGAAAACTAAACGGTCAAAATAGCTGAAATTTTGGCAATAGGCGCATAAAGTATTTGTCAAAATCATACAAAAATTTCAAATCCGAAAGTAGGATCCGTAGCAATGATCGTACCTCCTTAAGATTCCAAAAACCTTTTTCTTCGCACCACATCATGAATGTTTATACAAATCAACCACACAATTCTTGGGATGATTATACATATCAACCATATTCTTGGGACGTTCATGAACTTTTCTTATCTCATTCAAGCCATTAAAAAAAAAACCGGTAGATTTTTGTTAAAGGTATATAAGGCCTGACGGAAAAAGGGGGTCGGCCGACGTCGATTTAAGAGAACCTTTTTATTTTTCAGAGATCCATGTCTCTCGGTGAGTTGTCGCGAGGGGCGAAGATGGGAAATGTCGAGGATGCGGCGATTCTCGATTACTACAGACATCAGCTCAATTTGTTCAGCAACATGTGCCTGAATCGTCAGTATCTCGCGCTCAACAATCTGTCGCTTCATTTGGAGATTGATCTCATTCTCAAGTGGGTGTAACGCGCGGGAAATGTTGTGCGAGCTCGTGTAGGAGGGCGGCTGCAGCAGGGTGCTCATGGATTGTCTCCTTGCCCGCAGATGTATGGAGGACGAGACGGTTCCTTACGATTTGAGAGCTTCCTTTTGCAGACTGATGCTACATTTGCACGTCGATCGTGATCCGCAGGAGCCTGTCACTCCGGTCAAATATGCGCGTCTCTGGTCCGAAATACCTTCCAAAATGAGCATCAACGAGTAAGCGCCCAATTCCGAATTATCCTCTCGGTTTATTCTCTCCCACGAGTTACGCGTATACGATGCTATCCGTGTTCCGACCAGTTACGACACGAATAAGATGCCGGACGAGAGCAAAGAAGCTGTTCGGGCGAGATTCAACCTGACGATTATGTTCGTCGAGGACTACTTGTGCAACGTCGTTGCGAAGATGTGGTCTTTTGCCGATCAGGAACAAAACAAGCTCACTTTCGAGGTGCGCGATGGAGGTTCTTTTTTCTTCTCTTTTCTTTCGTCCCATAGTATTTTCTCACGTTGTCTTTGCAGGTCGTCAAGCTCGCCCGTGACTTGATATACTTTGGATTCTACAGCTTCAGCGACTTGTTGAGATTGACGAAAACTCTGCTCAATATATTGGATTGCGTGTCCGAGAACGATATCACCGACGGAAAGATACCAACAGGTGAAATTGATTGTAAGTTCGCTTAACAGTAGGCAAATAGAGTTCGAGTATAAAGGGGGGGGGGCTTGTTTTCATTATATTTGTACACTTGTAATTGCTCAATTATCAGCCGAATCAATGGAATCGGAGGATCAAGGTATGCCTCGTTTTTTAAGCTTGCTACGCCGAGAAACATGCGGGCGTCGTTAAGGCTCGCGATTTATGGCATTGAAGTATGCATCGTTGGAACGCAACGGAAATATATTTATTTGACCAGTTTAGGCTACAAGAGTGACTGAAACGTTTTTAAAGATCCTTGTTAGAGGCCATAAGCAAAATTTGGAAAAAAACCTTTGCATAGTAATAAAAATAAAGAATTTTCGTTGCATTCCGAAGACGCAAACTCCAACACGATCGGAATTTATGGCGTCTCAATCGTATTAATTTTGTATATTTGTCGTGGGCGTTGTTCAGCCGAAGGGGGTGTTTTACGATGCATCGGTGACATGGGAGCGGTGATGACGAGTCTGACTCTTGGAACGGCTGGTCAAGTGATAGCCTCTGGTGGTACCACCAGCACCACCGCCACCGCAAGCACCGCCACCTCGCCCAGGCCGAAATCTTCGGCTAGAAAGGAATATCCCCTAGTGATGGACACGAAACTTAAGATTATAGAGATTTTGCAGTTTATTCTCGACGTGCGGTTGGATTACAGAATTTCGTGCTTACTCAGCATTTTCAAGCAAGAGTTCGACGAGAACGAGAAAAGCTCGTCGGCCGGTGACGTGAATCTCGGGCACAACAAGGGCATAGATCTCGAATCTATCGGCACGCAGGCCGAGGGAATATTCGGCAGTAGCGACGAGTGCGCCGCCCTCGATCTCGACGGTCAAGGTGGTCGAACCTTTCTTCGTGTTCTCTTGCATCTCGCTATGCACGATTATCCTCCGCTAGTTTCGGGGGCTCTCCACCTCCTGTTTCGACACTTCAGTCAGCGACAGGAAGTTTTGCAAGCGTTCAAGCAGGTAACGACGCCATCGAATAAACAAGATATACAGGGAGGTTCGCTAGAAGTTAGTCATTCATTTCGTAAATTTTTATAGTTAGTTATTAATTCCGTAAATTTCGTAAATTTTAGATGTTACTCATTAATTTCGTAAGTTTCGTAAACTTTAGAAGTTCGTCAATAATTTCGGAAACTACGTAAATTTCGCGAATGTTGGTTCTAATAAAATTTATACGGTCCCTCAATGTCGACAATTTGACAGCCTTACATTTTTCTTCAAGTGGTGGTATCAACCTGATTTCAAGGTCACCTCCATCTTTTCCAAATAAAACCCCCGTTTTTATTGCCGTCGAACGTAGAGCACACAAAAACCAATTATCTACATTATCACGACCTTGGGATGATCTTGAAACACCAGAATAATTGCAAAACGGTAATTAAAGCGAGGCAAACAAAAAAGGGCGGTGGTTTGTCGACGCAAACAAGGTTTTTATTGCACGACATGTTCAAAATATCGCCCCTCAACCGTGATACCTTATTTTAGGATACGATTTTTAACGGACAACACCACTGTGACCCCCTGTTTTTTTGCCATTTTTCAAGAATTTTTTTTTGAGGGAAAAAAAAGATATTCGAAAATTTTTTTTTTGTTTTGTTCGTTGTTTATTGAAGATACATAAAAAAAACATTTCGAATTTTTCGCGCCCCATGGTGACGCTGGGGAAGCTCCCGCGTCAGGTACTGTTGCCTCTGCAGTGGTTCGCGGCACGCAGCAGAACTCTCTTCAAAGTCGATCTGAAAAAAAATACCGAGTGTTTTCGTTAATAATATGATATTTTGAAAAGAAGTACATAGGGATTTGAAAAAATATTGATTTCTAAAAAAATAGGCACGCTTTTGAAATTAAAGGACGATTTTCGAGCAAAATTTCTCGTCGAAAATAGGCTATAACTTTTTTTATTATTGAGATATCGAAAAAATCCTATGTACTTCTTTAGATAATCTAGTTTTATTGATGCAGTCCAAATTTGAAGTCGATCGGATAAAAATTGCTCGAGTTCTGCTGCGTGCCGCACTCAAAAAAGTGGTTTTGAGAAAAACGCGTTCAAAGTTTTAGGTTTGTTAATTTATGCGATAAATTGGAAAAAAAATGTTTTACCTCAAATCAGCGATGCCGGCACCATATAGGTGGCCTTCAAGAAGCAAATCATTGTCCCTAGCATCTTTTCTCGAACTTGTAGAGGCTCTTCTTGCCTCTTTTGCAGCGTCTGTGAGCGAGCGCTCCGCCAGCTCGATCCGCGCTGCGTCGGTTTCAACGCAAAAATTGAAACAATTTGGGCCGATAGTTATCCCTAACGTCTCCAAAACTTTCATGAGGCTTCTCAGGCCATCATTGAATAATAATACCGCGATATCAGCTGCAATATCGACGATTTTTTTGCTCCCGGGCTGACACTTGGGGGCTATTGCCCAAACTGATTTGTTGTAGCTTTCGTTGTTCTTTTGCGTGAAGCCGCCCAAACAACGCTGCAGCAAATCGTCTCTGCTCAAATTTTCGAAGACTGGCGTAATTGCCTCCGATACTTCCTCAGGAAGAGGCGGCTTATGGCGATATTCAGAAGTATTACCGCGCTGCACCGCTCCACAAAATATTCGATATCTTCGAAAATAATTATTTTTTCGACCTGGGTCCAACGGCATCTTACTCTTAAATGTATTTTAGATTTTTCTAGATGGTTTTCAAAAAATTGATTTTTTGAAGCCGCCACAGTGGTGTTGTCCGTTAAATGACGAGTGAACTCTATGCGACGTCTAGTTGAAAATCGTTCGACAAGAGCGGTTTGCCCGTTGCTTCATATCCTCCCGAGTGGTTTGTACATTTCTGTACACTTCGCTTTCCAATGCACCCTACGAATGGTCCAATGGTGTTCGATCGGGCGATCAAGGAGGCCCAGATTGGACCTTTTCTACCAATTCACCGATCAGCGAACTTTTCATACAATTTCTCTCGCGATATCGCGTTCGTACCACATTATTCGGCGGACCTCAAGCGGTACGTTTTCTAAAAGATATTTGAAGGTCATCCCAAGGTCTTGATATCGTGATTGGTTTTGTTTTTTTGTGTTCGACATTTGTGGCCATTAAAAAAGAGGTTTGCCTTGGAGAAAGTGGAGGTGACCTGTAAATCAGGTTGATATCTTCAGTTGAAGAAAAATCTAAGGCTACCAAAATTGTCAGAAATTGCCAAACCAATCAAATTTTGTCTCGGACTTTTTCGACTAAAATCAATATATATAGGTGTTTTCCGGGTGAATAATTTCTAGTGAACCACTCTGGTGGACGACCCTGAAAATATTTTCCAACCTATCGGATTTAGGAGGAAACTTTTCCGACACAGGTTGCATAGTTCGAAGGGTTCATTCGAGGTTTATTCGGGTGGAGGCGCATTGGAGATTTTAAAGTCAACTCTACTTTTTTTTGACGGGGCCACTATTTTTTGATAATTTCATCAAGGACCTGAAAATAAGTTCGCACGCCAAATTTCACGATGAGCGATCCAGATTTAGTAGAAAAAATCGATATAAAAGACATTTCAATATTTTTAGCCTAGAATCGATTGAAAAAAAACCAGAGATAGTGGTCGTTGAACGTATAGTGCGGTACGATTAGCAATCAACTCATCGGTTCTTATTGTATCGACGTACATACAAAATGGGAACTCATACGCTAATTTCCAAGAACATCGGTTGGGACCTTTGGTGGAAGATCTGCCATTAAACACACAACTCACTTTTTGTTGGTTGAAAAAAACAAGCTCAGTGACAAAATTGCCAATCGTTGGATAGAGCGTCGGCGTCGTGTAGTTTGGTCAGATCGTTCACTGCACTTGACGCGACTAAACTTTTTTTTTGATCAGGGCCTTTATAAGACATGGTGTACAATGAAGTGGCAACTACTGTTCGAGATGCGTACAGAAGAATAATTAGAGCCTGTTTGTTAATAGGTGTACAACTTAGTTCGGTCCGTTTTCAAAAGATGGCTCTAGGTGCTATAAACGGTTGACGGCAACAGCTTATGTTTGCTGTATCGTGAAGTATCAACATCCGTTAACCAAATTAGACCTTTGAGTTTTGCGCATCAAGTCTAATTTTTTACTGCGGTGAAATTGTCGAATTTCGTCCCACATAAGCACCATTTGCGGGAAGTGTTGATTTTCTACTTCAATTGGAAGAAAAGTGCAGGTGAAGCCCACCGAAGCCCATCGAATCATTACCGGAGACGAAAAATGGATTCATTATGACAAACCGAAACGGAAAAAATTGTATGTACAGCCCGGTCAACCCGGAACATCAACGCCGAAGCCGAATATCCATGGTGGCAAGGTTATGCTCTGTATTTTGTGGGATCAGAAGGGTGTGATCCACTATGAGATACTGAAACCTGGTCAAACCATCACGGGAGCCTTCTACAGGCAACAATGGATCCGTTTAAAGAGAGCTATAGCCGAAAAACGTCCAGAATATGCGACCAGACACGAGTTCATAATCTTTCAACATGACAACGCTCGGCCTCACGTTGCTATTGTAGTTAAAAAGTATTAGGAAAATAGCGGGTGGGAAATTCTGGCTCTCCCGCCTTATCGCCCAGACTTTGCCCCTTCCGGCTACCATTTGTTTCGATCGATGCAGAACGCTTTGACTGGAATACGCTTCACGTCACAACAGGGTATGAAAAATGGGCTCGATTCATTCTTGGCTTCAAAGGATGAACGCTTCTTCCGCGACGGAATTCATAAATTACCAGAAAGATGGGGAAAAGTAGTGGCTAACGATGAACAATATTTTAATTAATGTATTAATTCATTTTATCATTCAAATAAGTGCGTATTTTAAGCAAAAAAAATGGACCGCATTAAGGCGGGATTCTACTTTGAAACTTTGAAAAGGCTAAATTGGATGAAAACACCCACCTGGAACACGTCGAAGGCATATTATATGGCCCAGGCATCGCTGATTGAGGGTAAGATAATTTTTTCTACGATTTATCACTCACCAAAACTTTAAACGCGTTTTTCTCGAAACGACATTTTCAAGTACCGTGGTCGTGATAACTCAAAAAGTACTGAACCGATCCTTATGAAATTTAGAACACATATTCTATATGTGTGTACCAACCGACCTAACTACAATCGACTTCAAATTTTGATTAGAACTATTTTTTTATTGCAAAAAAAGACCCAAAAAACGCATTTTTTTCGTATTTTAGCCGCTATTTTGTTAATTTTGCACGTATATAAAATATTCTAGTTAGGTCGGTTCCTGAAGACATACTGAACATGAAACTATTTGATTTTTTTGTTTCAGACCATCCGTCGGGAAGATTTCACGACCACGGCAACGGTACCTGCTTTTCGAGGCGTTGGCTTTAAACATATTTTACGTGTACAAAAAATGAATAAAATACATTTAAAAATTTTTTTTTATGTACTTAAAGAGTGTATTTATTGAACAGTTTAAACCCCATATCGATATCTTTAATAGTATTCTGAGGAAAAATGCACGAAAAAAGCGTTTTTTTTTCATGGTTTCAAAGTAGAATCCCGCCTTAAGTTGTACACCCAATATTAGAGACTGAGGTGATTACTAAGAGAATACAATCAATGCGAATCAGAATGCAAGCGTGCATTGAAAGAGGTGGAGCTTTTTCAGGAGCAAGTGTATGCATCGTTTTTTTAATCGATTATGGACTGGAAACATTGAACTTCCTGTTTTATCGATTTTTTTATGCCAAATCTCTGGCGATCATCTTGAAATTTGGAGTGTGGACGTATTATTAGTTGCTTAATGAAATTCTGAAAAAAATCCTGGAAATCCTGGGAATCCTCTAGAAATCCTTCTGGAAATCCTCTTTCCGAATAAAAAAAACGCTCGGAGCATCTCAGCTGCCTGTTTTCCGTCGAACGGTTCCGTTTAACAGGCTGTAAATTCTAAAATACGTTAGATATGAAAATATCCTTCAACCCACGTGTTCCAATCACCGTAAGGATGCAAATAATGTAAAAAAATCGGACTTCCCATCGTCATGAACGGCGATCCGCCCTTAAGACGGAATGACACCCGACGCGGCCCCAGCTCCCGACTGGTAGGGCAGAACTCGATCGAGCTATTGCGCCCTGCCGGTAGATGGAGACATTGCGTCTCGCCTTCCACGGGCCTCGACGCGTCCCGCAAAGCATGTGTGCGTGCGTGTCGGTGCGCGTCCATTGCCAACGTGCGCATCGAGCTCGTGCACATCGATGCGCGTCGTCTGCAGAACACGTGACGAGCGCCGCGCGCGAAATTCTCGTGAACTGAGCATGTCGAAGTTCGGGCGACATTTGCTCGCAATTCTCAACAATTACACGATAAATCTAGATTACCACTTTTCTCCTAAGATATGCAACGAAATGCAGCGATTGAGAGCCCAAATTGTTCTTTTTTTATGTGGCTACCCAGCTCAGCCTATCTCCAAGTCGTGACATTAGCCAAACTACTTTTTTTTCCAAATTCAGAAAATTTGAGGAGTAGGCAGCCGTTCGTCTATCTATTGGACGTCGTTTGGCAAAGTTTCGACGGGATCTGAAGAGCCGTTTCAGAGATTTTTAGGTATCTATAATTCTGTTCTACCATACCGACCTTGATGAGGTGTCATTCCGTCTTAAAACAATGGAGGTGACTTTGAAATCTCCGAAGCGCCTCCACGTGGATGAAACTCGTAGCAGCCATTCGATGACCCGCTTCGAACTATGCAACTCTAGTGAGAATAGTTTTGTCTCGAGTCTGTTAGGTAGTAAAATATTTCTACCGCTATGAATCGTCGTCTCACCCGGCACACAAGAGAGAGATAGAGAGAGTGAGAGAGAGAGAGAGAGAGAGAGAGAGAGAGAGAGAGAGAGAGAGAGAGAGAGAGAGAGAGAGAGAAAGAGAAGAGTCAGCAACGAGTCGTGAATTTTTCTAGGTCCAACTGCTAGTTTCGGACAGTGACGTCGAGTCGTACAAGCAAATAAAGTCGGATCTGGACGTTCTTCGGCAATCGGTCGAAAAGTCCGAGCTATGGGTTTACAAGTCAAAGTTGACGGAGGAACACGGCGGGGGTAAGAGCGGCAAGAAGAAGGGTGCCGCTGGCGGCGGCGGCGGGAACAACAAGGATGAGGAGGAGGAAGGAACCACACCGCGGAAAGCGGCACCCCAGCTTTCCGCGTTGGCGAAGCAAGGCTCGGCGATAGATCTCGACGTTGGACCGCCTCTTCACGCAGATCAGGCCGAGGAGTACAAAAAAATTCAGCAAATACTTATAAGAATGAACAAATTGTGCATTCAAGCGCTGCCAGGTGGTCAGACGAAGCCACGCAAGCACGAGCAGAGACTATTGAGAAACGTCGGTGTTCACACGATCGTCCTCGATTTGCTTCAGGTTCCCTTCGATTCCAAGGAGGACGTTAGAATGAACGAACTCATGAGACTCGCCCATGATTTTTTGCAAAATTTTTGCCTCGGCAATCAACAGAATCAAGTTTTGTTGCACAAGCAGTTGGATCTCTTTTTGAATCCCGGCATTAGAGAGGCACAGACGGTCTGCGCCATTTTTCAAGACAACTCGACACTCTGCAACGAGGTCAACGGCAAAGTCATCCAGCACTTTGTTCACTGCATCGAGACACACGGGAAGCACGTTCAGTATCTCAAATTTCTTCAGACGATCGTCAAAGCGGAGAATCAATTTATCCGCAAGTGTCAGGAGATGGTTATGCAAGAGGTAAGGAAAGCGCCCGCGATGCCCCCAACGACGAGAAAACTTTTTAATTCGCCGACCCGTTTCGCGTCTCGCAGATGGTTCAGGCCGGTGAGGACGTTCTCGTATTTTACAACGACAGAGCCTCTTTCAATCATTTCGTCGAGATGATGAGGTCCGAGAGACACCGAATGGACGAGAGTAGTCCCCTCAGGTACGAGACTTCGACGCGAAATTGAGACAATTACGAGGAACAGCTGCAAACCGTTCTTCCAACACTTGACACGATTCCATTTTTGGTCAGTCGCGAGCAATCGCGGCATCCATCTTGCGGATAGCTTTTTCATGTCCAAATGTTGGGGCAAAATATTATGTACTCGTTCATTCGAGATGCCCACAGCACACTGGCAATCTCACGCACCTTCACTCTCCTGTCATCCATCACCATATCATGAATTTTATCAATGATTTCTGCAGTAGTGACCTCAACAGGGCGTCCAGAACGCTCAGCGTCGCTTGTGCCCAACGGCTGCTCCGAAAATTTTGGAACCACTTATCAACTGTTCTAATCGAAGGTGCACAGTCACCATAATGTTTATCAAGCTTCTCTTTACTCTCCTGAGGCGTTTTGCCTTTCATAAAGTAATGTTTAATCAACACACGAAATTCTTTTTCGTCCATTTTTCTAAATCACTCGACTTCCTCGGTTCAAACAAATGCCAAACGCATAGAAACACACTGATCTAGCTGAAACTTGGTATTTTTTCTTTCAAGGGCTGCTACTAACTGAAAATAACCTCGATGCGCACCAGTATTGCCACCTCTCTGACTTTGCACGGACTTTTCAAACGACCCTCGTATTCACGCCTGTACGATCTCGTCCACTCATCGATTCAACCGTTCTTACAGATATCACGTAGAGCTGGTGAAGTTGTTGGCCTGTTGCACGATGGGCAAAAATGTCAATACGGAAATCAAGTGTCACAGTCTGCTACCGTTGGATGATATTACGGCGATGGTTTGTCACCCGGATTGTCTTCCCGAGGTGGGCATTATCGCAATCAACAATTACCGTAGCACGTTACGTTTTGCCACGTTTGAAGTTCGCATCGTTGGAACGCAACGATGTTTTTTCTTCATTTCTTTCTTTTCATCATCTTCCGAAGCCTTTTTTTTTGCAAATTGAGGGCGTAACTGTCCACAAGAATACGTAAAAACGTTTGGGTGATTTTTGCAGCTTAAATCGGCCGAATATAATTTGTGCAATTGGAAAAGAAATAATTTTCGTTGCGTTCCAAAGATGTAGACTTGAACGTCATTGCGTTTGACCATTCTTCAAATTTGTCCTCTTCTTCAGGTCAAGGAGGCTTACATCAATTTCCTCAATCATTGTTACATCGATACCGAAGTGGAGATGAAAGAAATTTACACGTCGAATCACATGTGGTCGCTCTTTGAGAAGTCTTTCACAGTCGACATGGGCCTCGTGGCAACTTTGACCCACGATCGGAAACACGCCGATATCGCACTTGAGAATTACGTCACCAATTGCCTCATGAGCATCGTAACGACGTTCTTCAGTAGTCCCTTCTCCGACCAGAGCACAACGGTACAGGTATTGTCAAACTTTACTATCGCGTTAACGAGAAGAAACGTCGAGGGCGCGATACGAAAATGATCCAACGTCGTTGCGCGACGAGCCGTTGGCGCTTCGCGGTTGTAGAAAAGTTATTCGAAGCACGAACAAAAGAGGGGAACGCGTTATAATTCAGCGATCAGATATTTTTCGAGACTTTGAGAATGACCATCGATTGCCGGACAGTTGGCTCGTTGTTATAAAACATTTCCCATTTCAATTATTGCTTGTCGAGCGAAGTTCATCGAAATGGAGGTAAATTCATAGATACATCAGTTTCTTAATATAATAACATAGAGCAGCACCATAGTTTATCTCGCTCGCAATAGGCAAAACGTCTTTTGTCGTATCGATGTGAAAAAAAACTGTACATAACGGCACAAATATGTATATATATCAACGTGTACTAAAAAAACAACCCGAACGAGGATGGAGGATGAACTTGAAATAACAAAAATGAGGGATTTTCAAAATTTCCACATTTATGTGTACGCACTAAGAGCTCACGTTCTTGACTCTTGTGAAAACTTCTCGAGGGTTTCTTACGACTTTCGCAACTTTGTGTACGCCGTTTTAATCGCCGTTGTTACACTCGTACTCGCTTTGCATGCACGCGTTTATTCGTACATCAAGCACACGTTGTTTCGGTTGACGGGTTGAAAAACGATTCGAAAATTCTGCCAATTACTAAGGAGGTACGGTCGCTTCCACGGGGTCAAAAAAAGAGCCTACATTTATTTTATCCACAGCTGCTCCGATTGATGTTTACTTATGTTGATTTTTCGTATTATCGATTATAGTGAGCCAAATGTGGTAAATGATGAATTTATCGCACGTAAACAAATAAAAACTGAAAAATTAGATTGTCAACGACTCGGTAGTAATCTTCGTAATAATAATATTTTACATATCCACCATAAAAACGGACTAAAAAGACAAAAAAAAAAATAAGCCGGAAACGTATTAAAATAGACTTGAATTACCTCAGCGGAATTAACACGTTAGGCAGAATATAATTATACATATTATTGATACGTGATACATGATAAAACTCCATAAATTGTTGTTTGCATATTTTGTGGCGGCTTCTATTCAAATGAATTTCAAAACAAAGCTGGGTTATGTTCGCCAATCGCATCAGTTGTTACTCGCGACGTTGCTAAGTCTGTGGGTGCTATTTCGTCGTTCTGACCATTTTCAATCGGAAATTGAACCTTTCTTGTAACGTAGTGCTTCAACTACACGGTGAAGATTGATTTTCTTATTTTTTATATCTATTATATCTAATCTATCGAATTTTAGTTTTCCCACGGGTTTACTTGGATACGCGAGCAGAAAAACCACGATCACCGCACTTCCGGTTGACCGCCTCCATAAGACGACGTGCTTCGGTAGTTCAAAGTGCTCGACTTTGCAGCTTTATTGCGAAAAAACTAAACAGTCAAAATAGCTCAAATACTGGCAATAGGCGCATAAAGTATTCGTCAAAATCATATAAAAATTTCAAATTCGAAACTTGGATTCGTAGCAATGATCGTACCTCCTTAAGTGTGTGTAACGGTTGGTATTTTCAGTCTTCGAAATCTTGAAAAACCCTGATCCACGTCACTTTTATAGCTGTACACACAAAGAGTCGAACAAACTAATCAACTATTCCACCGAAGTATATGTGTTTCTTTCATTCACAGAAAGCGAATAACGTGTAAATTTGGTTTTTGGCGCAACACAGGGCGTTCATGCGATGCCTCGATCTTTTCGCCGCGTTCTTAAGGCGTTACCCCCACTTGTAGCGCAAAAAAAGGCCTTTTTCATGAATTTTTTTAAAGAAAACTACAAAACTTTTTTAATCGATCAATATACCATCTTAAAGAACACATCTTGAAGAACTTTCAGTAATTTTTTTATTAAAAAATATTACATTGTTTAGTGGCAAATGGCCGTCAATGAAATAATGTTTTTATACACACGGTTTGCGGTGTCCAGCACTGCGGCGAAGTGGATCATCTGAAAAAAAAATGCGGATGGATTTAGTCAAATACAAGTATAAACTAGTCTTTAATCGAAGGATTTTTAAAAATATTCATTTTTCACAAAATGGCGGACAGTCAAAGTTAATGGTTCGATTTTAACGAAAAAACCGCCGTTTTTTTGGCTATAAAACGGCCATTTTTTTCGAAAAAAAAAAATCGAACGGTTAAAGACTACATTTTTATGTATTAAATAAGCCTGCAAAATTTCAAGAAGATCGGTTCATTAATGTTCGAGTAATCTTGGTCACCGACTTCAGAAATGCCATTTTGAGAAAAACGCGTTTAAAGTTTCAATTTCAGTTCTTCAATTCACGGATTCTTCTCTTTCAACGCTCATATCTCAGTCAGTTTTGTTCGGATCGACTTGAAATTTTCAGGACATATTCTCAGATACTTATACTTCAAAAAAAGCAATAAAAAAAACGGTTTTTTCAAAATCGCAAGTGGGGGTAACCCCTTAACAACGCGGTAAAAAAAAAAGAAATGAAAAACGAAAAAGTTGCGGGCGTGTGCTTGGTAATTATTGGTGGGTTCCATCAGCGGCATGTTCTGTGTTTTTGGCATGTAACCGTGGGTTCGCGATCGAACGAACGACTTCGGTTCGTCTGGATCTCGCCCGGTGCACCATGGGGGTCACTCTCGCTCTGTCTTTCTCTCTCACTTTCTATCTCATTCTCTCTCTCTCTCTCTCTCTCTCTCTCTCTCTCTCTTTCTCTCTCTCTGTCTCTGTCTCACTCTGTCTCTCTCCCTGCTCCGTGTACGCGGTTCCGGGCTTGTGGTTTATCGATAGAAACATCTTCACGAGGCCAGATTGTTCTGGAGTCTCAAGGATTCCAACGGCGGGAACAGCGAAACTAATCCTTCGGGCTACGTAAGTCAAGTAATCGTGAGAAGCGAGCGACAAAAACAAAAAAAAAACAAAATACTTTTGTCACACCTGTGTAGCTACCTCATCACCCTTATTGTCCGAGCGAGCAAGTGGATTTATGAAACTTTTGGTTGCTCCCGTGGGAGAAGCAGCTGCCGAGTGTCTAAATTTCCAACGATTTGTACAAATTCAATTCAGAGGTATAAAATATCGCGCTCAGGACTCGCAAGCACATTGTGCTTGCGATTTCACAATCAGTCGAAGAATCCTTGTACATAGACGCGACCGACTTACCTTGATAAAGCCGCTTGTATATAAAACGAAAGAAAACAAATCTGACATTCCACCGTAGACTTGTCGTTGGAGACAAGTTTGTTCAATTGTGACGCCCGTTGCCCCATCTCGTAAATTCCCCCCCCCCCCCCGCGGCCTCGTACTCGATCGATTAATGGAAATTGTTGAAAAACATTTTATTCGCCAGACGAGACAGCCCATCTTCGTACAACTGTTGCACGCCGCGTTCAAAGTGTCCGAGTGCAGCTGGCTGAACGCTGGTCAGCGATTCAACGTTGAAAATTGCATAAGAACGCTGTCCGACGTAGGTGAGTCGATTCGATGAAGATCCAAGGGGCCGAGGAAAGGAAATAAAAGTGATCGCCGCTAAGGGGGCGTATATAATTTTTGACCCCCCCACCCACGTAACAGAACCGTAACGCTTGGCCTGAGCCCCCCCCCCCATTCCGTTACGTAACGGGGGCTTTGTCGTCAATAATTACGTTTTTTTTTTTCAAAGAAATAACTAATTATGAAAGGATCGGGTTTATACTCATTTTATGAAGTATATGTTCATCTAGTTTTATACCAATATTTATGATTTTTTAAAAAACTAACCCTGATTTGGCGACGAAAAAATTTTCTTCATTGTCCCATCGATATCTTTATGAAAGGTTATCTGTAAATAAAAAATTAACGATCTATCGATATCTATACAAATCTAGCTATCGTTACGCGTAGCCGTTTTTTGAGTTCGGTATTTTTTTAACAAAATGCCGACAGTTTGGACATTTTTTTCTATTTCCAAGGCCCTGTTTTGTACTCAAGCCATCTTTAAAAATAGCAATGATCAGAGTTTAAAAAATCGGCTACGTACAACCTTGGTCACTGCGATTACAAAAATATTTTAATATCGGTTGATAAATTTTTGAGTGTTCGCTGAGACAAGGTCCAAAAAAGTAGTTTCGAGAAAATCGCGATCAACGTTTTCGTTCCGTTTTTCTTGATATAAAGTTAGGTTTTTTTTTCTAGAATATTGATACTTACATCAAAGTATCAAGCGTCGGGCAACATGACGGTTTTTCATCTTCATTATATTTCTCAAAATAATAAGAACTTGCACTTCATCTATTCTGAACGATGAGTTTTGAACTTAAAAAACTTGAACATGCAGAAATTTGGCTATTTCTGGCAGTTGTAAAATGGTTACGTAACGCAAACACCCCCCCCCCCCTCCAATTGCGTTACGTAATTTATGTACGCCCCCTAATTGGCGGGTTATTCATTTCGACGTGCATGTGTGTACAGCGAAAGGCCGAGGCATCGCGATCCCGACAGATTTGGAGAGTCAAGTGGCGACTATGTTCAACAAAGCGGCGATGCTCAGCAGACAAACGAGCAAGTGGCTCCAGGCCGCGAAACAACCGAAAGTCGAACGCAGTCAGAGCCAGGTGATGTATAGAAGAGAAAGAAAAAGCCAAATGACCAATGGCACGTGGAAATCGCTGATGGATGTTGATTTGTTCCAACAGCTGATGCGACTTGATCGTAGCATAATAGAGGGCCTGCAAGATATTGTATCGTTGCTGGAGGAACAATTGAAACCTCTGGTACAGTCGGAACTTTCGCTACTCGTCGACATACTGTACCGGCCCGAATTGTTGTTTCCAGCAGCGACCGAGTCACGAAAGAGATGCGAAAACGGTGGATTCATACGAAGGTGCGAACGCATTCGAGTTAATGAAATAATGAAAGACAAAACATTTGTCTCTAATGTCGCGTTGGTTGTTTTTTTTTCTTGCCAGGTTGATAAAACACACGGAGCGGCTTCTCGAGGAGAAGGAAGAGAAGCTGTGCGTCAAAGTACTGCGAACGCTGCGAGAAATGATGGCGATTGATCCGGAGTACGGCGAAAAGGTTGGTCGAAATGTTTTTGAATTGGCTGCATGGGGATTGAGACGAATAAATAGTTGGGCATCATTCGCATAGGGATATATAAGAGCAGTCACAGCATCGTTGGTGTCAACAAGGCGCGCACTCGCTCTTTCTCTCTCCCTCCCTCTCTTTCTCGCTCTGTCTCTTTCAATCGCGCATTAGTTACGTTTTGTCGCTGGATGATTTTGTTTTTCTAGCTTGTTGGCTGCGACAGGTTTAGCGGCTCTGGGAACTTTCGCCGCATGACGTTGAGGAATCGTCGCATTTTTTCTTTTTACATTTTTCCAACGGTTGGAAATGTCTTCGAAAAAAGAAGCCATCGCGTTTAACGCGGTTGTGGTCGTAAATGTTGTCTGAAACAAAATTAGTAACAAGATTACTAACCCCTTCGTTGGCATCGACGCAATAGTGCGTCAAATAATTTCCTGCCCTGTGTGGCATTGACGCAATAGTGCGTCAACCTTTATTTCCCTAATTAACTTGCTCCGATTTGAAATCGGAGCCTCGCTCGGGGGTTTTTGGGCTCGCTCAATCCGAATTTGAAGGCAAAATGTGGATATTCAAAATGACGGCGCCAATATGGCGGACAAAAATCAAAAACTTTACTCGATTTAGATGAAAATTAGTACTCCGGGATTTTTGAAGTCGCTTATTACGAATCTGAACTTTAAATTTGTAAATTCAAAATGGCGGCGCTAGAATGGCGGACCGAAGTTGAAAATTTTACTCGATTTAGATAAAAATTGGTACTCTGGGATTTTCGAAGTCGCTTATTACAAATCTGAACATAACATTCAAAAAAAATTAATGGCGGATCCAATATGGCGGACGAAAGTGCAAAAAACAGCTCGATTTGGATAAATCTTGGTCCTCGGGGGTTTTCGGGGACGCTGAGTGTGATGCTGAACTCAAAATGAAGGAATCTTTCATGGTGAATTCAATAACATGGAGCATAATACAATAGGTGGACGTATATGAAAATTGAGTACCGAGTTTCATCAAAATCAATCTGTATTATTTGTATTTTCATTCGCTATATTTGTTCGTCATTGTGAATTCCTGAATTTTCAGTTCAGATTCGTAACCAGCACCTTCGAAAACTCCAGAGTACAAGTTTTCAGGATAAAGAAAATTCCTGCCATTTTGGGCACTTTGTCGAATTCTCTCTGCCAACGAAGGGGCTAATGAGTATGAAAGGGGCTGTCTTGCTATGGCGGTTAAAAAAAAATCAAAATTGCCAAAATGGCGGTGGTTTGAAAACAAAAGTATCGAATTTAGCCTGTTTTTTTTCGACGATGGCGTGAAGAATGTTGTGTCAAAATTTGAGACAGATAGCTTGAAAACTCTGCCTTTGAGACACTGTCGTCGAATATCCATAAGTGAATATCCATAAGTCGAATATCCATAAGTGCGAGTATCCATAGGTAGAATATCCATAAGTCGAATATCCATAAGTACGAATATCCATAAGTCGAATATCCATAAGTATAGAGTAGAAATGAGTTTGGGTTTGTTTTTGGCGCTCATTTCACTCTATAATACTCACTTTTCCTCTAGCTCCCGCCATTTCTGGCACTCATTTCTACTCTATACTCACTTATGGATATTCGTACTTATGGATATTCGTCTTATGGATATTCACTTATGGATATTCGACTTATGGATAGTCGACATGGATATTCGTACTTATGGATATACGGTTATGGAAATTCGACTTATGGATATTCTTCCCCAATCCCTTTGAGAGTGTACACCGTTTTGAAAAGCGATATTTCACGAAAAACGCGTCCGTCCGCGCCAAGTCTCGCGCAGCTGGTCGAATCTCCTTTCACGAGAAAGGCTGCAGCAGCCGGAAGAATTCGAATTTTGCCTAAAAAAATTGAACAGCTTCTTCATAACTGTCTACACTATCGTTTAAGAGCAGATATACACCTACGAGCCGGAAAAAGGTCATTTTTGTGAATTTTTTCAAGGAAAACTATTTGAAATTTCGGATTGGGGTTTTAATTATCTAAAAGTGTATACATACAAAAATATGTTTAATTTTCTTTATTTAAAAATATCAAAAATATACAAGGCTATTGTATGATCGTTGGAGCGTCGTAAAAAAAGTCGGTACCCGAAATTTCTCGTAAACCAATGAACCGATTGCCTTGAGGTTTTTTGTGGTTATTCTATACACCATTATCTAGTACTTGTCATAGCCGATTTTGAAAATATCGATTTATGACAAAATAGCGGACGTTTGAACATAAATTACGATTTTTCGGACAAAAATTAGTTATTATTTTGCTTATAAAACAAAAACTAAGTAACGGAAAAAAAATCCTATGACAAGTACTAGATAATGGTGTATAGAATCACCACGAAAAACCTCAAGGCAATCGGTTCATTGGTTTTCGAGAAATTTTGGGTACCGATTTTTTTACGACGCTCCAAGGATCATACAATATCCCTGTATATTTTTGATATTTTTAAATAAAGCAAATTAAACAGATTTTTTAATGTATATACTTTTAGATAATTAAAACCCCAATCCGAAATTTCAAATAGTTTTCCTTGAAAAAATTTCACAAAAATGACCTTTTTCCGGCTCCTAGGTGTATATCTCCCGTTAATGCAAAAGAAATCGATTGTTTTGAATATTTTACACCATGATCTCTCAGAAGCGTGCAAAACGCGAAAGAATGCGGCGAGGAAGAAAAGAAAAACGTTTAGGATAGACGTATCGCGTTCGCGTGGTCATAGATTAAGGGTGGGGTAAAGTTAATTCGGCGAAAAAAAGGCATGTTTTTAAGATTTTTTTTTGCGTAACGAATAGTGTTCGTTTATTGAAAAATTACATATAATAAAGTAACATTTGAACAACATTCTCCTAAATTTGCATTGCAAAATATTTAAAATTGAGCGAGTGAAAATTAAACCCCGGAGGCGCCTCGAAAAAAAGTTGGTTTGCGGTGTGCACCATAACTCGCAACAGAATCATCTGAAACAAAAAAATCAAAATGCATTTGTTAAAGGAGATGTTTCTCGAGGTAATGACGGGAGGATTTTTTTTCTCGATTCTTCATTTTTTCGTAGCACTTGGGAGCAAAAAACCCGATTTTCGCTAAAAAAAATCGGCTAATTTGTTGTTGAAAAATTAGTAATTATTTAAAAAAATAAAAAAGCTCTCGACAATACCTGGTAAATTATGTGAAGAAGTACTGTGCAAATTTTCAAAGCGATTGGTCCAGTAGATTTTGAGTTATCGTGCACACGGACTTCAAATATGACAAGTCTCAGAAAAACGGTTTGAAAAACGCAGAAGAGTTTGGTCGCTTAGCGCTCATTGCACATAAGTTTGAGAACACTTCTCGATTGCATAAAAATCTGAGAAAATTCATGCATACTAAAGGTACTCAAATGATTCATTTTGCATAATAATAATTCCAAAATGTTATTAACAAACTGATGAAAAAAAAATTAGTCAACAAATTTCCCCGCAACCCAATTTTTTTTCGTGATTCGTTCATTTTTCTGAATACGTATGAATTTTTTCAGATTTTTCAATTATCTTTGAATTTTTAGAAATTCAAAATAAAACTCGATAATTTTCTTATACTCACTCAAAGTCGTCGATGCCAGGTCCGTAGAGCAAAAGGCTTCCATCAAGATGATCGAGAGCATCTTTTTGCGTTTGTCTACGCAAAACTCATAAACATAACTCATAAACATAAACTCAAAAAACATGACGGGACCGGAACAGGCCCGTTTATCAAGAAATTTATTCGGGGTCGAAAAATACAATAGCGCGCCGCGCAGCTGCCGCCCAGGTATAACACCCGGCATGGAGCAATAGACGCTCAAATACTCATAACTTCGTCAATTTTACTCCGATCGACTTGAAATTTTAACACAATATTCTTGATATATTATGCATTCATTTAAAAGACGAAAAAAAAATGAAAAAAAAATGTTTAATACTTTACCCCGCCCTTAAGGATGTTGAGTCCCAAATCGCAAATGATAATAAAATTCTGAAAATTTGGCATGTTTTTGTATGAAGTATTTCCGAGGTGGTGTAAAAATTTCACGACAATTACGAAGCTCGTTATTGAACAATTAACATTCACAAATTAAATGTTGTTTTATGGAAACTGATGTAACTTTGCGATAAGTTTTTCTTTTGACCTCTCAATTTTGTAATATCTACAATATACTGAAAGCAACGGAAACGAAAGGAAGTTTATCGATTAATTTTTTTTAATTTCTTTCAAAAATTGTTCTTAACGAAATGTTAATTTTTTTATAACGAGCTTCCTAATCGTCGTGAAATTTTAACACGACCTCTTAAATACTTCATACAAAAACATACCAAATTTTCAGAATTTTATCATTTTTTATTTCAACCCCTAAGGAGGCAATGATGATGGAATTCTGAAAATTTGGTATGTTTTTGCATGAAGTATTCAGGAGGTCGTTTAAAATTTTCATGACGATTAAGGAACTGTTTATTGCACAATTAACATTAACATGTTTCATAGGGACTCAACATCCTTAAGGCGTTACCCCCACTTGTAGCGCAAAAAAAGGCCTTTTTCATGAATTTTTTTAAAGAAAACTACAAAACTTTTTTAATCTATCAATATACCATCTTAAAGAACACATCTTGAAGAACTTTCAGTGATTTTTTATTGAAAAATATTACATTGTTTAGTGGCAAATGGCCGTCAATGAAATAATGTTTTTATATACACGGTTTGCGGTGACCAACATTGCGGCGAAGTGGATCATCTGAAAAAAAAATGCGGAAGGATTTAGTCAAATATAAGTATAAACTAGTCTTTAATCGAAGGATTTTAAAAAATATTCATTTTTCACAAAATGGCGGACAGTCAAAGTTAATGGTTCGATTTTAACGAAAAAAACCGCCGTTTTTTGGCTACAAAACGGCCATTTTTTTTCGAAAAAAAAAAATCGAACGATTAAAGACTACATTTTTATGTATTAAATAAGCCTGCAAAATTTCAAGAAGATCGGTTCGAGTAATCTTGGTCACCGACTTCAGAAATGCCATTTTGAGAAAAACGCGTTCAAAGTTTCAATTTTCAGTTCTTCAATTCACGGATTCTCCTCTTTCAACGCTCATATCTCGGTCAATTTTGTTCGGATCGACTTGAAATTTTCAGGACATATTCTCAGATACTTATACTTCAAAAAAATGCATTAAAAAAAATCGATTTTTTAAAAATCGCAAGTGGGGGTAACCCCTTAATGCGAGACGTTGATCGCAAATGTTCGTCGTATGGTCGTACGTCGGTTTCAAGATTCGCGCGATCGACGCACCGCTCCGAGCGGTACGCGAGACTTCGGTCGAGCGAGTTATTCGGTGAGTAGGTGTCGTAGGATAGAAATGTAGGCAAGGGGTGTTTTCATGCTGCGAAGAAGATT
This sequence comes from Ophion costatus, assembly GCA_951751655.1. Classification (NCBI taxonomy): domain Eukaryota; kingdom Metazoa; phylum Arthropoda; class Insecta; order Hymenoptera; family Ichneumonidae; genus Ophion; species Ophion costatus. The sequence continues at coordinate 18,936,884 of OX632358.1, forward strand.
GAGGATATATTGGAGCAGCAGCGTGTATTGGAGGATGCCGGAAAGGAGAGTGACTCGGGTACCGCGCCAGATAGCACTGACGAATCCGATGGGCAGCGCATGAGTCAACAGCAGAGGGTAAAAATGTGGATACGTTGCACGATGGTAAATGTGTAGTTTGATTTACACGGAAAGAACTGCGTTTGTCGTTTGAGTAACGCCATTTCCGTTTATTAGCCATAGAAATAAATCAAGGAGGAAGGTAGTTGATGAGTTGCTGCCCGGCTGATGATGCTTGTAGTGCCGTTTCGTCGAGTGGGCGCCGCTTCATTGTTCATACGTTGTCTCCTCATTCAAATATCGGCCCATTTTTAGGGGTTAGGCTACTGTGACGACACGAGAATTAGGCTTGTTGAAAAAAATCATTTTTAAGGAATAGGAGATTGAAAAGTCGCTGCGACGTTTTTGTGTATGTACAACAACAACTGACAAAGTTGTGCGCGAAATTTCATTTAAAAATATCAATAATGAAGGAAGTTGTGAACAATCTCGCGAAGGACCTTTGAAGGTGAGGGGATCAACGGTGTACTCGATTTTGGCCGTCCGGTTGATCTGAAACAAAAAACAAACTAGTTTTTTCCCCCTTAAACAGACGATATTGGCTAAGATTTTATCAATATTTTTTTATCGTGTTTCAATCGTCGAAAAAAAAGTTCGAATGTTTTTGCGATTTTTCGAGAAAAAATGGCATTGTTAATAACTAATGAAGAAAATATGTTGAGAAGAAAAACGTTGGGCAAGACTACTACACTAAATAAGTGTAAATTACATTAAGGGGTATTCTCACTTTGGACGCTAAAAAAGGCTATTTTCGTACATCTTTTTGATAGGTTTATATTATAGATATTGATTTAAAAGTTGTTACACTTAATATATACACTTATGAAATACATTTAAAAATTTTAGAATGTTTTTATGTAACCCAAACAAAGTTTAAACGCGTTTTTCTCAAAACAACGTGTTTCGACGGCTTGTTGATAAAATCTTCGAAACTACTGAAACGATTCTTATGAAATTTTAACCACATATTCTTTACAATCATAGCTATAGCGCATATCAAGGGCTTAAAAAAATATTTTGATATTTACTTTTTTTTTTTGCGAAAAACGGTAAAAAAACACGTTCTTTTTCGCCAAATGTCCGCCATTTTGTTATTTTTGCATATATCAAAAAGTCGTATGATATGCGCTATAGCTATTAACATACTGAATCTAAAACCGTTTGATTTTTTGTTTCGGTTGATCCATCTCCGAGATTGCATCAACAGCGCAGACCTACAATTTTATTAGGACATTTTTCAACCACCATTTTCGTTTATAAATGTCGACTCAAATAAATCATTTAAAAAATATATATTTCCAAAGTGTATTTATCAAGTGTAACAACTTTTATATTAATATCTATGATATAAATGTATCAAATAAATTAATAAAAATAACCTTTCTAGTGTCAAAAGTGAGAAGGCCCCTTAAGTAAATTACACTAAAAAACCAATATTACACTAAATACGTGAACCAAATTTCAAGTCAATCCGTTCATTAGATGTCGAGAAATCGTATACACCGTTTCGAGACAAAAACTCATTTAAAGTTTAACTAGCAGTTCTATCTTTGCGATCCTAAGTTTACCTTCAATCTGCGACTCCTGCACGATACGTTGAAGCGTCCTCTTCAATTTGAATAGACTCAAGGGGTGAACGATTTTTTTAAATCTTCACAGTAGCCTTCCCCTCAATACTACAATTGTAGCCCAGCTTGAATTCTTCCCCTTTATTCACCTAAAACAAGTATAGCTCTTCGCCAAGCGCTATGTGTTTTCATTTCTTCCCTGATTGTACTTCCTTACGTTGCTCATTCTCGACAACGATTTTCAACGCCTTAGGCTACAGCAACGGGTATAAAGTCATGCGCGAATTTAACAAAATGTTTCGTATGAAAAGGTCATTCACTCATAAAATGAATTACACATCTATTCAGTATGAAAATCAAGCTGTTAGAATTTTTTTTTTTTCGATGTACAAAATGGCCGACTACTGGAAACTTCTCGAAAGAGCTTTTTTCCAATTGGCATGGCGTGACAAATAACTTCAACAATTTTCACTCGATTTGCTTCAAATTTTTAAGTTATGTTGCTAATTGCATTTCGCAGAGACGTACGTACGGAATTCCTGATTAATTGTTTCTTCTCTTACTTACTTTTCTTACTTGAACTTAAGAAAATTAATTTCTTAAGTTCAAATGCCTACAACTTTTGTATAAAACAATATTTTTTAAATTCCGTACGTACTTCTCTAGGTATTCTAACGTAGATTGACGAGGATTTTTGTTTTTTGTTCCAGGTCAAAAATTGTGGTTGCTAAATGTCACGTTGCGAAGTGCTTAGAAAAAAAAATAACGAAAGAACATATTAGCAGCCGGCCATTTTGTACATCGAAAAAAGAAAAAAATTCTTACAGCTTGTTTTTCATACTAAATGGACGTGTTATTAATTTTATGAGTGACTTTTTCATACGAAAGAAAATTGTTAAATTCGCACATGATTTTATACTCGTTACTGTGGCTTAAGGCCTTAAATATTTGTCTCGCCCGCAGCTACCCTCTACATCTCGATGTTTTTACGTACCCACACTATCGACCCGTATTATCGGAATTTAAAAAATATGTACATGTATTTGACAGGGTGACGCGCTGCGCAACAACCTGCTCATTCGTTATTTCGGCAGATCGTTTATACAGAAGCCGGAAAACGTGGATATCGGAGTGCCGTGTACGACAGCCGTGACTCACGGGCCTGGAGGTAATAAAGCCTTCGTCTCTAAAAATATGGTGATTCGCAATCAGATGGTAATACAATTTTCTTTGAAACAGCGAAAATATTGAGTCGAGCAGGGCGCACTTTGCACGAAGTTCAGAGTCATCTCGACCGGGAGGGTGCTTCGGATCTCGTGGTGGAGCTCGTAATCAAGAGCGTACATTCGCCGAGTATATTCGTCGAGGTGGTGGAGCTTGGTATAGCTCTGCTCGAAGGTGGAAATCCTATAATCCAAAAGAGCGTTTTCACCAAACTAATGGCCGGCGACTTGAGCCAGTCGTTTTTCAAAGTATTTTACGAAAAGATGAAGGATTCCCAGCAAGAGATAAAGTCAACGGTGACGGTCAACACGTCCGATATAGCGGCGAAAGCGAACGAGGACAAAGAGCAGAGCAAGGAATTGGAAAAGATATCGAAGAAGAGAATGTCCGGTGAGTGGAGAATCGCGTCGTTGGCCTTCGTCGCGCTTTCCGTTGCACGAAAGTATCCACAGAGTCACGTTATTGTCTCGTTGCCATAGGAAAAGCCAACGGTATAGTGATAACGGAAGAATTGCGGGAAGAGTTGAACCAAGCTGCCGCCTCGACAGCCCAAGCATTCGGCAACGTTCGAACTCTCGCGTCCGGCGACGATGTCGCTAATAATCCGGCATTGGGTTACGCCCTGGAGGATATGCTCGCCGAAAAACTCGACAGACACCGCACGGGTGGCGGCGGTGGTGGCGAGAGGGACGAGGGACAGCTCGGCAGCAAGGTTCTCGTGATGCAACCGATCCTTCGCTTTCTTCAGTTACTCTGCGAAAATCATAATCGCGATTTGCAAGCAAGTATCGGTGTACACCCGTTAAAAATATGGGTAATTATGCAGCGTGAGGATTAATTCCATATGTTATGGGGTATTGAAGTTTCAAGAATCAATGTTAGTAACAATGTATATACCAGGTGTAGAAGTATGAAACCGGAATTTCCCTATAGATGGTGCTAGCCATCAGTTTACGGATCCGTAAGACCGCTTCTGCAGCGCCATCATCTCCCTCTAACAGCTGACGAAGATTTTCAACTCACAACAACCCAAGTTCCCTACACCGGTATATTTTTCTATAACCTTAAACATGTCGAGTTTTGTGCCTACGAACTACGATTTGCGGACAGCATTGGTTTTCTGTTATCGTTTGAAGAAGAGTGCTGCAGAATCGCATCGAATGCTTGTCGAAGCTTACGGTGAACGTGCTCTTGGCAAAACACAGTGTTTCGAGTGGTTCGAAAAATTCAAAACTCGTGATTTTTACGTGAGAAACGAAGAGCGTGGGAAACCAGCGAAAAAGTTCGCAGACAACGAATTGCAAGCCTTATTGGATGAAGATGATACTCAAAGTCAACACGAACTCGCGGATCAATTGAATGTGATGCAGAAAGCCGTCTCCATTCGTTTTTATCATTTTCAAAGAACAGACGTGCATTTTTTTACAAACAAAAATCCGGTTTCATACTTCTACACCTGGTATTTTGGAACGATGAGATATGTTTTGGTTTCGCGAGCGTGAAATATGTTTTGATTTCGTGAATTTTTCTTCACGCGTCAATATCCAGACCATCGTGATCGATTTCACGTGATTTTCGAGATCATCGGAGCCATGAAGGAAGAATAGAAATTTAGACACTTTTCGACATCAATCTTTTTCATCAGCCCTTATTAGGGCCACGAGCATTAGCAACATAGTACAATTGCATAATACTTCATACTCCCCAATATAGGTGTCGAAGTATTTGAATATTCCCTATTTTATCACGTGCTTCCGCGAACTTCAAAAGTCCATAACTTATGGTATTAATGGAAAATGTCAGCCTCCCCCGACGGAATACCACTCATTATAGTGGAATAAACAAGTTCGCAGTGAAAAGAAAAAAAATTTTCGTCATTTTTCGGAAAAGTCCTCATACTGCATAATTACCAAAACATGTCACGCGTTGTCGGTGAATAATCGATTTGCAACGTCGCGTTCCACAGAATTTCCTACGGAATCAGAACAACAAGACGAATTTCAATCTCGTATCGGAGACTCTGATGTTCCTCGACTGCATCTGCGGCTCGACGACCGGAGGCCTCGGCTTACTCGGGCTCTACATAAACGAGCAAAACGTCGCTCTGATAAATCAAACCCTCGAGACGCTGACCGAGTATTGTCAAGGACCTTGTCACGACAATCAAAATTGCATTGCCACCCACGAGTCGAACGGTCTCGACATAATAACCGCCCTCATTCTCAACGACATTAATCCCTTGGGAAAGACCCGAATGGATTTGGTCCTCGAATTGAAGAACAACGCGAGCAAATTGCTACTCGCGATAATGGAGAGCAGAGGAGACAGCGAGAACGCCGAGAGGATAATGTACAACATGAATCCAAAGCAGCTGATCGACGTTGCGTGTAGAGCTTTTCATCAGGAGTCGCTCGAGGAGGAGGAGGAAGAGGAGGACAAGGAGAAGAGCGGCAGCAACGCCGGCAGCGTCGGTGGGGGCGGTGACGCCGAGGATTCGTCGACCGACGGAGACGAGGGTGTTTCACCCAAAGAGGTTGGCCACAATATCTACATCTTGTGTCATCAATTGGCCCAACATCACAAAGAATTGGCGACGATGCTCAAACCCTCCGAATTGAACAACGCCGATCCGAAAACAAACAAAGCGTTGAAATATTACGCTTCTCATACGGCACAGATCGAAGTAAGCGATAATCCTCGGTCGATTTTTCACATATTTTTCAACCGTTGAAACGAGTAGTAAAGCGTTGGTTCTTTTATTGTCACTTTTTTTTTTCTCCCAAGATCGTCAGACACGACCGAACATTGGAGCAAATAGTTTTCCCGATACCCGAAATCTGCGAACTGATAACGGTCGATACGAAACTACGAGTTTTGAATACAGCCGAGCGCGACGATCAAGGCTCGAAGGTTTCGGACTTTTTCGAAAGAACCGAGGACATGTTCAACGAGATGAAGTGGCAAAAGAAGCTGAGGGGTCAGCCGATGCTCTTCTGGATGAGCAGTTACATGTCACTCTGGAGTAACATTCTTTTCAATTGTGCGGTTCTCATTAATCTCATAGTAGCCTTCTTCTATCCGTTCGTCGATTCGGTGCCAAGTGAGTATCGAAGCACGAGGAGAAAGTGGCTGCTGCAATGGAAACTAACCCCGTGCCTTCTTTCAGAAGTCATTCCTCACTTGTCGGGCCTCATTTGGACCGTGATGCTCTCTTCCGCCGTAATCGTCGTTACTCTGCCCCGGGAATCGGGTATACGGACTCTGGTTGCCTCGACGATATTGCGGTTGATATTTTCCATCGGTCCCGAACCTACGCTCTGGCTACTTGGCTTTTTGACCATTATTCTCAAGGTTGTACACATGATAAGCATCATTGGGAATGAAGGCACTCTGACGAAAAGCGCCGAACAGATCGTCATGAGCGTCGAACTCTGGTATCACATGGTGTACCTCGTGTTCTGCATTCTCGGTGTCTGCATGCATCCCTTCTTTTATTCCGTTTTGGTAAGTTTCCATACGTGGATACATAATGCCATACGAGATTCGTTATTTCGATAATACTTCATTCGTGTGATTTTTTCAAGCTCTTCGACGTTGTTTATCGCGAGGAAACCTTACTCAATGTGATAAGATCGGTCACGAGGAATGGACGATCCATCATTTTGACGGCTGTACTTGCTCTCATTCTCGTTTACATGTTCTCCATAATTGGCTACATGTTCTTCAAAGACGACTTTTTAGTCACCGTCGACGAGGAAATTATTCGTGAGTATTAAACGTATGATGGATATTCGATAAGTAACTTGTCGTATACGATCGATACGAATGTGCCCAGCCGGCCCTGCCACTTCCGACGAGCTTTCGAATTCGTGCGAGGCCGCCAAAGGTAATTGCGTCCCTACCGACACCCTCTCGCGATACGCTCGTCAAGGTATACATTTTCGTATTATTTCATCGTCACCTTTTGGCCAATTCACGTCTCAAGGATAAACGAATACTTTCAAAGCAGATAACGAGAAAAGAAGCAGCAGCGTCGCCAGCAACGACAATGACGACGACAATAACGACGAGCTTGTCAACGTCGGTGGTGAACTCAAAGAGCGAGCGTGCGATTCACTCATAATGTGCATCGTTACAACGATGAATCAAGGCTTAAGAAACGGCGGTGGAATCGGCGATATACTAAGAGCACCCTCGAGCACAGTGAGCGTAGCCCGTACTTTTTTCCGCTTGTAGAGCCATTGCCGTAGCCAGGAGCATGATGCCCCCCCACCCCCGCCCGGAAATCCCAGCGCGCCAAGCTCGTCGCGAGCTAAAGGGCCAGGAGGGGGAGGGGGTGGGAGAGAGGAGACGGGGACAATATGAATTGTAGCCGTTTTAGACTGATTTACATTTTTTTCGAATGTCTAGGGGTGGCAGCTGCTCCTTCCCGCCTCACCCACTCCAGAAGAAACTATCCAAAATAATAAGATTTAAATAATCGATTCATTGTATTTGTTTCATCCAAGCAAGCGAAAAGAAATAATTGAATACAACTTGAACTTTTTTTCCGTCGTATTTCGTAACTTGTATGAAAAGTAGTTATTTCGTTATGTAAATCAAATAAATATTCAAATTTGACAATTAAACGGTCTTCTCACTATAGACGCTGTAGAGGCCATTTTCATGCATTTTTTTGATCGGTTTATATTATCGATATTGATATAAAAGTTGTTACACTTAGGGAATACACTTTCGAAATACAGTAGAAAAATAATTCATTTATTGAAGACTATTTATTGACGAAAATGGTAGTTAAAAACATGTCCTCAAAATTTTTCGGTCTGCGCTGTTGATGAAATCTAGGAGATGAATCATCCGAAGCAAAAAAGTCAAACGGTTTTGGATTCGGTATGTTAATGGCTCTAGCGCATATCATACGATTTTGTATATATGCCAAAAATGACAAAATGGCGGACATTTTTGAACAAACAAAACAACGAGTTTTTTGCACCCTTTTTTGGCAGAAAAAATAGTGAATGGCAAAAGTTAAAAAATCCTTGAAATGCGCTATAGCTATAGTTGTAAAGAATATGTGGTTAAAATTTCATAAGGATCGGTTCAGTAGTTTCGACGATTTTATGAACGAGCCGTCGAAAAACGTTTGGAGAAAAGCGGGTTCAAAGTTTGTTTGGGTTACATGAATAAATAATTTTTTTTAAATGTATTCCGAAAGTGTATTTATTTAGTGTAACAACTTTTATATCAATATCAATAATATAAACCTACTTTAAAAAATCATGAAAATAGTCTCATTGTAGCGTCCAAAGTGAGAAGACCCCTTAAAGTAACTGTGAGCAAACACAATATAATAGTCACAGTTAATGGTTCGATTTTAACGAAAAAAAACGGCCGTTTTTTGGCTATAAAACGGCCATTTTTTTTTTTTTTTTTAATCGAACCATTAAAGACTCCATTTTTATGTATTAAATAAGCCTGCAAAATTTCAAGAAGATCGGTTCATTAGTGTTCGAGTAATCTTGGTCACCGACTTCAGAAATGCCATTTTGAGAGAAACGCGTTTAAAGTTTCAATTTCAGTTTACACGAAGAACGGATTCTTCTCTTTCAACGCTCATATCTGTCAATTTTGTTCGGATCGACTTGAAATTTTCAGGACATATTCTCAGATACGTATACTTTAAGAAAATGCAATAAAAAAAACGATTTTTTCAAAATCGCAAGTGGGGTAACCCCTTAACAGGCAACGTTTATCCTTAGGCAACAGTAACGGGTATAAAATCATGTGCGAATTTAACAATTTTTTTTCGCATGAAAAAGTGATTCACTCATAAAATTAATTACACATCTATTTAGTATGAATGTCAAGCTGTTAGAATTTTTTTTTTTTTTCGATATACAAAATGGTCGACTACTAATATTTTCTTGTGTTATCTTTTTTCCAATTGGCGTGACAAATAACTTCAACAATTTACACTCGATTTACTTCAAATTTAAAAGTTACGTTCCTAATTGCATTTCACAGAGAAGTATAGAATTAGAAGTAGAGAATTTCACGGAATTTCTGATTAATCGAAAACTTTTCATTTAATGAGCAGTTTACGAGCAGTTGTAACGAAATGTTTCACTCAAAATTCATTTCTTAAGGTCAAATACCTACAACTTTTGAATAAAACAATGTTTTTTTAATTCCGTACGTATTTCGCTAGGAATTCTAATGTAGAATGACGAGAATTTTTGTCTTTTGTTCTCGGTAAAAAATTGTGGATGCTAAATGTCACGCCGCGGAGCGTCTAAAAAAAGATAACAAAAGAAAATATTAGTAGTCGGCCATTTTGTACATCGAAAAATATATATATATATATTTTTTTTTAACAGCTTGATATTCATACTAAAAAGATGTGTAATTAATTTTATGTGTGAATTACTTTTTTATACGAAAAAAATGGTTAAATTCGCACGTGATTTTATACCCGTTACCTAAGGCCTAAGGTCTTAATTGAAAAACGATGAAATAAATACTGCGAATTTAAGAAAGCACATTAAAAACTGCTCTAACTTATATAAACTTTTCCAAGGAGCGATGTAAGTGCGCTCCGCCTGCTGCGAGAGAAGTTTTTTTTTCCCATAAAGCGGGTCTAAACGAGGCTCAGAAGCACAATAGTTCAGAAACGATCGTCTCATATTTCATTGCTGAATGTAGAGACTGAAATTGTTAAAAAATCAAATGAAAAAAGTTTTGCGTCAACTTGCAGAAAAAAAAAACAGAAAACTAAGACATAGTTGATTGAGTACCTGCTGTAAGTAAAGATTAAACACTGGTTACTGGATTAAAGAAAATTTTAATCAATTGATTGCTTTTGAAGGTATTGCAAGAGTCTGATAATAATGTTAATACGAACGTGTGATTAAAGTTTCATATTTCACGTGTGTTACGTGATTAACTATCAGTATGTAAATTTTATTTTTAGAAAAGATGATTTTCACCAAACCCAATTTTTTGTTAGGCCTACTCCGAGCCCCGCCCCCCCGCCCCAATGCTGTCAACAGTAATGTGCAAAATTGTCGATAAAACTAATAATTGTCGATGTTGCAGGAACCACTCTTCGTCGCTAGAGTCGTGTATGACCTGCTCTTCTTCTTCATCGTAATAATCATCGTGTTGAACTTGATCTTTGGTGTGATAATTGATACGTTTGCCGATCTGAGATCGGAGAAGCAGCAAAAAGAATTGATCCTCAAAAATACGTGTTTCATATGCGGTGAGTTGGAATTGCGAGAAAAAGTTGCCAAGGGAAGGGGGAGAGAGAGAGAGAGAGTTTTGAGCACGCGAGAACGCCTCCATATCGTGTTTCAGGCTTGAACAGGTCAGCTTTCGACAACAAGACGGTTTCGTTCGAGGAACACGTAAAGCACGAGCACAACATGTGGCATTTTTTGTACTTTATCGTTCTGGTGAAGGTGAAAGACCCCACGGAATTCACGGGTCCGGAATCGTACGTTTACTCAATGGTTAAGGTAAGCGTCACACACGGGCAACGGCATAAGCTTGTTCGACGCCTCGTAATATACGCTCTCGCGTGTACTCAAACAGGATCGCGATCTCGATTGGTTTCCGCGTTTGAGAGCAAAGTCACTCGCCGCGGACGAGGGCGAGGGCGAACAGGTCGAACTTCGCAGCTTGCAATCGCAATTGGAGTCAACCCAACAGCTAGTCAAGTGTCTCTCGCAACAACTTACCGAGCTACGGGATCAGATGACGGAGCAGAGAAAACAGAAGCAACGTCTGGGTCTTCTCAATTCAGCCTCGGCGCTCCTTCACAACGTACCGCCGTAAAGTTGTTCCCAACTAGTATGTATGTATGTATATATGTGTGTGTATATCTCAGGTATCTCCCCGAATGTTTATCGTTATAGATCTCAATTTGTTACCGATGTCTTTTAAACTCGAAAGTAAATTAGAGCGGAGAGAGAGAGAGAGAGAGAGAAAAGGTCGGAGCGCAAAGTTGCGACTCGCGGGTATACACGCGTTCATATATAGGCATACTACGAACGTGCATAATCAATGCCAGCGTATATCTACGTGTACATACAAACGATTTGTACACGTAAATAGGTGGAACGAAACGGCGATCCGCGATTACGTAATGATCGAATAGCAGGGATTGTTAAGTCGACGTAGATTCTTATTACTCGACGATAATAGCGGCTGTACGCGCCATATATCATTCGTTAATAGGACTTTCATTGAGATACGTGTGTAAGAGAGGAGGATGCATTTTTTGTATGGTACCGCGTCGTCGTCGTGGGAGGGCGTTCTCGATTAATAGGAAATGTATCGGAGAATAGACGCGCGAATAGAAAAACATATCCTATTTCTCCCTTCGGTTAATAGAAAAATCTATCTTGTTGCGAGATGTTTAAGTATGTAAATAGAATATAAAGTTGACGGTATCACACTTTGAGTATACGTATTATGGGCAGGTTTTTTTCTTCTTTCTTCAACGGATCGCGTGGAAAGGTGAAATATGTTTGTTGCTGAAGGTCGAAGCGTTTTATCTCGGGTTTCAACGAAGTCGACGCGTTATTCGATAACGTTGGATAGGTGTGAGTTGGCCGGTGTGCGGGGAAATTTAATGAGAATCGCTGCGCGTTCATTCTCGTTTCATTCGTCTCATTTTATTCATCACTTATGTAAAACAATTGACTATTCCGTCGCCGACCTTCTTTTTAAATATAAACTTCTACTACATGCAACACGTACATACGATATATATATATATATATATATATATATATATATATATATATATCCATTTGATCGATGCGGGACGGGGAGACTCCCGGCCGCCGCGGCCCATGCGTCTCGTCGAGGGGAAAGGAAGGAAAAAAAAAAGAAAAAAAAACAGCAATTCAGCCAGCCTCGACGCGAGCGGCAGCCGTTTTTATTTAATTTTTTCTTTCGTTTCGCGGAGCATCCCGTACAAGAGGAAGCACCCGCCGACCTGACTTTCATCATTGTTTGCGACGAGGTAACAAGAAACGAAGCGCGCATCGACTCAAGCCAAACTCCTTCCTCTGATCGGCCCGATCGTTGATTCGCGCTGCTAGGAAAAAGTTGGGTGTAAGCGAGGAACGTAACGGCAACAACGAGCGAGTACAACGCGATTATTGATATGTCACATTGTCTTTCATTCGCGTTATCATGGTCGGTGTATACGAAAAGAGGATTTTTAGGGCGGTAATAGCTAAACAGGTAACCTCTTTCGAAGCAACGGCGGCGGCGGCGTCTTAACGAAAAAGGTGTGTGTGTGTGTATGTGCGCGCGCGCGTGTGTGTGTCTCCGCACGATCGATAAAACATTTGTAATACCGCGCGAGAGCACTGCTCCCGTATTTCCTATAGTTTAAAAGTGTATTTATTGAGCAATAGGGCAAATAAAGGAGGCTTCCTCGCGTAGAGTTGGTAAATTGGCCGCATCGCGAATGGTTGGTGTGACTGGACGTTTGCCGTTGACTCGACGAGTGTCGACGATGCGTTGAGCCAAAAGCGTCCGCGGCGTTGAAGCAACTCGATTAGGCCGCGCATGTACTTCCGTTGGTTTGCTTCCGGGGGTTAGGCTACTGTGAAAATGTCAAAAAATCGATAGTGGCGTGAGGCAACTCAAATTTATGAGGAAGGCCCAACGTATGGTGCAGGAATCGCAGATTGAAGGTAAACTTGTGATTACAACGATATAAGTGTTAGTTGAACGTTGAACGCGTTTATCTCAAAACTATGTTTTTGAAAATGGTGTACACGATTCCTCGACATCCAATAAACGGATTGAATTGAAATTTCGTACACTTACTCACAATCAGTGAAATAGCAGTTTAGTCTTGAGGGACGTTTTTCTTAACATCTTTTTTTCAGTAGTTGTCAACAATGTCGTTTTTTTTCCGCGAAAAAAAATCACAATTTCTTGATGATTCGAACACGACGACAAAAAAAGCTCCGTCAAATCTTAGCCGCCATAATCAAGTGCGCCATTAGGTTCCTCGCGTGCAATGCTCCTCGCGATTAACAACTTCTATGATTATGAATATTCCAAAATGAAATTTGGTAGACAACTTTGTCAATGCTCATACAAATGTCAAAATAATTTTTCAATCTTGCTGATTCCTTCAAAATAAATTTTTCAAAGTAACCCTGATTTTCAGGTGGTCACAGTAGCCCAAGCCCTTAATCGAGGGGTTAGACTCGCGAGAACACGCGCCTCGCACTATCCATAATTACTCTTACACGCCAAGTTGAATTGTATTCTGTACAAATATCCTACCGACTCGTATCGACTATCTCGGTATCATCTTTTATATACACGTATCTTACGCTAAACTAATTATTATTATATCATTGAGGTGTTTTCTTTCCGAATTCGTCATATGTACAATCGCGCTCGCGCGCGCACGTTTCAATCGGAATTTGCCGAGAAACCGGAAACGGGGAGGGTGAGTGGGAGGAAGCTCGTCCGCGCGTTGCGCTGATGCACTATTATAACGATCGGGCGGTGACTCGGAAGGAGCGAGTGGACGCGATGAGAAGGGCGGCCGACGCGATGACGAGGGTCGACGATGGACGATTGACGGAGCATCTTCTCGTGGAAGATGATGAAACGTAGTTGGGGGCCGGTGAGGCGGGAGCGCTTTTCCGAGTGTTGGCTACGAGCGTATCGCTTCGCCACTTGATTACGTACTGAGGCGGCGTTCGGTCGAGCGCCTGCAACCTGCGTGGGGAGAAAATGACGATGAGTAAACGAAAATACGACGACAGTGGGGAAGATGCGCGGAGACTCGCCTCACTACCGCGGTGTTCATCTTCCAGGGCAGCGTAAAATTTTTGTGCCTGTCCCGAGAACAGAAAGTATGAAGCCTCGGGCCTAAGGGATCGTCGGACTTTTTGTACTCGTGGATCGTCAAATTCCACGCGGTACACGGTCCTGAAAGAACAATCACTCGGTGAAGAAACAACACGAAAAGGGTTGACGTTGCTGAATAACTTTTGAAGGGCGGGGGCGAAACGAAGTTCCTATGCTGATACGTTGTGTGACGTCACCAGTGCCAACTTATCGTAGCAAAATATTCATGGGTACGAATGGATATCGCGAAAATTTTCAAAGCTACGGTAGATGATCGTAAGTACTATTTACAAATATGTTCATTCGAAGGAGTTAAGATTATCATAAAATGAATTTTCGATGTTTAGAGATCCTAGGAAAATAGACACGAACTTTGGCAACGTTGCACGGTTCTTTCGTAATTCGAGGCTGACCAGCGCGTTGCGTGCCGGTCAGGGTTTTCAGAGGTTATGTCAAAGGAAAAGGCGGGAACGAGTGATTCAGACAAAAAGATTAGTGCGCCGCGAAGTTTCCGATGGAAAAGATGATTTGTCTGTGCTACCATAAAACGGGGTTAAATTGACATTAAGGGTAACTTTGACGGTCTTTGGGGCTACTTTAACAGAGCGCCAAAATACGGTTTTGACTAATTCCTTTAAACTTTCTTTCTATCGCTCGAATCTGTTGTTTATGTTTATTGTAATGTTGCTCAAGTTGATTTTGATCTCTATGATAATTATAAGACCGATTAAGTGCCGACAATAGTACCCTAGGTACTTTATATTTTTCTGTAAAATGTTTCCTCACTAAAGATGACAATATGATTGTAAAAAATCGTTGTCTTTCATTTAAATCTATGTATAGCGCATAAAATATTAATTTTGTTTTATCACAATGATGTCAAAGTAACCCTTAATCTTTGACATGAGGTGCATTTCAATGCCTTGTCGAAAAAACCCCACACTCGAGGTTACTTTGACAATTAAAAATATATACATATAAAATTGTGGGGGGTGGGGCTTGACTTTCTTATACATTTGATAGCCAAAGGACACATTGTTCTATTGGACAAAAAAGTCGGAATTTAGGATACTATAAAAAGTAACCTACGAAAAACTTCCAAAACCTGTTCAAAGTACCCCCATCTTACGGCAAGTGGATAAGTTCCCCTTACTCGCATTTGCCTTTAATGTATTTGAAATTGGCGCGCTAGGTCTTCGATTGGGGTTCTGCTTCTTTCGTAGTTGCGATGTTGGCACTTTTCAACACATACGTCTCAATAAGCCTCGATTAATCAGAAATTCCGTACGTATTTCTCTGCGAAATGCAATTAGGAACGTAACTTTTAAATTTGAAGTAAATCGAGGGAAAATTGTTGAAGTTATTTGTCACGCCAATTGGAGAAAAGCTGTTTCGAGAAGTTTCGAGTAATCGGCCATTTTGTACATCGAAATAAAAAAAATTCTGACAGCTTGATATTCATAATAAATAGATGTGTAATTAATTTTATGAGTGAATCACTTTTTCATACGAAAAAAAATTGTTAAATTCGCACATGATTTTATACCCGTTACTGCGGCCTGAGGCCTTAATTAGATGCATAACCTGTCTTTTTTTCGGTAAAATTGTAAACTGCACAAAATGTTCGCTTTTGGATTACTTTTTTTCACGTACAAAGAAGCTAGACGGGAGAAATTGGAATGGTAACTATGGTACCCAGGGCCGGTTTACGAAATCTAGCGCCCTAGGCCTGACGAACTTAGCGCCCTCTTATGCATTACGGATTTTTGATACCATTTTTCAGCCGCAAGAGTGAGGATGAAAAGATAATGGGTTTTCGGCAGGCTGTCAACCTCTTGTGAATAAACTTTTATTCAAAAGTAACCTATAATTGGGCATTTCCCAACGCATAATATTGGTTGAAAATATTTCTAGGCTAGGAAATTATATCAATAGTTATCATTTTTGTGAAGAACGTTTAACGTTCAACATTTTATAAAGAGTTTTTGATTCGATAAAGTCGGGAAAACGTTAAAAATGTCGAGCGGACAAATAAGTACATCTTATTATAAATTTTAAATGCCGTAATACTGTGTACGTTTCAAACGTCCGCCGATTTTAAAATGCCTCACTCGACAGAGCCAATTATCGTAGAGTTGCCACGTTTAACCTACAAGTTTCGTTAATGTCCGAAAACAAACTGCACGAACTCAAAATTCACATATTTGTTCGAGTATTATCCATGAACCAAGGAAAAACCGCTTCATTTTTTAACTCGACATTCCTAACACTAATCGCAGTGTGTTCAGTTTTTTCAAATTTAAATTGAAGCATTGTTTAAACCCCTGCAGCCCTATAACTAGTGTTTACGAAGTGCCACGTGTATGCCAAATGGATGAAGGTTCAACTTGTACCTTATAAATCTCCGAAACAATGTGGTGAAACGGATTAATTTTCGGGCAGTTGATGCAGCCTAAATGAATCGCTGGGCGATATGAATTTCAATCGTCTACAAGCATTTCGATATCGGTGTCGAAACTCTTTAATGCATAAGATCGGTATGGGTGCGAGAGGACTGGGGCGCGCGTACTTGCGGATCTCGCCAACACGCGGCGCCCCCTTTTGCCGCGGCGCCCTAGGCTCGGGCCTAGTGGGCAAGGCACGGTCTTACATACAGATCTGGACACTCGTCACAAAATCAAGTGGTGGGGGTAGTACGCTTATTGAAGCACTGGATTAGTTCGTAATCCCGTCACTACTCGTCTCTGCGATCTATCCGCCTGCTGCGTTTTCGCAAACCTAACCTCAAAATCCCCGTGTCGGATATTGTGCTCTCATAAAAGAAGAAAAGATTTATGAGAAATTGGCAAAAATGCCAAGACGGTGCGCGGTTCCTTATTGCAATACCGGCCGTAAAGACGATAATGCAAAGGTGTCGTTTTTCCCGGTGCCTAATGACAATGTTTTGCGCGAGCAGTGGGAACACGCAATTTCCGGTGTCATAAAGTTGGAACGGTTTACTGCTCGTTACAATGGTCTCCAATAAACTTAGCTACCGTATTTATACATTAAAAAAAAAGACAAGTGGATTTGAACACAAAATGCTATGGTAATACGACAAGAGATTTGCCACTGAGCCAAATTCGATATCTCGTTCAAATAACTCAAAATCGCTCATGTTTTTCACACCCGCTTGCGGGCAGAGGGTTGGGGTCGTAGGTTCTGTAAAATAAGCATTTGCGTTTTACCGCGTGTTATAATAGTCTACAATAATATTAAAAACGAGTAATATACATTGAGGTGAGACAGAGATTGAAAAGCTAGCGCTGTCTCTATCTTACTTCCCCCACCCATCGTCATCGCGCCGGAGTTTAGATCGCAGCGATCACAGTGGGCAATATATGAACTACACGTCTGGCATCCATAAGCGAACTACCCACACGACGGGAGTTTCCCGACCTGTATGTAAGACCGTGGGGCAGGGAGACTAGAGGTAAGGAGTGGACACGCAGTGGTTACGAAACGTCCGCAAAAATGCAGCAAATAAGGAGGCGCTGCGATCGTATGTGTCCGATCGATTAGCTCCGCCTACTAGTCTCGTGCACTTGCCGTGCTCTCGGTTGCTGTTGACAGCACGTTCGTGGTGGGGGACCTAAGTGTTGCGTCTACCTCTCCTATTTTGCTGTCTTTCTCATCGTTGCAAACTCATAATAGCAACTATTGATTAATGAAATTAAGCGGTGAACCAACTAAATAAAGCAACTAAGAAAATAAAAACAGAACACAAATGTAGTCTTGACTATCGTGGATTAGAAATATGTTTCAGAAAAGGCTATTCAGTTGATTAATTTTTTTCACCGATGCGAATGAAAGTTTGAAAAAAATTGCCCTATGCAAACAATATTACTCTTTATGTGGCTTGTAAATGCAACTGCACTGGAGAAAAAAAGAAATTTGTCAAATTGCAGTTGTATTTGCAAGAAAAATAACTTATAAATTATGCTCCATCTTACGCTTATTACTCCAGGGAGAATGAAGCGTAAAGGTTATGTTTCTCATGACCCGAGCTACATGCATGAAAAAAGAAAACAAAGGCTAACCCTAAAGACGATCGATTGGGAGCAATATTGAAAATAATTCGACCTCGGGCTTTGAAGAAAACAATTTCGTGAAGATTTGCTCAATATTACAAAACACAATAATATTAAAAATGAGCCTCAAAGCAGAGCACAAAGACACATCGAAATCAAATTCTTTTATTATTCGTGCGCATGCGTTAAGTTTGGACTATTATCATTATTTGAGACGTTATCATCAGGAGAGCTGCTTGTGGCACGATCTGGAACTATTGCAAGTCGGATTTTTTGAGACGCCGGAACGACGTATTGGCCTATGCTGTGTCCACTCCTTTTGTCTAGCCTCCCTGCTAGTGGGCCTAGTGTATAAACCGCCTCTGAATATACCACGTCTAGTGAAACTTTCGCGAATATCTATTCACCCCAATATTTTCAAGCAACAACCTTGGTGATTCAGCGGGTAGCAGGAGTGGAAAAACTTACGATCCTGCATGGATGAAACTTGGACGGTCAACTGGCGATCGGTTCTCGATTCGAGTATCCACGTGCACTTTTTTTGATAGTAATCGTTGAGGTTCGTGGCAGTGTAGTTGTCGAGGGCGGTGGGTGTGGCCGTTGCCGCGGCGGGTTCGACCTTGAGGATTCCCTCGGGCTTCGTTTCCGTCGTATAATCGCCGCAATGGGCGTCCTCGGTAAACTTGTAAGCCGCTCGAAAGTCAAAGCCGAGGACGGAGGATGATCGGTCGGAACGCGACCACTCGATGTACACGGGTGTCCAGCTTCGAACGCTCAGGGGCAACCAATTCTGCAATTACGGAGATAGGTCGAGTTTGAATTCTCAGGTTGGATGTGTGCGGGGAAAACGGCTGATGGCGCAATAACCTGGTAATTGCCGCACAAGCAGGTTACGACGTGGCCCGATTCCGAGACGAGTCGCAGATGATTCTCCTCGTCCAAGGACTGCTCGCTGACGCAGTGACAACCGCTTCCGCCGCAGAGAGTGTTGCACGCTCCGTTCGTAGCTCGCCCGCTGCCGCTCGTCCCGTTTTCCACCTGTCGCGTGCCAAAGCATAAGCACTCATTTTGCACCCCGGCGAGATTACGATATCTCTGGCGCCTCAATTTCACCATTGGGTTATGAAATATGGTCGAAAAAAATACGAAAAACGAGAATAACTTATTTTCGTTTTGAGCCTTAGTTTTTGATTTACAGCGCTTCGAAGAGAAAAAATGTATTTTTCCGATTTTCGCAGTTAATCGAATTTACCGCGTGTTTTACATTGTTTCGTCGTACTTCGTCGTTGATTTAACGAAGTTGGCCGCAGATCATTAGCGTTATCCAGAATACACCACGTGGGGGTTGTCCGCATTGGTATTCTTTGGTCCTGAAAAGGGCTGCTTTGTTTGTGCGTGTCTGTGATAGCGGAGATTAGGAACCGTGGGGCGGCATTCCCACATTTGTATCTACTCAAAATCCTCTCCGCTGTGTGTTTGTGTGTGCGTGCATGCGTGCTTGTGTGTGTCCTTTCGTGAGTCGTGTGTGGGTGGGTTTGTTTGGGTTTGTTCGGGTCATTACCGATAATGACCCGAACAAACCCACCCACACAACCGATTGCGAATTCAGCTTTTATTTTGCGCGAGCCAGTTTTTTGGAAGCCCCGGCTTTTTAATAATATTTGTCTTCTTTTGGTTTTAATTACTTTTTCTTTTCTTGTGTTTTTTAAAAGTTATGTTTCTGTTCTTGTTTTGTTCTCGACATGGCGCATTCCGAAGAAAGCTACGTTAACGTAAACCAGTTAAATCGATTGAGGCCTTAGGCCACAGTAACGGGTATAAAATCATGTGCGAATTTAACAATTTTTTTTCGTATGAAAAAGTCATTCTCTCATAAAATTAATTAAACATCTATTTAGTATGAATATCAAGCTATTAGGAATTTTTATTTTTTCGATGTACAAAATGGCCGATTACTGGGAACTTCTCGAAACAGCTTTTTTCCAATTGGCGTGACAAATAACTTCAACAATTTTCCCTCGATTTACTGCAAATTCAAAAGTTACGTTCCTAATTGCATTTCGCAGAGAAGGACGTACGGAATTTCTGATTAATGGAAAACTTTTCATTTAATGAGCAGTTATAACGAAATTTTTCACTAAAAATTCATTTCTTAATTTCAAATACCTACAACTTTTGAATAAAACAATGTTTTTTAAATTCTGTACGTACTTCTCTAGGTATTCTAATGTAGATTTACGAGAATTTTTCTAGGTAAAAAATTGTGGATGCTAAATGTCATGCCGCGGAGCGCCGAAAAAAAAAGATAAAAAAAAATATTAGTAGCCGGCATTTTGTACATCGAAAAGGAAAAAAATTCTAACAGCTTGATATTCATACTAAATAGATGTAGTAATTAATTTTACGAGTGAATCACTTTTTCATACGAAAAAAAATATTAAATCCGCACATGATTTTATACCCGTTACTCTGATCTAAGGTCTTAATAACGAATGATTCGTAAAATGTCCTGTATCTTCTAAAGGAAGCCGAAATCGCGATTTTTTTATCCTTAAAAAAGTGTGTCTTTTGGGCCAAATATGAACAATCCACGGTCAAATTAAGGCGCCAGAGATATCGTAATCGTGCCGCACCCCAAAAAGCGGGTCCCAAGTGCAACTACTGATAGAGCCAAGTGACTTTCCACCACTCTAACGGCTCAGCAGGCCGCGATCCGAGCTACTAACAACGTAGTCCACCCGCTGGGAACCCGTAGGAACCTTGACCAGCACACGGCCTAACCACTGCCACCACGAATCCAACCCCAACGGCTAGTCTCGACCTCTTAAGGGCCCTTAAGGGCCCGCGGGCAAGTAGCCCCCCGCGGTACCATTCTTGATCAGTGGTCAGATCTTCGTGGATACGAAAACCCCGCACCACTTCCAATAGACGAGCCTCGCTCTCGTCAACATTGGTCGGCCAGCTCAGGCCGGCGGTGCGTCACTCACCGCGTGCCAAAGAGTCGCTCTTCGACGTACGCATTTTCTCAGGGAAATATTAGCAAGAAGAAGAACGGCAACTTACCGTTACGATGACCGATTGGTTCGCCGCTGGGACAAAGTGCTGTTTGCATTTGACGGGACCTCGACGAGCGAAAAGCCGGTGCTCCGGATCTACGATCCAGCCTTGGCTCGGTGAGCTCAATCCGTAATATTCAACGTCGCACAGGGTCGACGGTTGCTGCGTACCGCCCTGCCGTTCTGCGCCCATCACCCACACACGTGAACGTTATTTTTCTGCCGCTCTAATCGTATCTCTTAAGGGGTTAGCCCCACTTGCGATTTCGAAAAAATCGATTTTTTTTATTGCATTTTTTTGAAGTATAAGTATCTGAGAATATGTCCTGAAAATTTCGAGTCGATCCGAACAAAATTGACTGAGATATGAGCGTTGAAAGAGAAGAATCCGTGAATTGAAGAACTGAAATTGAAACTTTAAACGCGTTTTTCTCAAAATGGCATTTCTGAAGTCGGTGACCAAGATTACTCGAACACTAATGAACCGATCTTCTTGAAATTTTGCAGGCTTATTTAATACATAAAAATGTAGTCTTTAATCGTTCGATTTTTTTTTCGAAAAAAAATGGCCGTTTTATAGCCAAAAAACGGCCGTTTTTTCGATAAAATCGAACCATTAACTTTGACTGTCCGCCATTTTGTGAAAAATGAATATTTTTTAAAATCCTTCGATTGAAGACTAGTTTATACTTATATTTGACTAAATCCATCCGCATTTTTTTTTCAGATGATCCACTTCGCCGCAATGTTGGTCACCGCAAACCGTGTATATAAAAACATTATTTCATTGACGGCCATTTGCCACTAAACAATGTAATATTTTTCAATAAAAAAATTACTGAAAGTGCTTCAAGATGTGTTCTTTAAGATGGTATATTGTTCGATTAAAAAAGTTTTGTAGTTTTCTTTAAAAAAATTCATGAAAAAGGCCTATTTTTGCGCTACAAGTGCGGGTAACGCCTCAAATCACTCGACTTCCTCGGTTCAAACGAATGCCAAACACAGAAATACACCGATCTAGCTGAAACTTGGTATTTTTTCTTCCGAGAGATGCTGTTAACTGGAAATAACCTCGATACGCACCAGTAGTGCCATCTCTCTGACTTCGTACGGACTTTTCAAACGACCCTCGTATAGGCACCATGTGGAGAGGTGAGTCTATTCAATAATAGCTGTCAGAAACGATTCTGTACCTATAGAAATATAGTATCACGCGGAAGCTGAAGGACTGTTATATGGTGCTGGAATAGCTGACTAGTCGGTAAGTCGCAGAATCATACGTTTTTCCCTTGCCGAAACTTTAAACGCGTTTATCTCAAAACTGTTTTTTTCCATGTGTTGAAAATCGGTGTACACGATAACCCCGAAACTAATTGACCGGTAAAGCTCACATATAGCAGACGTCTTTATGATACTTATGTACCATTGATGAACCTAAGACTGACTAAAAATTGTCAAAATAAACATGTTTCTGGCTGGGTCAAAGTTCGAAATTTTTTCGAAAAAATCAACATTTTTGTTCTAAGGCCTTCCCTCTAGCCAATTATCATTATTGTTCCAATATTAATGGTTCGTCGAGTGACCACAAGTTTATACTAATCATTTTTTTGCGCAGACTGTTTCAGATGATCCTACGAGGTGCTGGAGTGTACGCCGCATTCTGGTTATATCTCCGGCATTTTTAACTTTTTTCCGAGCAACAAAAATCCTTTTGAAAACTAGAATTATGTAATAAAAAGTACCTATGACCCTGAAAAGATATATACATTCTTTATCCTCCAATAAAAATCGTCAAAGTCGACAAAAATTCGGTGTTCTATAAGGAGTGCCCCCTTTAACCGCATCAAACTTACCGTCGTGAAAGTAATAAGAAACATCCATGAACTCTTGCTCGGTCGGATCGTTTGAGCCAGCACGTTTCAGCAAAACCGTCATTTCCGGTCCCGAGGTGGAGTAACGTTCGCTCTCGTAGCCGCTGCCGCGCCAGCGACACGAACGCGAGAGATCCAAACATAGATACATATATGTATAGGCGAAAGCGCATTAGGAGGCAAGCAACCGCATAGCTCCGATATAATCGTCGGCGTACTCAGCATGTTTATCGGGAAGAGGGGGGGCGTTAATCTCACGTTTATGGTAACATTGATATCAAACTCTTGCAATACCTTAAGAAATAACCTACTAATTTTTAGGCACTTTTAAATCCAGTTTTCAGTCTTCAAACTTTACTGTCAGTGGGTCCTCAATTCGATAAGTCTTTGTTTTCCATTTTTTCTGCAAATTGACCCAACACTTATTTGGCTGAAATTTTTTTAACAATGTCATCATCTATGTTCAGCAGTGACATACGC
Organism: Ophion costatus; assembly: GCA_951751655.1. Lineage (NCBI taxonomy): Eukaryota > Metazoa > Arthropoda > Insecta > Hymenoptera > Ichneumonidae > Ophion > Ophion costatus. The sequence continues at coordinate 18,960,145 of OX632358.1, forward strand.
CTTTTTATTATGAATTCTTAAACGCTGAGACTAGCCGTCCGGTCATCGGACGAATAAGCGTATGTTATTCGTCCGTATAGCGGCTAATTTTACGCGGTTCACGCTGTACAACGCCCCAAATACACAAACCCAAACACATTCAAACCACTCCAAAACCAAACCCAAACAATACAAACCCAAACGCAAACGAACCACTCCAAAATCAAACCCGAACAACCCGAGCAAACCCAACCCAAAAACCCAAACAAAATCAACCAAACCAAACAAAAAACAACCAAACCAAACCCAAACAACACCAACTAACCCAAAAAAACCCAAACCAAATAAGCGCAAACAGATCAACTCGAACCAAACAACCCAAACACAACTAACTAACACAACCAGGCAACCCAAACCTAAACGCAAACGAACCACTCCAAAATCAAACCCAAACAATACAAACCCGAACAACCCGAACAAACCCAACCCAAAAAACCCAAACAAAACCAACCGACCCAAACAAAACCAACCAACCCAAACAAAACCAACCAACCCACACAAAACCAACCAACCCAAACAAAAAACAACCAACCCAAACCCAAACAAAACCGACTAACCCAAAAACAAACCCAAACCTAAACAAAAACCAACCAACCCAAACCAAATAGGCGCAAACAGACCAACTCGAACCAAACAACCCAAACACAACTAACTAACACAACCAAGCAACCCAAACCCAAACATAATTATAAAGATTTTCTTCGGATGACTACGTGTACATTATTATTCCGGATAGTTTTTTTTAACAATTTAACACATTCTATCCGGACATTAATATATATATATATATATATATATATACCAGGTGTGTAAGTATGAAACCGGAATTTGCCTATAGGTGGCGCTAGATGTCGATGCAGTTACCGACACATCACGTCAGCGGTGTCTTGTTATTGTATTCATATCCGACAAAGATTTCCAACTCACAATAACACGAGTTTCATTCAGTAGCATTAGTTTATTAGAGATAAACATGTCGAGTTTTGTGCCAACAAATTACGATTTGCCGACAGCACTACTTTTCTGTTTTCATCTGAAGAAAACCGCAGCCGAATCGCATCGAATGCTTGTGGAGGCGTTTGGTGAGCATGCTCTCGGTAAAACACAGTGTTTCGAGTGGTTCAAACGGTTCAAAAGTGGCGATTTTGACGTGAGGAACGAAGAACGTAGAAGACCACCGAAAAAGTTTGAAGACGCTGACCTGCAAGCCTTGTTGGACGAAGACGACGCTCAAACACAACAACAACTGGCGGATGTACCTACGGTAATGATATGATACTTTGTATCATATCATTACAATAAACGTGTTTTTTCTGTACAAAAATTCCGGTTTCATACTTACACACCTGGTATATATATATATGTTTTTCGTCCGGATATTAGGTTACACGAATCACAATAATATGTACGTCTACTGGAAATACGGCGCGAATTGAGCCGCTATCCGGACGAATAACATACGCTTGTTCGTCCTATAACCGGACGGGGAGACGCTCCGATTCTTAAAAGTTCATAATTTAGGTAAATATTCGGAAGTGGGACTCCTGCAAGAATCAGGCTAATTTTCTTCAAGGGTTAAGGGGTTACCCCCACTTGCGATTTTGAAAAAATCGATTTTTTATTGCATTTTTTTGAAGTATAAGTATCTGAGAATTTCCTGAAAATTTCAAGTCGATCCGAACAAAATTGACTGAGATATGAGCGTTGAAAGAGAAGAATCCGTGAATTGAAGAACTGAAATTGAAACTTTAAACGCGTTTTTCTCAAAATGGCATTTCTGAAGTCGGTGACTAAGATTACTCGAACACTAAGGAACCGATCTTCTTGAAATTTTGCAGGCTTATTTAATACATAAAAATGTAGTCTTTAATCGTTCGATTTTTTTTCGTTAAAATCGAACCATTAACTTTGACTGTCCGCCATTTTGTGAAAAATGAATATTTTTTAAAATCCTTCGATTAAGGGGGGATTGTCTTTTTTTTTCGCAAAATTTACCGCTTTTTGGGAATTTTTTTGTGAAGAAAGTATACAACGGAAAACTTGTGAAACTTGGCATATAGTTTTATTGATTTGTTTACTACATACAAAAAAAATTTTTAACAATTTCATCAAAAAATCCGCCTCCCACCCCCCTCGACGCGCGATGGTCCATTTTTGATGGTGTGCACGATTTCTCAAAAACTATTCAACCGATTGCCTTCAAATTTGGACAGAATGCTCAGCTGACACCCTTTTATCGTTTGATGAAGCAAAAAAGCAATACGTTTAATAGTTTTTTTATTTATAACAAAAAATCGATCAATTTTTTTCCAAAAATCGATACTTCAAGTTCAAAACGTCACCAAATCGTCAATTTTTTTTTCCCTTCATCGAACGATAGCTATATGTGTCTAAAGTAAAATGCTTTTTGGGTTTTTGTTGCAGGATGAACGTGAAGGCTGTAATCGTGCACACCATCAAAAAAGGACTATCGCGCGTCGAGGGGGGTGGGAGGCGGATTTTTTGATGAAATTGTTTAAAAAATTTTTTGTATGTAGTAAACAGATCAATAAAACTATATGCCAAGTTTCACAAGTTTTCCGTTGTATACTTTCTTCACAAAAAAATTCCCAAAAAGCGGTAAATTTTGCGAAAAAAAAAGACAATCCCCCCTTAAAGACTAGCTTATACTTATATTTGACTAAATCCATCCGCATTTTTTTTTCAGATGATCCACTTCGCCGCAATGTTGGTCACCGCAAACCGTGTATATAAAAACATTATTTCATTGACGGCCATTTGCCACTAAACGATGTAATATTTTTCAATAAAAAAATTACTGAAAGTTCTTCAAGATGTGTTCTTTAAGATGGTATATTGATCGATTAAAAAAGTTTTGTGGTTTTCTTTTAAAAAATTCATGCAAAAGGCCTTTTTTTGCGCTACAAGTGGGGGTAACGCGTTAAACCAAACCCAAACAAACCCAGGCAATCTGAAATAACCCGAAACAACCCGAAACAACCTCAAACAAACCCAAGCAAACAAAAAAAAATTTGCCTGATTCTAGCAGGAGGCCCACTTCGGAACCCTTGCCATAATTTATTTCGTAATTTTTCAACGAAAGTATGTCTTTCGTTACCATCGCTGCAGGTTCTAAGTATCAATTATTAAGATTTTTGAATAATTATCGATGAAATCCTTTTCGTTCTTCATATTCAATTCAGAAAATGCGTCAAGTCCATAAACTAACGGTCGGTTCTCAAATCCGCGTTTCAATTTTACAATGGTACTATCTATTACGTGGTAGTAAATGTTAATGCACCAGTATCCTTCTGCTTGTGTATCGGCTGGAAAATCTAACGTCGTGCTTATGCCCACAGTTAGCTTAATTGTAAAATTTGAATATCTATTTGATTTATGTAAAAAAGAGCTACTTTTTTTTCACTATTTACGAAATACGACGGAAAAAATGGTTAAACTTTTATTAAATTATTTCTTTATGCTCCTACGAGTGAAACAAATCAAATTCGTCGAATATTTTAATTTAAATATTATTGGTCGATTTTTTTCCTGGGCGCGAGGAGGATGGGGGGGGGGGGGTCCGTAAAATTAAGCGATTGCATCTCGTTATCGCCGAGAGACAACTTTCCAAGTATAATATATCGAGATTGGCTTCGTTGTTCCGATAAGCGCTTTCGCGGCCATTCATGTCTCTCCATACACGTGTACATTTGGGCTGGGACAGACTGGCCGATGCAACGCGTCAAAGATATTGTGGATCGAAAGAAGCCCGTTGATGAATTATTCGACTAATAATTCCAATTGGAAATCCTCTAGGTGAATTATTCGAAGAACATAATGCGTTCGTTAACTCGATTGGCACGTGTAGAATATCGCTTTTGTTTGCGGTGTGCCACCCCCCCCCCCCCCCCCCGCCTCGTATAGAGACAGAGTGTGCGCGTTATTGAGCGCGGGGGGGGGGGGGGGGGGCGAGTATCGTGCCGAGAGAATAATGCTCGAAGGGTGAGGTGTTTTTTTTTGCCCGTGGAAACGCCACCCCCAAACTCTACGTATACGGAATAAAGCAAAAATTTTAACGACGTTCACGCAAATTATAGCATACGCGCTGACGAACGCGAACACGCTGCTGTTGAATTTTTTTTTAAGTTACGTTTCGACGCGAGTCTGTTGGTTGATGCGATTTTCTATCGTAATCGCATATACACACACACATATATATATACATACACACACTCACTCGTCTTTTTTGGGCGCGGATCGATCTCGCGTTGATTCTCCAGGGCCGCATATCTGCTTGAGCAGTCGGGCGCCTTTCGCAACGGATGTCTCGCTCTCGACAATCCCTTCCCAGATTTCGATCTTCGATTTGCACTCGGAAGCACTGGAAGACGTACCGAATACGAATGTGCATTTATTTATTATTTGTCTCGTATTGAAATGTGGTCTGCGAGTTTCCACTCATAACCAACCTTGTTGCACTTCTTGGTTAAAAATATTGGATTAAAATGGATTAGAATGCATAAATGCTTTAGGGTCACTTGGCCCGCCGAGCCGTGAGGGTCGAGGTTACCGTTCCAGCCACGAGGAGGCGGGATGCGAATGTACAGGGGAAAAATTTCTAGCGTGAATCAGTTTCGCCATGTAACAGGTCTTAGGCCAGGCCCCGAACGGCCGTTCGCTTTTTGGGGGACTGATCGGGAACTGGCCGGGATACAAGCGGAAAATGACCAGGAAAATCATGAGGGTAGATTCTGAAATAACCGGGAACTTAAGGAGGTACGATCATTACTACGAATTCAACTTTCGGATTTGACATTTTTACATGATTGTGACGAATACTTTATGCGCATATTGCCCAAATTTGAGCTATTTTGACCGTTTAGTTTTTTCCAAACAAAACTGCAAAGTCGAGCACTTTGAGTTGCCGAAGTGGCGTTGATCGTTTGCAAAATTCAAAAATACATTCGTAACAATTTGTTTTTTGAAATTAAAAAATTTAATTTTCTATTTTTTTTTTCGAAACAAACTTTTGTAGTTTTTTTTTTCTTGAAAATATCAAGTTAAGATGCAAAAAAGCTTTGTGTCTTTTCTGCGAAATCGTAATTCAAAAATACATTCGTAATAATTGGTTTTTTTGAAATTAAAAAATGTAATTTTCGATTTTTCCGTCGAAACAAACTTTGGTAGTTCTTTTTTTTTATAAATCACGTTAAGATGCAAAAAAATCTTTGTGTATTTTCTGCGGAATCATCATAACGTATATAATACTCATATGTATGAGAGTATTATAATTTTCGTGTGACACAGTGATCCCCGAATCTAGGACTTAATAAAAATTGATAATAAACCGTTATCCTTTACATTGGACTACACGTTCCATTTACTGGCGGTCGAGTGTCCATTTACTGTTAATTTCGTCCATTCACTGTCGATTTAGTTATTTCGCTAATTATCAATCACTTCCTCCAATATTATTTCTGGAAATTACTTCGATCATTGTTTTCTACTATTACAATAATTTTTTTCATCTATAGCGATTAGACGACTAATTCTCATATCTTCATATTACAGTGCGTTTTAATTTTACAGGTCGTTATTCGTTCATTCACTGCTCGGTTCTCCCTGCCTAAGTAAAATAGATAGTATTAGGTGGTACTGATACTCATTATCTTACAAGTATGACAAAATAATAGGCGTCAGGGCACGCTGTTAACCCAAGGAGTACACTCTTGTATCTCACAGACCCAACCACATCTTTAAGGGTCTGAACCGCGGGGTCCTTGACATTAGAGATAGACATCACGGCTGTGTCACGTAAATTCACTTTGGTCTCTTCCCTGCCACTTACCGCTGGGCAGATCTGCAATTGTCGTTTAGCTTCTGTATTGTGAAGGACGAAAAGTAAGCACAAGCCTCCCAGACCCATGTGTGTACGAATCGGTGAAAATTACGAAGTAAGTACATTCTTTCTATTTTCACTAATTCGATTTTAAATAAGTCTTATTGAATTAATAGCCAAGGCTTCATTGCGGTCTGTAAGGTGCATGTAAAGTCGCAGCGTTAATAAATAAATAAATAAGCAAATAAGTATATCGATAAGTAATGAAAATTTGCTTTTGTTGGTTTTATTATTAGGGCCACCATGCTTATTCGCATTTGAACGCGAACTGTGGAAGAAATACAAAATAAGCTGCGAACTGCTCGCGAAAAGGTGGTTTTCGACGATGAAAACGACATGTAAGATGATGCTGTCGCTAATCGATGATAAGTATCTTTGATGGGATAAAAAGTAAAGCAGCTTTGCGCAGTTCCTAAAGTCGGACTTCACGTTTCAGAAAATGTCAATGTCCTGGCCGGGTATACATTGAAATATCTAAACATATAGTGTAAGCCATAAAATACGATCTTGTTACTTTTCACGATTTCTTGCATGGAAGGGCAAGGTGAACCAGACGAGGCAAGTCTGACCAGGTCCCGATACAAAGAAGAGAATGCCCGGTCACATTGCTGCACGGGGTATGACGCCGGATGTTTATTCGAGACGCTCGTCCGCTCCGTTCACTCTCTGTCTTTGCCTTGCGACTACAATATACTTCGACCGCGATCTTCCGATTGAAAATTCATGCCTCGCTTCGTTCCCTCTCCCTGATTCAGAGGTAAACCTTTAAATTCCTCGAGGAGGCAACTCTTGTGTGTGTTCGGTCGAAAAAAAAACTTGGCACGCATAAGAAGCCTGTTCGTCGCGTCTCCACCACATTCTTTCGATCTAATTTCTTTTCCGTCGCCGAGACGACAGAATTTAGATAAATATTTTATGCCTCCGTCGCGCGTGTACCCTCGGCAGGTAAACAAGGCAGAATCACGTAGCGCGAGCGGAGACGCGAAATGAGACACAACAAAAAAACAAACAAAGAGACGTGGCGCGGGAGGAAAAAGTTTTCGGGCGCTAGGAACAGCCCGGCCTTATTTTTTTCTACGCAAGTACAACCCGCGCTGACGTTGTACGTGACCGAAGAGCATGCATTACATGGAAGCACAGGTCCCGTGTTAATATTTGGAACAGAAATTGTAGTATATATTTCCGCCGGTAGACTGCGCGGCGACGTATCGGTGTGGACCATACGATCAAAGAACATTTATTATTTGGATGTGTTCATGCGCATCGATACAGGCAGCGCTTCAGGTGGCTGGGGTGATAACTAAGCATCATCCCAAGAAGTCGTGCTAGCGCTCCTATAAGGCCTGTGCTTCCATCAGGGGGCTGGCTATCTTTTGGAATTTTTGCTACGCGAATCGTCCGCTCTTTGCAGTGTCCTACTCTGCCACTCACAACGCCAGTTGTACTCTGACTGTGTATATATTCACACGCACACATATTATCGGGCAATACCCATATAACACCATGAATGCACGCTCGTGGTTTCATATGGTGTATTTCTACACACACACACACAATTTATTATACTACCGTTGTTGTCTTATTAATTGATCTATTATTCATTAATTGTGCATTTCTATAACTCTATTGTCTAATGATCGTACCAACGATCAATTATGAAGATAAATATGGAAACGGAACTATTTGGTACCAAATTTTATAACTTTCTCAAAAGGTCATTGCCAAGTCTTAAAAAAAGAGCTGTCCTGCTTTCGTCCTGCTTGAAGTGGTTTTCACACACCACTTCGTAATAATAATATTAACATATCCGCCATAAAAACGGACTAAAAAGACAAAAAAAATCAACCGGAAACCTATTAAAATAGGCTTGAATTACCTCAGCGGAATTAACACGATAGGCAGAATATCATTACACATATTATGGATACGTGATAAATGATAAAACTCTATAAATTGTTATTTGCATATTTTGTGGCGGCTTCTATTCAAATGAATTTCAAAACAAAACTGGGTTATGTTCGCCAAACGCATCAGCTGTTACTCGCGACGTTGCTAAGTCTGTGGGTGCTATTTCGTCGTTCTGACCATTTTCAACTGAAAATTGAAACTTTCTTTTAATGTAGTGCTTTAACTACACGGTGAAGATTGATTTTCTCATTTTTACAGTATCTATTATGTCTAATCTATCGAATTTCAGTTTTCCAACAGTTTTAGTTGGATACGTGAGCAGAAAAACTACGATCACCGCACTTCCGGTTGACCGTTTCCATAAGACGACGTGCTTTGGTAACTCAAAGTGCTCGAATTTGCAGTTTTGTTGCGAAAAAACTGAACGGTCAAAATAGCTCAAATTATGGTAATAGGCGCATAAAGCATTCGTCAAAATCATATATAATTTCAAATCCGGTAAATGGATTCGTATTAATGATCGTAGCTCCTTAAACTGCAAATGTCAAAATAATCGTATTTGTCGTTGTTGTTACGTACGTTATGTACGCAGTGCGGGCCTCGCGCTTGCGCAGTAAGAATATTGTCAGTAACCGAATAGTGCCACGGGGAGAGGTAGAACTAAATAAAGTGGTCGAAAAGCATAGCATTTTTATTTACGACAAGGGATAGGTGGCAGCTCCCTGGCTTCCATGTAAAATATACGTTCTTTGACGTGACAAGCTGCGAACCGATGAAAAGAGCGCACTACTCGTACCTGAGATTGAAGCTAGCCAAAGTTGCGTGGACGGTGTCGTCGGAACGGCCTCGAAGTACGAATCGACACGTGGATGATTTGGCCTTTCTTCTGGTGTCGTAATGTCCGGCTCTGACGCGTTCGCCGCTAACTCGGAGATCGCAACTCGGTATCGCGGTCGATATTTCGGCCTTGCTGCCACTGCCCAGCTCGGCGTCGCCATCGGCGTAGCGAGCGCCCTCTTCGTTGTTGCTCGAACGAGTGAGATCGGCTGGTACGGAAGTGGGCTTTTTAGCCGATATTCGACGGAGATTGAGGAAGGAAGGACTCACCGAGAGTACTCGAAGGCGGAAGGACGGTCGTGGTCGGTGGTTCGGTCGTTATTTCGGTGAAGCTCACTCGGGCGAGGAACCCGTTGTAGACGTAGGGAGTAACTTCGTTTCCCGACTTGAATTCGACGAGGAGAGTAGGACCGACGTGAACGAGGCTTCCCGTCTCGTTTCCGCACATCATCTTCAGTAGCGTACTCGATGTCGTTGGCCCCGCGTAAACGGCTATGTAATCGTTCGTACATTGGCTGTAAGCGATAACAATTAAAGAAATATCATTTTACGCTGTTCCTGATTACCCTCCGTCGCTAGTTTTGAGAGGAAAATGGAAATCGATGATCCTTTACGGAGGCCCGAGCGTGGTTAACTTTTTTTCAATCGATTTATCGGGAGCAAAATGCGGGGAGCTCGAGAGACTTTCCGACGAGAGAGAAAAGTGCGGATTTGCGCTTGTAACGTACGCGTGAGCCGTACGCTCATTTGATTTGTGTAACGCGCAAAGTTTGTTCGAGCCTGCTCTCGCGGCAGCCTCTCTCTGTCTGCATCGTCCTTTTCTCATCTTTTTCTTGGCCCGGACGAATCGACGAGCGTATATAGCCGCGGCTTATGAGGTAAACCGACCGGTGAATAAACTGGGGTGAATGGATGAAGCTAATTTATATTTCAAATAAGAAGAGAATACGAAGTGTCGATAAAAACTGGAATCACTATAATTTAGCAAAAAATAACGAGTGTCGTTAGAACCAATTTCTCGAGTTAACAAATTTTAACGCTACACGGAATTTTTCTAGTTTGTGGTAACTGGACACCGCGCAACTTACAAGGAACATCACTTGAGGGGTCTTCTCACTTTAGACACTAAAAAAGGCTATATATGCATGCATTTTTTTGATAGGTTTACATTATAGATATTGATATATAAGTTGTTACACTTAATAAATACCCTTTCGAAATACATAATGAAATTTTTTTTAATCTACTTAACTCACTATTTGTAGACGAAAATAGTAGTTAAAAAATTTCCTAAAAAAATTGTAGGTCTGCGCCGTTGCCGAAATTTCGGATCTCATTGACGGATGGATCATTGAAAACAAAAAAATCAAGCGGTTTTAAATTCAGTATGTTAATGGCTATGGGGGCATATCATACGATTTTTTATCTATGCAAAAATAACAAAATGAAGATTTTTCGAAAAAAAAAACAAAAAAATGTTTTTTTCACCGTTTTTGGTAAAAAATAGTAAATATCAAGATAAAAAATCTTCGATATGCGCTAAAGCTATAGTTGCAAAGAATATGTGGTTAAAATTTCGTAAGGATCGGTTCGGTAGTTTCAAAGATTTTATCAACAAGCCGTCGTCAAACGTTTCGAGAAAAATGCGTTTAAAGTTTGCTTGGTTTACATAAATACATTTAAAAAAAATTAATTTATTTCGAAAGTGTGTTTATTAAGTGTAACGACGTTTATATCAATATTTATAATATAAACCTATCAAAAAAATTCATGAAAATAGTATTTTTTTAGCGTCTACAGTGAGAAGACCCCTTAAGTGTCCGCCGTTGATTTTGGTTAAACTCGTATATGTGATAAAGCAATTAAAACTATTAGACACGTATTTTTTTTTATCTGCGAATAAACGTTTTCAAGAGGGCAAACCATCCATCAAAGAAAGGCGTGCCGAGGGGTGGTTTTACAGTTTCACCCACAAGCAGCCCACTGCTCTGAATGAAACAAAAATAAAAATTCTTCTAACGTAAAGCGATGGAAAATCCACTATGAAAAAGAAAATTAAGGGTTGCCCCACCTTTTTTAAGCCCCCCCCCCCCTTGAAAATGTCTTTACGGAGATACAAAAAGATACGTGTCTAATAGGTTTCAATGCTTTATCATGTATATGAGTTTCAACTAAATCAAAGTGATGCTCCTTGTCAGTTACGATACGGCGGTGCACAGTAGCTGTTCTGAAGGCGAAAACAATCGTTTTTACGAGTTTTCGGGATAAGTATTACTTTCATTACTCAAGATAGGATGAATATTTGATTTTGTGTTAAATTTTAATATAAATCCGTAATAACAGATCGGAATCAGATATGTTTTTTGTCGCTGGGGCTGTATTCGGACTCCTTTCTAGTGAACGAGTGTATGGGTCTGATCTGATAATTCTCAAGGTACAGGAAAAATTGTAGCTTAACTGCTGAAAATTGCTAAATTAATTACTGTTAAGACATGACAATGTACATTTTATGAAGCGTTGTGTAATAGTATATTGTGTGCCAAGGAGACAGAGTGGGACTTTTACGCCGAGCGCGATGTTTTTAGTACGAGTCGTAGACGACCGCGCGAGGCGAAGACGAGTACTGAAAACATCGAGCCACGCGTAAAAGCCCCTGTCTCCAAGGTGCACAATGATATTTATGTAACAAAACCATATTTTCCGAGGGTTTGTGTTGTTTAATACGTATGGCTGCAAGCACGTGCAGAAGGTATATTGCATATGGAACTTGTATTGCGTGCGCCAAGGGGGGGGGGGCTGTGACAACTGAACCCCCCGCCCGTAAACACTAAACGTAATTTTAAAATGTATCGTACGAAAAAGCGAGGGTAACATTGTTGTGGTATATAAAATCATTTAATTCGTTTTTTTTACAAAATTCAATTTTCTATTTTTTAGTCGAAACAAACTTTGGTCGTTTTTTTTTGAGAATGTCACGTTAAGATGCAAAAAGCTTTGTATGTTTTCTATGAAATCGTAATAATAATTACAATACTCATATGTATAAGGATATTATAATTTTTGTGCAACACAGTGATCTTAAAATCTGGAATTTAATACAAATAAATAATACATCGTTATTCTTTACAGCGTTCGTCTACACTGCACGTTCATTCACGATAAAGTAATGTCGCGACTTATTTATCAATTCCTCCAATATTATTTGTTGCAATTACTTCGAATATTCTTTCTACCGTCAGAATAATATCTTTTCGTCAGTTATAGCAATGAAAAAATTAGCTTTCATAATATTGCCATCTGACAGTCCATCTAAATCCCACAGTGTCGGTATTCGTTCATCCACAGGTCGGTTTACCCCATCCGCAAACTCTGTCGCCCACGCGTGAATGCGGAAAAAAAAGAGGGCATTAAATTACCTCGATATTTCATTCGGTATGAAATTTCATCGGAATAATCGCTCACATTTTCGAGTACCGTTGGCATGATTTTTTTTGTCCCATCGTGCGTCCTTTCCCAAAACTATCAAGCCATTGGTAGTTATCTGTCTGCGGAAGCGGAAAGCAGGCTGCTGCTGCTCGGGAGATTGACCGTGAAAATACATTTGCGTCGGAATTTTTCGCTCGAACGCTCGGTCGAGCGGGAAGAGCGAGCGTAACGCGATACCTCGAGAATTCGAGGCTTCTTGCACTTGTCGTTCTCCTTGCGTTGAGGAGGAAGAAAATTGGATTTCGAAACTAGATATTTCATTTTAGTTTTTTTATTCGATATGTGAGGTCGCCTGGTCGTTGCTCTCCCCGCGCGACGTTGCCTCTTGTCAAAGCGTTACAACCGAGTAAAACATTTTTAACCCTTTTTTTTATTGGCGTGAATGATGCATAAAATTCACAAGAATGATACGTAAATACGCGAACCTTTTTTTTTTAGTTTTCGAGTTTATTTCTCAAGCGCCTTCGAGGGTTCCGAAACTCACGAAACGCTATAGACGATGAAGGCGGCAATTTAGAGTCGTTTTGTCCAGTCATTGCACAAAAAATACAAAACGACCTAAGGGCCTACCACCAAAATGCTTCCGTGAGTGTCCGCAGAATTTAAATGAGAGCTTCAATTCCGCCGTTCGGACAGTACTCCTAAATCAGTTTTGAAACTTTAAACGCGTTTTTCTCAAAACCACGTTTTTGAAACCGGGAGACACATAATTCGCGCAGCTGGTATCCGGTTGGCTTGGATCCCTAACTGAAACTTCTTAGATCGTTTCTCTGACGAGGTACCCATGATTTTTTCGATCTACACGGAAAAAAAGAAACAGCGAAAATCACAGAATGAACCGCATAAAAAACAGGGTGCCATTTTTCATTTTACAGTAGAACAGAGAAATGTAAGTCCTGTCCTACAAAAATGACGTATTTTCCTGTACACACTGAGATTTTTAAAGTTACACTGGTAACTTTTACTGTTATCAGTAAAAATATTCAACAGTAAAATTTAAATGTGATCACTGACTTTTATACTGTACTCAAATGAGACACGAGGTGAGCCACGAGGCCAGGACACAAAGGATTGCCAGTTAGTAGCGCAGTAGGGTGGTTGATGGGACGCGGACGTCGAAATTTGTGCGACAGAATTCAAGAAATTATAAAGAAAGAATTTAAAAAAAAAGGTACGTTCTTGTCTAATTAGGACTTGTCTCGCGCGTGGGGTGAGGCACGTGGCCAGGACACAAAGGATTGCCAGTTAGTAGTGCGTGGTGGATAGGATGCGAACGTTGAAATTTGTGCGACATAATTCAAGAAATTATAAAAAAGAGAGAATTATTTACAAAAAGGTACGTTCTTGTGTATGTGACTGATTTTTAAATATTTTCTACACATTTTTTTCAAACTTCTTTTATGGATAAACTTTTTTTTGTGTGTCATTCGCTTCATTCTATTCTTGATATATATACACACATTGTAAGCAAAGGTTTCGCCGAATTTTTTTTATTTTATTTTTATAATTAAATTTACAGTGTGACGTTGTGAACGGTATTCACTGGTTCAACGGTTCAAAACTGAACTGTATCTGTTGCTAACCAGTTTCTAGAACAGAGGACTTCACTGTTAAGACGGAATGACACCTCATCGCGGTCGGTATGGTAGAACAGAATTATAGATACCCAAAAATCTCTGAAACGGCTCTTCAGATCCCGCCGAAACTTTGCCAAACGACGTCAAATAGATAGACGAACAGCTTCCAGCCCCTCAAATTTTTTGAATTTGGGAAAAAAAACGTAGACTGGCTTATCATGCGGAACTCGAGACCGAAAAGATGAAAAATCATATGTTTGGCTAATGTCACGACTTAGAGAAAAGCTAGACGGCGTAGCCACATAAAAAACGAACAATTTGAGCTCTCAATCACTGCACTTCGTTGCATATCTTAGGAGAAAAGTGGTAATCTAGATTTGTGGTGTAATTGTTGATAATTGCGAGCAAATGTCGCCCGAACTTCGACGTGCTCAGTTCACGAGAATTCCGCGCGCGGCGCTCGCCTCGTGGTCTGCAGCGACGCGCATCGAAGCCCGTGGCAGCGCCAATAACGTCTCTCCACACCGTGGTGTAGACGTGCACCGACACGCACGCACACATGCGTTGCGTAGCGTCTCGAGGCCCGTGGAAGGCGAGACGCACTGTCTCCGCGCGCGCGGCGACGAACGCGCGCGGTGACATCCATCGGTGGGGCGCAGAAGCTCGATTGAGTTCTGCCCTACCGGTCGGAAGCCGGGGCCGCATCGAAGTTTCGCGTCGGGTGTCATTCCGTCTTAAAACACCTACATAAACTCTGTCGATATAACTGGCGCATTAATTGTACATAATACAGATTGACCAACTGTCAAATAACAAGTTTTGTTAAATTTATATTACAGTGTTGAACTGTCAAAATTTACTTTTGACTACACTGTACTTTGGACTGTGTGTTCCAGTAAAAGATACAGTAGAGCGGTTCGAGTCCAAAGAGGACAGTATAGGAACTGTATTAATTTACTTTGAGCACACTGTATTTTGAGCACTGTGTTGAAGTAAATATCGCTGTGCAATCGCTCGAGTCCAATGCGAACTGTGTAGCCCCTGAAGTTTGTACTATTTCTTTTTTTCCATGTATAAAAAATTCGCATTTTTATTAAAAAAACCGAGCCTGATTTTTTAGCGCAACAAAATTTAACAATAGCAATCATTTCAGGAGGTCAGGGAATAACAAATCATGATAAAGCATCATACAGGTAGTTCTCTCAATTGAAAATGTTTGCATTTATGAAATATTATATACATTTAGCTCATACCATTCAACATGGTAAAAGCCACTGTTGTTTGATAGTGTAAGGAATCATCTATTTTACGAAAACCTACTATACCACATAGCATTGACAAACAACGTATGCTTGAAAGATTGTTGGTTGCGGTTAACATAT
Source organism: Ophion costatus (assembly GCA_951751655.1). Taxonomy (NCBI): domain Eukaryota; kingdom Metazoa; phylum Arthropoda; class Insecta; order Hymenoptera; family Ichneumonidae; genus Ophion; species Ophion costatus. The sequence continues at coordinate 18,975,273 of OX632358.1, forward strand.
AATCAGAGTTAACACAACTGCTAAAATATCATAAGCAGTACTATATTTTCGGCAGTAACCATGACTATAAAATATTATTGTCCCCTCAGGGTAATATAAAATATGGTTGAAATATGGTCGAGGTTACTATACATTTATCTCTGTGTAGCGCCACGGGGAGAGGTAGAACTAAATAAAGCGGCCAACGAGCGTAGCATTTTTACATACGGTAAGGGATAGGAGGTGCGAGCCCCCTGGCTACAACTATATTTTTTTTCAAAAAGTTTTTTTTTGCATACGACAACCAATGTGGAATAAATCCTCCAAAGCTCATTGCGATTACTTGTTTAGTGACCTTAACAACAATAAAACGCAAAAAGTTCCATATTTCGATGAGCCGCAGATATGCAACGCCTTAGTAGACTCGAAGGGAGGTGGCCCGGCTCGCGTTGAAAATCGAGTCAAGGGTAGACGAACGTAGGGCGGAGACGGTGGCGGTGGCGGCAGGTACCTCGGTAAGTGCGACCGACGCGATCCAGTTTCCATCGATTAACGTGTATCGAAGGAGGGAAGGAGATGGTGGTGGCGCGTACGGGCGGCGACGCTCCCACCGATACCGCGGTTACGGTCACCGGTTATCGCACAGAGAGGTGACGCCATGGTGTCAAGCCCCGCAATATATGAAACGAGTTTGCCGGCTCGTACCGAGAAGCGAGAAATTCGACGTTAATTATTCTCGATCGATCTCGGAAAAGTTTTGGAATGTACGCGAGGATACGCCTTGCTTGTGCGGCTAAATTTCCCCGACGCGCAAAGTCATCAGCCGTGATAGTGGGACTTTCCCCTCGGCAACGCACTTTCCGCTTGTCGCGTACGTCTGAGGCCGCGTTCGACTTGGATGCTCACACGCTTTCAGCTTTTGTGGGCATCGCTCGTGTCGCACGACTTGGCGCTGTGCGCGCTTGCGGAAGCATTTATGACGTTACACGTGACTTCGTTACCGCTGCCATATTGTGCTCACAAACGCTTCTTCCAGCGTGATAGCAGGGCAGCAAAGGCTTGAGCGTCGGAGGCGCGCTTATTTTCGAAACTAACGCCATCTGAGCACAACGCACACGACGGTTTCCCATGTAGCAATTACCAAATAGTTGTCCAAAAGTTGTCCTAATGGGTACAAAATGTCCGCTTGCAAGTTATCCGTAAATTATCATGTGTCAGGATAAAACGCACGGAAATTCCGATTGCCCACGCTATTTTGAGGTTAGGCGTACTCGTTGCTACTCAGAACGCAACGTAAACGTGAAAAGCAGTGCTACCAGCGATGACAAAAATTCCAGGCTGCTGCGTTGTCGCGTTTAGCAGTCAATTCATACAATAGTAAAACTTTAATTTTAACGATGAATTAATCAGCAATCGTTGGAAACCTCAATATATAATATATTGAGTTTGTGGGTAATTATTGATAATAATAAGATGATCGAAATGCATTGAGTAATTTAAAAATTGAGAAATTTTGTTGTTGCACGGTTAAAACAGGTGTACAGTCAATGACAAAACCTCAGTTAAGCACACGCCAATTTCGTCGAATTTCAGTAAAATTATTATTAAAAGTGGCAAATTAACATTCCTAAGTGAACATTTAGTATTAAATTAGCTATTTGTAAGGCTAAACATGTACGACGTGATCTAGACTTGTTAATCCTCGACTCGCCCATTTTGGACTAAGGTAAATGTTTCAATTATTGAACACTATCTTGTATTTTTATTATTTCTCATTCACCTGCATGCATTTACTTATTTATAAAAATTTCATTACATATATGGAACTTTTAGCTATCGAAATGTTACCTTACTTGTGCAAAAAACGCTTTAATTAATGGAGAAAAAAATTATTTAATCAGCAACGGTGACCCGATTTGATGTCTCGTGGTAACTGTTTATCGTTTTTGCTAAGACGCGCCGCTTCATGCGTAAGGGCATAAAAAATTCAAAAACTGTCGCATCTCAAAAAGTAAAGGCGTTTCAGGTTCCTCAGAAAATTTCTTACAAATAACAATTTTAAAAAATGTTTTTAATTAATTATTTGTTAAAAAATACGGTGTTCGACCATTGGGACATAGAAAATGCAGTGTGTCCCAATTATTGAACACTCGAATTCTCCAAGATGGCGTCATTAAACCCATTAAAACATCGAGACAGTTAACGTGTGACAGATCGTGTGAATCGGATTTATTCAAACAAAAACTGTAAGTTCTTGAATAAACTTACCTTTATTCTTTCAATAACTCTAAGATCGTCAAATATATTTTTTATTTGTATTTTCGTGCAATAAAAATAAAAAGAAAAGTAAAAAGAGAATATAACCTAAATGTAACCTAAAAATACGAATGTAATGTTCAATATTTTTTGCTCTCCGATATTTCAGGGACAAAATTTCAAGAGGGAAAGAGAATTCTCGACAGTGTTCAATAACTGGGACATGCCTGTTCAATATTAGGGACATAGGCACTTCCAGTGTTCAATAATTGGGACATTTGCATGCTTCACATTGTTATTCTTTTTTTTCATTTGAAATTATTTAAAAATAATTTAAAGGGTGATTTTTCGAAAGTAAAAATATCAAAGTATCATTTGAACATGAAATCGATGGTTTTTTTCTTGATTTTATATTTTTTTCTCACCGAATTGAATCCCCCAGATCCTTAGCTGTTCAATAATTGGGACATTTACCTTAACTTCTTGCTCGACAGTCCATCCAGTAATACCTTGAGCTGGAGAGTGTCCACAGCCAAATGTCGCAAAAAATTGCATCACCTGCGGCCATACTTTCGTTGTTTTTCTGTATTTTTTGTTGATTTGTTAAAAGGCTCTTGACATGTGGACTTTTGTGTTAAAAAAGTTTCTTTTTCACCAACCTGTTCCCACAAAAAAAAACGCAATTTGGCAATTTTTTCGGGTTCCTAGGTGGATGTAGCCCCTCAAAATAGTTTTGAATTCGAGTGAGGGGACTGCTCATGAGGGACATATCCGAAAATTGGAAAAACTGTTCCCATTTCATCTCTTCATCGTTACTATTTTGTATTAGACCATAACCTTCATCACTATCAGTTTCATTATTCATTATGTCAAACAACTCGTCAATAATTTGAAAACTAATAGAAACCTTTGCTGCGTCGACCATCTTGATCCGTATAATGCCAACCCGAACGAATGGAATACTAGAAAGCGTAAGTTCGTCAAGGGCCCGCCGTTCAACCCGAACGTGCCACAGCGCCGCTAATAAGCGTGAGCGCCGCAAATGTGTAAGCGCTTCAGTCGAACGCACCCTGAGAGTGAAATAAAGCGCTTGGTTACACTCGCGCGCGGTATCATCAAGTTGTTTGCGAGTCTCTATAGATCGCCCCGGCATAGCGAGGAGCTCTTCATAATTTCGCTCCGGTATATTGGCCCTCGAGTTTCTCCGCGTATTCCAATAACGGACGGGTGGTGGGCCACAGGGATGAAAGACTGGCGAACCGAGTTACCGCCTTACCAAATAATCCAATTGAGAAAAACATGTTTTTCCACTCGCCTTCTTTTTTTCAAAAGTGTCGCGAACGAAAATCCCGATGAAGAGGAGGCTTTGCGGTCTTTCCGTTTGGACGTCCTGCTCGCAATCCGATCTTATCCCCCCCCCTCCCGCTCCCGTAACCTTGGCGACAGCTTATTATTCCTTTAGTATAGCCTCTTCTAGCGCGTTTCTCCCGCACCGGCGCGTCAACAGCGCCCCCTCGCGCACGTTTCTTCTTTCCTGCTGCTTGCCGCGATGCCCCCTCCCCCTCGTCGCGACCGTTGGACAATCTCGCGAAAAAGTTGCCGGCGATTGGTTGGAACGTAATAACAAGTAGGGAGGGTGAGAGTGACACGCGCGAACCGAGTTATTTTGTCTCTCAATGAGCCCTTTTCTCTCCTCGGAATTTTCACAACGAAGATGCGGTCGTTAATTATAATTGGAGAATCTCTCGCGTTACGCGTTGTTTCGCGACTCGGCGGAAATGTTGGAACGTGGGCACGGCAGCGGTGACGGATTACCCGTTGTACGCAGTGCTCGCGTCGCGGCTCATATACACGGATGCAGATCGGAAGCGGACTTTCCAAACTCCTGTACAGAAGCGTGCGTTGAAAGCTCACGCGGGAGCGAGGGCCGTAGTATTGTTTCGAGTTGGGGATCATCGACGAAAAGTTGGCGCGGCGTGTACACACGGGCTCGTATCGTCGCTACAATCGTCTCTCCGTACGATGTTCGTTCTCGCACGGTATCGCGCGTACGACTCACTCTGCTCGCCTATTGTTATTCGAAAGCGCTTTCATTCGATGAGGTATTATTTTCCCGGCTGACGTGAGTGCGCGTCTTGGCGATAATGGAACGGTGCGTGAGAGACGGAGGTGAAACGCGACGGCGAGATCTATTCTCATTTCCACGCTAGCCGTGAAACGTCCGCGAAGGAGCGGTTGGGGGTGAAGTACGTAGAGAGCGCTCTATGCTTATGCATGGGACTGATTTATTGTTACCAAATGTTGAGCATCGAAAAATCATTATATTTAGTTACGTTATCGTTTTTTTACACTTGTTTCCAACAATACGCATTTTTGAACAGTCGATGATTACGTGAAATGTTTTCATTACTTTTTATAATCATTTTTCATAGTTTTATCTCGCTTAATGAACGTGAGGCGAATTAGCAACGTCCTAAATTATGGCATCGGGTGAACCGAACAGTGAATGGACGAATAAAGACACTGTAGGAATCGCATGGACTGTAAAATTAGAAATATGAAAACTTATTTTTTTCATTTGTTATAGCTGAGAAAACATATTATTCCAATAGTAGAGAAAAATATTCGGAGTAATTGCAACAAATATATTGAAGGAATTGACAAATAAGTGGCCAAATTACTAAATCGTCAGTGAATGGACGAAATTACCAGTAAATGGATGTGGAGCGTAGATGAACGCCGTAAAGGCTAACGATGTATTATTTATTAATATTAAACTCTAGCTTTGAAGATCACTGTGTTGCACGAAAAGTATGAGATTCTTATACATATGGTATTATATTTTTTATTACGACTTCGTAGAAAATACACAAAGCTTGTTTGGGTTAACGTGACATCAAAGAACTACCAAAGTTTGTTTCGACAGAGATATAGAAAATTCCGTTTGGCAAAAAAGAAACAAAAACGAACGGTATGATTTTATGATAAGATTCAATGAGACTTTTGAACGATGTTATATTCCATACATAATGGCATACATAGGCCTTTCGAGTAAAAAAAAAATTTCCTTAATATCTCACACACAGCTTGTTTTATTCCACGTGAACATCTACCCGGCCTTATTGAAAAACTCTTTATTTTGTGCGCTTAAATTTAGCACAAATTCGCGGTTGGAAACATTAATAATTTAATAACGGTGCAGTGAATCTTCATTTTCACGGTACCGAGGGTTTTTCCTTAGTAGATATAAATAATGTACTGAAAAATAATCAGGTTTCCAGAAGGGTAATGTGATTAGCCCATGGAAGTACGCCGTGGGATCGATTTTTTCCCCTGGAAGACGGCACGGTGGGTTGTCTATAAACTGCAGAGGATGATCCGCAAAGTATATAGGGTCATTCCATGTCAAATCGACAAATTTTTTACCTGACCCCCTTTGATTTCGCTGAAAATTTTCTATCTTTTTCTACCCCCCGAAAGTTAGTTTTCAGAATTTTTTCAAATTTTTTTTCCCGACTCAAAAAAAGTTATGAATTTTTGAAAAAAACCGCTCTTTTATTTTTAAATTGCTAGAACTTTTTCAAAAATTGACCGTTTGGGAACTTTTTTTTTTCAAAATTTTTGTTTTTAAATGTAGTTTTCGAAAAAAAATATGAAAAAATTTTCAGAATCCCAGATATATGAAATATTTTAGTTTTTTTGAAAAAACCGTAATTTTCTCAAAGTCCGACCGTTTTTTTTTTTTTGCTCTAAAAATACTTCAACTAATTCTGCAATGATCCCCGTTAATCAAAAGATGTGACGACAATCGCTTCTAATCTTTTTTCTTGATTATAAAAAAATTTTTGTTGAATTTTTGCTGATTTTATATAACTTTGTTATGAAATTTTTTTTATTTCCTCGTGAAACCTCAAAAGTTGAAAATAAAATTTTATTGGAGAATTTCAAGTGATTATCGTCCAAGAAATTGTTATTTAAAAAAAAATAATAATTTTTTTCTCTCATTGACGTTATTTTTTTACTCTTATGGACGTTTTTTTTTGGTACTGAAATATGACAACTTCAAAAATACAATGGGTTTAAAAGTTACCTCCGGTTGATACAATGTGATAATTTAAGAGCTATCGATTGTCGGTAAAAAAGATATCATCTACATTTCATTTAAATAATATGGAGGTTATGTTTTCAGAATAATTACATTGTCGTTGTGTTCATCGTGTCATGTAGACTTACTATTGCTAAATAAAGTACCTATTATTTATCATAAAGTGCTGTTAATTTATATTTTGTTAACGAGTGATTACAATGCCGAAGTTTTTTGATCGATGTTGCAATCCATTTAATTAAGAAAAATTAGAAGATCGGTTCACAAATGCAAAAACAATACCAGCGACACAAAAAATCCATAAAATTTCACCATTGGAAGATTGTATGGTGCAAGTTAAGATGTTTTCTTCTTCAGAAAAATATTTAAATCACAGTACGATGAAGAAAAGAAGGGAATCATCCAGTAAAAAGAGATAATAAAAATAGGTGTAATGTTGGATTTTAGAATCAAGTATTATGTTAAATAAAAGATAATATAATTTGAACACATACAAAAAAATGTTTTTAATTTATTTAAAGATGTTAAGAGACGGTTAATTTATTTAAGAGTATGAAAAGTCCTTTTTTTTTACTTTTTTGAAAAAAATAACAATTTCTTGGACGATAATCACTTGAAATTCTCCAATAAAATTTTATTTTTCAACTTTTGAGGTTTCACGAGGAAATAAAAAAAATTTCATAACAAAGTTATATAAAATCAGCAAAAATTCAACAAAAATTTTTTTATAATCAAGACGAAAAATTAGAAGCGATTGTCGTCACATCTTTTGATTAACGGGGATCATTGCAGAATTAGTTGAAGTATTGTTAGAGCAAAAAAAAAAAAAAACGGTCGGACTTTGAGAAAGTTACGGTTTTTTCAAAAAAACTAAAATATTTCATATATCTGGGATTCTGAAAATTTTTTCATATTTTTTTTCGAAAACTACATTTAAAAACAAAAATTTTGAAAAAAAAGTGTTCCCAAACGGTCAATTTTTGAAAAAGTTCTGGCAATTTAAAAATAAAAGAGCGGTTTTTTTCAAAAATTCATAACTTTTTTTGAGTCGGGAAAAAAAATTTGAAAAAATTCTGAAAAATAACTTTCGGGGGGTAGAAAAAGATAGAAAATTTTCAGCGAAATCAAAGGGGGTCAGGTAAAAAATTTGTCGATTTGACATGGAATGACCCATAACACTTCCAGAAGAAAATTCAGGTCGGCGGTAGCATTTTAATCCGGTTTCATTTTCAACGACCTTAAGGGCACACTATGAAAAAGCGAGAGTCTTCTACGCGGAAAAATATATATCAGGTGTAGTAAAAAGAAATCCATTATTTTTGCAAGAAATTCAAGGCAAAAATAATGGATTTCTTTTTATTACACTTAATATTTTTCGTTTTTTATCGCTTTCTTTGAATATAATTTTTCGAAAATATTTTCGGAAAATTTCCAGTTCGTCCGATAAAAATTGAACGATTTTGGACGTTTCTTGGGTGTTTATAAGTAGGTTCCGCAAACCGGCTGAAGCAGCCGCGTGCTGGAAAAAGCGGTCTCTATACATGTGCAGTCCCCTCTATAGTGTGGGAATTCAATGTTTGCAAATGAATGGCAGTACTGCTATTACTAAAAAAAAGAATGCGTCGGTCGTGTCCAAAAACGAATGAGCGGTGGATCGCGCAAGTGCGTGAAACAAAAGTGAGCAATCGGCGGCAGAAATAAGCCAACCAGAAAAATGATCGACAAATAAAAAGTTTATTCTGATTTAGCTATACGTCGTAACCATAATTCCGTCGACGATATGAATGATCCGATGATGATCCGAATCATGATAAGTGTTCGACCGGAGTTGACCCTTGGTGCTCGTGGCAGCACGCCTCGACGAACGGAGAGCTTGCTTCGTATAACCATAAATATAATGCTCTACCTCCCAATGTCTTGAAAGCAATCAGGTCGATTTACGAAGACCTTAGCCATGGAGACTAAAGTAAAGGAGCCCAAACGCATATGGCGGAATCGTCGAAAAGTGGATCGTGAAAGTGATGAAAGATCTTGTAGTGCGAAAAATATCCGCAAGCGATACCAGCGCCTGGTACGGAATAGGATAGGTGGTGAATAGGATAGACGGATAGGATAGGTACGTGAGGACCGGCTTAACAGTGTTTGTGACATACATACAGTGACGTATTACTGTCAGTTACTGTATATGTGAGTATTACATATTCGTCAGTTACATATAGTTTACGCAGTTTACGCTGTTACGCATCGTTGAGTGATATTTCGATATTAAAAGTATTTATAAAAGCAAAACAGAAAAAAATCATCCAATAAAGGTAAGAACTGAACCTCAATATTATGTTTATGCAATTAATTCTCGAATTAGCGAAAATATTGACACATATTGACATCGGCAAGTACAACCACATGTTGATTCATTTTGTCAAAGCGTTTGTATTTTTTTTTATTGCATGTTATCGTCGCCGAATTTAATTAGAATTGCTATTAATGTTAATACTGTTAGAGATTTCTTTGATATACAGCAAACATGTAATGCATGATGCTTGGACAAAAAAACGTTTTTTAGGTTAAATATGCGAATCCTTTAATATAAATACCCCTCGCTTCCATTTCGTTATAATGTACGATTTGAAAAAAATATTTTTCTTGGAAATCCAGTATGCAATATTCACATTATGGCTGTTTAATCGTACATGTCACCGTATAAAAATAAAACATTTACAGTATAGATCACCTCCAAGTAAAAAAAATACTGAAATATTATCATTTCATAATTTAAACAAAAGCATATCAATATTACTCTTCAGTATTACAAGCTGTGCTAATAAGAAACAAATATACGACAAATTGCGGATCGACGATTCAAAATCACGGTGCGGACAGAGCCCGCAGTGGTAGCGCCGCCAGGCGGGTACAATCCGCGGATCGTTCATCATTTTCACAACCATTTCGCCAGCATTGCGTTTGGGCTCCTTTACTCTGGTCTCCATGACCTTAACAATGATAACTTATTGGAAAGATGCAAAGGTGGTTTCACACAGAACAACAACGAAAGTTATAACCAGCTCATCTGGGAGATTAGACCAAAGATTCTTCCGAGTGGGCTTATCCCAGTGGAAATAGCTGCTTATGTCGCTGCCTGTCTTTGCAATAAAGGATCTGTTTCGCTATCGGACACGCTGGAAGCAACAAGGGTACAGGGCGTAAGTAACGCTCGTACATACGTGACGGTAGAAGATGAGAAGCCCGTGTGGATGTCCGAGCGCCGTGCTCAATCTAACGCGCGAAAAGAGAGAATGCTCTGCGCACAGCAGCGAATTGGCATTCTGGAGGCTGCTACCGTTGCAGAAGGCTCATTATACGTGCCTGCCATCTATGATTCTATGTCAGTTTTTTATTGACATTTCATCCACGTATAAATCCGACCTAAAACGCTAAAAGCGTTTTTCTCAAACTTACTTTTTCAAAATTGGTGACCACGATATCGAAAGATCACTGCACCAATCAACTCCGAGTTTTACAAACTTCTTTTATATATCAAAAAGCAGTGCTTAAAAGAAGGAATTTTTCTCCCGACGCTTTTTATCAACGAAAAGAGAGCTTCTTTTCACCGGAAATCGATACTTTCGCGTTGGAGTGCGGTCATATTTTAAAAAATCAATATTTCATCAAATCCTTTGTTCAAGCACTAAATAGTTTCACGCACAAACTAAATGGGTGTGATCTATTTATTTTAGATAATTCGTTTCCGTTCTACCACATTTATAAATATTTTTCAATACGAAAATCGTAAATGATGCTTAAAACTCGTTGATGTAGAAAAATTGAAAACCTGCAAGCGTTTTCCCAGAAAAAAGAACACCATAATTCCTGTTTTTTCCGGCTACGAGCTAGGTGTAACCTCTTATTTTGAAAGTGGCAGATCACGAGCGGCGCTCGAGCGAGCACGATCGGGGGTGCGCACGATGTACGGAGTGTGCTCGCGTCATGTTTCGACACAATTATTTCGCGGGCTGCTCGTTTTCGTTCGTATACGCTTTCTCTTTGTATATGCTCGGATCTCCTGTTCCTCGTTCTTTTCACCTTCTACGACCTAACGAGTCCGGACTGCCTCAAAACTTTGTTAATGTACACGCGGATGTTTCGTGACGCCGCAGAAGCTCTCTTTCTCTCTCGCGCTCGCGGTAACTCTTCCACGCTGTTTGTTCCCTTTGATTACATAGCGCGACTATTGTTTTTCTACCGGTTAGCCTGGTGCTCCAGCGGAAATCCCAGGTGGCTACTTTAACGAGCCACGTGTACACGGACACCCGTCGTCTCTCTCTCTCTCTCTCTCTCTCTCTCTCTCTCTTTCTCTCTCTCTCTCTCTCTCTGTCGGTCCCCCCGATTCTCACGTTCTTTTCGCGCGGGCGCACACACACACGTGGCTCCAAGCACGCGCGAATGGACACTACGAAAAGTTTCTTTTCCGCCGAATGCTGCCTTCACCTTTCTTATCTTGCCGCTTCGCAGTACCCTTGATTCAATTACAATCAGGCAGAAGGAAAAAAAAAGTTTCTCTCCGTGCTTGCTGCTCATTCTCCAACGAAGCAACTTTATTTTTCGTCTCGCTCTTGTTTTATGGCGTATTCGTTTCGTTCCGGATAGTCTCGGTTGTACCACGGTCTTATATACAGGTCTTGGAAACGATCCTACATTTCGGTGTTGGGCATTTTAAAGTGCCGGCGAATATGATCCGGGTCGCTGGAGATCAAACAGCTTCCCGGTTTGATTGTATACGTAGGGATCGTAACAATAAATTCATTGATAGAGCTATCGCATGTATAGCCTTATTTTTTCAGAATGTTGCACCTTCAGTTTTGTTTATCGTGTAATACCTAATACCAATGCACGTAAGCACATACGGTTATGATTTATTAAGGCGCACGCGCGGTGCGCCGTTTACGCTAACCTCCTCTTGCTCGCAGCGCAGCCGTGGCGGCCACAAGTCGAGATAATTTTTGGGACGCGTAGCGAACCACCGTCAATACCTTCGCTTCAAGACCTTCATCTAAGATAGGTTGTGGTCCAGTCGGGATGTACAGAAATTCGATCGACTTCTATTCTTGGAGGCAAGCACGTCGTCCATTTTTTTGTAGGCTCTTTGGGTTGCTACCAATGTACCCTAAAGTTTTCCTTATAAAAAATTGTGTTTTGCGACCACCAGAGATTGTTTAAAAAAACTCGGTTTTTCAATATTTTTTTTTGGAATTGGTTTTATCGAAAAATGCTTCCTACAAAAGTTGTGCGGAATGATGTCACCGATAAAATAAGTTTACAAAAAATAAGGTAGAATTGTTATTTTAATGGCAAATCATCGGTAAACGAAAAAAATCTTTCGCATGTACTTCGTTTATTAATGAATTAAGTATTCTGAAGCTCAATCAGCATCTAGAAGAAACTATCCCCTAAAAATATATTTAAATTTTACCGGGCTAGGTCATATAGTTAGCGAGAAATCACCGATTGACGTCAATCCGGCACCAGATATGGCAAGCGATCCAGAAGGTCCCGATGGGGAAAAGAAATTACGTGATGGTCGTTACCGTGTACATTCAAGATCCAATGAGAGCAAGTGATTTCTTTGACGAAAACGATTTATTTCGAAAATTTCAAGCTTCAGCTTATAAACAAATTCAATAATGTACTTGAATTTTGGGGCTACTTGAAATATTCTTTTAGATTCTCGCAGCCCTTTATGAGACGCGCAATTTACAAAAAAAAGTAACTCGCTATCTTCATTACAATGGGAGATATAGTAATTTCTACGTTTGTTCAATTTATTATTATTGTCATCACGTTTTCGCGTTTTTCAAGTTCGTGAGCATTCTCAATACTTTAAGACGGAATGACATCCGACGCGAAACTTCGATGCGGCCCCGGCTTCCGACCGGTAGGGCAGAACTCAATCGAGCTTCTGCGCCCCACCGACGGATGTCACCGCGCCGTTCGTCGCCGCGCGCGGAGGCATTGCGTCTCGCCTTCCACGGGCCTCGACACGCTACGCAACGCATGTGTGCGTGCGTGTCGGTGCACGTCTACACCACGGTGTGGAGAGACGTTATTGGCGCTGCCACGGGCTTCGATGCGCGTCGCTGCAGACCACGAGGCGAGCGTCGCGCGCGGAATTCTCGTGAACTGAGCACGTCGAAGTTCGGGCGACATTTGCTCGCAATTATCAACAATTACACGACAAATCTAGATTACCACTTTTCTCCTAAGATATGCAACGAAGTGCAGTGATTGAGAGCTCAAATTGTTCGTTTTTTATGTGGCTACCCGGTCTAGCTTTTCTCTAAGTCGTGACATTAGCCAAACATCTGATTTTTCATCTTTTCGGTCTCGAGTTCCGCATGATAAGCCAATCTACGTTTTTTTTCTCAAATTCAAAAAATTTGAGGGGCTGGAAGCTGTTCGTCTATCTATTTGACGTCGTTTGGCAAAGTTTCGACGGAATCTGAAGAGCCGTTTCAGAGATTTTTGGGTATCTATAATTCTGTTCTACCATACCGACCGCGATGAGGTGTCATTCCGTCTTAAGGCACAAAGCGTAATATGATAAATACCCGTTGGCGTGTTTATCGCAATGCAAGTAAAGATTGAAGACGATCGCGCGCGCGCGCGAAATAGGAAACGGCGTCGTCGGTACGACCGGGCGGCGTGGTGCGGGTACCGTCTCTCCCGCCAAGGCACCTCTCGCCGGCTTAGTTAACTATTTCGATATCTCCCTTAAAAATGGTCGTAGGGAAATATTTTTTTTTTTAATTCTGCGTATTAGTTCTTCGTGCATTTGAACATGCCCTTAAAAATCAGGATTTCTCAGTATTCTCGCTATTCTCTATATCTCGCTTCTCTCGCCGAGCGCGCGCGATAGAGAGAAATATAGCTCACGCATCTTCGGCACGGTCTTGTTTGTCCTCCAAGACTCTCCGACGAAGGACTCGGGCAAGTGGAACAAGACTGTGATGAGCTCACGAGCAAATCTGCTCGCAGTTCGGGAAAAGAACTCGCTCAGCCGGATTACGACGAGGAAATTTGAGAGGAAAAAAAAAAGAAGAAACGGAGCGTATTTTTCGAGTTTTCGGCAACGGGAAGAAAAAACAATTCTTTCAGGATAGTATCGGATGAGTTCTCATTATCCGCCCTCAAAGTTGGAGAGCCCGCTCGTACGTGCTTCCTCGTATCGTGCTCTTAGAATTCCTATTCGAGCTTACGGGTCGAGGAGATGTTATAATTATCGGATTACGTGATCATTATCTCGAGAAAAAAATTATCCGAGTGGATAAAGTGGGATCTGCCGAGAAGCAAATTCGCCGCCTCCGATCTACTCGCGGATATCGACGTACACTCTTTTTTCTTTTTCGCCCGAGAGGTATATTTTATAGAGTGCGCTGGTTCTCCGTCGTCGCGCACCAATTGCGCTCTACTACTCGTACGGGTATACGAAAAATGAATTTAACGCTCCTACGAGCGTCACTATTTGCCATGTTTATTGAATTTTAATGGCCCGGCCGAGGACATTGATGTGGGAGCCTGCGAAAAGATTTCGAGTTGTGCTGGTCGAGTTGCACCGATCGATATCACGAGATGACATTCTCATTTTCACGATGTACTCTTTTGCTCGTCCTCTCTGGGTTCCTCTATCCGTCGCGCCCCCGCGCGCGCAGACGTGTCTAATCCCGTTGCGCGTTTCCGCGAGCATTGAGATGGGATAAAAGTTTCGTATGACCGACGCGTTGGGTTTGTCCCTCGAACGTACACGGACGTCCATTTGTCAAGACGCGCTCTCGTCCTCTCTCGCTCTGGACCGTTTTTCTTCGTCTCCGCGTTTCTCCGACGGAAAATCACTTCAATCTTGCCTCTACCTCGAGAATAATCCTTCGCCGGAAGAATTCAGTCGTCTTTGGACGCAGGGCCGACGCGATTATCGGCGAGCGAGTTGACGGGGCAATCTCGGCAAATGACGATGGTTAGGTATGGAGGGGACGAGCGCGTATCATCCCCCGTGCACAACCGTGAACTAGACTCGATTCGGAGATGGCTCTTCATTTTGGCTTTTCAATGGTGCCTCGATTCTTTTTTTGTTACTTTGCGGCGGCGGTTGCTCGAGGAAGACGCGCGCGGGCGTCAACGTTCGCGAATGTGTTTCCTTTGTCGAAACGTTCTCGCAAAGAGCTTTGCCTCGCTGTGTCCGCCTGGCTTCCTCTTCTGCCCTCTCCCCCCCCGCTCTCTCGCTCGCTCGCTCTTCCGCCTTTGACAATGGAAAACAAACCACGAACGGGGGAACTGCGAGACTCGGTGACGCGTGGTAAAGTCGCAGTCGCGAAACAGTTACACAAGTCACCGCGGGTATATATGTATACTAGCCTTTACCCGTGGCTCCGCTCGCGTGGATTTGGTAATTGACAGAAATAATCCTTCCTCGGCAGGGCAAGGTAGCATAGGAGTACGCGCCTAAGCTTCAAAGCGGTGAAAAAAACAACGAAAATATATTTTACCAATTAGTTTTTGTTTCAATTGAAAGAATATCTAGTATTCTAATTATGAGCAACAATTAGGAAACATGTTATCTTCAAATAACAAGCTAAAAACTACAAAGCGGTATTTGCGAACTCTTAGACGTACGGGCCTTTAAGGGGTTATCCCCACTTGCGATTTTGAAAAAATCGATCTTTTTTATTGCCCTTTTTTGAAATATAACTATCTGAGAATATGTCCTGAAAATTTCAAGTCGATCCGAACAAAATTGACTGATATATGAGCGTTGAAAGAGAAGAATCCGTTGTGTAAACGACCGGCTAATTGAAACTTTAAACGCGTTTTTCTCAAAATGGCATTTTTGAAGTCGGTGACCAAGATTACTCGAACGAATCTTCTCGAAATTTTGCAGGCTTATTTAATACATAAAAATGTAGTCTTTAATTGTTCGATTTTTTTTTTCGAAAAAAATGGCCGTTTTATAGCCAAAAAACGGCCGTTTTTTTCGTTAAAATCGAACCATTAACTTTGACTGTCCGCCATTTTGTGAAAAATGAATATTTTTTTAAATCCTCCGATTAAAGACTAGTTTATACTTATATTTGACTAAATCCATCCGCATTTTTTTTTCAGATGATCCACTTCGCCGCAATGTTGGTCACCGCAAGCCGTGTATATAAAAACATTATTTCATTGATGGCCATTTGCCACTAAACAATGTAATATCTTTCAATAAAAAAATTACTGAAAGTTCTTCAAGATGTGTTCTTTAAGATGGCATATTGATCGATTAAAAAAGTTTTGTAGTTTTCTTTAAAAAAATTCATGAAAAAGGCCTTTTTTTTGCGCTAGAAGTGGGAGTAACGCCTTAAGGATGTTGAGTCCCAAATCGCAAATGATAATAAAATTCTGAAAATTTGGTATGTTTTGGTATGAATTATTTCAGAGGTCGCGTACAAATTTCACGTCGATTAGGAAGCTCGTTATTGAACAATTAACATTTACAAATTAAATGTTGTCTTGATATAACTTTGTAACTGATGTAACTTTGCAATAAGTTTTTTTTTGACCTCTCAATTTTGTAATATCTACAATATACTGAAAGCAACGGAAACAAAACGAAGTTTATTGATAAATTTTTTTAAATTTCTTTTAAAAATTGTTCTTAACAAAATGTTAATTTTTTAATAACGAGCTTCCTAATCGTCGTGAAATTTTAACACGACCTCGTAAATATTTCATACAAAAACATGCCAAATTTTCAGAATTTTTTTATCATTTCTTATTTCAACCCTTAAGGAGGTTGAAGTAATGATAATAGAATTCTGAAAATTTGGTATGTTTTTACATGAAGTATTCAGGAGGTCGTGTAAAAATTTCATAACGATTAAGAAGCTATTTATTGAATAATTAACATTAACATGTTTCATAGGGACTCGACATCCTTAAGTATACGCGCGCGTGTGGATAAGAGTACGTAAACATCAAACGACACATAAATTGCAAATAAAGTTGCCCACATTTGTATGAGCGGTGAATTTCTCAGGCCACCGAGCTTTGGACTTCAAACACTCGATCCAGTCCTCGCATATTGGTTCTTTGTATACTTCTTCGCGTACTCCACACTTCCAAATGATGTTCTTTGATCTAAATTTTTTTTGTCGTCCTTGGTTTAGTGTTTGTCGTCGTTTTTGGTTTACTTATTGTTACCATTTTTGGTTTCTTCTTGGCAGCTACTTCTTTCTCCAGCTCCCGTTTACAAGGACTATATTAGGCATCATTTTTAACAACAGCCGTATAAGAATACGCGCGTACTCCTACACACGTAGGCACTGCATAGGCCGGATTTGAAACAAACATGACTGATAAGGCCATCTATTGATGAGATGCAAAATTATTTTCAATGTCAACCACTCCGTTCAATTAATTGTCGTTTAAAACAACTATTAATTGTTGTTTAAAACAACTATGATTGTTGTCGAAAACAACTATTAATTGTTGTTTAGAACAATTAAAAAATTGTTGTTTAAAACAAACTGAAACATTAATTTCGTACTGGCGTACGAAATTAATAGTTGCTTTTGAAGACAGTAAATTGTGTTTCGTACTTGTAATGCTTTGAAAATGTCAAAAATAAATAAGAAATGGCAACCAAAACTTCAAACTTACCTGGCCTCTCCGTTTTAGTCATCTTTGGATTTTTTTTGTCACAAACACTTACGCAGTTAGGCGGTGGCCCAACAGCGTATCGCCCGCGTTCTCCGATACCACCTTACCCTACTTCAAAGACGGTATCTGAACATTCTTAAGTATAAAGTTCACCGGTAATTTCTATTTCATATCCCTCAATACCTTTTTGTAAACCACGTTTGCGGTATTGCATTTTGAGGTTAACTACTGGCAGAGCTCACTCTGGAACAGCGTCATTGAGGTGTCCATCTGAGAAATACTTCTTTCTCAAGTCGATGCCGCCCGGTTTAGGTTACTGGTCTTGAGATTAATTAATAGTCATGGTAAATACTCTCTCTCTCTCTCTCTCTCTCTCTCTCTCTCTCTCTCTCTCTCTCTCTCTCTCTCTCTCTCTCTCTCTCTCTCTCTCCCTCTCAAGTCGATGCCGGCCATTTTCAGTGACTATTTTCGAGGTTTATTAATAGTCATGGCAAAGCACACCTTCAGGGGGAACTGCATTCTCTTCAAGTACAACGGATTTTCTGTTAGGATGAAAACTATCTCTCCCTGAGTACGCCCAGTGATTACTGAAGCTTCTACAATCTTTCTATGCCAGAAGTCTGCCGGTAGCCTGCTGTTTTTATGCAGTCCCTAGGCAGTCTCTGCGAGGAGTTTGGTCATCTTAACCCCTAAAGGCGATACCGCAAACGTGGCTTACAGATAGACACTCAATTTTTCGGCGAGTTTTTGTACCTTAGGAATATTCAGATAACGTCTTAGGACTATTGAGGAAGGATTATTTCTGTCAATGACGAAATCCACGAGAGCCGGGCCGTCGATAACCCGGGCCGTGCCCGTCCGGGTTGATATCGTGATAACCATTCCATGGACTTTCGTTTACAAACCCCTTCGGTGCTGAATTTTTGGAAATGCTCAAATACGAGTTTCGTTATTTGTGCTGTAGAGTGTTTAGCTAAGTTTCATGAAAATCCGGCCAATAAATATCCTTTCCAATACACACTTTTATACCACCTTTTCACCCCCTTAGAGGTTGATTTCCAAAAGAATCAGAAACACGTGCTTAATTATATATGCTTTGGAGAACATTTACCAAGTTTTGAATCAATAAAACAGTTGAATAATGTTTCTCCATATAAATATTGCACCCCCTTATGGCCCCTTTGAGGGTTTCATTTGTAAAAATCCCTTCTCATTCAGTCGCTACTTTATAAAACTACTGACCACATTTCATATTTATAGCTTCAGCAAATTTTCACGTCTCTAACTTTAAATCTGACGGTTTTCCCATACGGCAATTTTATTCCCTTTTCACCTCCGTTGGGGTTGTTTTTTTCAAAAACGCTGAAAGACGTGTTTCTTTATTTATAACCAAGAGGCTAGATACCAATTTACATGTCTCTAACTTCAAGCATGACGGGACTCCCATACAAACATTCATTCCCTATTTCACACCCTCAAGGGTGGATTCTGAAAAAACGATTAACCATACCCTCATCTATTCCTAAAAGTAAGTGCAAATATAATTTTTCACGTCTCTAAGTTCAGAGGTTTCGAATTACCGTACAATAGTTATTCAATCTTTCTTGGTGGGTGGTTTCCACACAAGAGGAACCTGTTGTCGTAAAATTCCCGTTTCTACATTCTGTAGTTTCGGATCGGCGATGTTGAATAGTGAGGACATGTTATTTGCGTATAAAGGGTGGCACAAAATGACCTGACGTTTTAAATTGCGCGCTATTTTTTTGTGGCGAATGAGGAGTACTAATCTTTGACAACTGGCATCAGGAAGTATTGAGGTTTAGTCATGAAGAATTACACGATCGAGTAACGCATAGAAATTGTTATGTGCTGCATTGTTACTGCATAGTTATCGCAGACGAATTCGCCATCAATACCGTGCGATTTGACGCCATTGGACTTCCTTCTTTGGGGTTATCTTAAAGATAAAGTGAATGCGAATGATCCACAGACCATTCCGGAGCTTAATGAAGCAATTGAACGCACCGTCAATGAAAATAGTCCGCAATTATGCAAAAATGTTACTGAAAATATCGTCAAAAGATTAAACGTTTGCAAACAGGGACGGGCTGCCCATTTATCAGATATTGCGTTCCACACATAACCTCCATGTTTGTACCTTACATTAAAACGAAAGTATTAGTACTTTTCAAATAAGTAATACACGTTTTATTGATCATTAAAAAATACGAGGTTATTTTGAGACACTTTATATATCGATAGATATATAGATAGATGGTGAAGTTGCGTTACAAGGGCGAAAGAGAGAGGAAAGAGGCGGCTACTGCCGTCATTCGTCACCGTCCGGCGTAACGATTACGCTGATGAGCAGACTCCTTGCTCCTACATCCCATCGAAATTTGATAAATTAGACAACAGATTTTGCCCAAAATTGTACGAAAATTGGTACTTTACCGTGTAGTTCAAGCACTTTTGCAATTGAACGCGTAGGAATAACATGTGCAATTACAATTTTACTCATAGTATTCATTCCGCTAAAGTTATTGAGGATTATTTAAATAAGATTTTGACAGATTTGGTGCAACGTTTTGTAGCCCGTTTTTATGGTCAAATTGTTTTTGCGAATGTGACGGAGACTACACCAGACTCGTTTAGGGTCTAATTTTTCAGTTTTTATTAGTAATTATGCAATAAATAAAATGTTTACCATACATTTTGCACATTACAACCGACGATACGAATATTCATCATAAGTTAGCATAAACCAGAACAACTGTGGGTAACATAAATTTAGTCTCTTTGTTGACCCTGAAGAATCAGCCGTACCTCCGTAAGGATGTTGTATGCATATCACCCCTTTCGATAGATTAAAAAAATGTTATTGATGTGTTTTTCACAATACCCCAAAATTACTGGTTCACTTTTAACGCGCTTGAAGATATTAATAATTATTAAATAATTATAATTATAATTATTTAACCTTTTAAGGACGGGGAAATTTCCATTAAAATCGACTTTTTTTTCATGAAAGATATTATTAAAATCGATGAATTTCTCACTTGGAGTCCCAAGCCTAACTGCTGGTCGATATATCGACGAACCCCGCAACGAAAAGTCCAATTCTAAAAATTTATTTTAAAAAGTGTGAAAGCGTATTCCTATGTAATTTGATGCGCTGAATACGAGAAAAATGATGAGAAAAAAATCCTGGTGGCACCCTTGACCTTGAAAATCGCCACTTCAAGGTCAATTTTTTTTCTCTGCCTAGTGTGGCCTCAAAATTTATATACTCACATTGTGGATTAACTGAGTACAACAAAATAGGCATTTATGTTGTAAATGTCATCCTAAAGAATATTTCAAGGACGCCAGTTATTATAGAACAAGCTTCGTCAGTAAACATACTCATTGCCCAAAATTTTGCGATACGTGGTGCTATTGTTTTCGTATTCAGTGCATCAACAAAGGTAAGTACGCCAACTTTTAGGGCGAAAAAAATGACCTTGAACTGGCGATTTTGAAGGTTAAAAAAACATCCAGACATTTTCACAATATTTTGGCCGTATTCAATATATGGAATTTTCCGTGAAAAACATTAAATATTATGTGCCTCCTGGCTAGTCGATATATCGACCACTCCCGTCCTCAAAAAGTTAATAATGATAACTATAATTATTAATGGTCAAATGTTATAATTTTTAAATAACAGTAATCGTATTTATTAACCAATTATAATTGCAGCTATAATTTAGCATACCTTGATTAATCCATTATTTATTGAGTAATTGTTATTATTTTCTATCGTTATATTTGAATACAATATATTATTAGTATTCTCCTGAGTTCCAACGTATATTCTTGCGGGCTTTTACGTACCCCCCTTCCCAATTGAAACCTTTTCTATTACTGCCCTGGCTATAATAGTCTTCAGTCCTACTATATCGCTTTAGCCAAGAGCACGGGGAAACCGTGGAAAAAGCGTAGCGGTATAGACGTCCCCATATTCTTCTGATTCCCTGGTTTACAGACTTGTTTGAACTCAAGTATCTATAACAACGTGCGGGAATGGTTCCCACGGAGGCTACGTTTTCTTCGGTTCGGTTTTCCACTTCCCTTTACTCAAAACAGTTGCTGCTTTTCATTCCTTATTCAGCGAAACATAAAATCTACCCTTGTATTGCCCTATTCTATTTGTAACTATTTCAAGAAACTGTAGTATCAAAATCCGAAATGCCGAGAACGCAGTGTGATTATAGGGTAAAGTAACCTTATTTTGGCACCCCACTAATTCACACTTCTTTCCTACCTACGCAGTGGTCCTTAAAGCGCCAATAATTGGGCCCTTAAAGTGCCGATAGTTGGGCCCTTAAAGTACCAACAATTGGGCTCTTAAAGTATCACATTTGGCCTTAAAGAGCCAACAATTGGGCACCTTGCCCTACTCATCACTTTTCACTTGTCACTATAAACAGAATCGAGCGGCCTGTAGGCTGAGTCCATGCGTCGTTGCCACGATTCTTCTTTCCTCTTTGCGTCGGCATTGTTCCGCGCTTTACCTGTCTGTGACAGGGCTCTGCGGCTATACTAGGTGCAGGCCTGACAACACATTTCGTTCACGATGGCGAAACCATGAATAATTATGGTTACTCTTTTTCACCGTTTTTATTCACACATTTTTTTCACTTGTTTCATCCACTATTTCTCGCACTAGTTAGTACCTCTCAATGTTATTCTCGATAAAATGAGTCTACAATCATAATTTCTTTTATAAGACATCCGTATAAAATTTTTCCTCGGTATTTGCATGCAGCTTCCTCAAGGGCTCGGAAAATTGAGTACAGAGCCTCAAATGTTCTTTTAATTTCGGGCAAGCCGCTAAATAGTGCCGGAGGAAGGGTAACGTATTTCAATTATCAAAAGTCCCTCTTTCTCTCCCGCCGCTCGCCGTGTTTCCGTTGCCACGATGGTGCGCGGGGAAAATAGTCGATAGAAACGCGAGTGCGGAATATCATAAGGGACGATGACAGCGCGATTCGTCCGCGAAGAAAGAGCCGCCGCGCGCCGTATGTACACCGCACTCTTTGTACGTCGCTGTCTTATTAAATTCCGAGCCAGTAGCGAGGGAATCGCGCGGCTAGAACGCGACGACGACCACGACTACGACGAAGGAAAATCGCGCTTTCACGCGTACTCGTATTTCTCGGGAGCCTCGGAGAGAACTCGAGACTCGCGGTATATACGTAGGCGCGCATACACGTGGGAGAAAATGAAAACTCGGGGCTTTCGTAAAGAGTGGAGAATGCGGGCTCGTGCGAGGGTACTAGTCCAGTCATTACGTACATTCAAAAAAGAAAATGAATTTGCGCTTCTAATTTTTTAATATGTTGTAGGGGATACCTAGAAAAGCTTAACTTGAGATTGTCGACCAAGCTTTCCTAGGAGCTTTCGCCGCCATGTTGAAAAAAGGGGTAAAATTTGTTTCTCGGCAATAACTCGGCTATCCGATGAGATTTCGAAAATTTTTGTAGGACACTTTTTGTAGCTTTCTTTGTGCTCTACAATAACGCCTAAATCATTTTTAGCGTTTCATGCATCGTTATCGAGATATCGATCGATAAAGTCAAAAATTTAGGACATAATTTTTGTTTTTTGCTTTTTTTTTCTTTGGGTCTTAATAAATATGAAAAATTGTGGAATTCAAACTTGTAGAGCATATTCAGACCTACAATTTCCTTCTTGGATTTTTTTATGTTGGACAAAAATTACGATCTCCAGCGCGCCGCAAAGTCGGTGAATCCACACTCAGCGTCGAGCGAGCTGCTCGCTCGGTTGTGTCTGGATGTCGAATCGAATGGGAAATTGTTCAGGAAATTGATGGGATAAAAAATAAGTACATAGAGCAACAAATTAAGGATCACACAATAGTAATTTATTAAACAAATAATTTGTTTGTGCAGTAAAAAATATTATTTTTTTACAATACAAAATAAACAAAACAAAATAAACGGAAAGAAAAATATTTTTTTCTGCACTCGAGACACGAACGATGGACTTTTTTCATGTCTTTTTTCGCTTGGATGGTCCAGGCTGAAGATCTTCGTCCTCCGTAAACTCTTCGAGTTGTTGTGTCTGTTGAAACGTTGGAAATGATGCTGATTCGATGAGAGCATCGTCATCATCATCGTTACAGACATCGTCGTCGTCGTCGTCAAGCAAAATGTCGACTCTGGCGACGTTACTGCATGTTTGCCCACTGCAGTGCATGCAAATAACGGAGCAACTGATTCCCGCTTTTCTGCACCCACAGGCGGCCTCACAATTTCCTTTACACTTACAGGAAATGAGCTTTAATAGTTCAGGCGGAGCGGGTTCGGCGGTGCTGGTGATTGGTTCGAGCCCTCGATTGGTCTGTCGCCAACCCCATCCTTGTGGATCCTTGAAAAATCCGAGCCAGGTTTGAACTTGGAGATACGTCCGGAAAATGTGTTGACGCACAGCGCTTTTGGTTGGCGGGAGTAGTGAGAGGTGATTCACTTTATTCGCTGTCATTGATTTTGCGAAGCGATGGAATCGCAAAATATTTATGGACTTCTCGTGCTTATCACCACCATATAGGGCGATAAGGAATTGCTCTCCCGCGCAAGTGAGAACCTCCGGATCGACCTTTTCTTGTTTGAATAATTCCACCGATGACCGTAGCTCTGGATTTTTCTCGAGAGTGTTAATGAACTTCGACTTGCCGATGTTATAGAAAGATGATGTCGTGTCGCAACCGCTAAAAGCGTGAATGAAAAGAATGTGCTCCAGAACTGACTTGTGTTTGAAACTGTGCGGCGAGTACAACTTTTCCGGCGTATTTCCTTTTGCTGGTTTGCGGAAAAATATATTATTTTTATCCGGAGCAAGCCCGGCGAGTAAAACCAGAAGATCGATATCTTCGCCGACGATTTCCACGGAGTCATGACTCGACGCTTCTTTAATTGCCGTGTTCACAATAAGAGTATCCGCGTCCTCAAAAGCCTGCTCCACTTTTATTCCGGTCGTTGTAAAGTAACGGCAAAGCATTTGTATTAGTTGGTTCTTGTTTTGATCCCTTGTGAGAAACTTCTCCTGGCTAACTTTTGGAGTAGTTGTCTCATCGAATGTGAACTCCGGCGATTGGTTTTTTCTCGAACGTCGTACTCTTTCCGAAGTTTTGGTTCCAGCGAGTGTCATATCAGTCGGATAACCCTCGATTTACACTACGCACAGCAAAAACTCAACACGATACGATATACTAACTTGAGCGCGCTCGACGCTGAGCGTGGATTCACCGACTTTGCGGCGCGCTGGAGATCGTAATTTTTGTCCAACATAAAAAAATCCAAGAAGGAAATTGTAGGTCTGAATATGCTCTACAAGTTTGAATTCCACAATTTTTCATATTTATTAAGACCCAAAGAAAAAAAAAGGAAAAAACAAAAATTGTGTCCTAAATTTTTGACTTTATCGATCGATATCTCGATAACGATGCATGATACGCTAAAAATGATTCAGGCGTTATTGTAGAGCACAAAGAAAGCTACAAAAAGTGTCTTACAAAAATTTTCGAATCTCATCGGATAGCCGAGTTATTGCCGAAAAACAAATTTTAAGCGTTTTCCAAGATGGCGGCGAAAGCTCCTAGGAAAGCTTGGTCGACAATCTCAAGTTAAGCTTTTCTAGGTATCCCCTACAACATATTAAAAAATTAGAAGCGCAAATTCATTTTCTTTTATTTGCCTTTTTTTCGGACGAAATGACTGGACTATACGTAATCTCGGGATATCGCGCTGTCTCGCGAGTCGTCGAGCCCGCGCGCGTGTACAAAAGTATCGTTGCCGAATGCATAATGCTCGTAACGAGGGACCGTGCGGTGTAGAAGGTCTACTTGTGCTCGATTCGCCAAGTAGGGTAAACCGACCGGCGAATGAAAGAATATAATAACGGCACTGCAAGATTCACAGATGGACTGTAAAATGAATATACTAGGGGTACAAGTTTTAACGGGTTTACAAGAGAGGGCGTTACCAGTATTAAATCTTTGGGAATTCGTATTCCCTAAATAAATGACTCACGAGGAAAGGTAAGAATGTTTTACAGTCTTTTGGTTTATTCTCTTACTATTGCAAGTCTTTTACCTCTCCTGGGAGTTTTATATCAATATACCGCGTGGACCGGAATTATTTTCCGGCAGTGTCTGTTCCGCTAGATATGTAGCGACTAGATGGGCAGCTGTACGCTATTCTTGACAGCGTCGGTGGACTAGTATCTGTTTTCTCCGCTGGCGCTGTTGTGCGGCGTTCCTGGGCGCACGACGCTCGGTCGGTAAGTTTGCCGCCAGTGGCAAAGCCGCTACAAGTCACATCGGACCATAACCTTACGGTTATGGTCCCACGGTCTTACATACAGGTCTTGCAACGAACGTGGTGGGGGGTTGTCCGTCCACGTCCAAACGAAAGCACAACTTATGGCCACGAGAGCGGCGCAACGAGTTATTGGTAAGCTTCATAAGTTTATAGTACGGATTTGGCGGAGTCCTAACCAATCTTTTGATGGTCATACACAATCATACATGCGTATATGAATATGTTTACGGCGAAATACAAAACAGCTTCGAGCGAAATTGATTATTCTGCTTCGTCATGGAGGAAGCTTTGTGATGGTGAATTTTTTCCAGTTTTCAATGTCAATATGCTTAAAATGTCCCAAAACATCGAAAAATGATATCTAGAAAAAATATCCGGATGTGTTAGAACTTTGAACACGGAGCACTTCTCTTTTACTGATTTTCGTCCCGTCTTTCAGGTCGGAACCGCACAGGAATTAGTGGTCATTATGCATTTATCTCTCTTCTTATTGATTTTAATCACGGTATTTATAACCATGCGTTGTAATGTCACTCGTATGCGTTTCTATGAATAAATGACAGCGCCGCGTAGTGGCAAAAAATCGGGACGATAACGCGGCTACCCCCACCACTTAAATTTATCTTGGTTGCAAGACCTGTATGTAAGACCGTGACCTAACCACGTTCGTGCTAAAGCGCCACCTTTAGTTTTAGTTTTAGGCTTTAGTTTTCGGCACGTCTCATTTTTTCGAAGTGTAAACAACATAGTTTTCTTGCACTCCAAATATGTCGACTTTTTTGCCCACGAAACGCAATTTGCGGGTTACTTCACAGGTGTAGAAGTATGAAACCGGAATTTCCCTATAGATGGTGCTAGCCGTCAGTTTACGGTCCGCAAGACCGCTTCTGGAGCGCCTCCATCTCGTTCTAACAGCTGACGAAGATTTTCAACACACAACAACCCAAGTTCCCTACACCGGTATATTTTTCTATAACCTTAAACATGTCGAGTTTTGTGCCTACCAACTACGATTTGCGGATAGCATTGGTCTTCTGTTATCATTTGAAGAAAACTGCTGCAGAATCGCATCGAATACTTGTGGAAGCTTACGGCGAACATGCTCTTGGTAAAACACAGTGTTTCGAGTGGTTCAAAAAATTCAACATTGGTGATTTTGACGTGAGAAACGAAGAGCATGGGAAACCACCGAAAAAGTTCGCAGACAACGAATTGAAACCCTTATTGGATGAAGATGATACTCAAAGTTAACAAGAACTCGCGGATCAATTAAATGTGACGCAGACAGCCGTGTCCATTCGTTTTTATCATTTTCAAACGAAAGACGTGTAATTTTTACAAAAAAATTTCGGTTTCATACTTCTACACCTGGTACTTTTCTGTTTCCATTTGAAAAAATTAGCAACTGAAGGTAATCGATTGTTGTGTGGGGTTTATGAGATTAATACAGCATGGTCCCATGCGCCTCCCACAGTAATCGATGACTTTACCGACTGTTTTTTTTTCAAATCGAAGCAGAAAAGTAAAAAAAAATGGAAATTTTGTTTCGTTGGCACAAAAGTCGACATATTTGGAGTTTAAAAAACTATGTTGTTTAAAATTCGACAAAATGAGACGTACTGAAAACTAAAGCCTACGGATGACGCTTTGACATGAAGGCGGTAAGGTTAGGATCGATGCGATTTAATACTAGTAACGCCCTCTCTTATGAATCCTTTAAAACTTGTACGCCTAATATTTTGAAAATTACATTTTTAATGATTGATTCTTTGTATTGATTGTAAAGATCATTTATCGTTTTTATAAGAAGAGTATTCTCTTCTTTTAGACAATTGAGGAAGATATAGCATTTTGAAACTTTCATTCTGTTCGGCTCGGGTTAAACGCGCCGAGCGTTTCCGAAATTACCCGAGTGCGCTGTGACGTCACAATGATATACGAACTACACGTGGAGTACTGGTATTCGATCAACAAAGACAACGATAAAGTTATACGACTTGTTTCGTTTCTCTCTGTTTGAATACCACGGAAAGTAGTTCGTCAAAAGTTGAACTTACAATGAAGCCTTGGCCTCGTGAATTTCTGCAGCGTTAAATTGAGAATCGTCGCTCAGAAACTCTGTTACCATGAAAATGTTCGTGTTCGGCAAATTCTTTGAATTTTCCGTTACAAGCCCTCTTTTACACATCGTTGCACGAGAATTACAGTAGCTTTTGACTTTTGAAGAGTCTGTGAGATGTTTTCGTATGCAAAATCTCACCGAGTGTCATATTTATTTACACCGACGCGTAAACCGTATAATTCTATAGCTTATAACATCGTGACGTCACAACCGTCAGCGCCAACCGCGCGGCGTTTCGCGGAAGTGTGGGCTATTTGAATTTTCGTGATATTAGAACAATTAATAACTATCTATAAAATAATTGTCTTTAAATTCCTTTGATATTCCGTTTTATTAGCACAAATGAACAATTCTAGAAGAAAAGAAATTGATTTTTTTTCAACCTAATTGATATTTATAACTGAAAAAAGATATTATTCTGATAGTAGTAAAAAGATATTCGAAGTATTTGCAATGAGTAATGTAGGAGGAATTAATAAATAAGAACGCAAATGACTAAATCGTCAGTGAATGTAAAGGATAACTATTTATTATTTATTGTTTACCAAATGCTACGTTTGCAGATCACTGTGTTCCACAACAATTATAATATCCTTATAAATATCAGTATTACATTTTTTGTTTCGATTTCGTAAAAAATACATAAAGCTTTTTTGCATCTGAACGTGACGTTGCCAAAAAAACGATCGAAGTTTGTTTTGGCGGAGAAATAGACAGGTAAATTTTGTCAGAATTGGAAAAAACGAAAGAAATGATTTTATGACAACATTTAATGAAATGTACATTGTCATCTCTTAACAGTAATTCATCTTACACTTTTCAGAACTAAGCTATATACTTTTCTTCATTTTGCTTTATTTTGCTTTGAGAATTATCAGAACAGAGCCCATATGTCCATTGACTGAAAAGAGGTTAGAATACAGCACTAGCACATAAACATGTCTAATTCTGACCTATTATTACGCATTTACTTCAAAATTTTGCCAAAAATCAAGGATTGATTCTAAAGATTGATTCTTATAATTATTGAAAAAACAGAATGGCAAAGGTGTTTTCTTTTTTAATCGTTCTCGACATAATTATTCATGGTTTTCGGTACCACGAAAATTCAAAATGTCGCCGCTGACGCGAAACGCCGCTTCGGCGCTCGCGCATGCGACGTTACGATGTTATACACTACAGAATTAGGGGTTATATAGCTTACGCGAGCGTGTAAATAAATTTGACACTTGGTGGCATTATGAGATACACGATACGCAAACGTCTAAATAAACTTTCAAAAGTCGACGAACAGAGGAACGAAACAAGTCCTGTACGTCTTTATCGTTGTCATTTTTGACAGAATACTCGTCTTTCCGCGTAGTTCGTATACCGGCCATAGCATCGTGTCGTTACAAGGGCGAGCGCCGCTCTCAAAGTCAGCGCCTACGACTTGTATTTTCGTAGTACTAAAAACCACGAATAATCGTCTTCAGATATATTAAAAAAGAAAACCCCTTTGCCATTCTGTTTTTTAAATTATAAAAGCACAATCCCAGAGAAATAAGTCGACCTCTTTTACTTTTTAAGAACCCAATACTCGTGCCACACGAGTAGTTCGTATACAGTCCGCAACCCTGTGGCGCCCCAGCGCGCTCGGGTAACTTCGGATACGTTCGGCGCGTTTTCGCCTAGCCGAATAAAGTCGAAGTTTCCACGTGCTGTATCTTTTCTTAACTGTTGAAAAATAAATAAATAAAAAATGCTTTTGTTATAAAAACCGCACATGATTTTTGCAACGAGGACAAAAAATCATTTAATAACCTAATTGAAGATTGTGGCGGAGCCCTGCTCTTTTCACCTGAAGAAAGGCCATACGCCATCTTTTATTCCCTTGGAAAGCGAGCGCGATATACGTCATTGGCGATTGGCGATATCTCTGGAAGTGCACTCACAGGAGTAACAATAGTAGCTGAGAGAAAATTAGAGCGTAGCAAGCGGAGGGGGAGCGTCCGAAACTTTCCGTACTTACTTGCGGGAGAGAAGAACGGAGAGAAAGGCGATGGTGACGGAGACACTGGATTCCGACGTGATCAAGTATCGGCACCGCGCGTTTGGAGGGTAGAGGCCCGGATATCCGGGACTCGCCAGAACGCAATCGTCTCGAATGCACTCCTCGTAGACCCAGTCGCATTCTGTAACAGACAGCGTAATATCCGATCGCGAACTCATCGCGGAGAAAATCGGGCGGGCTATCGCGCTCACGTAAATAGAGCGAGATATTTATTTATCGATAAGAGCGGACTTTGGGGAACGGAGCGACGCGGGGAAACACGTAGAAAGGGCGATCGCTCGATATATCGCCTTCGCACTGCCAAAAAATGATTTATTTTAAATACGATCTATTTTAATCAAATAAGTTTGTTTCCTTGTCTCGTGGCCTGCTACGATCCAATTTGTTGCAATCGAATTTTTCATGATTCTTTCAGATATTCCGTTTGAATATTGAATATATTCAAACAAAATAAATAAAGATTTGATTCGGATTAATCTTTGTTTGCTTACGATATACACTGCAAATCCATGTGTACTGTATGAATAGAATATTTCGTGAATACAACATAAAATGAAATACTCAATTTAGAGTTCTACGACAATGATTTTGTATCACAATTCGGCATTCCCTGGCCTTCGAAATGACTTTAATCGAAGAAAATATTTCGCCTGTATGTGAAATCGAACTTACCACTTACCTACCTATAATTCCTATGATTATTTGTTGTATCACATGAACTATATCAATAAATTAATATTATTGTGATAAGTAGAGAGTTTCATCGAACATCATGCTATAGATTTTTCAAATATAATTGATATATATATATATATATATATATATATATATATATATATATATATATATGTATATATATATATGGAATTTCAGGTTAGTAAAAGATCCACGGTTTTCGAGATTTTGGGCTTCGTGTGCTTGTTTGAACAAAACCATTTGATTTTCGTTTTTCGCTTGGCATTTCTACAAATGATATGAGTCGACAATAACTAGGCAAGTTTTTAAAGTAATTGGCACGATATGCGTAGTACATGTTTTTTGCACCGCAGGCTATCAATGTCAATTGTTCGAATTGGTTCGTATGAAAATTCTGCTAAGATCTTTTTTTCATAAAGTTTCCTTAATATTTAAGGTCAAAAAGGAGACTTTTCTAGATCAAACAAATCACCAATAGTTTTAAGTACCAATAGTATAAAAAAAAACTTAAATAAGTTATCTTTTGTAGAAATGACATGCGAAAATCAAAAGCAGATGATTGTTATTTCGAAAAACCGTGGGGCTTTTACTAAACTGAAATTCCAGCATATAGTACCCCTCTACCCTCTACCCTCATCGATGTGGGTGGTGCAATATAGGCAGATCATTAATTCAATCAAATAGAAAACTGTTTGCCTTCGCGAAAATTCGATTCAATTTAAATGAAAAAAATAAATAGATACATTTGGTGGATTTGAAAAAAAATGTTTTTTGAACAGATGAAAGCGAATCACTTATTTATTGGGAATAAATAAAATATTCAGTTATCAGACGATACTAAATGGATCTTGATTTTAATACATAAATATATTTAAAATACGTAGTTCAAATAATGTAATGCAATAGGAAAAAGTTGATTTCACGAAAAAAGTAGTTAATTTAAAAAACAATCAAACAGACGCATCTCGTTAATGTCAGTAGTATTTTTTTGTTAGTGTGGCTCCGTCCATTGGCGTAGCCAGGACCAAAAATCCCGGTGCCCCCAGAAAAACATTTCTCCAAAACAATTAAATTGAAATAAATGATTAATGTTTCTTGTTTCGCCCAAGCAAGCGTAAATAAATAATTTAATAATACTTGAATTATTTCAACCGTCGATATTTCGTAAGGTGTATAAAAAGTAGCTATTTCGTAATTCAAATAAGTATTAAATTTTTACAATTAAGTTAACTGTGGGCAAGAACATTACATTATATTTATCAGCTGTTACACAACCAAAAGAATACTGGAATATCAACATTTACTACCGCATGTAATACATAATATCACTGTAAATCTAAAACACCGATTTGAGAATCTACCGTTAGCTCACGCAGTTGCCTCAATCTTTAAGGGGTTACCCCCACTTGCGATTTTGAAAAAATCGATTTTTTTTATTGCATTTTTTTGAAGTATAAGTATCTGAGAATATGTCCTGAAAATTTCAAGTCGATCCGAAGAAAATTGACTGAGATATGAGCGTTGAAAGAGAAGAATCCGTGAATTGAAGAACTGAAATTGAAACTTTAAACGCGTTTTTCTCAAAATGGCATTTCTGAAGTCGGTGACCAAGATTACTCGAACACTAATGAACCGATCTTCTTGAAATCTTGCAGGCTTATTTAATACATAAAAATGTAGTCTTTAATCGTTCGATTTTTTTTTTCGAAAAAAATGGCCGTTTTATAGCCAAAAATCGGCCGTTTTTTTTCGTTAAAATCGAACCATTAATTTTGACTGTCCGCCATTTTGTGAAAAATGAATATTTTTTAAAATCCTTCGATCAAAGACTAGTTTATACTTATATTTGACTAAATCCATCGGCATTTTTTTTTCAGATGATCCACTTCGCTGCAATGTTGGTCACCGGAAACCGTGTATATAAAAACATTATTTCATTGACGGCCATTTGCCACTAAACAATGTAATATTTTTCAATAAAAAAATTACTGAAAGTTCTTCAAGATGTGTTCTTTAAGATGGTATATTGATCGACTAAAAAAGTTGTGTAGTTTTCTTTTAAAAAATTCATGAAAAAGGCCTTTTTTTGCGCTACAAGTGGGGGTAACGCGTTAAATTAAACATGAGGAACGGAGGGTATTTGATCAATAATTAATTATTACGAAATCTTAATAATTGATGCCTTAGGGGCTGAAGCAATGGCAATGGAAAACATACTTTCATTGAAAAATTATGACAAACATATTGAACTTTACGAAAGCATATTACAAACGGTTGCTGCCCTAACTTATATAAAAATTTCCAAGCAGCACTTCCTACAAGCACAATTCTTCGGGAACGATTTCCTCTTGTCTTACTGTTGAAAATAGATAATGACATTGTGAAAAAAAATCCTACAAAAAAAGTGTTGCACCCATTTGCAGAAAAAAAGAAAGCTAAGACTTGTCTTGAGTACCTACTGAAAGTAAAGCTTAAGGATGTTGAGTCCCAAATCGCAAATGATGATAAAATTCTGAAAATCTGGTATGTTTTTGTATGAAGTATTTCAGAGGTCGTGTAAAAATTTCACGACAATTAGAAAGCTAGTTATTGAACAATTAACATTCACAAATTAAATGTTGTTTTATGGAAACTGATGTAATTTTGCAATAAGTTTTTTTTGACCTCTCAATTTTATAATATCTACAATATACTGAAAGCAACGGAAACAAAACGAAGTTTATTGATAAATTTTTTTTTAATTTCTTTTAAAAATTGTTCTTAACAAAATGTTAATTTTTTAATAACGAGCTTCCTAATCGTCGTGAAATTTTAACACGACCTCTTAAATACTTCATACAAAAACATACCACATTTTCGGAATTTTCTTATAATTTTTTATTTCAACCCTTAAGGAGGTTGAAGTAATGATGATAGAATTCTGAAAATTTGGTATGTTTTTACATGAAGTATTCAGGAGGTCGTGTAAAAATTTCATGACGATTAAGAAGCTATTTATTGAACAATTAACATTAACATGTTTCATAGGGACTCAACATCCTTAAAAGCTGGTTACAGGGTTAAAGAATGATGAAATATTAGTTGATTATTTTTAAAGATATTGCAAAAGTTTGATATAAATGTTAACATGAACATGTGATTGAAGCTTCATATTTCATTTGTGTTACGTGATTATCGATTATTATGTGAATTTAAATTAAAAAAAAACACGTTTTTGAACTAAGCCACTTTTTTGCCAGGTCTGACCCCATTTAGAAAATAATGCTGGCTACGCCAATGGCTCGATCTCTCTAATATAAAAAGGCCTCATCTACGCGTCCGACATTAAATTAGCATAACGAATATGGTTTTTAAAGCCGTGCAAACGAGTGCCACAATATCAGCGAGTTTCGAAGCGGAGGAGAAAATCTCTTAATTATTAACGTCCTCGCTTCCTGCTTTATTGCATGCTTCAAAATTTTTCGTCCCGCTCGCGTCCTCCGCTATGCTTCGTGGAATTGAAATTGCATCGTTGGAATGCAACGAAAGTTAATTTTTTTCCATTTTTCACTTTTTTTACCGATTTGGGGTACGAAAATCACCGGTTTTTTTTATCCTTATGAAGATCCACGATCTCATAATCAAAGAAATACTATAAGTTGTAATAAAAATGAAGCATTAAACAAAAATTTGAAGAAATTTCGCTGCATTCCAAGGCTGCAAATTTCAACGTCATGATGCTACTCCGGCGCTGTCGCTCCTTCGGAGGAGAATTAAGGATGTTGAGTCCCTATGAAACATGTTAATGTTAATTGTTCAACAAATAGCTTCTTAATCGTCATGAAATTTTTACACGACCTCCTGAATACTTCATGTAAAAACATACCAAATTTTCAGAATTCTATCATCATTACTTCAACCCCCTTAAGGGTTGAACTAAAAAATGATAAGAAAATTCTGAAAATTTGGTATGTTTTCGTATGAAGTATTTAAGAGGTCGTGTTAAAATTTCATGACGATAAGGAAGGTCGTTATTAAAAAATTAACATTTTGTTAAGAACAATTAAAAAAAAAAAAAAAAAAAAAAATTTATCAATAAACTTCGTTTTGTTTCCGTTGCTTTCAGTATATTGTAGATATTATAAAATTGAGAGGTCAAAAAAAAACTTATTGCAAAGTTACATCAGTTTCCATAAAACAACATTTAATTTGTGTATGTTAATTTTTCCATAACGAGCTTCCTAATTGTCGTGAAATTTTTACACGACCTCTGAAATGCTTCATACAAAAACATACCAAATTTTCAGAATTTTATCATCATTTGCTATTTGGGACTCAACATCCTTAATAACGGATAGTGAATGATGGCCCCGCCGCGATTTCGCACTCTTTCGTCCTGTACATGCACGTCGAATCCTTGCCTCGTCACAATTGAAATCCCGACGCGAATCCAGCGATATTTCATCGTACGTCGCTGTACGGAATGATATCGGCGAGCAGGGAACATTTTATTCAATTTAATTGTCAGTGATGGAAAGAGACGAGTCGGGACGTCGACGAGGTATGCCGCGAGACGAAAAAGGATGACGGGCCGAGGAGAAGAGATAATCTCGACACGTGATTGACGTACGCGAACCAACGTGTAATTCCGAGTCTCCTTGCTCATCTGCATTTTTTGTATTCAACGTTCCTCCACGAAAATAAACGCGCTCTTTCGAATTTGACCGTTGGAGGCCGTTGGAGGCCGTTGTCGGCTCCAGGCGCCAGCTCCAACGCATTCTTGGACGGGGAAAACTTACCGGTATTATTGACGGGCTTTCCATTTTTGACGGGCCAACCAACGGAGGTGCTCGATCTCGAAGCGAAACTAAAGTACGCGAGAAACTGCGATCTCGTCGTGTTTTCGTTCACCCTGAAATGAGAAAAGACGAATATGTGCTGCAATAGGATTTACTCTCCGTCATCGGTGATGAGGAAAAATATTCATCGTTTCTGAATATAGACGCGCAGAAATTGTCGTAAGGATCCAATTGGATTCTCCATTGGATTGTACGAATCCAATTTAAATCCAAAAGGAATCACGAATTATCGAACAGAATCCGACACGATTCTTGATGGACCCTATAGCATTCTGTACGTTCAATTTTGCCACAACAAAATATAAAGATATACAAAATGAGTGAATCTTAAAAAGTATAAATCTTATCCTAAAACGAAGAAATATGTATTAAAAATCGATTTGGATGACATCACTGAAAATCCACTTTAATTGTCGTTTATTATTTATTTTACCGCACTTTCCCGTGCAGAAATTTGTTGGGAGTTACCAGATTCTACCACAGCCCTATATGGATTGGAACCACTGCAAAAACAAGTGTATTGTTTTTATGCACTTTACGTGTGTAAATGGCTGTAGACTATAGTAAAAAAATGACGATGTAAAAATAACACGGATATATGCGTTCCAACGTTGCGAAAAAGCGTCAGCAGCCATTTACACACTCAAAGTGTGTAGAAACAACATACTTATTTTTGCAGTACTGCATACACATGGGATGCGTTGGGAAAATTAATTCATTGACAAAGCTTTTCATCGTCAAAATATATGTATTTATTGAAGATTACTTATACATTACGCTGTGTCGATTGTATTATTTATATTAATTATAAAGTTAATTATATATTTACAGTTTTGATAGTTGTCCTTTCTACATACATTATGATGATGTAGTATGATGCGAGTAGGCACACGATGGATTTGTTGACTACAGGTCCCGGTGTTTTAACCCGAATATTGCGATCTGCTACCACTATTTTTATTGTAGAGCTTGTGTGTGTGTATACCAAGATGTTAATTGAATCCCTTAACCGGTTTACGTGTGTAATTTTAACGCATTAAGTGTGTAATTTTAACGCGTTAAGTGTGCAATTTTATCGCATCAAGTGTTATCAAATGCATAGATGTGTAGAATCAATATGGCAACACGTGTCTCGCCTTTATGTTGCGTTACTTCTACATACTTCGAACACACGTTAAACACGCCTAGTTTTTGCAGTATAGGGACGTTGCACGTAGGGAGTCCACAAAAAAGATATCCTTTCGTGCAGAAATGCGTTGGAGGCGTTCAAGATGCACCTACATCTCTATAGGGATTTGTCAGGGAGGCCGCACGTGGGCAGTCCTCATTGGGATCCAATTGGATTCTGCAATACTTTTTTAAGATACGATTTATACCTATTGAAGATCAACTCATTTTGTATATCTATTCGTTTTGTTTAGAAAATTAAACGAATAGAATGCGCTGGGATCCATGAAGAATCGTATCGGATTCTGTTCGGTACTGTGCGATCCCTTTAGGATTCAAATTGGATCCGTACATTGGATTCCAACGGGGAATCCCGATTAGAATTCAATGTACGAGCGTGGCGTTTTAGTATATGGACCCAATGCAATGACCCATTGGATGCCTATCGGGATGTCGGGACCGGTATGGGAACCCCGTTGAAGGCCTATAACTATTGCTGCACGGCATTGATTTATATCAATGCTGCACGGCATTGCTGCAGCATTGATATAAATTGCTGCACGGCATTGATTTATATCAATATTGATTTATATCATGAGCGGTTTCATGAGCGTGTACGGCCGTGGTGATATTATTATCACCACGGCCGTACACGCTCATGAAACCTGCTGTTTATGTTTCAACACTGCGAGTTCTTTCTCGTGACTTTTCACATATTTTCGATTCGTACGTGATGAGAATCGTCAAACGTCGTTCATCAAAGTGCCGACTCCAATGAGATCCCAACGAAGGCCGCCTATGTGCAGTGTCCCCAACAAATATCCCTATACAGATGTGGGTGCATTTTGTTACTTCCCAACAAATTTGCGCACGGAATCACGAGACAATAGTCTTTTGGGAGCTCCAAGAAATTTCGCTTTCGAATTTCAAATGAAAAGTTCTCAAACGACGCGAGTCGGAAAATAACGCGGTATCCATTTGGATTCCAATGTGGATGCCTTAACGTGCGGCGTCTCTAACAAATCCCTGTAGATATGTGGTAGGATCTGGGAACTCCCCGAAAAATTTCTGCCCGGGTATTTCAATTCTTTATCCCTCTCGTTCCGATCCTTCGCACTGTTCCCCGCACACCCTATTTTCGTTGTGCGGGTAGAGCTTATAAAAGGAATATCCTCCTCCAGCTGGTATATTTTAACGTCCTTGCGACGTTTGGGAGGCGATTCCACCTGCTTGCTTACGCGATCGTTGTCAGGCCTCGTACGAGTTATACAATGGCGCGTACAGTCTCATTGTCAAATGAATTGTCTTTGGGTTTCACTGGATAATGAACGATTCGACGATCGGCAAGTTTCACAGCGTTGATCAACGAATGAAAATACAAAAGACGCGCGCTTCATTATTGTCCACCGCAGCTTTTGTCCAATTTTTTTCCGCGTCCATTGGGTTTCCCCGTGGGCGATTGAAAGAAAAGGGAAAAAGAAAAGCCTTTCATCCCGCGCGTTCGATGCTCCTACGGAACAAATATCCAATTAGACCAACGTAAAAAGCTATCGATCGGAGCTTACCGTGAAAACGTATGTGCCAATCGCGCGGTTAAAGGGAATATATCGATACGGGAAAGCTCGGTCGCTTCCAGGCGAAAGTACACCTACGAGATTTTTGGCTTTTTTTCTCGAAAATACCGCACCGTCGGACGACAAAATATAGTATGCTTTCTCGAAAATGAGAAGTGCGCTCTGTAAAAGAGTCAAGTTCGACCGTCCGTTAATGAGAGCTGCGCGGCGGGAAAAAAAAAGTTGCTCAGCAGGTTGCCTCGTGTTTGGCCAGCTCTTCAATGTACTCGAGTTCCTTTCATGCTTCAACCCTCTCTCGGCACGTGGGCCAGCCCGTACGGGTGTCGAGTGCGCATTTTTTAACGCGGCCTCGAAAATATCGCCGAGGAAAGGAGGACAAATGCGCGCACGGAGTTCAAGGAGACGAAAAGATATCACACTATTTCGACACGAGTCGCCGATTCGCATTTATAACCATCAAAGGAGAGTCGAGTTTCGTCGGTTCGGAGCGAAAACGTGCCAAAGGCGGAAGTTGTATGGGGGAAGCGTAACAAGTGGCAAAAGAAATGAGTCGGTATCGCGCTTCGGTAACGAATGCGCATCCTTTCCCAACAATCAAACCTAAAAGTCATGCGCCAGTAAGAGAAAGCGGGGGGGGGGGGGCGAGATAGAGATAGAGATAGAGATAGAGACAGAGACAGAGACAGAGACAGAGACAGAGACAGAGATAGAGATAGAGACAGAGACAGAGACAGAGACAGAGACAGAGACAGAGACAGAGACAGAGACAGAGACAGAGACAGAGACAGAGACAGAGACAGAGACAGAGACAGAGACAGAGACAGAGACAGAGACAGAGACAGAGACAGAGACAGAGACAGAGACAGAGACAGAGACAGAGACAGAGACAGAGACAGAGACAGAGAGAGAGAGAGAGAGAGAGAGAGAGAGAGAGAGAGAGAGCGGCGACGGTGGCCGCGGGGAGATAGTTCCGAGTAGTCGCGGAGGAATCGATACCGCGTGTGCCCACTGGGGGTAGCGAGCTTGTAACCCCCGATGGGCGGGTCGCTACTCCCGTTCTTGTAACGCAACCGTTAGAGGGAGACGGCGAGAAAAAGCAGCTTCCAACTATCAATCACGATCGATGGAATACACGTACACGCGCGTTCACGCGGACAAGTCAATTTTTTTCCGCGCCTCGCACAAACCATCGTTAAAAACTTGATCTCGTAACATTCCGGATATACTTTTTGGCTCGCGTTTTACACACCGACCGTATATTTAACGATCCCCCGATCATTTTTGACACCAGGCGCGTCCGTGGCGACGGCTTTCCCCCAATTCCATTTTTATTTTAATAATTATTATTCAGCAAGCTCTGTACATATTTGCGTACAGGGTAATTCGACCAGCCAATGGACCGGGATCGGTGAAGGGACGAAAGATGATTTATATTTGAAATAAATGAAGAATGTGAATTGTTGATAAAAACTCGAATCTCTATAAGTTGGTTAAAAAATC
Source organism: Ophion costatus (assembly GCA_951751655.1). Taxonomy (NCBI): domain Eukaryota; kingdom Metazoa; phylum Arthropoda; class Insecta; order Hymenoptera; family Ichneumonidae; genus Ophion; species Ophion costatus. The sequence continues at coordinate 19,014,633 of OX632358.1, forward strand.
ACAGCTCTCGTTAAGGGGTTACCCCCACTTGCGATTTTGAAAAAATCGATTTTTTTATTGCATTTTTTTGAAGTATAAGTATCTGAGAATATGTCCTGAAAATTTCAAGTCGATCCGAACAAAATTGACTGAGATATGAGCGTTGAAAGAGAAGAATCCGTGAATTGAAGAACTGAAATTAAAACTTTAAACGCGTTTTTCTCAAAATGGCATTTCTGAAGTCGGTGACCAAGATTACTCGAACACTAATGAACCGATCTTCTTGAAATTTTGCAGGCTTATTTAATACATAAAAATGTAGTCTTTAATCGTTCGATTTTTTTTCGTTAAAATCGAACCATTAACTTTGACTGTCCGCCATTTTGTGAAAAATGAATATTTTTTAAAACCCTTCGATTAAAGACTAGTTTATACTTATATTTGACTAAATCCATCCGCATTTTTTTTCAGATGATTCACTTCGCCGCAATGTTGGTCACCGCAAACCGTGTATATAAAAACATTATTTCATTGACGGCCATTTGCCACTAAACAATGTAATATTTTTCAATAAAAAAATTACTGAAAGTTCTTCAAGATGTGTTCTTTAAGATGGTATATTGATCGAGTAAAAAAGTTTTGTGGTACTCGTTAAAAAAATTCATGAAAAAGGCCTTTTTTTGCGCTACAAGTGGGGGTAACGCCTTAAAACCGATTTTTTAATTCAATGCCGAGTTTTAGCGTCACAGGGAATTTTTATACTTTGTGGTACTCGCACATCGCGCAATTTACAATACAGCTGTGCAAGGTAGGTATTCTGAAGGCGAAAACATTGTTTCTGAGTTTTGAGGATACGTATTACTTTCATTACTTAAGCCTTTGACTGCACGCCGGGTCGTTCTGGCCACATTTTTTTTCAACTGACTATCGCCAAAGGGAGGAATCTATTTGGCCGCAGTGTGGGGCCGGAATGTTCTCCTAGTCCTACTCTATACGTGGACACTCGTCCCCCATCGTACATTCTCCTCGTGTTCTGAGGGCAGTCGAAAAAGGACCTGGGGTCGAGACGATACCGTTCATGCAGTAGTGCGGTGAAAGTGAAAGATTTTTTTTTAATTTGGTGATTTATTACTACATGTAATGTGAGTTACAATAGAAAATGCTCATACATATTTTTTATTTTGCGTTACTGTAATATATTATGTATTTAGGATGGCGATCACGAAACTAAAGGCAAGTGTCCGTTATGCAGGAGGGCTATAGGCAACGAGCACCGAATGTATACTTATATACATACTTATGCGTCGATTGCGGTAAATATGAATAATAATAATTCTTTGGAGTAAAGAAAATGCGGAGAATATACGTTTTCAACAATTAATCTGCGAAAGGAAACGATTTTTTCAAATTTTCACCATCCCAAAAATGCTCAAATTCGAACCACCGGACAAATATACTTTTTGGAAAGACGGTCGATACTGTCTTTTTTTTCGTATCTACAAACCTTCCTCATCAAAAACCTCAAGGATTTTTCTTTATAGCATGAAAAACAAAATATGATCTTTTTCGTGCACGTACGTATTTTTCTACGCATCTCCCACTTTAATCTCATGTTTGGGCACTTCTTTTTTATTTTGCTTTTAAAAATAAACTTTCGGCCATAAAATAAGGATCATTGACTACAAAAAAATGCATATATACCAAAATACAACGATCTGAAAAACGTGGGGGTCCGATCGACCCCATATGCAGTTAGAGGTTCGTGGCGGAAGTGTGTAGTCGAAGGGTTAACATAAAAACGAACGCTGATTTTTTGCAAATCTTCAAAATAAATTCGTAATAATAAGTCAGAATTAGACATCTTTATTCACTGGTGCTGTATTCTAACCTCATTCCAGTGAATGGACATATGGGTTCCGTTATGATAATTCTCAAAGCAGAGTAAAAAAAGGTACATTTCATTGAATGTTGTCGTAAAATCATTACATTCGGGTTTTCTTTTATTTCGACAAACTTTAGTTTTCTGTTTCTTTGTCGAAACAAACTTTCGTAGTTTTTTAATATCACGTTGAGATGCAAAAAAGGTTTGTTTGTTTTCTACGAAATGGTAATTAACGAATACAATACTCACACGAATAAGGGGATGATAATTTTTGGGCCACACAGCAATCTCCAGATATAGCATTAAATAAAATAAAATAATAAATCGTTATTCTTTATAGCGTTCCCTACACGTCCATTTACTGATGCTTCCGTCCATTTATTGATGGTTTAGTCATGTGGCCGCTTATTTATCAATTCCTCCAATATTATTTGTTGCAATTACTTCGAATATTTTGTTTCTATTATCAGAATAATATCGTTTGTTAGCTATAGCAATTCAAAACTTAGTTCTCATAATATTTTCATTTTACAGTCCATCTGAATCGTATAGGGTCGTTATTCGTCCACTCACTAGTCGGTTTACCGGTGTTATTCCGAATATTATCGGTGTGCGACAATATTCAGCAAACATAGGAATATATGCGAAAAGGGGCATGTACCGCCCCCCCCCTCCGTAAGATCGAAGCACCCACCGGCTTCGATCTTACCCGGAGCGAGGGATTCCGCAACTACGTTTACCGAAATGGACTTTTAACGAGTTATTCAATAAACAAAAATTCTCCCCCGCTCTTCTCAGGTATAAATCGAAGAATATAGATCCTACGAAAAATTGTTAAGAATCAAAATTGTAGTACCTTTAATTTTAAACAACTTTGTTTATAACAATTTTTCTCGTATAATTGAAAAGAAACGTGATAATACAATGATAAGATTTTACCCCCACTCTTCTCAGGTATAAATCGAAGAATATAGATCCTACGAAAAATTGTTAAAAATCAAAATTGTAGTACCTTTAATTTTAAACAATCTTGTTTATAACAATTTTTCTCGTAAAATTGAAAAGAAACGTGATAATACAATGATAAGATTTTACCCCCACTCTTCTCAGGTATAAATCGAAAAATATTGATCCTACGAAAAAATTGATACGAATCAAAATTGTAGGAAATTTAATTTTAGACAACTTTGTTTATTATAATTTTTCGCGTAAAATTGAAAATAAACGAGTTATTCGATAACAAAAAATTCACCCCCTCTTTTCGGGTATAAATCGAAAAAAATCGATCCTATGAAAAAATTGATAGGAACCAAAATTGTAGGAAATTTAATTTTAAACAACTTTTGTAATAACTATTTTGCGTGTAAAATTGAAAATGAACGAGTTATTCAAGAAACAAAAAATAACCCTTTAAATCAAGATGGCGGATGGAGTGAAAAGTCTGGTACCTCTACTTTTTGAATTTAAACTACCAGTGACCCCCCCCCAACGAATTCCGAAAGAAAATTGCTACTAAAAATGTTTGTAAACCTAAAATACTAATTCGACTGGGCTATTTGCCGCAGTTTGCCTCAAGCTCCCCCCTTCGAGTTAACGATATCGAAACTCTTCGTATACGCTATTCCCATCACGAATTCCATGAGCGACGTGTCGAAGACGGGTTGCGAGGCGCGGGAAAGAGCGTATATTGACCAAGCCAAGGAGGGCGCGTCCTCCGATGGCTCGATGGCCCAGCTCGAACCAAGTATACATCGAGAGTGGCGAAAAGACTCACCGTATTCGCCAGCGGACGAGGATCGCTTCTTTCACGCGTCAGGCCGACACGCTACTGATATTGTGACAATTCTTTCATGTGTCCAAGCTGAGGCGACAACTACCGGCCGATCCCCCAATAAGAACGCAAAAGCCCCCAGGGGAAGAGATTCAGAGTATGCCCACCAGGCGCGCGCTCCGCGCTCGTTGAGTCTTTCCGTCTCTCTCTTTCTTTTCGGCATGCGAGGTTCTGAATGAGAACGGCCGCTCGAACGAGTTTCAACTTGTAGCACATGGGCATAATCAAATCATCATTACACATAGATGTTTCACGAAATATTTCGAAAAATATTTCGAAATATTTTTTAAAGTTTCATCCGTATAAAATAAGTACTCATCAATTGTTAACTGAACATGCCATGACGAAACGCATCGAATTTTGTAACACTATTACGGGAATGTTCGAAGCCGAAGAACTTAATGAGAAATTGATTATTTATTCCGATGAAGCACATTTTTGGATGAATGGGTACGTAAACAAGCAAAATTACCAGTCTCGGGGAACGGAAAATCCCAACATATCACTAGCGAAGTCCCTTCATCCACAGAAAGTAACGGCACGGGCAGCGATTTCGGTAAAAGGAATTTATTTGCAATTCTCGGAATCTACGGTAACAGGAGAGAGTTACACACAGCTTTTGGAAACGAAATTCTTCCCTTATGCAAACAAGAGGAGACTGGTTAAAAATGTTTACTTCATGCAAGATGGAACGACGTCGCACTGTACTCATGAGGTGTTTGAAGCTATTCATCGCGTATATGGGACTCGAGTAATCGGTCTGGGGTACCCTAAATTTGCTCAAGGCGGACTAGAACGGCCTCCGTACTCACCGGACCTGAACCCTTGTGTTTTTTTGTTGTGGGGTTACCTTAAAGATCATCGTTACGTCAAAAACCCCAGCACAGTAGAAGACCTGATCGCGGCTATCCAGGAAGTGGTTCGCGGCATTACGAACGATATGTTGGACACAGTTTTTCACAGTTTTCAAAAGAGAATTGATTTTTGTGCACAATCTAACGGTTCGCACTTCGAAAATATCTATCATTAATCACTGTACTTTTTCGTTATTTTTATAACATGTAATAAATTGACATAAAAAGTATTTGACTGGGTTTTATTTATGTGCGTTTAAAACTGCAGAATTTCCTCTAAAGCAATTTGGCTTTTCTGAGTCTGTGCTCGTGTTTTGAAATGACAGTCGATTAGTTTCGGCAACTTCCTATTGGACACCCTGTAGCTGTTGCCTCACCAGTTACACACATGGAAAGTGCAACAAAAAAAAACGCGAGTCATCACGAGGAATGTTCATTTTCTTGTTTACGCGATAAAATCGAACAAATGTAGGGATATCCGATTGAACGGGACAAATTTGATGGACGGGAAGTTTGTCAGGTGTGTGCGAGGGAGTTTGTGTACGTTCGAAATACTCAATCAACACGCGTTGCTGGTGCGAATTTTCCGAGTCGACTGCTGCCGGTGGTACTGCAGCTGCTCGTGTACGTATCGACCAGGAGCGCGTTATCGAAATCACCGCAACGGTTATCTGCGAGTATCTCGTGTACGCGGAACGTACGAGTATCCGATGGACCGAAGGTGCGGTATCATGACTGGCCGGTTCGTCGCTCGTTCGCTCGAGAGGTTGTAGGTGGAGGGTGAAACGAGAGGCAGAGCTAATGCCGCGAGGGCCCGGGAAAACGACAACGACAACTACGACGACGACGACAACGACAACGCGGGTACAATCCATAAATATTTGATGAGGACCGTAACGAAGCGTTACGAGGTCGATGCCTTTTCGGTACATACAGGACCGTCGCCGCGTACCACACCATCCGTCCGTCTGGTCCTCTCGCCCGCGCGCACGCCCTCTATTTCTCTGCTTTTACGCTAAAGTCAATTACGTGTGTCGTCGTTCTCGTCGTAACGAGTATACGTGCCGGCAGCTCGTTTACCATTCGGTGCCCGCGCGGACCCTCGGGGGATCCGAAAAAATTAGACTTCCACCTTCTCAGGTATGACGATACGACGAGATCGGGGAGACTCGTCCCTGCTAGGTACACAAGGTGAGACTATAGGACTTACCGCATGTAGAGCGTGGCCTCCGCTTTATCGGAGAATAGAACGACAGGCTGCTGAAAACGTTCGTTTGGACCGCAAACTCGGGCACCACCCTCCAATTGAAGCCAACCACCCTCGCACCTGTAACGAGACACACCAGAGCAAACTATACAATTTGATCCGCGATCCTTCAATTTTTCATTTACTCGTTCGTTGTTCAAACATGGAATGGAACTGAAAATTGTCCAGAGGTCCCAAGCGAAAACCTTCAGAATTATCGCAAACGCCCCTTGGTACGTCACAAATGCAAATCTACATGAGAACCTTAAGGGGTTGAGCCACAGTAACGGGTATAAAATCATGTGCGAATTTAACAATTTTTTTCGGATGAAAAAGTGATTCATTCATAAAATTTATTACACATCTATTTAGTGTGGATACCAGGCTGTTAGAAAAAAAAAAATATATATATATATATATTTTTGTCGATGTACAAAATGGCCGACTACTGATATTTTCTTTTATCTTTTTTTTTTAGGCGCTCTGCGGCGCGACATTTAGCATCCACAATTTTTTACCTAGAACAAAAGACAAAAATTCTCGTCAATCTAAATTAGAATGCCTAGAGAAGTACGTACGGAATTTAAAAAATATTGTTTTATTCAAAAGTTGTAGGTATTTGAATTTAACAAATGAATTTTCGGTGAAAAATTTCGTAAACTGTTCATAAAACGAAAAGTTTTCGATTAATCAGAAATTCCGTACGTACTTCTCTGCGAAATGCAATTACGAACATAACTTTTAAATTTGAAGTAAATCGAGCGAAAATTGTTGAAGTTATTTGTCACGCCAATTGAAAAAAAAATATAACTAAAGAAAATATTAGTAGTCGGCCATTTTGTACATCGAAAAAAAAAATATATATTTTCTAACAGCTTGATATTCATACTAAATAGATGTGTAATTAATTTTATGAGCGAATCACTTTTTCATATGAAAATAAATTGTTGAACTCGCAAATGATTTTATACCCGTTACTGTGGCCTAACCCCTTAAGGCGGGATTCTACTTTGAAACTTTGAAAAGGCTAAATTGGATGAAAACACCCACCTGGAACACGTCGAAGGCATATAATATGGCCCAGGCATCGCTGATTGAGGGTAAGATAATTTTTTCTACGATTTATCACTCACCAAAACTTTAAACGCGTTTTTCTCGAAACGACATTTTCAAGTACCGTGGTCGTGATAACTCAAAAAGTACTGAACCGATCCTTATGAAATTTGGAACACATATTCTATATGTGTGTACCAACCGACCTAACTACAATCAGCTTAAAATTTTGATTAGAACTATTTTTTTATTGCAAAAAAAGAACAAAACAAACGCATTTTTTTTCGTATTTTAGCCGCCATTTTGTTAATTTTGCACGTATATAAAATATTCTAGTTAGGTCGGTTCCTGAAGACATACTGAACATGAAACTATTTGATTTTTTTGTTTCAGACCATCCGTCGGGAAGATTTCACGACCACGGCAACGGTACCTGCTTTTCGAGGCGTTGGCTTTAAACATATTTTACGTGTACAAAAAATGAACAAAATACATTAAAAATTTTTTTTTATGTACTTAAAGAGTGTATTTATTGAACAGTTTAAACCCCATATCGATATCTTTAATAGTATTCTCAGAAGAAATTCACGAAAATAGCGTTTTTTTCATGGTTTCAAAGTAGAATCCCGCCTTAAGGATATGTGTCAAACGTTCCGAAATTTCGACGCGGTCACGGCGGTGTTAGCAGTTTTCGGCTACGAGCCGCCGCCAACTGCCACGAGATGTCGCAGCAACCGTCTGCTACTCACGCTACGGCAGTGAGCAGAGACCCAATAGGCAACCTCACGCAAAGCTCAGCGCAGATGGCGCCACGTAAACATGACGTAAACGAAATAAGCTGTCAACGCGCACGGTACAACTTTACGGTGTCTGTCTTGTACTCAAATTATGTGAATGGACAATTATTACGGATATTTGACTGTACCGGAACTGAAAAATCGGCTTCTACGCTTTTCCTTCTGTGTTCATCCTCGAAGGTTTCTTTTTTGCTCCAAACAAACTGGGAAGGGATGACCCCTTTTTCAATATTTTACGGCTCAGTTTCATCCCTGTAAAGAATGAAAATGAACTAGGTCGTAATTATGTTATAAAATAATGCCAAAAGGTAAAAAAATGCGAATATTTCAAATAGAAATTTTAAGGCTATGATAGTTAACTACTTTACAATATATTTTTAAAAGTAAATAGAGTAAAAAATATTGTTTATTCAGTAAGCTGTAACAAACCTTTCATTTCTATAGTCTTCAGATCCAAAATAATCAGAATGTAGCCTTGAATGTTAGTTGGCTATAAAGTACTTGCAACGTATAGCAATTACTCATTACTTGCCAAGTTTTTCGTTTTTAGGAAATAACGGAACGCCTTCTTCTTTGCATCTACATACTTTCAAAACACTGATAAATTATTCACATTTTATTCGTGACAAACGGATTATTCAAAGAAAATTCAACAGTGGTCGTAGAAACACGGGCGAAACCAAAGAGAATCTCACTAAACGTTACGTTTTGTTTACGTTATAATACAATGTCCCCTCTAGCGGGAGAAATTGGCTTACCGTCAATTTCTCCCGCTGGAGGAGAATTTCTCCCTCCGCAAGTCAGTGTACGATGCGTGTACATGTGTGCACGTCACTATGCGGGAACGCCGCCAGTGAGAAAACTGATGCACTAGATTTTCGGGATTGTCGATAATATTTTAAGCTTCGATGGTACAACTTTGCTAGTTTTATGCAAACGACTCTAAACCCCAATTTCTCCGTGATTTTCCCATAAAATCCGTTAAAAGAACGCTCAAAATGTGTTTTTTTTCACTGTCGAGAGATTAAGGCTCTTGAAATGTGCACGAAATGGGTTATTAAATGATTTTTTGTTGAATTGTAAAGATCATGTGCGGTTTTTAAAGCAAAGTATTTTTCTTTTTTTTCAACAGTTAACAACGATATAGCACTTTGAAATCGTTGTTTTGTTCGGCTCGGCAAAAACGCGCCGAGAACTTCCGAAGTTGCCCGAGCGCTCTGTTACGTCATCGTTCGAAAGCCGGTATACGAACTACTTGCGTACTACGAGTATTCAGTCAACGATGGCAGCGAAAAAATCGCGTAACGCTTGTTTCGTTCCCTTTTCGTATAAATACGACGAAAGTGCCCCTAATAAGGTATTCTGAATGTCCCACAAGACGTAAAACGTCGAAATCTGTGGCTCGATGCAGCACCACGTGTCAACCCGAAATCATCGTCCGCTTATTCTTCCTGTTAAGGCCGCTGATGTAAATGTAAACGTGTCATAGAATAAACTGTAGTGAAATATTTTTTAAAAATACGTCTCTCTCAATATGCGTAGCGACAATAACTGACACAATTTATGAAGCCTCTCCTAACCTAAAAATCCACGGTTGGCCAAGTACTCGAATTTACTTTCGCAAATCTACTTTCACAAATCGCTGCATGAAAATCAACCTAGTTTCGACTTTTTCATAATACTTGAGATGTTTTTAGATGTAAAATGACACCCAATTTCACATTAGTGTACATTCGCGTGTGAGCCGTCAGACTGGAAGATAGTGACATATTTCGGGGATCCATTTGGTACAGTATGGCAACCCTTCAGGGGTCGCATGACGGAATAATAAATAAAACAGGAAAAATGGCCATAGCGCTGGTCATCGGGGTGTAATCGCAGGACGATTAATCGAAATTGTTCGATTAATTACGGGTTCGAAACGATTTGTTACACAAAAATTCTTATATATTCTATATACTAGTGTCTTATATGTGTCTCCCTTATATATTCTATACTTGTATACTATTCTATACGTGTCTCTCTTATATATTCTATACTTATATACTAGTGAAATGCTATACTCATGGGGGGGGGGGGGGGGGGGTCATAGCCCGCCATACCAATTAGAACACGTGTTTTGAAATTTTTCAACCATTTGTTACAGGCAATTTTCTTAAAACTTATTGTTTTCGAGTTGTCATTTACGAAAATTACTATGCCATACCGCTCCGACGGTTCCGAATAACCGCCATATACCGCCCCAAAGAAGCAGATTTATTTATTAATGCAAAACGATTTGTTAAAGTATGGTCCTTGAATCGTGGAAATTTTATGATACAGTGAGACTGTTAATGTATTTGCCATACTTGTGGTGAAGTGGCGTAAAGGCTTTCGGGCAACAATATTGCACGTACAGCATAATTTTTAATTCGATTGATTGTATCGTTTGAACGAAATTAGGGTTAAACATTTCCAAGCGGTCGGAGCGTGTGATTCATGGCCTTAAGGGGTTACGTGGGTTTAAAAACGTAAAAAAATCCATTTAAAAAAGTTTATTATCTAACAGTAGTACAATATGTCTAGAATTTTCTCCCAAAGTTTTAAGTCAATCGGAGTGAAAGTCTAGGAGAGAGAGAGCCCTTGGGAATTCACCCCTTTGGAAAAGACCGGCCGGGAGCGACGCAGGTATATCGCATTTTTCTCAAAACACTATTTTTGAAGTCGGTGGACACGATTTCGCAAAAACTGATGAACCGATTTTATTGAAATTTTGCACACTTTTTCAAAATAGCATTAACTAGTGATTAAACGAAGGTTTTTTTCGACTACAACCAATTTTACGAGGTTATGCGTAGTGTAAATTGTACTAAAAATTGAAATTTGAATTAAAAAAAGATCCGTCGTTCAATGGCGAGTTTTACTTATTTACTAACGGAAAAAATTGGTTTTTGAAATTCAGATAAAGCTGTCATGAGTTATCCTGACCACCAGGAGGACAGGGTTTTTTAGGGGCCTCTGGAAACCAGGTTCCAGCGGCTGAATTTCTCAAATTTTTTTCAAATTTTGTTGAAATAGTGCGTTTTTATGTGCTTTATATTTGAAGAAAATAATTTATGCATTATATATAGTTTTTTTGTATCGCGAAAATAGGCTTTTTTGCCTTCGAAACCCACGTTACTCATCAAGATTGACGCAGTGAAGACAGCAGAATAAACCTGTGGAGAAGTTGCGAGCACAGACTCGGTACCCATCCAAACGCCCTTTCGTCCAGCCTGCTGGACAGAAGAGGAATCGTCAGGAGGTCCGGGAAATTCACCTCGCTGGACTAGAGACAGCGGCTTCACCGCGAATGAAACTAGCACGGAATAAAAAAACGGTGCGCCTCAAAGGATGGTCTTCTAAATACGAAACCTTGACATTTGTCTAAAACAGAAAAATTATTTAATGTCGCACTGACAAATTCCCTATAGTTTATTGTCAACGCATTCATAATATTGTTGACACAACTATAAGCGGCAAAAATATCTAAACATGCTACTTTGGTGGCGTGCTCGACTATCTCTTATCCCGGAAAAAACTACTAACTATTGTAAAAATATTAACAGAATTAACTATATTGATATTGTAAAGTCTTTCACAGTAGTTAATAGTTATTTCAGCGATACTAGATAAAAAAAACCACACTACCAAAACGGCATGATTAGATAGATGCTTATAGTTGTGTTAACCATATTATGATTGTGGTAGCAATAAGCTATATGAATTTTCCTTTACCCACTCTTACCATGGGCGTTTTTTTTTATACTATCAATATTATGGACTTTTTTCTCAGTGCAAGTTTGTACTACTTATATGGTTGGCATTAACACTTGTTCAGTATAAACTGTTACAAGATCTTACGAAAAGTGACTATACGAACAACATTATGATAATTGTATAGTGAAGACGTAGATCATTTGTCAATAAAGTAGAGACAGCGGTGGCACGCTATGATCGATATAGATATATTAGCGCATTCATTTATCAGTTTTTAGAATCTGATATTTCGAACACTATTGGGCCGCGCCAAAAATCCATTTAAGCAGTGACATATATTATCAAAAAAGCAATCTGTGCAAAATTCCACCTATATCAGAGGTAGCAGCTGTTCGGAAATGCAGCTGGAATGACTTTTATCCGTTATGCCAAATCTACGATCGAAATACCATAAGTACCCGGTAGCATAGTGGCAGCGTGCTTGAATATAGATAGGTAGATCGTAGGTTGGAATCTCCATGTAGGTAAAATTATTTTCTTTGATAGCAATCATTTCAGGAGGTCAGGGAATAACAAATCATGATAAACAATCATACAGATAGTACTCTCAATTGAAAATTTATGAAATATCATATACATTTAGTAGACATACCATTCAATACGGTAAAAACTACTATTATTTGATAGTGTAAGGAATCATGTATTTTATGAAAACCTACTATATTATATAGTATTGACAAACAACGTATGCTTGAAAGGTTTTTGGTTGCGATTAACAATAATATCATCATAGTTAACACAACTGCTAAAAGATCATAAGCAGTACTATATTTTCGGCAGTAACCATGACTATAAAATATTATTGTCCCTTCAGGGTAATATAAAATATGGTTGAGGTTACTATACATTTCTCTCCGTGCATAGTACATAATTGCTT
>OX632358.1:19027149-19269171 GCA_951751655.1 Ophion costatus
GGAGAAAGAGAGGGAGGGAGGGAGGGAGGGAGGGAGGGAGGGAGAGAGGGAGAGAGGAGAGAGGGAGAGAGGAGAGAGAGAGAGAGAGAGAGAGAGAGAGAGAGAGAGAGAGAGAGAGAGAGAGAGAGAGAGAGAGAGAGAGAGAGAGAGAGAGAGAGAGAGAGAGAGAGAGAGAGAGAGAGAGAGAGAGAGAGAGAGAGAGAGAGAGAGAGAGAGAGAGAGAGAGAGAGAGAGAGAGAGAGAGAGAGAGAGAGAGAGAGAGAGAGAGGGAGGGAGAGAGAGAGAGAGAGAGAGAGAGAGAGAGAGAGAGAGAGAGAGAGAGAGAGAGAGAGAGAGAGAGAGAGAGAGAGAGAGAGAGAGAGAGAGAGAGAGAGAGAGAGAGAGAGAGAGAGAGAGAGAGAGAGAGAGAGAGAGAGAGAGAGAGAGAGAGAGAGAGAGAGAGAGAGAGAGAGAGAGAGAGAGAGAGAGAGAGAGAGAGAGAGAGAGAGAGAGAGAGAGAGAGAGAGAGAGAGAGAGAGAGAGAGAGAGAGAGAGAGAGAGAGAGAGAGAGAGAGAGAGAGAGAGAGAGAGAGAGAGAGAGAGAGAGAGAGAGAGAGAGAGAGAGAGAGAGAGAGAGAGAGAGAGAGAGAGAGGAGAGAGAGAGGAGAGAGAGAGAGAGAGAGGAGAGAGAGAGAGAGAGAGAGAGAGAGAGAGAGAGAGAGAGAGAGAGAGAGAGAGAGAGAGAGAGAGAGAGAGAGAGAGAGAGAGAGAGAGAGAGAGAGAGAGAGAGAGAGAGAGAGAGAGAGAGGAGAGAGAGAGAGAGAGAGCGAGAGAGCGAGAGAGCGAGAGAGCGAGAGAGCGAGAGAGCGAGAGAGCGAGAGAGCGAGAGAGCGAGAGAGCGAGAGAGCGAGAGAGCGAGAGAGCGAGAGAGCGAGAGAGCGAGAGAGCGAGAGAGCGAGAGAGCGAGAGAGCGAGAGAGCGAGAGAGCGAGAGAGCGAGAGAGCGAGAGAGCGAGAGAGCGAGAGAGCGAGAGAGCGAGAGAGCGAGAGAGCGAGAGCGAGAGAGCGAGAGAGCGAGAGAGCGAGAGAGCGAGAGAGCGAGAGAGCGAGAGAGCGAGAGAGCGAGAGAGCGAGAGAGCGAGAGAGCGAGAGAGCGAGAGAGCGAGAGAGCGAGAGAGCGAGAGAGCGAGAGAGCGAGAGAGCGAGAGAGCGAGAGAGCGAGAGAGCGAGAGAGCGAGAGAGCGAGAGAGCGAGAGAGCGAGAGAGCGAGAGAGCGAGAGAGCGAGAGAGCGAGAGAGCGAGAGAGCGAGAGAGCGAGAGAGCGAGAGAGCGAGAGAGCGAGAGAGCGAGAGAGCGAGAGAGCGAGAGAGCGAGAGAGCGAGAGAGCGAGAGAGCGAGAGAGCGAGAGAGCGAGAGAGCGAGAGAGCGAGAGAGCGAGAGAGCGAGAGAGCGAGAGAGCGAGAGAGCGAGAGAGCGAGAGAGCGAGAGAGCGAGAGAGCGAGAGAGCGAGAGAGCGAGAGAGCGAGAGAGCGAGAGAGCGAGAGAGCGAGAGAGCGAGAGAGCGAGAGAGCGAGAGAGCGAGAGAGCGAGAGAGCGAGAGAGCGAGAGAGCGAGAGAGCGAGAGAGCGAGAGAGCGAGAGAGCGAGAGAGCGAGAGAGCGAGAGAGCGAGAGAGCGAGAGAGCGAGAGAGCGAGAGAGCGAGAGAGCGAGAGAGCGAGAGAGCGAGAGAGCGAGAGAGCGAGAGAGCGAGAGAGCGAGAGAGCGAGAGAGCGAGAGAGCGAGAGAGCGAGAGAGCGAGAGAGAGAGGGAGAGGGAGAGAGTGAAGGGCGATGGACAATGAGAGATTGTCTCGTCTTCATCGCCGCCGCCGCCCACGCAACGTTCTCGTATAGCGGCTCGCTTCTCATCGTCATCCGACGTACTCTCACCGACCCTCTCGCGCATACTCGTATTTCTCCTCTTTGTAGACCAAATTGCTCGGAAGGTACTCGCGCGCGCGTATTTCGTCAAACAAGCGCATCCCCGTACGACTCCCGCTCCAAGTTGATATCGAATTAAATAACTTACTGTCAGCCGGAATAATAACGAGTTTACTTGAATCGTTATTTATTCATTGCGTTGATTGTTTATTTTGCCGGAAGAGGAGAATTTGGCGGGGGATAACGCAAATACGGTGCGGCAACTCGCGCTCAATGTTAATGTCGGATATTTTCCGAGGAAAACACGCCTTCCGGTGCAGAAATTGTTGTTTGGTTAATTCCAATTGGATTCCCATACTTGTTACTCCTTCCTGATAGCGATACCGATGGGGTCGTCGCACTGGATCCCTATACTGAAATATCACGCTCGTACATTGGATTCTAATCGGCATTCCCCATTAGAATACAATTTACGGATACGATTTGAATCCTAAAGGATTTTCACATTATCGAACAAATTCTGATACGATTCTTGATGGATCCCATTGCATTCTGTACGTTGTATTATGTAAACCAAACATGTAGATATAAGAAACGAGTGAGCCTTGAGAAAGTATACATCTTGCCGACTAGAAATGTTGCTACGGGACAGACTAGGACTGAATCCGGCATAACGTATTCCGTATCGCGGCACGGTACAGGCCGCTGGTTCAGGGCTTTACTCTATCAGGGGAAGATCGGAAAAATGAAGGTGCAATTAAAAATATATATTTTATGTTAACAATCAGGACAGATATTCTGTTTTTGAGATTAAAAGATTAATGAATGATCGTTAGTTTAAAATAATGATTAAGGTTGACTGATTCATATGTATTTGTTTATTCGAACATGACCTCAGCGTTCTCATCTTGCCCCTATTTCCCATATCTTGATATGGGAAATAGAGACAAGATGAGAAAGCTAAGGTCGTGTTAAGGTCGAATAAACAAATACACATGAATCAGTCAATCTTAATCATTCTATTAAACGAATGAACATTTATTAATTTTCTAATTTAAAAACAGAAAAGCTCTTTGAATCACATCACTGAAAATGCACTGTAATTATTGTTTGTTGTTTATTTTACTGCAGTTCGCCGTAGTATCGCCGTACACATTTTCACCTCGTATTTTTTCACGTGATTTCTCGGGGAACAGTGCAGAATCCAATTGGATCCCACTGTGGCCTCCCTACGTGTGGTGTCCCTAACAAATCCCTACAGAGTAGGTGCATCTTGAATCCCACAACAAATGTCCGCACAGATCACGAACGATAGAATATTTCTTCGGAAACGTGCCGTCAAATCCAATTGATATTGCCAAAAATAATCCAAATACACGCGCGCAACTCAGCTGTACTCAAAGAACTTTCGCGTTGCGGCTTGTGATTTATCGGGAATAAAATCAGCTTCGACGCAGCGTGCTGATAGAACGCGGAGGTCAAAGAATTTGTTAACTCAATCGCGAAGGCGTGTGCTCTTTGAAGCGGCGCGAGTCAAAGGAAAATACAGAGAAAAGCAGCTTCCGAGAGTGACAGGCAGCCCAGCGGCAAAGCTCCGGAAGGTACGCGACGGCGCGCGGGAGGGATGCCAACGTCAGCGCGTATTCATCATTTTCGACGAAAACTTGTTCCATGCGAATTTGGCCAAATTGGACCAAATTGAAAAACATGTGGTCGATTTAAAAACAATAAATATGTTAACCCATAAAATATTTGAATAATAATAATGATAATAATAACAATTATGCGAATGATAATGGTTATTATGATTGCTGTTGTTGTCTTAAAATTATCCAAATAGCGTGTGAACTATAAATAATTTTAACCATAATAACCATAAAAATGACGATTATCAAGACCATGATAACAATAATAATATTATAATATTATAATATTTTATTTTATTTATTCATTTATTTATATAATAATATTATAATATTATAATGACCATAAAAATGACGATTATCAAAACCGTAATAACAATAATAATATTATAATGACATATGTTTTTAAAAGTGGTATATTTAAAATTTATGTCGCGCGACGAATGGATCGTTTGGGCAGCCCAAAAGCAAGTTGAACAGTAAATAAACATGTAAATCCATATGCTAATTGAAAATCAATAATAATAAAGTATTTTTTTAAATAATGAGGATGATAATGACGATTCTTAGTGTTGTTATTGTTTTTTTTAATTATTATAATAGCGTGTACAGAATAAATAATAATAATAATAATAATAACAACAAGCACAACAACAACAACAATAATGATAATTGAGACCATAATAACAATAATAATATTATAGTGACATCGTTTTCAAAAAGTGGTCTATTTAAACTTTACGCCGCGGGACGAATGGACCGTTTGAGCAGCCCAAACAGTAATAAACATGTAAATCCACATGCGAATTGAAAAATAATAATAATGAAACATTTTTTATAATAATGACGATGATAATGATCTTTCTTAGTGTTGTTGTTTCTTTAAATTATTATTATAGCGTGTACAGTATAAATTATAATAATAATCATAATAACAATGATGATAATGAGGACTAAAATAACAATAATAATATTAGTGACAGCTTTTTTAAAAAGTGGTATATTTAAAATTTACGTTGCGCGACGTATGAATCGTTTGAGCAGTCCGATAGCGTGTCAGACGTTAAATAAATGTGTGAAGCCATATGCTAATTGAAAAATTATGTTATAACAATGAAAACATGTTAAAGTATGTAAAGAAATAATGAGGATGATAATGATTATGCTTGCTGTTGTTGTTTTGTTATTAGAATAACAACGTTTACAATATAAATGATAATAATCATAATAGCATGAACAATAATGATAATCAAGATCATAAGAACAATCATAATATTATAATATGCCTTAATAAAAAAGTGGTATAGGCAAAATTTACGTCGCGCCGCGTGTGGATCGTTTGAGCAGCCCAAAAGCGTGTCAGACGTTAAATCCGACAGCGATCGATGATTCAATCTCGAGTCTACGAGCGCACGTGTAAAACTTTAAATAATATAGGATCCGAAGAGGTCGGAAGCACTCGCAGTTGTCAAACTTGTTCGATCCAATGACACAGATTGGGTACTTTCGTTCGCCGGTAGTCGATAGGTCTCGTGTTACGATCCTCTCGCACCCACCCGCTTCTATCCCTCATGCTACTCGTTTCATCGTAATTATCATCATACACTCGTTTACGGGCAAGCATGAATCGAGGAAAGCTCGCCTCCGCTGACGAAAAAATGTGAGTCACGAATGGGTATTCAGTACAAATTTCCAAAGTGTGCACTAAGAATCGTTTTTGGGCATTATCGTTTTACCTTATTGGTGGACTAAAAAAATATATATACTTCGTTGATTCGTAAATTTGATTAGTCGAAGAATAATCATTATTTTTCTCGTACCATATGTCTCGTTGCGACAGGCAACTGCTCGGTAGGTTCAAAAGCAACCAAAGGAGGAGCTCGAACTACTTGAACTGGGCCAGGCAGGAGCACGAGCTTTCGTGCAGATGATAGGCCTTACCAGCAGCAAAGGAGGAGCAGAAAAGTTGATTTTCGTGACATTTTGAGGCTCGTAGTAGGACTTCCAGCGTTAAGTAGCCTCAAGTGAGGCCTAAATATAGTCGAAGGCCTTTCAAATAGGCTGAAAATGTGAACTCGGGATTGGCGGTGACTTTATATACAGTTTCAGCCTATTTTCAAGGCCTTTGACTCCATTTCAGCCTACTTTGAAAATCTTGGACTCTATTTAAGCCTCACTTGTAGCCTCACTGCCAGAATTGCTAGAAGTCAAAGGAATTCTTCTAGCTTTAAGGCTACAAGTGAGGCCAAAATGCAGTAAAAGGCCTGGCAATAGGCGGACAAGGAAAGGTTGCGAGATCGATCTCTTCGATTTTGATGAAATTTCGCATGCTTGTACAATGGATAAAAATAGGCGACACGTATTTTTTTACATCTGCCGACCCCAATTTTTAAGGGGTGAAACGCACCCTCGAAAATTGGGGTGTTCTTCGTTTTTCGTCGATAACGTTATCGTTCTGATCTCCGATGAATAGTACACGAAAAAATAATCATTGTTGCAATTCGAATTTTTGTCAGATCGCGTACCGTTAAAACGTTATCAACAAAAAAAGAAAAAAAAACATTTTTAAGGGTGCATTACAACACTTAAAAATCGAACTCCTCAGATATAAAAAAATACGTGTCGTTCATTTTCACCCATTCTACAAGCATGCCAAATTTCATCGAAATCGGAGCAATCGACCTCGCAACCCTTCCTTGTGAGAGAAAGGAGTGGTACTGTGAGCCTCAAAGTGTCACCCAAATCAGCTTTTGTAGTATAGCCAGAAGATAGGTGGTAGGTTGCAGGTTCGATTCTATTTGCAGGCCAAATAATTTCCTCCAAATAATTTATTTCAAATATCTAGGGAAGTTCGTTATATCGAGTTTCGTTACATCGAGATCATATTCTTCAAAATGTTAAAAAAATATATAATAGTACTATAAATATAGGGATATTTTTTAAAGAAAGGTTTGAATTGGAGGAATTTTTATAAGCAATTAGCAATTGGAGCACAATGTATATTATTATGTTGTTGTATCAAGGTTTCGGGTGTCTATCAGAAGGGAATTAACAAATCTTCGTTATATCGAGGATCTCGTTGTATCGAGCTTCGTCATATCGCGGTGCGACTGTATAAAATAATTGAGATAGAACTCTGAATTGAGTATTTAAATTTATTTAGGATTTATGCTATATTCTATGAATTTAGTAGAAGGGCTGTAATGCCGTGTATGTAATCAGTGTGGGTCTGTGCGCATAACAGCTTGTATGTGTGCGCGGGTATGCGTGTGGCATTCAAGAACGGTATATCGACATCCGACTTACAAGGAACATCACTTAAGGAGGTGCGATCACTTTCACGGGGTCAAAAAAGGGTCCAAACTTATTTTACTCACAGTTCCTCTTATTGATGCTTACTTATATTGATTATTCGTATTATCGATTATAGTGTGCCAAATGTTGTGGTAAATGATGAATTTATTGCACGTTAAAAAATAAAAACTGAAAAATTAGATTGTCAAGGATTCGGTAGTAATCTTCGTAATAATAATATTAACATATCCACCATAAAAACGGACTAAAAAGACAAAAAGATCAGCCGGAAACCTATTGCAAATAGGCTTGAATTACCTCAGCGGAATTAACACGATAGGCAGAATATAATTATACATATTATTGATACGTGATAAATGATAAAACTCCATAAATTGTTGTTTGCATATTTTGTGGCGGCTTCTATTCAAATTAATTTCGAAAAAAAGCTGGGTTATGTTCGCCAAACGCATCAGCTGTTACTCGCGACGTTGCTAAGTCTGTGGGTGCTATTTTGTCGTTCTGACCATTTTCAACCGGAAATTGAAACTTATAATGTAGTGCTTTAACTACACGGTGAAGATTGATTTTCTTATTTTTTACAATATCTAGTATATCTAATGTATCGAATTTCAGTTTTCCAACGGGTTTAGTTGAATACGTGAGCAGAAAAACCACTTCCGGTCGACCGTCTCCATAAAACGACGTCCTTCGGTAACTCAAAGTGCTCAACTTTGCAGTTTTCTTGCGAAAAAACTAAACGGTCCAGATAGCTCCAATTTTGCCAATAGGCGCATAACGTATTCGTCAAAATCATATAAAAATTTAAAATCCGAAAGTTGGATTCGTAG
Organism: Ophion costatus; assembly: GCA_951751655.1. NCBI lineage: Eukaryota > Metazoa > Arthropoda > Insecta > Hymenoptera > Ichneumonidae > Ophion > Ophion costatus. The sequence continues at coordinate 19,034,835 of OX632358.1, forward strand.
TAATGATCGTACTTCCTTAAGTACCCGCCGTCATTTCTGTTGAAACTCATATATGTGATAAAGCATTGAGAACTATTCGACACGTATTCCTTTTTATCTGCGGAAAACGGATTTAAGGAGGCAAACCACCCCTCAAAGAAAGGCGTGTATAGGGGTGGTTTTGCAGTTTCACCCACAAGCAGTCCACCGATCTGAATGAAAAGAAAACCAAAATTCTTTTAATGTAAAGCGATAAAAAATCCCGTATGGAATTATTTAAAAAAAAATTAAATTAAGGGGTGACACGTCTTTCTTTGAGGGATCGTTTCCCCCCGTAAAGACCCTTTTTCTGCAGATTAAAAAAACCGTGGCCTATAGGGTTCAATGCTTTATCACATAGGTCTATGAGATTCAACAACATCGAAGGTAGACACTTAAGGGCTCTTCTCACTTTAGACGCTAAAAAAGGCTATTTTCATGCATTTTTTCGATAGGTATATATTATAGGTATTGATATAAAAGTTGTTACACTTAATAAAATCACCTTCGAAATACATTTGAAAAAATATTTTTTATGTATTTATACAACCCAAACAAACTTTGAACGCGTTTTTCTCGAATCAACGTTTTTCGACGGCTCGTTGATAAAATATTCGAAACCACTGAACCGATCCTTATCAAATATTGACCACATATTCTTCACAAGTATAGCCATAGCGCATATCAAGAATGTTTAAAATTGTTATATTTACTATTTTTGTCTGACAAAAACGGTGAAAAAACACGTTTCTTTGTTGTTTTTTTGAAAAATGTTCGCGATTTTGTTATTTTAGCATATATAAAAATCGTATGATATGCGCTATAGCCATTAACATACTGAATCTAAAACCGTTTGATTTTTTTTTGTTTCGGATGTTTCGACTCCGAAATTTCATCAATAGCGCAAACCTACAATTTTTTTAGGTATTTTTTTTGCCTACCATTTTCGTCTATAAGTAGTGACTGCAATAAAAATAAAAATAAATTTGATATATTTCGAAAGTGTATTCATTAGGCGTAACAACTTTTATATCAATATCTATAAGATAATGTTATGAAAAAATTGACAAAAATAGCCTTTTTTAGCTACTAAAATGAGAAGACCCCTTACGTGACCTTCCTTGTTAGCGCCTGAAAGTGGAGAACAGGGAAGATTGTTTCCGTTTTAGACGTTAATTAAGGATGTTGAGTCCCTATGAAACACGTTAATGTTAATTGTTCAATAAATAGCTTCTTAATCGTCATGAAATTTTTACACGACCTCCTGAATACTTCATGTAAAAACATACAAAATTTTCAGAATTCTATCATCATTACTTCAACCTCCTTAAGGGTTGAAATAAAAAATGATAAAATTCGGAAAATTTGGTATGTTTTTTATGAAGTATTTAAGAGGTCGTGTTAAAATTTCACAACGATTAGGAAGCTCGTTATTAAAAAATTAACATTTTGTTAAGAGCAATTTTTAAAAGAAATAAGAAAAAATGTATCAATAAACTTCGTTTTGTTTCCGTTGCTTTCAGTATATTGTAGATATCACAAAATCGAGAGGTAAAAAAAAAACTTATTGCAAAGTTACATCAGTTTCCATAAGACAGCATTTAATTTGTGAATGTTAATTGTTCAATAACGAGCTTCCTAATTGTCGTGAAATTTTTACACGACCTCTGAAATACTTAATACAAAAACATACCAAATTTTGAGAATTTTATCATCATTTGCGATTTTGGACTCAACATCCTTAAGCTCGAAGCTATACTTGACTATCCTCATCTCCCACTGTCAAGAGCAGGGTCAAAATAGGCTTACCATATTGACTCGGGTATGTCCCGCGCCCCGCCGTTTCTTTTTCACAGTTATAAAAAATAAATACGCCCTGCAGGCGTAAAAATCAGGAATTCGCGTAACGCGCTTTTTTGCTTCCTTCTTACTCCCGCCGCATAATGATGAAGCACGTTTTTCGCGTTCAAAAGGGGGTTGCGAGAGTGGCGGTTTTCCAACTGAGCAGACGGTGGCCCACTCGGTCTGCCGCGCTCGAGCCGCGTCTCCCGGATACATCCTTGTAATGCGGAAAGTTGGGAAATTGTGAATAGAAAGTTTTGAGAAAACAAGGCAGAGCGACGACACCGGGAGGGTAGAGGCGCGCGCGCAAAACGGACACGCTAAAGGGAGAGTACGAGAGCAATGTCGAGATAGCCGTCGTATCATCATGCTCGCTGTATCGGAGAATGCGCGAGAGGTACGCCGACCGTGCGATCCTATGCGCCGAGAAGAAGATGTTTCTCTGCTGTCGTCTCCGTATTTCTATACCAGCTGTCTCATTTTAATCTTACACCTGATGTATCTCGAAAAATACTGCTCCGAACAAGTGTCGAGTGTAGTGCCACGTTTAGGGTTCAAAGGGGGACGTATACATTTTTTTTTGTTTTGATATTCAAAATGGCGACGTTAACACCTTCGTTGGCAGAGAGAATTCGACAAAGAGCGCCCAAAATGGCAGGACATTTTTTTAATCCTGAAAACTTGTACTCTGGGATTTTTGAGGGTGCTGATTACGGATCTGAACTCAAAATTCAGGAATTCACAATGACGAACAAATATGGCGAATGAAAATACAAATAATACAGATTGATTTAGATGAAACTCGATACTCATAGGTTGTGTAGGTTACTGATTATGAGTTTGAACATAAAAATTTGCAAATTCAGTTTGCGGATACAATAGCAGTCTGTATGAAGTTGAAAAAAAAATTGAATTTTGTGTTCAGATTCGTCAAAAGCGACCTCAAAAATCCCAAAGTACCAATTTTTATCTAAACCAAGTAAAATTTTCAACTTCGGTCCGCCATTCTAGCGCCGCCATTTTGAATTTTCAAATTTGAAGTTCAGATTCGTAATAAGCGACCTCCAAAATCCCAGAGTACTAATTATCATCTAAATCGAGTAAAGTTTTCGATTTTTTGCCGCCTCATTGGCGCCGCCATTTTGAATTTCCAAATTTTGCCTTCAAATTCGGATTCAACGAGTCCAAAAACCTCCGAGTGAGGTTCCGATTTACCATCAGAGCAAGTTAAATATGGAAATAAAGGTTGACGCACTATTGCGTCAATGCCACACATGCCACAGAATTATTTGACACACTATTGCGTCAATGCCAACGAAGGAGTTAAGATGGCCGATATGTTTTTTTTAATGGAAACATGACTTTTTCTTTTCACTAAACACTCACTGTAAACAATTTCTGTATAAAAATTAATACACAAGTGTAGGAAGTTTTTATGCGGATACCGCTTATGAAATTTCAGATACGATTTTGAAAATCCAAAACAGGTTATTTGAAAAATGAAAGTGTACCTCCGTAATATTAATATACTTGTGCGTTTGACAAATAATGCACGTGTAAAGAAATAATCACATCCAAGTATATTGAAATCATGAACCATTTGCTGATATCAATATACGAGTGTATATTAAATTTAAGAACCATTTGCTAATATCAGCATACGGGTGTGTACTCATTTCACAGAACCAAAGTATTACCTTTAATGTACACTGTAAAAAGCTTCTGTATAAAAATTAATACACGAGTGTATGATGTTTTTATTCAGACGCCGTTTATGAAATTTCAGATAATATTTTGAAAATCCAAAGCAGGTTATTTTAAAAATAAAAGTGTAGCCCCGTAATATTAATATACTAGTGCGTTTGAAAAATAATGCACGTGTAAAAAAATGTTCACATCCATGTATATTAAATTCAAGAACCATTTGCTAATATCACCATACGGGTGTGTATTAAAATTACTGATCCTAACTATTACGTTTATTTCAGAAATTGATAATTAAGCCCACTGAAAATGTGACTCGTATTCATCTTCCTCGACGGGAGCTAGAGATAAAAAAGGTGGTTTTTGTTAAATTTCTTCCTTCAACACCTGGCGGCGTAAAAAGGGAAAAGTAACTTCCTTCCGGAAAGGCGAGTTCAAGAACTGCGATTCTGGCGTGGATATGGAGAGGTAACGAATTTGTGACACTCTCCGACGCGTGCACGAGTTGCAAACGCGTCTGTTTTTCCCAGGACGATCGTAGCCGGTGGTCGGGTTATATGCCCGACCGAAGCTGCGAGTGGCTATGGGAAAGTGCGGAACAAGGCGCCGTCCCTCGGGCGCTACGCGAACTACGCGCGGCCATCGGTCGTCGCGAGCGGCCGAGGTGGGTTGAGCGCGTTTTGTATTTGCAATACTCTGTTTTTTATATTTGAATTAATATACAACTGTTGTAATCTTTAATTTAAGGCACGGGTTGATGCAATACATTTTCCATAAATTTGCAAACTTTTCTTGGAAATTCCATGTTGCATCTATTAAATTCTGTATCCACGTTAGAATTTCATGTTCCTGTTTTAAATTTACGGTACAAGTGTCTTAAATTCAATTTCATTTACTGAGTTCGTAAAATTCAATTCTTTTGTCCCTTAAATGTAGTGTAAATTTAATATAATTTTTACGTTGTTTCATGTGATTTTCATCAGTGTTTATGAATTTTTTTTTCAATTCCAGTTTCACACTTTTAAATAAATCTGTTGTGATCATGCATTGTACGTATCGTAAAATTCAGTTTCACATATATTATATTTTTCAGGCAGCTGTAAATACATTTCAAACTTGTTTTGTATTTTCAATGCTCTGTTTTTTATAGTTGATTTATCATACATCTGTGGTAATTTTCCATTGAAGACACGGGTTAATGCAATACATTTTCCACAAATTTACAAACTTGTCTTTGAAATTCCATGTTCCATCTATTAAATTCTATATCCACGTTAGAATTTCATGTTCCTGTTTTAAATTTACGATAAAAGTGTTTCAAATTTAATTTCATCTACTGAGTTCGTAAAATTCAATTCCTTTGTATCTTAAATGGATTGTAAATTTCATATACTTTTTTACAGTGATTTGTTAGGCCGAGGCTAACAACTTTTGTAGAATTTTTTTTTTTTAAAGTTCATAATTTTTAGGTTAGAACACGACTTTTTATTTACTATTATAGCGCTATCCAGGGCGTACCACGAGGAGGTAAAGTGTTAAACATCCCGAGTGTAAGTGTGCGCGTGTTTGTGTGTGGGTGTGAGTTCGTTTGGGTTTATTTGGGTTTGTTCGATAACCCAAACAATCCCAAACAAGGATTGGGTCTTGATGGCTCGTCACTTACGTTATCAAACAAACCCAAGTGTAAGTGGGCGTGTGAATTTGTTGTTGGGGTTTTGTTGTTGTTTTCACAAAAAAAAATTAACGGGTCAAAACTAACAACTTCCGTAGGAGATTGTTTTGATAAAGTTCATAATTTTTAGGTTAGGTTTAGGTTTTTTAAAACTATTTTAGCGCTATCCAGGATGTGCGACGAGGTGGTAAAGTCCTGAACATTTCTAGTGTGAGTGTGCGTGTGTGTAAGTTCGGTTGGGTTTGGTCGATAACGTAAACAAAGCCAAACAAGGATTGGATCTTTGGAGCTTGTCACTTCCGTTACAAACAAGCCGAAACAAACTCAAACGCACACTTACACTTCGGTTTGTTTAATAACGACAGTGACGAACCGCAGAGATCTAATCCTTGCTTGGGTTTGCTTAGGTTATCGAACAAACCCAAACAAACGCAAACAAACTCACACCCACACATATGCACACTTAGACTAAAAATGTTAAAGACTTTACCTCGTGGTACATTCTGGGTAGAGGTGAAATAGTAAAAAAGGTGTCCCAACCTAAAAATTGTGAACTTTATGAAAATGTCCCACAAAATTTGTTAGTTTTGGCCTGACAAATGTTTTGGTGAAAAAAGTCGTGTTTCCATTTCTTTTTTGACATGTCGGCCATCTTAAGGATGTTGAGTCCCTATGAAACATGTTAATGTTAATTGTTCAATAAATAGCTTCTCAATCGTCATGAAATTTTTACACGACCTCCTGAATACTTCATGTAAAAACATACCAAATTTTCAGAATTCTATCATCATCACTTCAACCTCCTTAAGGGTTGAAATAAAAAATGATAAGAAAAATCTGAAAATTTGGTATGTTTTTGTATGAAGTATTTAAGAGGTCGTGTCAAAATTTCCCGACGATTAGGAAGCTCGTCATTAAAAAATTAACATTTTGTTGAGAACAATTTTTAAAAGTGTCACGTCGCGACCAAATGCGTACAATGTCTTTTTAAGCCTAATACGCACGATAGCGGAATTCTCATTTTTCGACGGATCTGAATATTTTCTTTAGAGTTAGGCCTACCACGGCGGAAACGTAGCCTATCCATAATAATATAACTAAGCGTTTCTCGTACCTTCCCACGCGAAAGCGTAGCGGTCTTAACGATATCGAGAACAAATATACAAGCGGGAAAATTTCGAACAGTCTCGTTGTAATCCGAACAGAGTCCGAGTACATCGCAGAGTGTCCTTAAGACCAGAAATACACAAAGGAAACCTTCGGGTTACAAGGATGACGAACACGTGAAGCGACTCGCAAGAAATGCGTAATGATATTCGTAAAGACGTAAATACATAACGACGCAACGATACCGAATTATAACGACCAGCCAAGAGCGGAAAATGTCAAAATCCTTTAAATATACACTCGCTAGAAGAAAATCCTCCGACCCAGAAAGTTGACCCGGTCATAAAACTGCGTTGATATTTCCCACGTGGACTCGCGGGCCTCGGTCAACAAGCCCTATCTCGAGCGTGCGTTCTTGGCGCCGACAAGGCCCCTTTTTCCTCTGTATTTTTCCGCGCTCCAGATAAAGAAGCGCAGCTCCAATTCCCGGAAATAGAGCGACGGTTGTGCCTATCGCAACCTACTCCCCGCTCCCACTCTCATTTCAACTTATACATATTTTCCACCAATCCAAAAGAATGCACCCCCAAATGTTCACTCTCTCAGGGGGCCAGTCTCCCACCACCTCAGCATCCCAATTTTTCCTACATCCTAGAAGAAGAAAATCACCAAGTCAGAGTGTTCCATCACCACTCGTAGAGAACAGTCTCCCAACAACTTTCATCGGAATAAGTAGAACATCTGTTTCCTGACAGCAAACGCGAAACTTGAACTTCGAAATTGTTCCTCATAAAAACGCGAACTGTAAGAAATCATTTAACTGTCTACGTTGAATGTGTATGTGTGAAACTCGCATGTGTAAAAATTTGTATCAACGTGTAATTTCAACATTGTCACCTAGTGTACGCAACCGAGGGGTCCGACCTATCTGCGGAGGCCCGAATCCAACCGCTGTAAACCGATTATCGTATCCACGGCGCATCATAAATGTAAGCGAACCTCTATGTATTTTCATGTTGACGGAATTAACTAAATTGGTTAATTTCAATAAATCCCAAATTGTCAATTATTTCTATAGATCAATTCATTCCTTAATCGAGTCACTGCGTCACTCCAATCTTTGCATGCACCTTTCCCTTTTTCACCCTCATCCCGAGCTATTGCGCTAGGCGTAGGCTAAAAAGAGGGAACCGCGATAAAACATATGCCCAAGTCCCCGCAGGACGTGACAAAAGAAATAAAAAAAAAATTATCAATAAACTTCGTTTTGTTTCCGTTGCTTTCAGTATATTGTAGATATTATAAAATTAACAGGTCAAAAAAAAAACTTATTGCAAAGTTACATCAGTTTCCGTAAAACAACATATAATTTGTGAATGTTAATTGTTCAATAACGAGCTTCCTAATTGTCGTGAAATTTTTACACGACCTCTGAAATACTTCATACAAAAACATACCAAATTTTCAGAATTTTATCATCATTTGCGATTTGGGACTCAGCATCCTTAATGTTGCCATTTTGAATTTTGGACCAAAAAATATTTTTTTAACGTCCCCCTTCGAAATCTAAAAGTTTCGGTATACTCAATACGTCATCAGAGCAGTATTTTTCGCGATCAATCAGGTGTAAGATTGAAACGGGACACCCGGTACATGCACGGCTAAAAAGCGTCTCTTCACGCCCACTGTTTCCGGCGAAAGCGAGAAAAAGTGCGAGCGTGCCCGAATAGACGAGGACTCGATTCTCGCGGCACTGCTTTTCATTCTAAATCGATGGAAAACTTGTTTGGAATAAGCGACAGGTCGGTTAATCGAAAACGCGTTTCCCTCAATAGCCCGCGTTTTCCAGAGGTGCAATGGACTTTGTACGGTGCTATGGTGGAGGCCGCGAACACGCGAAACGGCGAGCAGAGCGGGACGATCGATGGAGCGCGTTGTATATCGGAGGAGGACCCTGCAGAAATTTGTTGAGCAGTCCCCACATCCTACCATTTCCTATAGGGATCTGATAAAGATGTCGGAGGGAGTCCACATTAGAATCCCCGGGAATTCCGCGCCATTTTCAGATTTATGTGGGTTCCGAATTTTTTGTGTGGAATTTTCAACCGTAATTTGTTGGATCTGCCAAGCAAATATCCTTTGGTGATCCCGTGCACAAATATGTGGGCAGTCCCAAGATGCACCTACATCTCTATAGGGAGTTGTTGGGGACATCGTTCGAATCGAAAAAACGTGAAAATCCACGAGATAAAACTGAGCGTGTTGAAAGATAACCTCCACGCATCGCTACAGTGGATTTTCATTGACGTGATTTAAGGGGTCCCCTCACTTTAGACGCTAAAAAAGGTTATTTTCATAAATTTTTTTGGAAGATTTATATTATAGATTTTGATACAAAAGTTGTTACCCTTAATAAATACACTTTTGAAGTACATTTTAAAAAAATGTATGTATTTATGTAACCCAAACAAACTTTAAACGCGTTTTTCTCGAATCAACGTTTTTCGACGGTTCGTTGATAAAATCTTCGAAACTACTGAACCGAGTCTCATGCAATTTTAACCACATATTCTTTACATCTATCGCTATAGCGCATATCAAGGATTTTTCTAAACTTTGATGTTTACTATTTTTTTGTTGCCAAAATCGGTGAAAAAACACTTACTTAAATTTTTTTTTCGAAAAATGTCTGCCATTTTGTCATTGTTGCATATATAAAAAATCGTATGATATGCGCTATAGCCATTAACACATTGAATCTAAAATCATTTGATTTTCGTCTATAAATAGTGACTGAAATAAATAAATAAAATGTTTAAATGTATTTCGAAAGTGTATTTATGAAGTGTAACAACCTTTGTATCAATATCTATAATATAAACCTATCAAAAAATTCATGAAAATAGCCTTTTCTTTAGCGTCCAAAGTGAGAAGACATCTTGAGTCGATTTCCAAGGTACACTTTTTAAAGCGATTCATACTTCTTTTAAATAAGATAAATAAAAATTAAATCTTCAAAAAGTATAAATACTTTTTTTAAGATCCGCTCATTTTTTTCGTGGCGAACATAGAGAACTAATCTTTTACAACTGGCATCAGGAAGTATTGAGGTTTAGTCACGGCTTAGTCAGTCTTTAGTCACGGTGTAGTCAGTCAATTGAGCAACGCATAGACATTTTTTTTTGCTGCATAGTTATTGCAAACGAAGTTTCTCAGACGCGTTACTTCGCACCGCGGCGATGTGAATTAGCCACCAACGTCGTACGATATGACGCAACTGGACTTCTTTCTTCGGGGCTTTCTGAAAATAAGAAAAGTCTATGCCATTGATCCATTGACCATTTCGGAGTCCAAAGGACGCACGATTAATAAAATGACTCCGCAATTATGCCAAAATGTTACTAACAATTTCGTCAAAAGAGCAAACATTTGCAAACAGGGACGGCCATTTAAGGGGTTACCCCCACTTGCGATTTTGAACAAATCGATTTTTTTATTGCATTTTTTTGAAGTATAAATATCTGAGAATATGTCCTGAAAATTTCAAGTCGATCCGAACAAAATTTACTGAGATATGAGCGTTGAAAGAGAAGAATCCGTGAATTGAAGAACTGAAATTGAAACTTTAAACGCGTTTTTCTCAAAATGGCATTTCTGAAGTCGGTGACCAAGATTACTCGAACACTAATGAACCGATCTTCTTGAAATTTTGCAGGCTTATTTAATACATAAAAATGTAGTTTTTAATCGTTCAATTTTTTTCGTTAAAATCGAACCATCAACTTTGACTGTCCGTCATTTTGTGAAAAATGAATATTTTTTAAAATCTTTCGATTAAAGACTAGTTTATACTTATATTTGACTAAATCCATCCGCATTTTTTTTTCACATGATCCACTTCGCCGCAATGTTGGTCACCGCAAACCGTGTATATAAAAACATTATTTCATTGTCGGCCATTTGCCACTAAACAATGTAATATTTTTCAATAAAAAAATTACTGAAAGTTCTTCAAGATGTGTTCTTTAAGATGGTATATTGATCGATTAAAAAAGTTTTGTAGTTTTCTTTAAAAAAATTCATGAAAAAGGCCTTTTTTTGCGCTACAAGTGGGGGTAACGCCTTAACGGATTTTGTGTTTCACACATAACCCCCATCATTGTACCTTATATTAAAATAAAAATATTCGTACTTTTCAAATAAGTAATACGTTTTATTAATAAATTTAAATGTCAGGTCATTTTTAGACGCCCTGGTTGAAAAAATTCAACGTACAGAAATGCGATGGGATCCATCAAGAATCGTATCGGATTCTGCTCGTTAATGTGAGAATCTTTCAGGATCCAAATTGGATTCGTACATTGGATTCCACCGGGGAATCCCCATTGGAATCCAATTCACGAGAGCGACGTTTCGGTATAGGTATCCATTGCGAAGGGCCATTGGATACCTATTAGAAAGTGGATTTGTTTGGGAATCCAATTGGATCCCTGTGGCAATTTCTGCACGGAGATTTGGATTCTTCTTTCGCAACGAGAAATCCGAGTCGGACCCGGAGGTGGGCGCGGAGAACCGGATGTCCATCGCGAGAGCGAGGGGGAGGGGGTCACGGGCTTCTCGCGTCGATCCATCGCATTTGTTTGCCAGCAATTAAAACGCTGCGGCAACGGCTTCTTCCTCCCGTAAAACTCATTAAACTCATAGTTTGATTGGATCGTCGTGCACACACAGTCCGATATTGAAAGGGCGCGCGCTCGGTGTATCCGCCCCTCCTGTATAGGCTATCGACACTTTTCCGCAAAATTACTCGATACCCCGTGCCAGTGGCGAAAATGATTTTCAGTTTCTTGCTCCCTCTCCGGCGATTCGATCCGATCCACGTAACCACAGTTGTGATGTGCAAATACCGGACTGCAAATCCATGTCTGTTATTTATTATACGTAAGGTGTGTAACTCTATGAATTGAGGGGTCTTCTCACTTTAAACGCTAAAAAGGCTACTTTCATGAATTTTTTTGATAGGTTCATATTATAAATATTGATATATAAGAGTTGTTACACTTGATAAATAAACTTTCGAAATGCGTTTAAGATTTTTCGTTTTATTTATTTAAGTCACTATTTATAGACGAAAGTGGCAGTTAAAAAATAGTTCAAAAAAATTGTAGGTCTGCGCTGTTGTTGAAATCTCGCGAATGGATCAAACAAAACAAAAAATCGAGCCGTTTTAGATTCAGTATGTTAATGGTTATAGCGCATGTCATACGATTTTTGATATATGCAAAAATAACAAAATGGCGGACATTTTTCGAAAAAACGAAAAAAACCGTTTTTGGCAAAAAAAATGAGTAAATATCACTTTTTTTTAAATCCTTGATATACGCTATAGCTATAGTTGTTAGTAGCTTCGACGATTTTATCAATGAGCCGTTGAAAAACGTTGTTTTGAGAAAAACGCGTTTAAAGTTTGTTTGGGTTACATAATTACACAACATTTTTTTTTAAATGTATTTCGAAAGTGTATTTATTAAGCATAACAACTTTTATATCAATATGTATAATATGAACCTATCAAAAAATTCATGAACATATAGCCTGTTTTTAGCGTGTAAAGCGAGAAGACCCCTTAACACATGTAAATGCCTTATGGAACTTGAAAGAACGCTATTATGCTTGTTACAGAATATTTAAAGATTTAATGCGTATTTTCAACAGGTTACACCAATCGGTACCCAAAATTTCTCGAAAACCAATGAACCGATTGCCTTGAGGTTTTTCGTGGTTATTCTATACACCATTATCTAGTACTTCTCATAGGATTTTTTTTCCGTTACTTAGTTTTTGTTTTATAGGCAAAATAATAACTAATTTTTGGCCCAAAAATCACTATTTATGTTGAAACGTCCGCCATTTTGTCATAAATCGATATTTTCAAAATCAGCTACGACAAGTACTAGATAATGGTGTATAAAATAACCACAAAAAACCTCAAGGCAATCGGTTCATTGGTTTTCGAGAAATTTTGGGTACCGATTTTTTTTACGACGCTCCAAGGATCATACAATATCCTTGTATATTTTTGATATTATTAAATAAAGAAAATAAAACATATTTTTGAATGTATATACTTTTAGATAATTAAAACCCCAATCCGAAATTTCAAATAGTTTTCCTTGAAAAAGTTCACAAAAACGACCTTTCTTTCCGACTCCTAGGTGTATATCTGCCCTTAAATGCCGGATTCGGAGAGCCTGTGTTGCTCAAAAATTATAATATTCTTAAACATATGAGCACTGTAAAAAATTTCTGTATAAAAATTAATACACAAGTGTAGGAAGTTTTTATGCGGATACCGCTTATGAAATTTCAGATACGACTTTGAAAATCCAAAACAGGTTATTTGAAAAATGAAAGTGTAGCTCCGTAATATTAATATACCTGTGCGTTTGAAAAGTAATGCACGTGTAAAAAAATAATCACATCCAAGTATATTGAAATCAAGAACCATTTTCTGATATCAATATACGAGTGTATATTAAATTCAAGAACCATTTGCTAATATCAGCATACGGGTGTGTATTAATTTCACACAGCCAAAGTATTACCTTTAATGTACACTGTAAAAAGCTTCTGTATAAAAATTAAAACACAAGTGTATGATGATTTTATGCGGACGCCATTTATGAAATTTCAGATAATATTTTGAAAATCCAAAGCAGGTTATTTTAAAAATAAAAGAGTAGCCCCGTAATATTAATATACTAGTGCGTTTGAAAAATAATGCACGTTTAAAAAAATGTTCACATCCATGTATATTAAATTCAAGAACCATTTGCTAATATCACCATACGGGTGTGTATTAAAATTACTGATTCTAAGTATTAAGTTTATTTCAGAAATTGATAATTAAGCCCACTGAAAATGTGACTCGTATTCATCCTCCTCGACGGGAGCTAGAGATAAAAAAGGTGGTTTTTGTGAAATTTCTTCCTTCAACACCTGGCGGCGTAAAAAGGGAAAAATAACTTCCTTCCGGAAAGGCGAGTTCAAGAACTGCGACTCTGGCGTGGATATGGAGAGGTAACGAATTTGTGACACTCCGACGCGGGCACGAGTTGCAAACACGTCTGTTTTTCCCAGGACGATCGTAGCCGGTGGTCGGGTTATACGCCCGACCGAAGCTGCGAGTGGCTATGGGAAAGTGCGGAACAAGACGCCGTCCCTCGGGCGCTACGCGAACTACGCGCGACCATCGGTCGTCGTGAGCGGCCGAGGTGGGTTGAGCGCGTTTTGTATTTGCAATACTCTGTTTTTTATATTTGAATTAATATACAACTGTTGTAATCTTTGATTTAAGGCACGGGTTGATGCAATACATTTTCCATAAATTTGCAAACTTTTCTTGGAAATTCCATGTTGCATCTATTAAATTCTATATCCAGGTAAGAATTTCTTGTTCCTGTTTTAAATTAACGGTACAAGTGGCTTAAATTCAATTTCATTTACTGAGTTCGTAAAATTCAATTCTTTTGTCCCTTAAATGTAGTGTAAATTTAATATAATTTTCACGTTGTTTCGTGTGATTTTCATCAGCGTTGATGAATTCTTTTTTCAATTCCAGTTTCGCACTTTTAAATAAATCTGTTGTGATCATGCATTGTACGTATCGTAAAATTCAGTTTCACATATATTATATTTTTCAGACAGCTGTAAATAAATTTCAAACTTGTTTTGTATTTTCAATGCTCTGTTTTTTATAGTTGATTTATCATACATCTGTGGTAATTTTCAATTGAAGACACGGGTTAATGCAATACATTTTCCACAAATTTACAAACTTGTCTTTGAAATTCCATGTTCCATCTATTGAATTCTATATCCACGTTAGAATTTCATGTTCCTATTTTAAATTTACGATACAAGTGTTTCAAATTTAATTTCATCTACTGAGTTCGTAAAATTCAATTCTTTTGTATCTTAAATGTATTGTAAGTTTCACATCTTTTTTACAGTGAGTATTGTGCTCATCATTGCGATTTCGCAGAAAATACACAAAGGTTTCTTTCATCTTAACGTGACATTCTCAAACAAAAACTACCAAAGTTTGTTTCAACAGAGAAATAGAAAATTCAATTTTGTCAAAAATAAAAAATAAAAAAAAGAAGGAATTGATTTTACGGCAACATCCAATAAAATGTACATTGTGATATCTTAACAGTAATTAATTTTGCAATTTTCAGCAGATGGGCTGAATTTTTTGCTCTGCTTTGAGAATTATCAGAATAGAGCCCGCATATGTCCATTCACTGGGGAGAGGTTAGACAACAAAATTCCGTGTGGTGTCGAATTTCGATATTAAACTGACTTAAGTTGTTTTAACGACAGCTGCTATATTTAAACTATATTATAGTGATTTCAGTTTTTCTCGACAATTCATATTCTTTACTGATTTTGAATATAAATCGGTATTTGTCCATACACTGGTTCGCGCCCATTCACTGGTCGGTTTACCCTACAATGGTTTGTGCAGACTACAGTTTGAAAAACGTCCTTCGCGGTGACCACTGCTGCTCGAAAAGAAACTATCCGGAATAAAAGAGGTCAAACGTATTTAGTTTTTAAAGGTTTTCAAAGGACGAAGGATTGAATAAAATATTGATTTTTGAAAAAATGGCCGCAGTCCAAAGTGAGAGTATTTATTTTCGGTGAAAAAACGCTTTGTGTTCGTTGATTTAAAAAAACGCAAAAAATCCTTCGTCCAAGCATTGTCTTTCGATACGTAAAAAAAAGCTTGTAAAGTTCGAAGTTGATTGCTGCCGTGATATTTGAGATTTCGCGGTCACCGATCTTGAAAAACATAATTTTGAGAAAAACCCCTCAAGTTCGCCGGTTCGCGGAACCTACATATAAACGCCCATAACTCAACGGATTGACTTTGAATTTGTAGAGAATATTTTTGAAATGTCATATTCTGAGAACTCGTCGAAAACCAAATAACGATATTTTCAAAAATTTCAACGTGGTGTAAGTCCAGCAATACTCAAATCGCAAATTTCAACACATTATACATGTCCGATTCGAAGCGTGCAACACGTGGAATTGCAGACATTAACACGTTCAAATATCAAATGTATCTTAAACAATGCACTTGTGTGTGTTGTGTTGAAGTTTAGCACATTTTATGTGAATTTGTAAAGAGCGGATCCGCACTACTTGTAAGTATAACGCGATTTACTTTTCAATTGTCATATAATTAATTCTAACATGACATGCTAAGATACCCAATACTTATTCAAATCGAATTAATCGAACAAGGTTTTCCAACTTTAATATGACGATTAAAAAACATATTTTTCTCTGCCTCTTTCTATCCCTCGGCCCCTCTCTGTTTTACGTATAAAACCCTTTGGAGATCTGTGTATTGGCCCTTCGAAGTATTATATATATATATATGTGTGTGTGTGTGTGTGTGTGTGTGTGTGCGCGTGCGTGCGTGCGTGTGTGTGCATGTGTGTGTGTGTGTGTGTGTGTGTGTGTGTGTCGGTTCTTTTTTTAAAGTTTTTTAAAAGTAAAATTATAGTTTACGTGATGTAACGAATAATCATAGGAATTACTTTTATCTGTTATGCCTTATCTGCTATGAAAATGCTCCAAGCACTCGATAACGTGGAGGCAGCCTGAGTAGTCGAATTATTCGACTTGCCTAACTTTCGTTAGGCAGGCAGGCTGTAGATTCGCTTACATGTGTAGGCGAAACGTATTTTTCAAAAAAAAATCATTCCAGGTGTTCCGAAAATGAGAGATTATGATAAAAAAATCATTGAGGTCGATCTCCGAGTTAAATACTCAATTTAATTTTGGGGTTATGAAATATTCTATGCCTTTAGTAGATGGACTGTGGTGTGTTAAATCAACACGCATGCAGTGCGTAAAAAAGAATCAATAACGGTCACTGTATCATGGCGTTGTATCTGGGTAGAAAAAAAAAATCGCCCGGTTAAAAAAAATTAGTTTGAACGATATAAAGCATTTTATTCGCGTGAATGATATTCGAGCTTGATATGATTCAAGCATTCCATTGGCTTGAATGACATCAAGCATTCCATTGGCTTGAATGATATCAATCATTCGATTGGCTTGAATTATATGATGCATTCCATTGGCTTGAATGATATCAAAAATTTTATTGAGTTCAATAATGTCAAGTATTTTATTGGCCTCAATGATATCCAGCATTTTATTGGCTTGAACGGTATCCAGCATTTTATTTCCTTCAATGATGACAACAAAAGAATAATATATAATACAAACGGAAGTATACGCGAAAAATCGCAAAAGAAGTTTAGCGCCCATTTTTCTAGGTGCCTCCGAGCGCACTGAAATGCACAAAGTTGCCTAGACGGCGAAATTAGCAATATAGAACGGTTTAATCCAGTCATTATACAACCAATATATAGCGACTTAACAACTGAAGACCTACTATCGAAATATTTCCACAAGTACACGCAAAATTCGAATGAGAGCTTCAATTACGTCGTGTGGACGGTAGCTCCTAAATCAGTTTCGTAACTTCAAACCCCATTTTCTCGAAACCACGTTTTTGAAATCGGGCGGACGCATAATTCTCACCAGACAATTCTTTGAACTGAAATTTCAACTGTAGCTTTTTAGATAAATTCCTAAAGAAGTACACACAATTTGTACGATTTGTCAACAATTCTCGTTTCTATAAACAAATTAGGGCCGATTATTTAGTGAAAAAAATGGATTCAAAACGATGCCATTTTGCGAATAAAAACCATATTTTTTAAGGCCTTAAGCCATAGTAAGGGGTATAAAATCATGTGCGAATTTAACCATTTTTTTTCGTATGAAAAAGTGATTCACTCATGAAATTAATTACACATCTATTTAGTATGAATATCAAGCTGTTAGAAAATATATATATTTTTTTTCGATGTACGTACAAAATGGCCGACTATTAATATTTTCTTTTATCTACAGCCACAGTAACGAGTATAAAATCATGTGCGAATTTAACAATTTTCTTTCGTATGAAAAGGTGATTCAGTCATTAAATTAATTACACATCTATTTAGTATGAATATCAAACTGTTAGAAAATATATAATTTTTTTTTCTATCCACAAAATGGCCGACTACTAATATTTTCTTGTGTTATCTTTTTTTACAAAATACAAAAAATTTTACAATTAGAACAAAAAACAAAAATTCTCGTCAATCTACGTTAGAATACGTAGAGAAGTACGTAAGGAATTTAAAAAATATTGTTTCATTCAAACGTTGTAGGTAATTGAACTTAAGAAATAAATTTTCAGTGATAAATTTCGTTGTAACTGCTCATAAACTGCTCATAAAATGAAAAGTTTTCGATTAATCAGAAATTCCGTCCGTACTTCTCTGCGAAATGCAATCAGGATCAGAACTTTCAAATTTGAAGTAAATCGAGTGAAAATTGTTAAAGTTATTTGTCACGCCAGATGAAAAAAGCTGTTTCGAAAAGTTTCGAGTAGTTGGCCATTTTGTACATTGAAGAAAAAAAATTCTAACAGCTTTATATTCGTACTAAATAGACGTGTGATTTATGAGTGAATCACTTTTTCATACGAAAAAAAATTGTTAAATTCGCACATGATTTTATACCCGTTACTGTGGCCTAAAGCCTTAATATAATCGCGTGTGCAACCAAGGCTAATATACATAAATATACATGACGATTTTTTTGTTCTTGCTCCTAATCCACAAAAGATTTGCGTCCTCCTGCAGAGCGTCTAAAAACGCTCTCAGTATAGCTACAACTGAGCCGCCATTCTGTATTTGCCTTCATAAAAAACATTTTGTAGACGTCGACACATTTCGAATAAAACCTCGAAAGCTCATTTCAATCGCTTTTTTTTTAGTATTCTCAATTTTAAAAATCCCAAAAAATTCGGCTTTTTCCGTGAGCATAAGGCCTCAAAAGAAGAGACTTGGATTTACAGTGCGCTCTACCGTATACAGACTGTAGAGCCATCCGCGGCGGCAAGCATCGACCGTCCACGCACCGCAGTTTCCCCTCTTATTCCATCCACGAGTTTCGAGATATTATGGCCACTCCGGCGTATCTACATATGTATGCGTTGATACGCTCCAAGGGGAGCGGAGGTAGAGACCGTGCGGCGCCCGAAACGGTCGGGGCATTCTGTTTCCCAGGAAGGCATGTCTCTTTCTTCAACGCATAACGTACATTTGTATCCGCGGCGTCTTTCGTACGAGCGAATATGTGTATAACTCTTGTCGTGGTACGCTCGGGCTGTGCACAGCGTCGAGGGTCGTTTCGATAGAGTCCCTTGGGGTGCACGAACGGGGTAGGATCCTCGATTTTACCTATCCCGTCTACTTCGTTACTCAACCATCGTCTCGCCCTCTCTCTCTCTCTCTGTCTCTCTCTCTCTCTCTGTCTCTCTCTCTCTCTTTCTCTCTTTCTCTCTCTCTCCCTCTCTGAACTGGGCTCTGTTGGCGTGTGGCTAGACTTTTGCTCACAACGGCCCACACAAATTAACATCGTACTCCCTAGAGCCCTCTTGGACTCGAGATATTGCACAGAGAGAAATAGAGTCGGACACCGACGTGTTCGTTCAAACTATCGATTCTCACGAGGAACATCACTTTGGTCTTTTTCTCCGATTTTTGTTGAAACTTTCTCATGTGAAAGAGTATCAAAAACTAAGATACACGTATTTTTTTGATAGGCGAAAAAACGTTCTTAAGCGGTGAAACGCACCCTCGAAAATAGGGGTGTTTTTCGTTTTTCGGTGATAACGTTATCGTTCTCATCCCCAATGTATAGTACACGAAAAAATAAACATTGTTGCAATTTGAAATTTTTGTACATCTCGTACCGTTAAAACGTTATTTACGAAAAACGAAAAACATCCCCATTTTTGAGGGTGCGTTTCACCCCTTAAAACCGTCTCTCCGCCGATGAAAAGAATACGCGTCTCTTAGTTTTTTATATCGTTCCACATAAAAAAAGTTTCAACAAAATCAGAGGGCGACGCTAAAGTCATGTTCATTGTCAGAGTTCGTTTGGGTCTCAAAGTTGAAAAACGAAGACCCTGCTCGCCAGTCAATCATCAAGGGTAAATCCAGAATTTTTTATCAGGGCGGGGGGGGGGGCGGTAGTGAGTGAGTGAGTGAGTGAGTGAGTGAGTGAGTGAGTGAGTGAGCGAGCGAGCGAGGGAGCGAGGGAGCGAGTGAGCGAGTGAGCGAGTGAGCGAGTGAGCGAGTGAGCGAGTGAGCGAGTGAGCGAGTGAGCGAGTGAGCGAGTGAGCGAAGTGAGCGAGTGAGCGAGTGAGCGAGTGAGCGAGTGAGCGAGGTGAGCGAGTGAGCGAGTGAGCGAGTGAGCGAGTGAGCGAGTGAGCGAGTGAGCGAGTGAGCGAGTGAGCGAGTGAGCGAGTGAGCGAGTGAGCGAGTGAGCGAGTGAGCGAGTGAGCGAGTGAGCGAGTGAGCGAGTGAGCGAGAGAGAGAAGAGAGAGAGAGAGAGAGAGAGAGAGAGAGAGAGAGAGAGAGAGAGAGAGAGAGAGAGAGAGAGAGAGAGAGAGAGAGAGAGAGAGAGAGTGAGAGAGAGAGAGAGAGAGAGAGAGAGAGAGAGAGAGAGGGAGAGAGGGAGAGAGGGAGAGAGGGAGAGAGGGAGAGAGGGAGAGAGGGAGAGAGGGAGAGAGGGAGAGAGAGAGAGAGAGAGAGAGAGAGGGAGAGAGGGAGAGAGGGAGAGAGGGAGAGAGGGAGAGAGGAGGGAGAGAGGGAGAGAGGAGAGAGGGAGAGAGGGAGAGGGAGAGAGGGAGAGAGGGAGAGAGGGAGAGAGGGAGAGAGGGAGAGAGGGAGAGAGGGAGAGAGAGAGAGAGAGAGAGAGAGAGAGAGAGAGAGAGAGAGAGAGAGAGAGAGAAAGGCCGCGTGACCCAATTGCACTGGGATGAGAACCCACGCGCGCTGGGTTCTCGCGCCAAGTGGATACGTAGCTCGTTGGTAAGCCGCTCCTCGAAAGTAGTATATCTCGCTCTCGACGGAGGCGCTCGGGATTTCGGCCAAATGTTCATACTGCCCCGCGTGCGTGTTTACACGCGCGCGCGTGTGTGTATGTGTGAGTGTGAGTGTCGAACGATCGTTGGCACCGATCATGGGGGATCGCGGATGCCGGAGAGATCGAATGGGAGGGACGGCAGGCAAACACGGCGACGTCGATGAGCGCGAGGCATTCTACTCCGTAGGTCATTTTACGGCACCCTTTGCGCCAGAGCGAATAAAAATTCCAAATAAAAAAATGATTTTTTACTTACGATGTTCCGTTGTGACGTCCGACGGAAACGAGGCGATATATCTGAAGTTCAACTCGTTGTCCGCTATCGGGAATAAATTTGTAGGTACACACGGTGGGACCTTCGAGGGCCGGTGACTTTATTTGGCCGAAACCGCGACTGGATTGACGAAACAATTCCTTACTGTCGAGGGTAACGTTGCACACTGAAAGCAATAGCGACGAGACACACGTTCGTTCCTCTTAACACGTTTCAGCGCGAATAACGCGACCCTGGAGGCTGGGGAAGGCGCCCCTATTTTCCCCGCGGGAATCTCATTGACACTTACTGTTGGCGCAATGTCTCTCCAGACCGCACTGGACGCATCTGTGAGGCATCGACGGACCACAACTGCAACCACCGCGCGGTACGCAACAAGCGCACTCGTTGCTCGACGCGTTGAAATTGCACGGGCATCCGGTGTCGCTCCTCGTCCACAGATCCACTTGGCCTGAAATAACACAAGATATTTCCAGCCAATTACAAATAGCGCAAATTCTGTTTCTTTTGGGGGGTTTTTTCGGGACGTTTCCAAAGTCACGAGCTATCGTCGGCGCCTGACGAATCGAATGCGGGCAAGACGGTAAGTGCCGGCCCTTAATCGGCCAGGTGTGTAAAAAGAGTTTGGAAGGGATGGCACGCGGATAAGCTCGTCTCATGAGGGCTGCTGCGGGATTAGCTGCGTCCAGATTGGCCGAGGCAAGAACCGAGGCTGCCGCGCCCGAAGCATACGTACCGAGGCTGCCTCGCGAGGCGGCTCGGCCAGTCTGGGCGCGGCTTCGAGAACGATAAGGAGAGGAACGAGGAAGGCTTTTCCGTTTCGCAATGCTTCAAGAATGAAGGGAAAAATATTGGCGCCTCGGACACGAGCGAGACGTATGTGTATATATCTATAATAGACAATAATAGAGATTTCTAGTTGATTCCGAGCCGTGTGATGGATCGTACGTGCGGGGATATAAATTCCGTTTGGGAAGCCTCGTGGTACAAGCAGCGCTAAGAGGAAAATCCCTCCACTGGCGATACGTCACTGCTCCCGCAGCCCTCTCGTCCACGCCGGCTGACCACGGACAACACACCGCGGGGATTAAATCTTCTTCTCCGCGTACATCACGCGTCGAGCATTTTTCTTTTGCTCTTTTCTTCTCTCAAGAGCAACGTCACTTTGGGGTCCGCTTTCAATTTTTTTTTAACTCGCGCATATGGTAGAGCGTTGAAAACTATTGAATACGCATTTTTTTTATCGCCGTGAAAACAGTTTTAAGGGCTGCAACCACCCCTTGGAGTCAAGATTCGCCCGCAGGTAGTCCGCGGATTTCGTTGAAACAAAAATTGGTCAATATCGATGCTCCGTTTTTGAAACACTTTCAACAATCGGAAAATTATCGGGGCCAAATGAACTTTACGTCATATTACAGAGAAAACAATAACAAAGAGATTGAGTACAAAGTAGAGTTCGAAATCCAAAAGGATGAGAAGTTAACAACGATTCCGTGAAAAAAAACATTTTTTTAAGATGCAAAATTTTGCGTTTCAATAAATATTTTTACTGGTCCATTTCGATGTATTTTCACTTCCTGAATATGAATTTACCATTAGATTCGCTCTAAACCCGTTATTGATGTGAGAAATCGCATCAGGACACGTTTTTTGTGTTTTTCCGGCTTCATTTTGAGCTTTCGGCAAAATCTCGAGCATATTCGTTATCGGCAGGAAATTTCCCATTGGACAGTTGCTCGAAATGACTTAAAAGTCGATGAAAAAATGCTCAATCCTTTGACCACTTTTCCGGAATAAGCTAAATCGCAAAATTCCACACAGCCGTAGCATTGGTTGACTTCGAGAATAGCGTTGGATCGATCCCGATATATTCATTAGTTTTTGTGGAAAGCGCACTTGAAAAATAGTCGACAACAAGGCAAAGGGGCATAATGCAAAAATTGACAAAAACCGATTGTCCGACTTAGAAATTGTGCCAAAAATCAGAATATCAACGCAGCTCGATCAACTCTACGGCATTTTATGGAGAAAATGACAACGAAGAGAATGAGCCCAAAACAACGTTCAAAATCCAAAAGGGAAACAAGTTATCAACGTTTCTGCTAATAAGCTTTTTTCAGGTTTGTTTGGGTGCAAAAAAATTGTATTTTCAATATTTTCATATCCATTCTGATGTATTTTTATCTCCCGAACATGGATTCACCATTACATTCGTCCTGAACCCTTTATTTCCATGAGAAATCGATGAAAATATATGGAAACACGTTATTCGCGTTTTTTTCGGCTTGGTGTTGAGCTTCGAGCGAAAAGCTGGGCGTATTAGTTATCGGCAGGAAATTTGCCATTGCACAGACCCTTAAAATGGTTTAAAAGTCGAAAAAAAAAATTTCGCGAGTAATCGATAATCACGGAATTCCGATCAGCCGTAGCATCGGTTCTATTTGAGTGACGGAAATTTATTGGAATGGTTTTCAAAAGGATCTTGACAGACGTAGAGCGTGGCATTAGACTTATCCACTTGAAGACTGATCCAAAAAGTCCACTTGAAAAATGACTGAAAAAGTCCACTTGAAAAATGACTGAAAAAGTCCACTTGAAAAATTACCGAAAAAGAGGCGAAGGGCAAAAATCGATGGTCCAACCTTGCAAATCGGCCAATAATAAAGAAATTATCGGAACTTCATGAATTAAACGCTATTTCAAAGGGAAAATGATTACGAAGAGAATGTACACAAAGCCGATTTTCAAGAGAAAACTGAAAATAAATTATTGACGATTGAGTGGACACTTATTTTTCGCCGAGATGGGAAGATCGATTCAATACATTTTTCTTTTCCAAATCCATATTGACGTACTTTTACCCCCGAATACGAATTCACCATTTCTTTTCCCCAAATCCCTAAATTTGCATTAAAACATCGTCGAAAATGTATGGAATGTGGTTTACCTCCTCAATCTTACTATCCGAGAAAATATTAATTTGGTTCCCTCTTCAAAGTGTCACCCGTTGTGTTCAATTCAATGGACCCATTCTAAAGTGAAAGGATGAGAGGATAAAAAAGAAAAGGGTGGCTCTGCCACAACTTTTTTTTCTCTATATATCCATAGGGATTTTTCATCGTTTTGGATTAGAAGAATTTTTGTTTCAACCTCACTGAAATCGGTGGGCGTTTGCCTGTGCAACTACGATATCAGCCCTTGACATGCTTTACTCTGAGGGGTGGATTTACCCCTTGGAACCGTTTTTCCAGTGTTTGAAAAATCCCATCAATAGCTTTTGAAACTCTACCATATACACCAGTTTCAAAAACACCAAAGTGAGGTTCCTCGTCAGAACCAATTGTTGTTGAATTACGAAAAAAATTAATGGGGTCACCCCATGCGACAGATGTTTTTTGGATTCTTTTTTAATGAACCATTAAAACACACTATTTTTAAATGTTTACTACACATTTATTAACATTTTTACAGTCCCTTAGAATTTTTCTAAACAAATATCACGAGTTGAATCGACTTTACAGTGTCTGGAAGACCCTCATGTGTGAAAAAAGTTGGTGACTGAGTGCCATAATTTTAGCCATAATCCCGGAGGTTTCGCTCATCTGAAATAAAAAATTGCACCGCATCTCAAGGGGTCTTCTCACTTCAGACACGAAAAGGCCATTTTCATGCATTTTTTTTGATAAGTTTATATTATAGATATTGATATAAAAGTTGTTACACTTAATAAATACACTTTCGAACTACAATAAAAGAATTTTTTTTATCTATTTACGTCACCCAAACAAACATTAAACGCGTTTTTTTTCGAAACAACGTTTTTCGACGGCTTGTTCATAAAATCTTCGAAACTGCTGAACTGATCCTTATGAAATTTTCACCACATATACTTTTCAACTATAGCTATAGCGCATGTCAAGGATTTTTTTAATTTTGATATCTACTATTTCTTTTGCCAAAAATGGTGAAAAAACACGTTTCTTTTGCTTCGAAAAATGTCTGCCATGTGCTTATTTTTGCACATATGAAAAATCGTATGATATGCGCTATAGCCATTAACATACTGAATCTAAAACCGTTTGATTTTGTTGTTTCGGATGATCCACCTCCAAGATTTCATCAAGAGCGCGGACTACAATTTTTTTAGGACATTTTTTTAATTACCATTTTCGTCTATGAATAATGACTTAACGACGATCACTTCCACGGGGACAAAAAAGAGTCTAAATTTCATTTTACCCACAGCTGCTCTGGCTGATGTTTACTTATGTTGATTATTCGTATTATCGATTATAGTGTGCCAAATGTTGTGGTAAATGATGAATTTATTGCGACGTGAACAAATAAAAACTGAAAATTAGATTGTCAACGACTCGGTAGTAATCTTCGTAATAATAATATTAACATATCGACCATAAAAACGGACTAAAAAGGCGAAAAAATCAGTCAGAAGCCTATTAAAATAGGCTTGAATTACCTCAGCGGAATTAACACGATAGGCAGTATATAATTATACATATTATTGATACGTGATAAATGATAAAACTCCATAAATTGTTGTTTGCATATTTTGTGGCGGCTTCTATTCAAATTAATTTCAAAACAAAGCTGGGTTACGTTCGCCAAACGCATCAGCTGTTACTCGCGACGTTGCTAAGTCTGTGGGTGCTATTTCGTCGTTCTGACCATTTTCAACCGAAAATTGAAACTTTCTTGTAATGTTGTGCTTTAACTACACGGTGAAGATTGATTTACTTATTTTTTACAATATCTATTATATCTAGTCTATCGAATTTCAGTTTTCCAACGGGGGTTTAGTTGGATACGTGAGCAGAAAAACCGCGATCACCGCACTTCCAGTTGACCGTCTCCATAAGACGACGTGCTTCGGTAACTCAAAGTGCTCGACTGTGCAGTTTTATTGCGAAAAAACTAAACGGTCAAAATAGCTCAAATTTTGGCAATAGGCGCATAAAGTATTCGTCAAAATCATACAAAAATTTCAAATCCGAAAGTTGAATTCGTAGAAATGATCGTAGCTCGTTAAAAAAAATAATTTTTCAAAATGTATTTCGAAAGTGTATTTATTAAGCGTAACAACTTTTATATCAATATCTATAATATAAACCTATCAAAAAATGCATAAAAATAGCCTTTTTTCAGCGTCTAAAGTGAGAAGACCCTTTAATTCGTATACCCAGGTGGCTCCCATCCGTAGCCTCAGACCGTGCAGTGTTAAAAGTTGCAATTTGAAAAACCCATTATCTCCCAATCTGAATAGTCGACTGTTCTGAAATTTCACTCAAACATGCATAACGATAATGTCTGATTAAAATGTGAAAAAAATCTATAGAAATAAATAGCGCGCGTTTGTTATACCTTGAGGATGTTGAGTCCCGAATCGTAAATGATGATAAAATTCTGAAAATTTGGTATGTTTTTGTATGAAGTATTTCAGAGGTCGTGTAAAAATTTAACGACAATTAGGAAGCTCGTTATTGAACAATTAACATTCACAAATTAAATGTTGTTTTATGGAAACTGATGTAACGTTGCAATAAGTTTTTTTTTTGACCTCTCAATTTTATAATATCTACAATATACTGAAAGCAACGGAAACAAAACGAAGTTTATTGATACATTTTTTTCTATTTCTTTTAAAAATTGTTCTTAACAAAATGTTAATTTTTTAATAACGACCTTCCTAATCGTCGTGAAATTTTAACACGACCTCTTAAATACTTCATACAAAAATATACCAAATTTTCAGAATTTTCTTATCATTTTTTATTTTAACCCTTAAGGAGGTTGAAGTAATGATGATAGAATTCTGAAAATTTGGTATGTTTTTACATGAAGTATTCAGGAGGTCCTGTAAAAATTTCATGACGATTAAGAAGCTATTTATTGAACAATTAACATTAACATGTTTCATAGGGACTCAACATTCTTAACGGATCCGCAAAGAGCGGAATCTTGCCCGAAGCTTCTAACAGATTTTTACGA
Organism: Ophion costatus; assembly: GCA_951751655.1. Taxonomy (NCBI): domain Eukaryota; kingdom Metazoa; phylum Arthropoda; class Insecta; order Hymenoptera; family Ichneumonidae; genus Ophion; species Ophion costatus. Next base: position 19,061,537 of record OX632358.1, read on the forward strand.
CAACGTACTCTCCATTCGACCTTTATTCGATTATTTGGTCTCTCATCGTCGCGAGAGTCGTACCAACGACTGATTGCCGTGTACTCGTAAGACCGCGCATATGTTCTCCCATACCGTCCGCATGAATCCACATATTGGAAGAGAGTCTGGGGTTTCGCCGGAGGGCGAGCGTCGCTAAAACTCGTTCGATATACGCGATATCGCTTACAGAAGCGATCGAAGCGTAAGCTCTCCGGGAAATCCAACCCCGTGAGGGAACGATATCCTCCCCTGGTGGGCCGCTACCACCTCCAATTGGATTCTTAATCCATCGATTCCAGCTCGATTACGCGGCGGTGGCAGCGGTGGCGGCGGCGTTCCATCCCTTACCCTGGCTAAGGGATCGAGTTTCTCTCGCTCTCTTTCTGTTCCGGAGATTTCCGTTGGACGGAGACAGGGGGAGATACGGTTAGGTGTGGCCGTGTGCAAGCCCGAGCAGGGATCCACCGCGATCGTCGGAAACGGCGATGGGGGTGTACGTCGAAGGAAGGGAAAAAAACACGAAGGGCTGAGACACGGAGGTGGTGGACGGAAGGTAAAAAAAATAAATAAGAGAATGAGAAAAAATAAATAAAGAGATAAAGAAAGAGAAAAAAATAAATAAGAGATGAGAGAGCGAAAGAAAAATGTGGGAACAATTGTTCGTCGCGGTGGAGAACCGAAAGTGAAGCTGGCCCTCAGCGAGACTCACCGGATATCCCGAGACGCGAGGGAGCCAGAAGCAGCTGTCAAATATTTTTCCTTCGTAGCTCCCTTCGGTCTATCTCGTGCTATCCCCGAGTTTCGACGCTTCGGGCCATTAGACTCGCGTAAACTCGTACATCCGGCCTTTCCTCGCTCGCTCTCCTAATGCCAAAGTACTGACGCTTCTCGGCCTCTTTCTTTCCTCGTGGATTCGCACAAGGCTTGGCCAACGCCGCGCTGACGATGCTGCCTTCGTCCTAGCCGCTTGTTCTCGCCCGTGGTGCCGAAGAGGAGGGTGTATTTGCAGAGGGAAACGCGTCGGAGGGCAAAGGTTTGTTCGGAACTCGCGAGGAATAGAGCAGGCACCGCTCGCTCTAATACTCGACGTCGTTTTCCCGTACCGCGTGTGCCTTCCTATTTAAGGATGTTGAGTCCCAAGTTGCAAATGATGATAAAATTCTGAAAATTTGGTATGTTTTTGTATGAAGTATTTCGGAGGTCGTGTAAAAATTTCACGACAATTAGGAAGCTCGTTATTGAACAATTAACATTCACAAATTAAATGTTGTTTTATGGAAACTGATGTAATTTTGCAATAAGTGTTTTTTTTTGGACCTCTCAATTTTATAATGCCTACAATATACTGAAAGCGACGGAAACAAAACGAAGTTTATTGATAATTTTTTTTTTATTTCTTTTAAAAATTGTTCTTAACAAAATGTTAATTTTTTAATAACGAGCTTCCTAATCGTCGTGAAATTTTAACTCGACCTCTTAAATACTTCATACAAAAACATACCAAATTTTCAGAATTTCCTTATCATTTTTTATTTCAACCCTTAAGGAGGTTGAAGTAATGATGATAGAATTCTGGAAATTTGGTATGTTTTTACATTAAGTATTCAGGAGGTCGTGTAAAATATCATGACGATTAAAACGCTATTTATTGAACAATTAACATTAACATGTTTCATAGGGACTCAACATTTTTAAGGCAGTATTGTTGTACGGAGCGCTGTCTTGGAGGCTTTCAGCGCGACGATTTTCAGGATGGAATAATTGCGAAATCGCTTCAGTTCAGTTGTGAATTTTTTTTGTCCTTATGAGTATGAAGACATAAAAAAAATAAGGTCAGGTTCATGATGATGAAAAATTCACTTTTTTTTTTGAAAACATAAGTTGTGAACTCTATGAGTTTAGTGGGTTTGTTTGTTTGGGTTGTCAGGAATAAACTTTAAACACGATTATTACTGATTTTTTACACATTGTTATTGATACTTCAAGGATCCTTAAAAAATTAGGGACAGGTAACGTTCATGACGATGAAAAATTATATTTATTTGATATAATTTGCATCCTTGAAGTACTTTGAACACGTGGGTTTGGTTGTTTGGGTTGTGACCAAAAAAAACTTTAAACACGATTATTTATGATTAAAAAAAATATTTTTATTGAAGCGTCAATGATGCTTCAAAAATTAAGGACAGGTTACCGTTCATGAAGACGAAAATTTCGATTTTCTTTACATAATTTGCATCCTTAAAGTGTTTTTAACGCGTGGATTTGTTAGTTTGGGTGGTCAAAAAAAAACTTTAAATACTCTTGTTCCTGACATTTTTTTTACAGATTTGTATTGATTCTTTAAGGTTCCTTCAAAAATTAAAGACAGGTTACCGTTCATGGCGATGAAAAATTTGATTTCTTTTTTACATGATTTGCATCATTAAAGTGTTTTGAAAGCGTGGGTTTGTTTCGGTTGTCAAAAAAAACTGTAAATACGATTATTCTTGAATTTTTTACATATCTTTTATTGGTCCTTCAAGGATGCTTCAATAATTAAGGAAATTAAGGAAAATTTGATTCTTTAAAAACATAGTTTGCATCCTCAAAGTTTTTCGAACGCGTGGGTTTGTTTGTTTCGGTTGTCAAAAACAAACATTAAATATGATTATATCTGAATTTTTTTACAGATTTGTATGGATCCTTCAAGAATGTTTAAAAAATTAAGGACATTTTAAAATTTCAAACGTCTTTCCAGAAATTAAGCTTACCGTTCGTGACGATGAAAATGTCGATTTTTTTTACATAATTTATATCCTTAAAGTGTATAGACCACGTGGGTTTGTTTGTTTGGGTTGTCAAAAACAAACGTTATAAATACGATTTTTTATAACGTTAAGCTTTAAATGTTTTTTTCTGGAAACAGCATTCCTCAGCGCGCGGGGCGCTCTACAGTTTCAACGGATGAACCGATTCACACGAATCTCTGTGCAATTGAAGGGAAATTCAATTTACGGGGCCATCAGGAAGCAATTTTTATCGAAAATTGATTAAATTTTTTTTTTTCCGTCCGGTGAAGCAACGAAATTGATTTTTTTTCCAAACGGCTGTTATTTTGTTAACCAGGGGTTTGTCGGAACACAGAAATCCTTACAGCCCCCATATTTAGTCTTGTTTAATAATTTTAACCCGTTTTTTTTCAAACGAGCTGGCAAGGTTGTGGAGCGCCCCGCGCAGACCTAAACACGCCGTGCCGGGCTTCATTTGATGGGAGCTGGAGGCGCCATTTTGGATTGTTTTATAAATAAGATTGCAATTTACTATCCATTGATACGATAATAAAATACGTTGAAACCCATTTACAAAAGTATTTATTTTATATGCAAAGAAATTCCCGAAGTTCATGCATTTTTCATACGTCTCGACGGTAACCTCCCGTTAAGTAATTTATTATCACGTAGTACTAAAGTACTTAGTCGGTTTGTTTACAACGGGACGAGGATAACGCCTCCAATTGGCGACCCAGTGTTGTGGACGTTATATGAAAGTGAAGAAAAACCAAGCCTATTCTTTATTTATATGAGTGTTGAAATATTTGGTACCAGATAAAGAAAAAAAATACAATATGGCGGAATGTTAAACTTTGATTATCAATTTTTCCTCACCATTTTTCCATGACAATTTTCTCTGACCATTCTACGAGTTATGAGAATAATTTTGAAAAATCGCACTCAATATTGCTACCAACGTTGAAAAAGAGTCTACTGGGCGGGGTGTGCTAAGTCTGAGCTCAATCGCCCATTGATTAACAAGATATCGTGGTTGCCGATTACAAAAACTTCGAGAAAAAAATAACGTTCAAACGGGTTAGGCTAGTGTAAATATTGTGAACGAAAAACAAAAATCACGAAAATCAGTTACATTGTGAACATCTCTTATGGGGTGTCCTCACTTTAGACGCTAAAATAGGTTATTTGCAAGATTTTTTTTGATAGGTTAATATTACAAATATTGATATAAAAGTTGTTACACTTAATAAATACCCTTTCGAAATACATGAAAATTTTATTCATTTATTTAAGTCACTATTTTTAGACGAAAATGATAGTAAAAAAATGTCTTGAAAAATTGTAGGTCCGCGCTGTTGATGAAATATCGGAGATGAATCATTCGAAACAAAAAAAACCAAACGGTTTTAGATTTAGTATGTTAATGGCTATAGCGCATATCATACGATTTTTGATATAGGCAAAAATAACAAAATGGCAGACATTTTTCGAAGAAACAAAAAAACGGGTTTTTTCACCGTTTGTGGCAAAAAAATTAACAGACATAAACATTTTTTAAACCCTTGATATGCGCTACAGCTATAGTCTCAAAGAATATGTGGTTGAAATGTCGTAAGGATCGGTTCAGTACTTTCGAAGATTTTACCAACAAGCCATCCAAAAACGTTGTTTCGAGAAAAACGCGTTTAAAGTTTGTTTGGGTTACATAAATACATCAAACTTTTTTAATGTATTTCGAAAGTGTATTTATAAGATGTAACAACTTTTGTATTAATATCTATAATATAAACCTATCAAAAAATGCATGTAAAAAGCCTTTTTTAGTGAGCTCCTTAAAAAGTTCTCCCGTCAGGCCAACTGACGAAAAAATGCTTAATACGAGTGCCCATGGGAATTGGACGGATTATCGCAATTGGCTGCCTCTTGCGTGGTGTAAAACGCGGTAATTTACCGCGGCGTGATAGTAGGCGACGCGCGTATAACTTCAAATGAAACGTTTGGAATGTTTGAAACGTTCACGTTGAAAATGAAGTATTAAGGTTGAATTTGAGTTCGAAGGGACCAACTCGATGGCAATATGGCCGTACCGGTCGGCTCGTACAAATCTACCCAATATACGTGTATATGCTCGTACGCGGAGAGGCAAGGCGATTAACGAGGTTGCCTCTGGTTTTGTGCAGGGCTTTCCCGGTCAGTGTGCTACTTGGCGTGCTGGCCGAATTTCCATACATTTGCACTTTAATTGGCTTCTAACGGAGAGAGGGAGAGAGAGAGAGAGAGAGAGAGAGAGAGAGAGAGAGAGAGAGAAGCCCTGCGGCGAGCTAACGAACGAACGCGAACGCGTTTTCGAGTCCAAACGAGGGGTGGGGGCGGAGATCGCGAGAGAGCTTTCCTCAGAGCTTCGAGGCGCGGTGGTTCGACCGCTCGGATATCCCGAGCTGCCCGCAACCTAATCCGCGCAACCTCCACGGCCCGCGAATGGTCTCGTTGGGTCTGTTGATGGAAAGACGCGATCCAGCGGTTATCCGCCTCTTTTTTTCTTCGACAAGGCTTCGAAAAGCTTTTGCACGAGGAAAAGTCAAACGAGCGAGAAAACCAGTTTCTCGATAAGGTTTAATCAATATCGGCCTCAACCTTTGAGGCGGGATATACGCTTACAACGAAAAAAAAACGGTTTCCTTTTTCTTTTTCTTTTAACGATAGAACTGTAGGGAAACTCGGGCAAGATGAATACGCGGGGTAAGATGAACCACAAGCCTAGTTGTTGACTTGGAAATAATTCGTAGCGTTTTTTTTAAAGAAAAAAAATTATTATTTTAAATCAAAATAAAAAAATTTTCGGTTTCAGCAGTTTTATTCGGTTTCAGCAGTTCATAATAAATTACACCCGTCTGAACCCACCAAATACAGAGCAGGAGCTTAGACCCACGGATATTTGGCTTCGCCACTGATGTTGATGGTTGGGCGGGCTTAAGGGAGCTTTCCAGTGTGACAGCCCGAAAAATCGCTGTTTTTCGCGATTTTTTTTTTTAAAGAAAAAATAATCTTATCGGTCTGGTTTTTTTTTGTATATTAATTGGGTATTGAAGAATACAAAACAATTTTTTAAAGATCGATTTATTTATTAATTAATATCTATAAAAATGATGAAACAATTGTTGCAGAAAATGCACTTGGATGTGGTGTCCACGTTGGGGGTCACAATTTTGATCTGAAACAAAAAACACAAAAAGATTATTGATCGGTATATAATTGGCTTTCGTGCTATGGAGGCTTTTTTTTTTTTTTTGCAAAAATGGCGCCGGTTTGAACAAAAAGTATCGATTTTAGCATTTTTTTTGGCAGTTTTTTTTTACAAAAAAATAGGAAGATGTCAAAAAAAAAAAAGCTTCCATAGCACGATAAACAATGACGTTAAGAATATTGTGTAAAAAATTCAACTCGATAGCTTTAAAACTCTGCCCTCCAAGTTGGACACCGTTTTGAAAAATGCTGTTTCGAGAAAAACGCGTTCAAAGTTTCGCTGTAGCTGTAGCGCTCCGTTGCCTTCTTCCAAGAAATGCTGTACAGTAACCGAAATAATCTGAATTTCGGCATGAAAATTTCAGGGAATATTCGGAAGAGTGTATACTATTCGATAAAGCAAAAAAAAAAAAATCGATTTTTTTAAAATTTCACACTGGAAAGCTCCCTTAACACATGACTTTCTGCGCTTCGGATTGTCGTAATGAATCCATGTTTCATCACCAGTGACAATTCGATGCAAAAAAACCTTTTCTTTTCTCCCGTTGAAGCAGCAGTTCGCATGTCAAAAGACGCCCCTCAATGTCCCTTGGTTTCAATTCATACGGGACCCAATGTCTTTCCTTCTAGATTATGTCCAAAGTTTTAAGACGTTTTCCTACCGTTGATAAGTCAACTCCCAACTGTCTCCATCAGGAGACAGTTCTTGAAGTGTTTGCGATGAGCCTTCAATGAGCAATGCCTCCAACTCATTATCTTCAAATCTTTCGGCTGGCAAGGTCGCTCCTTGTCATCCAAGTCGAAATCACCATCTTCAAAACGTGCAAACCACTTCCGACACGTTTGCTCAGCTAGAGCATGTTCACCATACACTTCCACTAAAATACGATGAGCCTCAGCAGCACTTTTGTTCATATTAAAGTAATGAAGTAAAACTCCCCGCAAAAACACTTTATTCGGCACAAATGTTGACATATTCAATTAATTATAAAGCGTTGTTAATTACGATTCAAAAAGAGATTAGGTACAGCAAATGACATTCAATGATAGCTGTTTCACGATGAATACATTACTGTCGGTAACAACGAAATACTGTACTACCTACGCCATCTCTTGTTAATCGCTACGAATTAATTCCAACACCTAATACTAAACAGTATGTGCGAACACAGTGCTCCCGTTGGAATTCGGAGGGGCGACGGGGAGGTGAATGGATGTGAAAGTATCAACTGTGGCGGAAGCACGTGACTCGTGTGAGAAAACAATATCGATTTTTTGAGAAAACGATCGAATTTTTGGTTAAGTTTACCATTGTTTCGGTTCATTTGAGTTGCTGATATTGACTAGAGGCAGGTAGGTAAATACAATGAAAGTAGTAATTATTAATATAATAAGAACGGTTTGTCAGACATTTTCAAGGCTATTGCGTGATTTTTTTTTGATCCGTTAAACATCTAATGGGGCAAGATGAATATAAGCTATCGCAAAGCCGCAATATTTTACAACGTACCACTATTTATGTTGGAAAGGATGACATGAAACTAGTAAAGCCGTTGGTTCCTCTTCAAGCGGTGTTTCTACCAGGGGAAGAAAAAGAACTTACAAATGATTAAAATGATATGGAAGGAAGACTATTCGGACTCAATACTACAGAACTTAGACGATTGGCTGATCAAATTGCCGGTATTGAGAATGTAACGACTTTTATATGCGAAAGATGCCAATAATTCGGGTCCTTCGGGTGTTTCATTTTGTCCTGCATACAGGGTAAGATGGGAAAAGTAAAAGTTTGATTAAAAGTATATATTGTATGGTAACAACCAGAAAGACTGATTTTTTTCTTCCAAAGTGAAAAGATTAATAAATATTGATGAATTTAAATAATAATTAAAGTAGGCTGACTCATATATATTGTTTTATTTGAACATGATATATGTAGAATATTTTCCCAAAGTTTCAAAGCTAAATTCGAAAAGTTTCGAACCTTGCTACAGCCCGTCAACGCTGAGAATGGGCAGATATGGGCAAAAAGTTATGAAATTAACAACTAACAATTACAATTACTACCGTAATTAATAAGTCAATTACTTTGTAACATATTATTTAAGTAATTACTTACCAAAAGTAGATAGGGCCATTTAATTCTAATTCTATGTAAACTTCAAACGAGTTTTTCTCAAAACTGCATTTTCGATATTGGCGTGCAGGATTACTCGAAAACTATTAAGCCGATTGAGTTGAAACTTGGTGGAAATATTGATAATATTACTACCTTCTATTTGACGAAAATTGTTCTTGAAAAATTTACAAAAAAACGACTTTTTTAACCCAAATTTTACACAAATTTTGCGTGAAATGTTGTTTTTCTTGTAAATGCGTGCCATTCTCTTAATTTTAATGACTGTCAAATAGAAACGATGTATGTTCTAACTGAAAAAATGTTCGCAAAAAATGTTTTGCTGTAACACTCTGCCACGGATCCGCAATTTTGATAATAAATGAGTTAAACAAAATTGTTTTGTATACGTAAATATGCTATCAAAGTATACCCATAGTTTGACAAATGTAGAGTAATTATTTATTAGTTGAAAAAGGCCCTCAAAATTGCTTAATTTCTTCCTTTCTAAATGTATATCCCGCCTTAAGGAGTTAAACCACCTTGAGATTTTCCAGTAGTCGATTTTTTGCTAGATTTATGGTTTATACTTTGTGAAATATTTTGAGCGTTTAAGGAGGTACGATCATTACTATGAATCCAACTTTCGGATTTGAAATTTTTATATGATTTCGACGAATACTTCACGCGCCTATTGCCAAAATTTGAGCTATTTTGACCGTAGTTTTTTCGCAATAAAATTGCAAAGCCGAGCACTTTGAGTTACTGAAGCACGTCGTCTTACGGAGACGGTCAACCGGAAGTCCGGTGATCATGGTCTTCCTGCTCACGTATCCAACTAAACCCGTTGGAAAACTGAAATCCGATAGATTAGAAATAATAGATATAGTAAAAAATAAGAAAATCAATCTTCACCGTGTAGTTAAAGCACTGCATTACAAGAAAGTTTCCATTTCCGGTTGAAAAGGGTCAGAACGACGAAATAGCACCCACAGCTTAGCAGTAACAGCTAATTTTTGACTGTTAGCGAACATAACCTAGCTATGTTTTGTAATTATTTTGAATAGAAGTCGCCACAAAATATGCAAACAACAATTCACGGTGTTTTATCATTTATCAAGTATCAGTAATATGTATAATTATATTCTGCCTATCAAGTTAATTCCGCTGAGGTAATTCAAGCCTATTTTAATAGGTTTCCGGCTGATTTTTCGATGTCTTTTTAGTCCGCTTTTAAGGTAGACATGTTAAGGATGTTGAGTCCCTATGAAACATGTTAATGTTAATTGTTAAATAAATAGCTTCTTAATCGTCATGAAATTTTCACACGACCTCCTGAATACTTCATGTAAAAACAGACCAACTTTTCAGAATTCTATCATCATTACTTCAACCTCCTTAAGGGTTGAAACAAAAAATGATAAGAAAATTCTGAAAATTTGGTATGTTTTTGTATGAAGTATTTAAGAGGTCGTGTTAAAATTTCACGACGATTAGGAAGCTCGTTATTAAAAAAGTAACATTTTGTTAAGAACAATTTTTAAAAGAAATAAAAAAAAATTTATCAATAAACTTCGTTTTGTTTCCGTTGCTTTCAGTATATTGTAGATATTATAAAATTGAGAGGTCCAAAAAAACACTTATTGCAAAGTTACATCAATTTCCATAAAACAACATTTAATTTGTGAATGTTAATTGTTCAATAACGAGCTTCCTAATTGTCGTAAAATTTTTACACGACCTCCGAAATACTTCATACAAAAACATACCAAATTTCTAGAATTTTATCATCATTTGCGATTTGGGACTCAACATCCTTAATAGTATTATGAAGACTACTACCGAGTCATTGACAACCTTATTTTTCAGTTTTTCTTTGCTCACGTAAAATAAATTCATCACTTACCACAACATTTGGCACATTATAATCGATAATACGAATAATCAACATAAGTAAACATAAATCAGAGCAGCTGTGGGTAAAATAAATTTAGACTCGTTTTGGACCCCGAGAAAGTGATCGTACCTCCTTAAACGTGTCAATATTCCAATTATTACAGGAGCTGTAGCGATTTGGAGTGAGCGCGGCAGAGAGGATGCGAGTAGGAGTTGAAGAGAGCAATACATCTAAGGTAGCGAGCGAGCAGGCGCGAATTGATAAAGCCTTGACAAAGGGTATGGTTGAATATACACAGTGAGGGTTCACAAAGTTGGAACTCGTTTAGACTCTCTCAACATTTAACGTTGTAGAATTAATTTGCTTTGTAACACAGTAAAAGTGTAGATCGCTACGTGTTTTACGAAAACGTTTTTTTAATTAGTTTCTTCATCGAAGACTATTGAGAAAATGTCGAAAAAGGTAAGTCTCGATAGAAAATGCAACACAGAAGTAGTTGGACGTCCTCATCGGAGCACGAAGAAAAGACACCTCCCATCGAATCGCTGTTCAATGCAGAATGAGGAAGGCCGCTGGAACTTTGGAATTTTATAAGCATAAAAATCATCGTCCTATAGTTGTCCAAAAAGAACTTCAACTGATATACGGAAAGTTAACTAATGTAGAGTTGAAACGCCGTTTGGAACGATATACGCAGAGTAACAATGAAAGTCTAAACGCTGTCATTTGGTCTATGGCTCCGAAAGTACGTTTCAGTGGTGCAGAAGGAGTTGAGACCGCATCTTATATTGCAGCAATTCAATTTAATGATGGATATTACTCATGATGCAGTTATTAAATCTCACAATTGGAACAAGCGCACTGCGTGTAGCCGAGAACTTGGATGCCCAAGGGATGTCGATAGCCAACATAAGAGCCCAGCTGGAAACCCAAGAGGCCAGGAAGTTGAAATGAGCAACTTGACAGCAGTCAGAGGACATCGCAACATAAATGGAAGACTTTATATTTGATATTCATATAAATATTAAAAAAATTGATTTCAAAACACTGAAGCATTCTTTGTTTGTTTTGGTTTTTTTATACTACTTTTTTCGAACTGGTGGACAGAATATCTCGAGATCGCGGCTGGATTGAAGTTCCGAACTTTAAATGAACCGAACGATGAAACTTCCGAAAGAATTTTACCCGAAAGACCAAAACTCCGAAAATCTGAACACTGTCGAAATAATTCGCCTATGGAATTATGAAAAGATTCAAAATTTTCCATAAAACGACGAATTATTGCAAGATTTTTTTTCATTAAGGAGTGAGATATAGACAGAATTTTCCAAAAATCGTTTTTCACACGTTTTCTTGAAATATGATGTTTCGAAAATATTCCCTGAAAATTTCAAGTCAATCCGATGAATAGTTTCCGGGATATCCCACAATTAGTGAAGGAACGTCGGGACCCCATGGCAGGTAGCGGACGGCAGCTGCAAGCAATCGGTTTCGACCCCCCCCCCCCCTATTATTAACGATAATACCCGGGAAGGCAGAATGCTCCGAAGCCAACAACAAATTAATATTTTGGAAGCTTTCACACGGCTGAAGCCCTATTGTATCGGCCAGTAATTGATGATTCGATGTAAGTAATTTTTTAATCAGTATTTCTATACATAAATCAAGTGTAAAATTGGAAAACTCTATCAGAAATTTTCAAAAATTTATTACTCAAAGACTATGAACTTTAGCAAAATTTTATAAAGAATACTTTCATCTTAAAATTGGCTAAAATATATTTTAAAAAATTCATCTCGAAAAACTTTAATTTTTTGAAAAATTGCTTCAACAATTGGCTATAAACAATTGAATGCTCGACTTTTCGGAAAGAATGTGATATTCGGATTCAGCGGATCAAAATATATAAAAAAGTTTAGCTTCATCCATCGAGCTCAACATTTTACGAACATATAATACCGTATTCACATCGAAAAACTTTAAACGCGTTTTCCTCGCAACTATGTTTTTCAAGTCGGTGACCACTATAATTCAAAAATCACTCGATGGATCTTGATGAAATTTAGTGTGCTTATTGATAGCATTAAAAACTAGTCCTTAATGGGAGGATTTTCATTTTTGTTGAAAATTTATATTTTTTAAAAATAATAAATGAGCGATCTTTTTGTCGAAAATCGAAAGTTATCTGTTGGAAGCCGCCATTTAGTTAATTTTTGAAAAAAAAGCTTCGATTAAGAACTAGATTTATTGTTAAACTAATGATTTCTTTTAGTTTTTGTAAATTTCGGATGATCCAGTAAAATGTTATGATGGTCACCGCAAATCACTACATCTGACAAAGATGGCGATTTTTGTATAAATAATCGATATTTTTCTTTGAAAATTTGTACGAGTTAAGTTGAAATATAACATAAAAAGTCTGTGTAACCACTTTTGTAAAACAAACTTAATTAGTATGAAAAAATTATTGAAAATACTCGTTTTTTTACGCCTCGACTGCATCTCACTCCTTAGAGAGTGATTTTACGTTAATTTTGAAATTTGTCTAGGCAATGTTATAGGTTCTACACTATTTACAGTCAACTCTGTAGACTTTCGCTGGCATCACCTTTACGAAACTTGTAATTTCGGAACATTGAAATGAGGAATTTTAAACCGTCGGAGCATTCAAAGTTCGGAATTTCAACCCGGCCCCCTCGATTGGACGTCGCGTTCATTCTTCATAAATTGTTTAAACAACATTTTGGCAAAGGTTACAATTTCAAACAGCTGTAATTTCGGCAGAAAAAGTTAAAAAATGTTCCCCCTATCTACGCTGTAACATTAACGTTGTTTTCACAAAAAAATTGTTATTAGATTTCAGACGGCGCCTGGTAGAGAAAAAAATTCCACCATCGGCAAGGACATTGAAAAAAGGATCCTGCTAGACGACTTATAGCTGTCATTCGAAAAAAAAACTTTTTTTAAAATTCCTTCGTAAAACTATAATGGATATGTGAAAAATAAAAATTATTTTATATATTTAATGGCGCCAAATATTTAATTCATTTTTATAATGATCTTTCCGAGCGCGAAGGTGGTGTGACCCGTTGACGTTCTCTGTTCGCTCGAGCTTGAGTATTTTTCTCCAAATTCACTCGGATAGAGAGCTCGAGAAGATAAATACTCGCGCGGTGATAAATACTCGATGAAATATTTGCGCGTCGTCGCATAGTCGTGTCCCGCGTTGCCGTGAACGAGTCGGGCATTAACCGAAAATATAGGTATACATAGAAGGGAGCATATCGCGTATTTGAATCGAGAGAACGTATGCGAGGAAAGGAAAAGCTACGCTTCGGTGAGACGTTCGGGTTTGCGTGATGCTTGACCTAAAAGCGCCAAAAGTCGCGTTTCGGCTGGACGCTTGTAGCTTTTCCACTCGAGCAGGACTCCCGGCAATTTAGTGCAGCCAAACTACATTTTTTTCCGGCAAAAATTCCGCAAGCGAAACTTTTTCCAAAATAGCTTTTTGTACCCACCGAAAAGTATAAAATAAAATTTGGGTGGGGGGTAAAATAACGCCGCCATATTGTAATTTGCGTGTGTGTCGATATCTCGCGATCCACTTACAAGAAAGATAATTTATATCACTTAGGCATAAAATTACCTTCTCGACTTTCCTTATTCAAAACATTTTCCTGTAAAATGAATATTAAACAGATGAGATGGAAAATAATTCGAAAAAATAAATTCTCGCATTCCGTCTCAACGGAGCGATTAATCATTAAACCCGTTATAAATATTATTTATAGAATAATTAGAATTTTTGTTTAAAAGTTTTTGCGTAAAATTGATACTTGACAAAATAAATGCCGGCAGACGTTCACGTGATAAGTTCTGCGCCTGCCAATTGGGGGATACATCGATGACAATCGAACTGTTTTTCACATCACCCAGGAGGGGCATTGTTTAGTACGTGGTATCTTCATTGGGCCTAATCCACAGTAAATTCTTCATATTGACAGCTGCATGCGCCTCGTTACTTGGAGACCAAGCGATTCCACGATCATTTATGAATATGCGAAATCAATGATGTCAGTGATGCTGTCTGAAATTCTCTGGAATTTTCACAAGGCAGGCCGCTGCAATTGCTGCAAATGATGGATCATTTGAGGTCCGATTTGCGACAGCCACACATCGCTCTGCACTTTTACTTGCGCTTGCATGAAAAAAGCGTGAGCGAAGTTGCCGGTGTGGGAGGAATTGTGTTTGGGATTGGCATGAGCCTTTGTGGCGTCCACTGTCACGCCAATGGGGTGGCGGAAGACGCCACCCCATTTGGAAAAGCGGTTTTCAAAAACCCAGGATTCCAAAGACCCCTGGGATTGAGTTGGGGGATATCAAAGACCCAGAAGTATTCTTCTGGGTCTTTGATATCCCCCAACCAAGATCGGACCTGATGGTACGTTCTTAGAGAATAGTGGCATGCAGCCAGTGCCGGATCATACTTTTCTTAAGTACAGGCCACTTGACATTGTGCCGCCACTCCTATCTTAATCACTAATCGGCCTTCTTAGATGCCTCTAAAATCCACCGTCCCCTAAAGCCTGTCGTCCCTAAGCAGCTGCCTATACGGTCTTTGGTGAATCCAGGACTGCATGCTCATTTTGCATTTTAGGTAGCATTTTAATGTTACAAGGAACATCACTTAAGGGTCCACCTTCAATTTAATTGAAACTCATATATGTGGCAAGCATTAAAAACTAATAGACCGGTATTTTTTCATCAGCGGAAAAAAGGTTTCAAGGGGTCAAATACTCGATGAAATTTTGAGGGACACCATGGTGAGGGACACCACTCCTCAAAGAACGGCACGTCGAGGGGGTGACTTTGCAGTTTCACCCACAAGCAGTCCACCGTTCTGATTAAAACAAAAACCAAAGTTCTTCTAATGTAAAGCGATGACAGATCCACTATAAATGGATTGACAAAAGATGACATTAAGGGGTGAGACGCCTTTTTTTGACGGGTGGTTTTCCCCGTTGGGACCGCTTTTCCGCCGTTGAGAAAAATACGTGTCTAATATTTTTCTATGCTTTATCACACATATGAGTTTCAACAAAATTGAAGGCGGAAACTCGAGTGATGTTCCTTGTTAGCTAATCTATCGATACGTTGGAGGCATTTTCGCCATGAGGGCTATTGATATGCGTTCTCCTGTCATCGCAATCAGTATGTGATGAATGTTGGTGTAAAACAATTCCACTGCGCCAGCTAAATATGCGTGCTTGCGAAGCACAGAAAATAACATCGTTTCGCTAGCATTGAAAATAGCAGACGCGGCATCGCAGCCCCTGAAGGCATGCATGCAAAATACATTCTTCGCAATGCTTCCATCGTATTTTAAACAATCGCTTCAGTAATTTTCCCCGGGTAACGACTTTTTCCGGTTTTTTCTAAACACTATGGGCGTAAAAACCTTTACGTAGGAGAAAAAATGCTCATACTTGCTAAAGGATACCTGAGTGAAAACAGGAATTGCAAACATGTAGAAAAAAAGACGGGTTGAATAGGATTTTCCATTGTCCACTTGTACGCGGAGCATTTCACGTTAGATTTAAAACTTTTTACCTCCTAAAATATTCATTAAACAAAAAAAACGGTCCAAACAAAAAACCTCTATTAAGACATTCTGCATAACATCCATATCAACTATTTTTATGAGCAAACCCACTGTTGGACAGAAATCGACCAAGACAGTTTCGTAGAACGTTATTTTAACAACAACTTTTTGAATATGAATAATATTACAAAAAGTTTGTAACCAAAAAGATGCGGTATATTATTCTGAACAATAATGTTCCGAACAATTTTTTTCCCAGGAGGCGTAGTTTATGAAATATCCTCGAAAATGATGAAAACGCAAAATCCAAATAGGAGGCATCACTTACACCCCTGGCATTCTAAAAATCTGGGTTCGAATGTTTCAAGGAGTCTTTAACAATGAGATAATTCCGGAAAAAATGACCGCCCGGAATTTACTGCTTGCAATTCGTTACTTTTGCCTACACTGTAAAAAAAGATATGAAATTTACAATACATTTAAGATACAAAAGAATTGAATTTTACGAACTCAGTAGATGAAATTAAATTTGAAACACTTGTATCGTAAATTTAAAATAGTCACATGAAATTCTAACGTGGATATAGAATTTAATAGATGGAACATGGAATTTCAAAGACAAGTTTGTAAATTTGTGGAAAATGTATTGCCCGTGCCTTAAATTAAAGATTACAACAGTTGTATATTAATTCAAATATAAAAAACAGAGTATTGCAAATACAAAACGCGCTCAACCCACTTCGGCCGCTCGCGACGACCGATGGTCGCGCGTAGTTCGCGTAGCGTCCGAGGGACGGCGCATTGTTCCGCACTTTCCCATAGCCACTCGCAGCTTCGGTCGGGCATATAACCCGACCACCGGCTACGATCGTCCTGGAAAAAACAGACGCGTTTGCAACTCGTACGCGCGTCGGAGAGTGTAACAAATTCGTTACCTCTCCATATCCACGGCAGAGTCGCAGTTCTTGAGCTCGCCTTTTCCGGAAGGAAATTATTTTTCCATTTTTTACGCCGCCAGGTGTTGAAGAAAGAAATTTCACAAAAATCACCTTTTTTTTATCTTTAGCTCCCGTCGAGGAGGATAAATACGAGTCACATTTTCAGTGGGCTTAATTATTAATTTCTGAAATAAACTTAATACTTAGGATCAGTAATTTTAATACACACCCGTATGTTGATATTAGCAAATGGTTCTTGAATTTAATATACACTCGTATATTGATATCACCAAATGGTTCTTAATTTCAATATACTTGGATGTGAATATTTCTTTACACGTGCATTATTTTTCAAACGCACAAGTATATTAATATTACGGAGCTACACTTTCATTTTTCAAATAACCTGTTTTGGATTTTCAAAGTCGTATCTGAAATTTCATAAGCGGTATCCGCATAAAAACTTCCTATACTTGTGTATTAATTTTCATACAGAAATTTTTTACAGTGTACTTTTACCGGAGTGATCACGCACGAAGCAAGTGTGGGACACAATTGAAGATGCAAAGAGCGGATCATCGGAGCTACATGTCATTCGCGTTTTCGTACGCTGAGAATAATTGGCCGAGCGCGGGGCGTGTCGGTATCAACCTGGTTCCTTTTCCCGTTGGAAACTCGTCTATCTACACACGGACACACACGAAAATTCACACAGGGTACGAGAGAAGAGCGTCAATGGCGAAGAGCACATTTCTCATTCCGTTACGGCTCCTCTCCGGTCATTCTCCCTGGCACTCGTGAATTTTCAACGAGGGATAGCTACGAGAGCGAGAGCAGGCTTCTTAACGAGATTTACGACTCAACTTTTGCCCCGCGACCGCGCCTCAACGCGAGCAGCATTTTTTCCGTGCCCACTATCGTCGTCGGACACGCTGCTTGAACGGGCAATGCGCAAACGTAGGCTCGATCTCGGCTCAAAAGCTCGTATACAAGCAGGTAGAAGCTTCGAGTCACGAATCGCATGAAATATTTCTCTCTTAATGGATGTAACGGGGCAAATAAAAATATTTCCCGCAAATGCGCACAGGCAGCGGTGGCGGTATTCCAGACCCCCAGAAGCCTCGGCGCGTCTCACGGCCTAAGGCAGAAGCTCTACTAGTATAGTGAACTTGGCCAAAATACATTTGACTAAGTCCATAATAATGGACGAAATTGAAAAAAAAATCGGCCAAGTGCGAGTCGGCCTCGCCTTATTAGGGTTTCCTACATATGACCAATTAAGTTTTTTCTAAAAGTAGATATTTAATTAGCTAATGGTTTTTTTTCGTCTTAGTTCTTAGGTAGTACTAAATTGAAACTGTACGGGGTGATGATAGCCAAAAAAACATTGTATACTCCTGCTGTCGGCTAATAATGAAAATACATAAAATTATTGTTATTTTAGTATTTACAATACCAGTATCAGCACTGCGGAAACTTTTGGTAAAAAATTTGTAAAGCCAGTTGTGCAAATAAAACTCGATTATTATTATCATTATTTACAATACGAAATTACTTATCTTTGGGGCCGGCACCAGATAATTGCCAACATTTTTATATTTTTCGCAGAAAAAGAGGTGGCGAAGGAAAATAAATGGAACGATCGACATTCTTTTTTAAGGGGTCTTCTCACTTTAGCTGCTAAAAGAGGCTATTTTTATGAATCTTTTTGGTAGGTTTATATTATGGATATTGGTATAAAAGTTGTTACACTTAATAAATACCGCTTGGAAATACATTTGAAAAATTATTTATTTATTTAAGTCACTATTCACAGACGAAAATGGTAGTTAAAAAAATGTCTTAAAAAAATTGTCGGTCCGCGCTGTTGACGAAATCTCGGAGATGGATTATTCGATACAAAAAATCGAACGGTTTTAGATTCAGTATGTTAATGGTTACAGCGCAAATCATACGATTTTTGATATATGCTAAAATTATAAAATGGCGGACATTTTTCGAAAAAACCAAAAAAACGTGTTTTTTACCGTTTGAATAATAAATGTGAATTATTTTTCCGTAAGCCAGCTAAAGAAAAAGTTGTTTAGAAATAGTGCTTGTTGGCTTTGAAAATGACTATCTTTAGACCCGTGAGGCGAGTTTGTCGTCACTTCGCAGAATGTTTTTCTTTGCAAGTTTGTATATTTATAAATAATAAATTGAGCAGTATTGAAAGTTATTTCTGTTATATACAATGTATACGCATCAGTTCAGGCGTCCCTTGTTAAACGTATGCTCTGAAAAATAGAATAACTCCTCGAAACCTGCGAGTCACTCTCATAACCTCAAAAAATCTAAATCCAGAGCTGACAGAGCTAAAAAAAGAGCGGAAAATAAATTATTGACTGCAGTAGTATTTTTGGGGCCGTACGCAAATTACGTAATTCGAATTCGGGGAGGGGGGGGCAGACGTTACGGTCTACGTATGGGGGGGGGGTCACTATTTTAGAACTACTAGAAGCAGAAAAAATTCTGGATGCACAATTTTAAAAAATTGTAAACTCGCGCGCACTTTTACCACGGACAGCTTTCTATACGAAATGTCGGTTAAGGGGCGAAGTCACTGCGCCAGACCTTGCACAGTAGCTGTCCCACTTTCTCTAAGCATAAATAAAAAAAAACAACTTTGTTGTTTATTACGATTCTTCAAAGTTTATATATTGAAAAATATGTTCGCAACATTTTTATTTACAAGTCCGAAAATTGACGGAGTTACAGTCACTTTAGTTAGAACAGGTAGCGTGACCGGTGAGTGTCCTCAGTCCCTGTAGGTGTGGCATCGACCACAATAGTTGAAGTGCAGGCTCTTATTATTTTGTGAAATGTAATGAAATGAAGAACCGTCATATCGCCTGCGACTAGATACTTTAATGTAAGTTCCAATATTCTAGAAAAAACATAACTTTATATCAAGAAAAACGGAACGAAAACTTTGAACACGTTTTTCTCGAAACTACTTATTTCGACCTTGTTCCAGCGAAGATTCAAAAACTTATCAAGCGATTTTCAATTTTTTTTTTACATTTTTGTAATCGCAGTGACTATGGTTGTATGGAGCCCATGTTTTTTAAATATTGATAATTACTATTTTTAATGACTGCTTGATTACGAAAAGAACCTTGAAAATATAAAAAAATGTCCAATTGGTTGGCATTTTGTAAAAAAACCAGAATTAAAAAATGGCTACGCATAACGATAGCTACATTTGTATAGATATCGTGAAATTGCTGACTTTTTATTTACAGATAACATTTCATAAAGATATCGATGGGACAACGAAGACATTTTTTTTTTCGTCGTCAAATCAGGCATATATCTCGGTTAATTAAACAAATGTATTAAAACTGGTATAAAACAAGATGAATATATACTTTATAAAATGAGTATAAATCCGAACCTCTCGTAATTAGTAAATCCTTTGAAAAAAAACGCCATTATTGACGGCAAAGCACCCGTTACGTAACGGAATAGAGGGGGGGGGGGCGTTCAGGCAGGCGTTACGGTCCCGTTACGAGAGGGGGGGGGGGGTAAAACTTGGGAAATTTGGCAGTACGTAATTAGTGTACGCTCCTTTGACAATCTACCACGGAGGTAAATTCAATAGCCAACTCGCACGAAACCAAAAGCAAAATAATTGTTTACATTTGAGGCTACTCTTTGACGGGCAAATTGAAATATCGCTGCGTCACCTCTACAGCGTGAAAATCGCGAATTTTCCGAGCTTCTCCATCTGTCGCGTCGATCTTCGAGATCTACTTGAGAAAAGCGACCGGCTGCCGAACAAAAATTTCTTCCACAGAAAATTGTTTTTTTGGTTGTCTTATCGAAGAGAAAGGGTGGCGAAGCGTCGCATGGGGTGGAGATCAAGGATATTATAAAAGGAGGGAGGGGGTGGTATAAAGTATCCGCGACAGGTCGGCCAACTTTGGTAATAATTTGTTGGTCGGAAAGTGCAGGGATTATAGGCGGTCACGGGCTTTCGCATAAATAGCGGCGGCGGCGACCGTAGGATCGTTGACGCAACCGCGGATTACTCGGGACGACTCGGTTTCAATGAGCCGGAACAAATGGATTGCGCACGGTAGGGAACCTGCTTCCGTTATTCTCGCGTATTCTCCTTTTCTCCTATTGTCGCGTGCGTATGCCGCGCGACAAGCATGAAAAATCCGCAAATGTGCTGATACAAAGCGATTTTCGACAGGCTCCATCGAAGCCGAATTCTTATTTCCGGTTATGGCTATTGGCTCAATTCGATATTGATATTTAGCCCGTCGTTTTCGTCGCCAATAATCGGCGCGCGATGCTTTTTCCATTGGCGCAGCCCGGAGGGGGCGGGGGTGGGCATGGGCCCTCGCTGATGGCTCGGTGCCCCCCCCCCCCCCCCGATAAAATTCGATTTGATATGAGTTTTACCGAAGCAGAGATAAAGAAATAATCTAATAGAACTTAAACTGTTTTCTTCGCCGTATTTCATATCATATTTCGTAATTTGTGTAAAAAGTAGCTATTTCAGTGGGCGTATGAAATAATTATTTAAATTTCACAATTGAGTCAACTGTGGGAAAAAGCAATGCATTTGCCGGTCGATACACAACCAGAAGAATAGTGGAAGATCAACATTCACTATTAAGTAATAGATAATATTATTAATAATATTATTGTAAATTTAAAACGCTGATTTTTCAAATTGCATATAAAAAATGGAGAGGATTTCATTGATAATTATTTTAAAAATCGTAATAATTAATACGTCAGCCTTAAAAGCTAAATCGGTCATAAAAAACATACTTTCATTTAAAAATAGTGAAATAAATGCTGGAAATTTAAGAAAGTATATATTAAGAAGGGCTACTGCTCGAACTTATATAAACTTTTCCAAGCAGCCATTGTACTCCCAGCGAGCTCTGCCCGCTGAGAGAGGAGTTTTTCTGCCATGAGGCAGATAAAAACGTGGCTCAGAAGCACAATGCTTCAGGAACGATTCTCTCAGATTATTGACAAAAAAATTCCCACTTCAAAAGTGTTGGGTCAATTTGCAGAAAAAAATAGAAAACTAAGGCTTAATTAAGGAGTAAGGCCACTGTAACGGCCCAAAAAAAAAAGGTTCTTTCACTAATTTTTTGCTCCCGAAATTGAAGGTATTTGAAAAAAAACTTTTAATGGTGTTATCGGGCATACATTAAACTTTATTATAAATTTTTTTTACAGTAAAAAAAAAACAAAATGGCGGTTCCACAGCTATCTTCCCGGGACATGTTTTGCTTCCAGGGCTCCGCGGCACGCAGCACCATTGGTGCACTTTTGAATCTAGAACAAAAAAAAAAACCATTAATCTAGAGGGCTATAGCTAGAGAATGTCGATCGGATTTTAAAAAGTATCAATTTTTGTGGATTTGGCGTGCGTTTGAAAAAAAAATTGATTTTTGACGAAAAAACGGCAAGTTTTTTGTTAATAAAAAATCAATAAATAAAGTTCTTGAAAATTCCGATCGACATTCTCAAGATAATGTAAATGTTCACATCTGGTTAAAATTTCAAGTAAAAAAAATGAAAATTGTTCGAGTTATGCTGCGTGCCATTTTGAAAAACCATGTTTCGAGAAAAACGCGTTTAAAGTTTTGCGAATAGTTTTTTATTGGAAAAAATTAAAAAAAGAAGTTAAAAAAATTTTTTACCGTTAGTCTGCAATCCCAGCACCATACATTTGTCCTTCGATAGCCAAATTTTCGTCTTCTTCGTCTTTCCTGGTTGATTTTTGGAGCGCGCGCGCACTTTTGGCCGCGTCGCTCAGAGATGTCTCCGCGTGCGTGATGCGTTTGGCGTCGGCTTCGATGCAGAAATTATATAACTGTACACCAATTTCCACCTCCAACATCTTGAATATTTGCAAGACGTTGGTAAGGCCGCCATTGAATATGCAAACAGCGATATCCGTCGCAATATCTAGTACAGTTTTTCCGCTTGAGGATGATTTGAGGGCCAAACTCCAAACGGTAGCGTTGAAACTTTCGTTATTGTTTTGAGTATAGGCCCCCAAGCAACGCTCCAGCAACTCGTCCCGGCTCAATTCCATGTAGATGGGTTTGATGGCTTGATAAACCTCCTCACTCATTGGCTGATTGTGATGATACGCATCCAAGGCATTTTCTGCTTTCGCTTTCTTCCAACTGCACCAATTCTCCGAACATTTTTCGTGCTGAGGCTTTTCATCCGTTGACATTTTGTGAAAAAGGGTTGCCCAGATCTCATTTTTCATATTTTTGATGGAATCGGAATTTCGACGGATTGCTAAGCCGTAATAAATGCTTAGTTCGTCAATCAATTTGGCAGTGAGTTTTCCTCTTCCCCCGAGACCTTTTGTTCCTTTTTTTAAGTTTCTCAATCGAGTGCCCATTCTTTTTTGCACGTGATCTATGCACTCTTTTTTTTTAACATCAACATTTTCATAAGGCTTCGAATCCACGATGCCTTTGAAAGTTTTGGAATCGCCATCTCCGATATAATTGCAGTCGTTTCGGAGCAAGTTTTGACACGCTTGGCGGTGACCTTCATTTCCTAAGGACAACAAATTTTTTTTCGCACAGGACCTTTTTTTTCTTATTCTAGAGGGTTTAAACTATTTTTTAAGCCAATAAAAAAAAATCGATTTTTCAAAAAATTTACAGTGGCCTTACCCCTTAAATGAGTACCGACTGAAAGTAAAATTTGAAGACTGGTGACTGGATGAAGTAGTGATGGAAAATTAGTTGATTACTTTTTAAGGTATTGCAAGAGGTTGATATTAATGTCAATATAAACGTGTGGTTCAATCTTCATATTTAAGTGCGTTACGTGTCTATCGACTATTATGTAAATTTTATTTTAAAAAAGATGATTGTGAACACATTCACTTTTTCGTTGCCCCCCCCCCGCCCCCCATAAAAATGTATTTTCTTCTCGTTTGCTGCACGTTGCGATCGATCGGTTAGGCGCGCGTTCCGCGTTACTTCAGGGGTTACGTGGGTGTGAAAATTTTAAAAAATCCATTTTTTTCATATTTTATTATCTGATAGTACAATATGTCTAGAATATTCTCCCAAAGTTTTAAGTGAATCGGAGTAAAAGTCTAGGAGAGAGACCCTTTGGGGATTCCCCCAGTTGGGAAAAACCAGCCGGGGGCGACGCAGGTAAATCGCAATTTTCTCAAAACATATTTTTTTTAAGTCAGTGGACACGTTTTCTCAAAAACTATTGCATCGATCTCATTTAAATTTTGCACACTTCTTGAAAATAACATTGACTAATGATTAAACGAAGGTTTTTTTTCGATTACAAATAATTTTACAAGGCTATACGTAGTATAAATTGTACCAAAAACTGAACTATTTAGCATACAACTCGGCCAAAAATTAAAATTTCAATTTTTTTTAAAATCCTTCTTCCAATCACGAGCTATACTTATCGACTAACAAAAAAAAATTGGTTTTTCAATTTCAGATGAAGCTATTGTGAGTTATCCTGACCACCATGAGGATACTTTTTTAAGGGGTCTCTGGAAACCACGTTCCACCCGCTGAATTTCCCAAATTTTTTAATGAAATTTTTTGAAAATATTGTTGAATTGTTGCTCTTTTATGTGCCTGACATTTTTAATAAAATAATTTGGTAAATATTCGGAAGTGTCACTCATCTCAGAATCGAGCTGATTTTTTCCGTATGGTTTCTTACAGTTGAAAAACACCATATCTAATATTATTAAGGCAGCGCATCAACAAACACACTGTCAATGAATATTTTTTTGAAGATTTTTATTCATCGGTCTTACGAATTTTTTTTCAAGATTTCTAAAAGAAATATTCTGTTCTTTCAAAATACAAAAGGCGTACAAACTATTTGGACAATTCTTCATTATAAAATTGCTGAATAGCATCGAAGATAGAATGTACGCGTTCACTGTGCGCGGTGAAAACTCGACGAAATAGAAAATCGGTAATATAACCAGCCATGTGGTAACCACGTCGTCCGAATTTTGGGATATTAGCACGAGCATCGCGTCATATTCTTCCGATATTTTGTGTACATACTCCTGAATCTAGATCGATGAAATTTCATGAATGGATTACCGTTAGATGTTGAAATCCTGTGCGTAAATCAAATACATCAGCAGCAAATATAAAAGCATAAAAAAACCTATGTGAACTTGGCACCCGAGTATCTCCGATCTGAATTTTTTTTGGTGATTTCGAAAGGTTTTCGTTTGTAGTTGATTGTAGTAAACTTAATTTCGTTTGTAGTAGCGCAGAAAAAAAATTACGACCACCAAAAAAAACGGCATCCCCCGAAATAAAAATAAAAAACTTTTAGCAATTTATTTTCATTCGAAATCGTTTGTAGTTGATTGTAGTAAAATTTTTTTCGTTTGTTAGTTAGTTGAAGGGTTTTTTTTATTTCGTTTGTTAGTTAGTTGAAGGGTTTTTTTTTATTTCGTTTGTTAGTTAGTTGAAGGGTTTTTTTTATTTTCCAAAAAAACGGACTCCAAAAAATGAAACGACCTGTAAAAATTTTTGGAGTGAATCCTAAATGCTAATTAACATATATCTGATATAAAAAATAAAAATTAAAACGAAGCTATTACGGAAATGCAATAATTCACGATTTATCTCAGCAGCTTATCCGTTGGACACACCGCAGGCGCAGGAAAACGATCTATCCTATCGTACGGTAGGATAGATCATTTGTAGTAGTAAACTAGATAACTACAAACGACGCCCGCCTTTCTAAAACGATTGTAGTTGTTTGTAGTTCCGTCTTAATCGTTTGTAGTTGCAGAGAAAGTCACAAACGAGGAAATCACCTGAAACTGATTTTTCCACGGATATGGAAGGATATGTTCATTTGTAGTAAAGGAGCAAGTAACTACAAACGACGTCGGCGCTTCTAATACGTTTGTAGTTGTTTGTAGGCCCGGATTTATTGTTTGTAGTTGTAGAAAAAGTGACTACAAACGAAGGAATGACGTGAAAATATTTTTTCAGCAATGTGAGAAAGAAACGTTCGATTGTAGTAAAAAAGTAAGTTTCTACAAACGACTCACGCGCTTCTAAAACGTTTGTAGGTGTTTGTAGTTCCGTATTTATAGTTTGTAGTAACCGAGAAAGTAACTACAAACGAGGAAATAACCTGAAAATGATTTTTCCACGATTTTGGTAGGATATCTTCGTTTGGAGTAATAAATTAGGCTACTACAAACGACGCCCGCAATTCTAAATCGTTTGTAGTTGTTTGTAGTTCTGTATTTATCGTTTGTAGTAGTACTACAAATGACGCCGGCGGTTATAAAACGTTTGTAGTAGTTCGTAGTTTCGTATTTATTGTTTGTAGTTGCAGAGAAAGGAACTACAAACGATAAAATCACCTGAAAATGATGTTTCCACGATTTGTGAAGGACTTGCTCGTTTGTAGTAATGGAGTAAGTAACTACAAACGACGCCAGTGCTTTTAAAACGTTTGTAGTTGTGTGTAGTTCCGGATTTATCGTTCCGAATTTATCGTTTGTAGTTGTAGAAAAAGTGACTACAAACGAGGGAATGACGTGAAAATATTTTTTCAGCAATGTGAGAAAGAAACGTTCGATTGTAGTAATAAAGTAAGTTACTACAAACGATGCACGCGCTTCGAAAACGTTTGTAGGTGTTTGTAGTTCCGTATTTATCGTTTGTAGTAACCGAGAAAGTCACTACAAATGAGGAAATCACCTGATAATGATTTTTCCACGATTTTGGTAGAATATCTTCGTTTGGAGTAATAAATTAGGCTACTACAAACGACGCCCGCGATTCTAAATCGTTTGTAGTTGTTTGTAGTTCTGTATTTATCGTTTGTAGTAGTACTACAAATGACGCCGGCGGGTATAAAACGTTTGTAGTAGTTCGTAGTTTCGTATTTATTGTTTGTAGTTGCAGAGAAAGTAACTACAAACGATAAAATCACCTGAAAATGATGTTTCCACGATTTGTGAAGGACTTGCTCGTTTGTAGTAATGGAGTAAGTAACTACAAACGACGCCAGTGCTTTTAAAACGTTTGTAGTTGTGTGTAGTTTCATATTGATCGTTTGTAGTTGTAGAAAAAGTGACTACAAACGAGGGAATGACGTGAAAATAGTTTTTCAGCAACGGGAGAAAGAAACGTTTGATTGTAGTAATAAAGTAAGTTACTACAAATGACGCACGCGCTTCTAAAACGTTTGTAGGTGTTTGTAGTTCCGTTATAAAACGTTTGTAGTAGTTCGTAGTTTCGCATTTATCGTTTGTAGTTGCAGACAAAGTAACTACAATCGAGGAAATCACCTGAAACTGATTTTTCCACGGATTTGGAAGGATATGTTCGTTTGTAGTAAAGGAGCATGTACCTACAAACGACGTCGGCGCTTCCAAAACGCTTGTAGTTGTTTGTAGCTCCGTATTTATCGTTTGTAGTTGTAGAAAAAGTGACTACAAACGAGGGAATGACGTGAAAATATTTTTTCAGCAATGTGAGAAAGAAACGTTCGATTGTAGTAATGAAGTAGGTTACTACAAACGACGCACGCGCTTCTAAAACGTTTGTAGTAGTTCGTAGTTTCGTATTTATTGTTTGTAGTTGCAGAGAAAGGAACTACAAACGATAAAATCACCTGAAAATGATGTTTCCACGATTTGTGAAGGACTTGCTCGTTTGTAGTAATGGAGTAAGTAACTACAAACGACGCCAGTGCTTTTAAAACGTTTGTAGTTGTGTGTAGTTCCGGTTTTATCGTTCCGGATTTATCGTTTGTAGTTGTAGAAAAAGTGACTACAAACGAGGGAATGACGTGAAAATATTTTTTCAGCAATGTGAGAAAGAAACGTTCGATTGTAGTAATAAAGTAAGTTACTACAAACGATGCACGCGCTTCGAAAACGTTTGTAGGTGTTTGTAGATCCGTATTTATCGTTTGTAGTAACCGAGAAAGTAACTACAAACGATAAAATCACCAGAAAATGATTTTTCCACGATTTTGGAAGGATATGTTCGTTTAGAGTAATAAAGTAGGCTACTACAAACGACGCACGCGCTTCTAAAACGTTTGAAGTTGTTTGTAGTTCCGTATTTATCGTTTGTAGTAACAGAGAAAGTCACTACAAACGAGGAAATCACCTGAAAATGATGTTTCCACGATTTTTGAAGGAGATGTTCGTTTCTAGTAATGGAGTAAGTAACTACAAACGACGCCAGTGCTTTGAAAATGTTTGTAGTGGTTTGTAGTTCCGTATTTATCGTTTGTAGTAGCGGAGAACGTAATTGCAAACAAGGAAATCAGCGGAAAATAATTTTTCCACGATTTTGGAAGGGAATGTTCGTTTGTACAACTAAACTAGGTAACTACAAACGACGCTCGGGCGTCCAAAACGATTGTACTTGTGTGTACTTCCGTTTTAATCGTTTGTAGTTACAGAGAAAGTAACTACAAACGACGCCGGCGCATCTGAAACGTTTGTAGCTGCAGGAAAGTAACCACAAACGAGGAAATCACCTGTAAATGATTTGTCAATTATTTTCGAAATATATGTTGGTTTGTAGTAGCAAAGTAGGTAACTACAAACGATGCCGGCGGTTTTAAAACGTTTGCAGTGAAAGTAACTACAAACGATAAAATCACCTGAAAATTATGTTTTCACGATATTTAGAAGAAATGTTCGTTTGTAGTAATGGAGTAAGTAACTAGAAAACGATGCCCGCGCTTCTAAAACGTTTGTAGTTCCGTATTTATCGTTTGTAGTTATAGAGAAAATAACTACAAACGAGGAAATCACCTGAAACTGATTTATCCATGGATTTCGAAGGATGTGTTCGTTTGGAGTAATAAAGTAGGCTACTACAAGCGACGCCCGCGATTCTAAATCGTTCGTAGTTAATTACTCCATTACTACAAACGAACATTTTCTTTTTAAATTGCTGAAAAATTATTTTCAGGTGATTTCCGCGTGTGTAGTTACTTTTTCTACAGCTAGAAACGATCAAAACGGAAGTACACACAACATGTGTACTTCCAGCATATAGTTAATCAGTTTACTTGTACAAACGAGCATATCCTTCCAAATTGCAGCCCGGGCGTCGTTTATAGTTACTTAGTTTACTTGTACAAACGAACATATCCTTCCAAAATCGTGGAAAAATTATTTTCCGCTGATTTCCTCGTTTATAGTTACTTTCTCCGAAACTACAAACGAGAAATACAGAACTACAAACAACTACAACCGATTTAGAATCGCGGGCGTCGTTTGTAGTTACCTACTTTATTACTACAAACGAACATTTTTTACTCGAATTGCTGAAAATTATTTTCACGGCATTTTTTCCTCGTTTTTAGTTACTTTCTCTGCAACTACAAACGATCAAAACGGATGTACATACAATTACAATCGTTTTCGATGCCCTCGCGTCGATTGGTGTTACCTATTTTACTTACTCCATTACTAGAAACGAACATATCCTCCTAAAATCGTGGAAAAATTATTTTCCGCTGATTTCTTCGTTTGCTCCTTTCTCCGCTACTACAAACGATAAATACATAACCACAAATATCTACAAACGATTTAGAATCGCGGGCGTCGTTTGTAGTAGCCTACTTTATTACGACAAACGATCATATCCTTCCAGAATCGTGGAAAAATTATCTTCAGGTGACTTCCTCGTTTGTAGTTACTTTCTCTATTACTACAAACGATAAACATGAAATTACAATCCCAAACAAACGTTTTAGAAGCGCCGACGTCGTTTGTAGATAGCTACTTTATTAATACAAACGAACATTTCTTTCTCGAATTGCTGAAATTTATTTTCACGGGATTTTCTCGTTTGCAGTTGCTTTCTCTGCAACAACAAACTGTAAATACGAAACTACACACAACTACAAACGTTTAAAAAGCACTGGCGTCGTTTGTAGTTCTTATTACAGTACTAAAAATGAAGATTTCCTTCTCAAATTGCTGACAAATATTTTCAGGTGAATTACTCGTTTGTAGTTACGTTCTCTGCAACTACAAACGATCAAAACGGACGTACATACAACGACAATCGGTTTAGTCGCCCGGGTGTCGTTTGTAGTTACCTACGTTACTTACTCCTCTACTACAAACGAACATATCCTTCCAAATCCGTGGAAAAATCAGTTTCAGGTGATTTCCTCGTTTGTAGTGACGTTCTCTATAACTACAAACGATTAATACGGAACTACAAACTTCAAAGGATTTAGAAGCGCGGGCATCGTTTGTAGTCACTTACTTCATTACTACAAACAAACATTTCCTTCAAAAATCGTGGAAACATTATTTGCAGGTGATTTCATCGTTTGTAGTTACTTTCTCTGCAACTGCAAACGATATATACGAAACTACGAACTACTACAAACGTTTTAACACCGTCGGCGTCGCTTGTAGTACTACGACAAACGATTTATACAAAACTACAAACAACTACAAAGGATTTAGAATCGCGGGCGTCCTTTGAAGTAGCCTCCTTTATTACTCCAAACGAACATATCCTTCCAAAATCGTGGAAAAATCATTTTCAGGTGATTTCCTCATGTGTAGTTACTTTCTCTGTTACTATAAACGATAAATACGGAACTACAAACGACTACAAACGTTCTAGAAGCGCGTGCGTCGATTGTAGTAGCCTACTTTATTACTACAATCGAACGATTCTTTCTCACATTGCTCAAAAAATATTTTCACGTCATTCCCTCGTTTGTAGTCACTTTTTCTACAACTACAAACGACACATACGGAACTACAAACTACGAACGTTTTAGAAGCGCCGACGTCGTTTGTAGTTACTTGCTCCTTTACTACAAACGCACATATCCTTCCAAATCCGTGGAAAAATCAGTTTCTGGTGATTAGCTCGTTTGCAGTTACCCGAGTAGAAATTGCGCTAGCCTGTCTGAGTTACATGCTAGTAACTGGTTCGCCCAATTGATATCATACGAACTACCTAGTGGCTGCCTCACTGTGAGCTAGTAATATTGTGAATATTTTGTAACCTAGCCCTGGTCTAGCCACTGCCTAAGCGATCGTTACTGCAGATGTCGCTGTATTACCGTAAACGTGCCACCTAGTGACTCGAACGTGATGAACTAGCCAACGCTAGTTACGAACGACAAAGTAAGGTTATGTGAAATACATGTAGTACCGTCTAACGATCAGTTCACGGCAGGTTAGCTAACTTGAGGCAGAGCGATTGTTGCGAATGCAAAAAAAATTCCCGCGGCGACCTCGCCGTGAACTAGCCGATACTATGTAATGGCGGCTATGGGTTCTTTGGCTAGTCGCTATCTAGCCGATTACGGTTGTAGATGTCGCTGCGTTATGGTCAAAATTCCACCTAGTGTCTACGTCACACCTAGCCCGCCAACACGAGTTATATATGCCGTTACAAATAGGAAACAAAATGCAGTGTTGGGTACATCACCGTGAACTAGCCAAGACTCCGTAATGGCGGCTATGTGTTCCTTGCATAGTGGCTGTCCGCCGATTAGGGTTATAGATGTCGCTGTTTTATGATAAAAATTCCACGTAGGCGTCGTGCCTGCCTAGCCAACTCGAATTACCGATGGCGTTACGAATAGAAAATAAAATTCAGTTGGGTAAATCGCCATGAACTAGCCAAGACTCCGTAATGACGGCATTGCGTTCCTTGGCTAGCCGCCGTCCCGCCGATCGTGGTTATAGATGTCCCTGCATTATGATCAAAATTCCATGCAGCTCCTACATCGTACCTGCCTAGCCAACCCGAGATAGAGATAGCATTACGAATAAAAAAAAAAAACAAAGAGAACAGCACGCGCTAGTGACCGCTACAATTTTTTCACTTCCATACTGACGATACATTTACATCGTTATAACATTATAGCTTATGTAATGCTAAAACTATTAATTTGCCACTAGCCAAAATAAGTACACAAATTTAATTTGAGGTTATGTAACTCCACACGAATATAGCTTTCAATAAGAAAGAAATTATCATGTTAATTCGATAATGTTATTTGCATACATTGTCACTACGCCTACTTCTTAATAACCCAACTTTGTGCATTGCCACATACGAGTATGTACCCGATGCGAAATATCATAATTAAGAAAGTAGGATTGACTCAGTGGACAACGTCGCCATCCCCCAATTCAGAGTCGCGGGATCGAAACCATTTCACACGTAAGCGTTATTAATATAATTCAATATGTTCAATTTATTTACATAAAACATACCCTATTTGTAATTAGTACATCACGAAGCTCAGCGAAATACTGTGCAGTGATGTAAACAACGTTAATACAAAAATTCAATTTTTGTATCTAGCCGTCACCTAATTTTTTATTCCCAGTCACTAGCTGAAGAAAAGTAGATCATGGCTAGGTCGGAAATATTATGCAGCCGTGAGATATTTCTTTCTATCTAGTCAGCATATAATTTCTTGTATTCAGTCACTAGAGGACCAAAGCGTTACAAGGCTGGGTAGTCGATAGCTAAAACGGCTAGCTAATGGCGATTCGAAACATAAATTTACTAGCTTGTGGCTAGGCGGCGATGAGTTACGTTTTCCGCTTGGGTACATTCTCTATAACTACAAACGATAAATACGGAACTACGAATAACTACAAACGTTTTAGAAGCGCGGGCATCCTTTGTAGTTACTTACTCCATTACTACAAACGAACATTTCTTTCTCATATTGCTGAAAATTATTTTCCCGTGATTTTCTCGTTTGTCGGGACTTTCTCTGCAACTACAAACGATAAATATGAAACTACACACAACTACAAACGTTTTGAAAGTATGTAGACTGGCGTCGTTTGTAGTTACTTACTGCATTACTACAAACGAACATTTCCTTCAAAAATCGTGGAAACATCATTTTCAGGTGACTTCATCGTTTGTAGTTACGTTCTCTGCAACTACAAACGATAAATACGAAACTACGAACTACTACAAACGTTTTAAAACCACCAGCGTCGTTTGTAGTCCTACTACAAACGATAAATACAGAAGAACAAACAACTACAAACGATTTAGAATCGCGGGCATCGTTTGTAGTAGCCTACTTTATAACTCCAAACGAATATATCCTTCCAAAATCGTGGAAAAATCATTTTCAGGTGATTTCCTCGTTTGTAGTTACTTTCTCTGTTACTACAAACGATAAATACGGAACTACAAATACCTACAAACGTTTGAGAAGCGCGTGCGTCGCTTGTAGTAACTTACTTTATTACTACAATCGAACTTTGCTTTCTCACATTGCTGAAAAAATATTTTCACGTCATTCCCTCGTTTGTAGTCACTTTTTCTACAACTACAAACGATAAATCCAGAACTACAAACAACTACAAACGTATGAGAAGCGGTGACGTCGTTTGTATTTACTTGCTCCTTTACTACAAACGAACATATCCTTCCAAATCCGTGGAAAAATCAGGTTCAGGTGATTTCCTCGTTTGTAGGTACTTTCTCTGCACCTACAAACGATAAATGCGAAACTACGAACTACTGCAAATGTTTTAGAACCGCCGGCGTCGTTTGTCGGACTACTACAAACGATAAATACAGAACTACAAACAACTACAAACGATTTAGAAGCGCGGGCGTCGTTTGTAGTAGCCTACTTTATTACTCCAAACGAACATATCCTTCCCAAATCGTGAAAAAATCATTTTCAAGTGATTTCCTCGTTTGCAGTTACTTTCTCTGTTACTACAAACGATAAATACGGAACTACAAATACCTACAAACGTTTTAGAAGCGCGTGCGTCGTGTGTAGTAACTTACTTTATTACTACCATCGAACGTTTCTTTCTCACATTGCTGAAAAAATATTTTCACGTCATTCCCTCGTTTGTAGTCACTTTTTCTACAACTACAAACGATAAATCCGGAACTACAAACAACTACGAACGTATTGGAAGCGCTGACGTCGTTTGTAGGTACTTGCTCCTTTACTACAAACGAACATATCCTTCCCAATCCGTGGAAAAATCATTTTCAGGTGAATTCCTCGGCTGTAGTTACTTTCTCTGTTACTACAAACGATAAATACGGAACTACAAACATCTACAAACGTTTCAGAAGCGCGTGCGTCGATTGTAGTAACTTACTTTATTACTACAATCGAACGTTTCTTTCTCGCATTGCTGAAAAAATGTTTTCACGTCATTCCCTCGTTTGTAGACACTTTTTCTACAACTGCAAACGATAAATCCGGAACTACAAACAACTACAAACGTATTAGAAGCGCTGACGTCGTTTGTATTTACTTGCTCCTTTACTACAAACGAACATATCCTTCCAAATCCGTGGAAAAATCAGTTTCAGGTGATTTCCTCGTTTGTAGTTACTTTCTCTGAAACTGCAAACGATAAGTGCGAAACTACGAACTACTACAAACGTTTTAGAACCGGCGGCGTCGTTTGTAGTACTACTACAAACGATAAATACAGAACTACAAACAACTACAAACGATTTAGAATCGCGGGCGTCGTTTGTAGTAGCCTACTTTATTACTCCAAACGAACATATCCTTCCAAAATCGTGGACAAATCATTTTCAGGTGATTTCCTCATTTGTAGTTACTTTCTCTGTTACTACAAACGATAAATACGGAACTACAAACACCTATAAACCTTTTAGAAGTGCGTGCGTCGTTTGTAGTAACTTACTTTATTACTACAATCGAACGTTTCTTTCTCACATTCCTGAAAAAATATTTTCACGTCATTCCCTCGTTTGCAGTCACTTTTTCTACAACTACAAACGATAAATCCGGAACTACAAACAACTACAAACGTATTAGAAGCGCTGACGTCGTTTGTAGTTACTTCCTCCGTTACTACAAACGAACATATCCTTCCAAATCCGTGGAAACATCATTTTCAGGTGATTTTATCTTTTGTAGTTACTTTCTCTGCAACTACAAACGATAAATACGAAACTACGAACTACTACAAACGTTTTAAAACCACCGGCGTCGTTTGTAGTACTACTACAAACGATACATACAGAACTACAAACAACTACAAACGATTTAGAATCACGGACGTCGTTTGTAGTAGCCTAATTTATTACTCCAAACGAAGATATCCTTCCAAAATCGTGGAAAAATCATTTTCAGGTGATTTCGTTGTTTGTAGTTACTTTCTTTATTTTGTAGTTGTTTGTAGTTACTTACTTTATTACTACAATTAAACGTTTCTTTCTCACATTGCTGAAAAAATATTTTCACGTCATTCCGTCGTTTGTAGTCACTTTTTCTACAACTGCAAACGATAAATCTGGAACTACAAACAACTACAATCGTATGAGAAGCGCTGACGTCGTTTGTATTTACTTGCTCCTTTACTACAAACGAACATATCCTTCCTAATCCGTGGAAACATCAGTTACAGGTGATTTCCTTGTTTGTAGTTACTTTCTCTGCAACTACAAACGATAAATACGAAATTACGAACTACTACAAACGTTTTAAAACCACCGGCGTCGTTTCTAGTACTACTACAAACGATAAATACAGAACTACGAACAACTACAAACGATTTAGAATCGCGGGCGTCGTTTGTAGTAGCCTAATTTATTATTCCAAACGAAGATATCCTTCCAAAATCGTGGAAAAATCATTTTCAGGTGATTTCCTCGTTTGTAGTTACTTTCTCTGTTACTACAAACGATAAATACGGAACTACAAACACCTACAAACGTTTTAGAAGCGCGTGCGTCGTTTGTAGTAACTTACTTTATTACTACAATCGAACGTTTCTTTCTCACATTGCTGAAAAAATATTTTCACGTTATTCCCTCGTTTGTAGTCACTTTTTCTACAAGTACAAACGATAAATGCGGAACTACAAACAACTACAAACGTATTAGAAGCGCCGACGTCGTTTGTAGTTACTTTCTCTATAACTACAAACGATAAATCTGGAACTACAAACAACTACTAACGTTTTAGAAGCGCGGGCATCGTTTGTAGTTACTTACTTCATTACTACAAACGAACATTTCTTTCTCAAACTGCTGAAAATTATTTTCACGTGATTTTCTCGCTTGTCGGGACTTTCTCTGTAACTACACACGATATATATGAAACTACACACAACTATAAACGTCTTAAAAGCACTGGCGTCGTTTGTAGTTACTTACTCCATTACTACAAACGACCATTTCCTTCATAAATCGTGGAAGCATCATTTTCAGGTTATTTCATCGTTTGTAGTTACTTTCTCTGCAACTACAAACGATAAATACGAAAGTACGAACAACTACAAACGATTTAGAATCGCGGGCGTCGTTTGTAGTAGCCTACTTTATTACTCCAAACGAACATATCTTTCCAAAATCGTGGAAAAATCATTTTCAGGTGATTTCCTCGTTTGTAGTTACTTTCTCTGTTACTACAAACGATAAATACGGAACTACAAACAACTACAAACGTTTAAGAAGCACGTGCGTCGTTTGTAGTTACTTGCTCCTTTACTACAAACGAACATATCCTTCCAAATCCGTGGAAAAATCAGTTTCAGGTGATTAGCTCGTTTGTAGTTACTTTCTCTATAACTACAAACTATAAATACGGAGCCACGAACACCTACAAACGTTTTAGAAGCGCGGGTAGCGTTTGTAGTTACTTACTCCATTACTACAAACGAACATTTCCTTCAAAAATCGTGAAAACATAATTTTCAGGTGATTTCATCGTTTGTAGTTACTTTCTCTGCAAGTTCAAACGATAAATACGAAACTACGAACTACTACAAACGTTTAAAAACCGCCGCCGTCGTTTGTAGTTACCTAGTTTACTACTACAAACCAACATATCCTTCTAAAATAATTGAAAAATCATTTACAGGTGATTTCCTCGTTTGTAGTTACTTTCACCGCAACTACAAACGATTAAGACGGAACTACAAACAACTACAAACGTTTTAGAAGGGCGGGCGTCGTTTGTAGTTATCTAGTTTACTATTACAAATGATCTATCCTACCGTCCGATAGGATAGATCGTTTTCCTGCTTCTGCGGTGTATGCAACGGATAAGCTGCTGAGATAAATCGTGAAATATTGCATTTCCGTAATGCCTTCGTTTTAATTTTTATCTTTTATGTGAGGTATATGTTAATTAGCATTTAGGATTCACTCAAAAAATTGTTACAGGTCGTTTCATGTTTTGGAGTCCGTTTTTTTGGAAAATAAAAAAAACCCTCCAACTACAAACGAAAAAAAGTTTACTACAATCAACTACAAACGATTTTGAATGAAAATAAATTGTTAAAAGTTTTTTATTTTTATTCCGGGGGATGCCGTTTTTTTTTGGTGGTCGTAATTTTTTCCTGCGCTACTACAAACGAAATTAAGTTTACTACAATCAACTACAAACGAAAACCTTCCGAAATCACCAAAAAAAATTCAGATGGGAGATACTCGGGTGCCAAGTTCACATAGGTCATAAAAAAGTATGATAATTTTGTAATCCATCTTCTTCGTTAAGGCAATTATAGGCCTTCCAACAATCAGACACGATTGTCGTTGCCCGTTTAATACGACGTTTTATCTTTTTTTATAATGTCGCTGATGTTCGATCATCGACCTTTTCTACGAATACTTGTTTGGATTGACGTTTGAATCTACCGAAAATCCACTGTCCTTCAATAATTCTTCCGCGATTATGTTTTCGTTTCCCGAATTTCGCTTCGTCGATCTCAACGATTTTCTCAGGGGCACCCAGTTGGTCGAATTGAATAACAGCCAGTGTTCCAACGCCTCTCGGATGTAGCTGCTCCAGTTACATACTGTTTCCGAATTCATTTTCAATTCTTCCATCAGAAATATTCGATGCGGCGGATTCAGAGGTATATACAGGGACACAAACAAGCACTTGTCAGGAGATAAATGTGAATTGTTTAGCCAAGTATCTGGGATTGAATCAATGTAAAATTAATGTGAAAAAAATGTTAATGCATTACAAACATTATGCGCCATTAAAATACAACTTAATATGAGGTTTTATAATCATAAAGAATTGATAAAAAAAATCGCAGCCTCTTTTCAGCGGGGGTGACACTTCCGAATATTTACCAATAATTTATATATTATATTTCTTTTAAGGGGTTACCCCCACTTGCGATTTTGAAAAAATCGTTTTTTTTATTGCATTTTTTTGAAGTATAAGTATCTGAGAATATGTCCTGAAAATTTCAAGTCGATCCGAACCAAACTGACTGAGATATGAGCGTTGAAAGAGAAGAACCCGTTGTGTAAACGACCGGCTAATTGAAACTTTAAACTCGTTTTTCTCAAAATGGCATTTCTGAAGTCGGTGACCAAGATTACTCGAACACTAATGAACCGATCTTCTCGAAATTTTGCAGGCTTATTTAATACATAAAAATGTAGTCTTTAATCGTTCGATTTTTTTTTTCGTTAAATATGGCTGTTTTATAGCCAAAAAACGGCTGTTTTTTTCGTTAAAATCGAATCATTAACTTTGACTGTCCGCCATTTTCTGAAAAATGAATATTTTTTAAAATCCTTCGATTAAAGACTAGTTTATAGTTATATTTGACTAAATCCATCCGCATTTTTTTTCAGATGATCCACTTCGCCGCAATGTTGATCACCGCAAACCGTGTATATAAAAACATTATTTCATTGACGGCCATTTGCCACTAAACAATGTAATATTTTTCAATAAAAAAATTACTGAAAGTTCTTCAAGATGTGTTCTTTAAGATGGTATATTGATCGATTAAAAAAGTTTTGTACTTTTCTTTAAAAAAATTCATGAAAAAGGCTTTTTTTGCGCTACAAATGGGGGTAACGCCTTAAGACGGAATGACACCCGACGCGAAACTTCGATGCGGCCCCGGCTTCCGACCGGTAGGGCAGAACTCAATCGAGCTTCTGCGCCCCACCGATGGATATCACCGCGCGCGTTCGTCGCCGCGCGCGCGGAGACATTGCGTCTCGCCTTCCACGGGCCTCGACACGCTACGCAACGCATGTGTGCGTGCGTGTCGGTGCACGTCTACACCACGGTGTGGAGAGACGTTATTGGCGCTGCCACGGGCTTCGATGTGCGTCGCTGCAGACCACGAGGCGAGCGCCGCGCGCGGAATTCTCGTGAACTGAGCACGTCGAAGTTCGGGCGACATTTGCTCGCAATTATCAACAATTACACGACAAATCTAGATTACCACTTTTCTCCTAAGATATGCAACGAAGTGCAGTGATTGAGAGCTCAAATTGTTCGTTTTTTATGTGGCTACGCCGTCTAGCTTTTCTCTAAGTCGTGACATTAGCCAAACATATGATTTTTCATCTTTTCGGTCTCGAGTTCCGCATGATAAGCCAGTCTACGTTTTTTTTCCCAAATTCAAAAAATTTGAGGGGCTGGAAGCTGTTCGTCTATCTATTTGACGTCGTTTGGCAAAGTTTCGACGGGATCTGAAGAGCCGTTTCAGAGATTTTTGGGTATCTATAATTCTGTTCTACCATACCGACCGCGATGAGGTGTCATTCCGTCTTAAGACGATTTTTTTCGTCTTAAGACGGAATGCAACCGTCAATGCAATCGATTCCGTCTTAAGACGGAATGACACCTCATCGCGGTCGGTATGGTAGAACAGAATTATAGATACCCAAAAATCTCTGAAACGGCTCTTCAGATCCCGTCGAAACTTTGCCAAACGACGTCAAATAGATAGACGAACAGCTTCCAGCCCCTCAAATTTTTTGAATTTGAGAAAAAAAACGTAGATTGGCTTATCATGCGGAACTCGAGACCGAAAAGATGAAAAATCAGATGTTTGGCTAATGTCACGACTTAGAGAAAAGCTAGACCGGGTAGCCACATAAAAAACGAACAATTTGAGCTCTCAATCACTGCACTTCGTTGCATATCTTAGGAGAAAAGTGGTAATCTAGATTTGTCGTGTAATTGTTGATAATTGCGAGCAAATGTCGCCCGAACTTCGACGTGCTCAGTTCACGAGAATTCCGCGCGCGGCGCTCGCTTCGTGGCCTGCAGACGACGCGCATCGTGGCCCGTGGCAGCGCCAATAACGTCTCTCCACACCGTGGTGTAGACGCGCACCGACACGCACGCACACATGCGTTGCGTAGCGTGTCGAGGCCCGTGGAAGGCGAGACGCAATGTCTCCGCGCGCGCGGCGACGAACGCGCGCGGTGACATCCGTCGGTGGGGCGCAGAAGCTCGATTGAGTTCTGCCCTACCGGTCGGAAGCCGGGGCCGCATCGAAGTTTCGCGTCGGGTGTCATTCCGTCTTAAATAGAGAAAATATGCTTCTATTGGCTTTGAAACCCACGTAACTCCTTCAAGACGCCGAGGGTGCAGCCATACCGCGTATAACCGTACACGCAACTTACTGTAGGTTCGGCTATTCAGCTATAGCCGCCGGACCGCGCAAACATCGCCAGAGGTGGGCGTACGCTAAAGAATATCGCGAGAGAGCGCACGCGGGAGCGCGTTATTAATTTTACCCGCAGAGCTTTCAACTGAATTGCGCGCGAGAAGGATAATGAGTTGAAAGCTTTCGTTAATGCGTTTCACTACGTTGCGGAGAATCCGCGCAATTTTCACGCCGAATCCATTCCTCGTTATATTAATATACAAGCATAAATCCAATGAAAACAGCAGTGCGCCGGGAAAGGTACATCGTGCGAGTCGTGTACTTTTCTACAATGATTTGGACACGGAAGGGTGGATACGGTATGCCCGTGAGCGGTTTGTTTTGCTTCTTTTTTCATGAAATTCGATGGTACCCGCGCAGAAATTTTTGGGGCAGTCCCCAGATCCTACGACATCCGTATATTGGCGCCGGGCGCAAAACTGGCGCCGCGTAGGGTTCGTATTTTTGCCGGCTTCGTTCGCTCTGCCAAAGGCTCTGGAATTGCGGTTATAAAATTGTGATAAAATCAAAGAATTTTAATCGCGCCTCGATTCCATTTAATTTGTTTAAATTCAATCAATTTGTTTGACTAAAGACGGCATAAAGCGTTTCCTTTCAGTCAAGGGAGGAGGCCACATTGAAATTTTCGAAAACTCCTTTTTTTGGATACATCTGTAAAAAATCATTTGAACCTTCAAAAATATGATGCATATTCGTTTATAGCTGAAAAAACACAAACCAAAAATTAGCAGTTACAGTGGTGACCTCCCTTAAGGGCTGACAGCACTGTAGAATTTTCAAAATATTGATTTCTCCGTTTTTCTTGGGACACAATTTTTCAAAACGGCATGCACTTCCGCAATTTTTATTCTTTTGACTTCAAATTTTGAGCACATCTTTAAACTAACATTCCGAAGTGTGGGGTTCGGAATGTTATTTTACGTATGGGGTTGTCCATGAGTTAATTATAGCATTCGATTATCAACAAACAATTGTCCTTTTTTTCTGTCGAAAATTGAGTTTTTACTTTAAATGCTTGACAATTACACAAAAATTCCTATCTTCAAAATTCCCTACGTATTTTACTAGCTATACTCATGTGAATCAATAGGATACATTTTTTTTTAAAATTCAATTTGCGTCAGCTACACTGCGTGCCGCCGAGCGTTTCAAATTTAACATGCCTCGCGAGAATGTCTCCAGCGTCACCATATTAAATAATTTCTTAATATAATTTTTTTTTTTTAATTGACTTGAAGATATGCCTAATGACATCCTTGAATATTATTATCCTCTTACTTTATTCTCCATCAAAAATAAAAAATCGCGAAATATCACTTAATTTTAGATGTTTACAGTGGTGTAAGCCCTTAATGGAGGGCCCATTTTCGACCGTTTCCGGTTGAATTTTCTCGAAGAAAGGAATAAAGTACATGGTCAAAAGAAGTTTTAGGCTTTATTAGGTATATATTAAAGTAGGTAAAAAAAATGTATGTGTCAGTACTGGTTTTCAACCAACCCTCTCCGTGGCACAGTAGAACTGTCATAAATGTAATCCTGGAACTAAGAGTGAAACATTTTCGTTAATTATACTAGTGCTAGCAGTTAAGTACCTCAGGAAATAAAAAAATAATGAAAGAAAAAAAACAGAGACGAGTTTGAGATCAATTTCGTTTTTTCGACCACAATTTTCATATAAAAAGTGAGATGTTTTTTACAATTTGTAAATAATCGATAAGAGCGCTTGTATTTGACCGTTGAAGCAATCGAAGAAGCTAGAGTTAAAATTTCAAGTCGATTGGACGCAAATTGTTCGTTCTGCTGCGTGCCGATTTCAAAAACATGGTTTTGAGAAAAACGCGTTCGAAGTCAACGGTTTTATATACGCTACAGCTGATGATTTTTTTTCCGTGACCCAATGCCACCTTTTGGTAGAAAATAAAATTCTGTTTTGTCGGCAACTTTTTCCCCAAAGATAGTGACTCAAAATCTTTGACTCAAAAATAGGTTGAAAACTACTTTGAGACGGGTTTTTCAGCTATAAACGAATATGCATCATATTTTTTTATGGTTCAAAGAATCTTTCAAAAGTGTTTGCAAAATACGATCGTTCGAAAATTTTACAGTGGTGAAGAAGTCAGGAAACCTTTCTTAAAATGTATATTTTTGTTTACTTGTAACTTTGTTATAAAATGAGAAAAACAAAGCTATATAATTGAATTTATTCAAATTTAACAACCATATATTGGTGCTGCTTTGTAATATAATAAATAACTTTGCGCTTTGTAATATAATAAATATAATGTAATGTATATAATATATATGTATGTATGTATATAATAGTATAAATATAATGTAATATAATAAATAACATTTTCTCTTTGAACGAAAATGAGTGTAATTTCGAAGACCGGCTTTGAGGGTATAATTGACAATATTAATTTCCAACCTCAAACTTAATCTAAGGGATAGCGTTGGTATCCGCTGAACACGTCAGGGACGTGGAAGAGTTAAAGACAAAACATGAGCCATGTTTAACTTCGATTTTGAACTTGGGTCATGTTTTGTGAATTATTAATTAGCGTTATTTTGAAAAGTTAATTAATTAGAGGAGTTGTGAATTATTAGGTGTAGTAAAAAGAAATCCATTATTCTTGCATGAAATTGAAGGCATACAAAATGGATTTCTTTTTACTACACCTAATATTAATAATTCAAGCTCATATCATAACGCAAATCTCTATTTCTTTGACGCCTCACAAAAAACGGCAGCTATCCATTTGTTGCGTTGTTCCAACTTTCAATTTGCCGCAGGAAATCAATAAATTTCGCATTCACTATTCCTTCCGGTATTTTTACAGTCTATTACACAGTAACTTTCACGGCTCATTAAAAAAATATATTTGAACTTTTATTGCAAAAAATCTCGTACTTCGCTTATACAGATTTGACAGATAAATAGCCGAGTTTATTGCAATTTTTTCCACTGCGGACGCTGCGTTTGGTTTCATTAGCGCCACCCTATACACTGCACGGAGCCAATAGGGATTTCATAGGGACGCCACACGTAGGGTGTCGACATTGGAATCAAAGTGTATTCCGCGTTATTTTCCAATTCACATCGCTTGTGATTTTTTTATTTGCAATTCTCAACCAAAGTTTGATGGTTCTCCCAAAAAATATTTTTTCGTGATTCCGAGCACAATTTTTTTAGGGAGTCGCACCCACAGATCTATAAACTGAGAGAAATGTATGGAGTTGTCAAGCATATTTTGAATATATTATATATTTTTTCCTGACGGGACAATAATATTATATATCTATAATTACTGCCAAATGCATACTATTGCTTTTAGATATTTTAGCAGTTGCATAAGTTATGCACATATGTAGGGTTAACCGCATCACCAATCTTACAAGCATACGTTAATTGTTCAATGCTAGACAGAGTGGACCATTTAACGAGACCACCCCAAATATCTCCGTTGCCTTTGAAGGGACGAAAAAAATGTCAGGAGGTAATTTGATTGATTTCGAAGGGCTGATACAGTGGTAAAAAATTCATTTTTGTCAAGGTCATAGTTTTTGCCTTCCCAAGGTCATCAATGCTTTTTCAAATGGGAACATGTTTTTTTTTAAATTAAACGTTGCGGCTGATATTCAGACGAATCCAATGACCTCCGTTGCCTTTGAAGGGACGAAAAAAATGTCAGGAGGTAATTTGATTGATTTCGAAGGGCTGATACAGTGGTAAACAATTCATTTTTGTCAAGGTCATGGTTTTTGCCTTCCCCAGGTCATCAATGCTTTTTCAAATGGGAACATGTATTTTTTTTAAATTAAACGTTGTGGCTGATATTCAGACGAATCCAATGACCTATGATACCATGACCTTCAAGTGATTTTTCACCAAACTATTTTGGTGACGAATCATTTCACAAAAATTGACAATCCCTGAGACTATGAAAAATGTAGTCCCCCAAGATCCTTATAGTGTACAGGACTTAAGCACACCGGGTGTCCCATTTTTATTTTACACCTGATTTATCTCGAAAAATATTGCTTCGATCAAGTGTTGAGTATAATAAAACTTTTAGGGTTCAAAGGAAGACGTTCGAAGAAAATATTTTTTGATACGAAATTCAAAATGGCGACGTCAAGATGGCCGACATGTTTTTTAAAATAGGATCATGATTTTTTTTTTCACCAAAACATTTATCAGGCCAGAACTAGCAAGTCTTATAGGGAAAGTGTTTTGATAACGTTCATAATTTTTAGTGTGCAAAGTGCTCGACTTAGCAGTTTTATTGCGAAAAAACTAAACGGTTAAAATAGCTCAAATTTTGGCAATAGGCGCATATAGTATTCGTCAGAATCATACAAACTTCAAATCCGAAAGTTGGATTTGTAGGAATGATCGTACCTCCTTAGTATAAGGAAAAACGTTAAAGTGATTATCGCAGCATAAAAGTGCCAAAAAGAATTGGCCATTACGAAAAAAGTATGTTTTCGTTGCATCCCAACGATGCAAACTTCGAGACCATGCGATGGGATCCATCAATAATGCTATCGGATTCTGTTCGATAATATGAAAATCCTCTAGGCTTCGAACTGGATTCGTACAGTGGATTCGATTGGAAGCGTGACGTTTCAATATAGGGATTCAATGCGATGACCGATTCGATTCCTATCAGGAAGTAGGGACAGGTATGGGAATCCAATTGGATCCCTACGACAATTTCTGCACTCGTACGTGTGGGATGTAGCAT
The DNA here is from genome assembly GCA_951751655.1 of Ophion costatus. Classification (NCBI taxonomy): domain Eukaryota; kingdom Metazoa; phylum Arthropoda; class Insecta; order Hymenoptera; family Ichneumonidae; genus Ophion; species Ophion costatus. The sequence goes on from OX632358.1 coordinate 19,106,385, forward strand.
GTGAGGGTGCTTGGCACGGTAACGGGGAAGGGTTCGACGCTATTTTTCGCACGATAATCATCTATCGCGACTGCGGAAAGAGGCAAACCGAGAGCAACGACCCCTCGTATCGACTCTATCCCCGATATATATAAATATTATATATCCGTCTATTTTTGTGCTCGTGCGCCCTCGGAGCTCAAGAGTAATCCACGTGTCTGTCAAAATCAATAATGAATCTCCATCGTGCACGCTCTCGACTATCGCGCGCTTCGCGTCTCCATCCACCGTTCTCCCTCTCTATAACTATATACGAAAATGAATAAGAGGTTGGATCCCCGTATATATTCGATCGAGACTCGCGCGCCAACTCCTGCCACCGGGGCCAAAAGTTCACTCGTCCGCGCAACGTTTCTGCGTTTAAAAATTCACTCGACGTGACGCGCGCGCGCGACCCTTCCTCTTTTTATCGTTGAAAAGTCATTCGTTGACGGGCATCTGCTAAAGCCGCGTTTCACGCGGTGTGTACCTCGGCCGCCACAATTTCTTTTTTTTAAGGCGGTCGTTCCATTTGACAGGTCCATAAAATCGAAAATATTTTTTGCACGAATTGCAAAAAATGTGCGCGTGATATATGGACCTGGCATTGTAGACAGAGAATCAATATTTTCTTTGTGTAAATCGTACTTGAACTTTCAAACGCTTTTTTCTCAAAACTGTATTTCTCAAAGCGGCTTCCATGGTATTTCAAAAAGTTTTGAACGCATTTCGCTCAAATTTTGAGCCTAACTCAGCACATCTACAGTTCTCATTCGAACTATGATATTCCTCATATCTGCCATCGTTTTTTTATGCGGAAGAAGTGGAAAAAGATGACAAAATTTGGAACTTAACTTTGAAAACCGTGCCAAAAACTCAATTTTCTATATTTTTCCTTTATTCTAGTTCCGGCGTGGCCTCAGGCTTACAAATTAAAATGGCGTTTGGTTTTTTTTAAATTTCAGATGAGTGAAACCGCCGGAATCATGGCAGCCGTCAACCTATACTGACAAGAAACATCCCTCAGGTGACACCCTTCGATTTTGTTGAAATTTGGATATGTTATAAAGCACCGAAAAGTAAGCGATACGTATTTTTTTATCGGCGAAAAAACGGTTTAAAGGGGTGAAACCACCCCTCGATAAAATATATCTCTAGAGTGGTTCAGCCCTTAATTTTATTTTGCAATGTCACTATAGTGGATTTTTCATTGCTTGGGATTAGAAGAATTTTCGTTTTTGTTTCATTAAAATCGGTGGACTCCTTGTGTGTGAAACTGCTATATTACCCCTAGAGACGCCTTTTTTCGAGGGGTGCTTTCACCCCTTAAAACCGTTTTTCCGTCAATAAAAAAAATACGTATCGCTTACTTTTCGGTGCTTTATAACATATCCAAATTTCAAGAAAATCGAAGGACGTCACCTGAGGGATGTTCCGTGTGAGAGAAAAGTGTATAGTATTTACAAAAAACGCGCATGGTAAAAGAGAGTATAGTCGAATGCCCTATAGTTTATTGTCACCGCAATTATAAAATGGTTAACACAACTATAAACGAAAAGTATACGCAAACATGCAACTTTGGTGGCGTGTTTGACTATCTCGTATCTCCGATATTACTATACACTATTGTAAAAGGCTTTACAATATCGATATGGTAAATTCAGCGATATCACAAAATCGGCGCACAAATACTAATGCTGCACTGAGAGGAAAGTACATGGTATTATGAAAGACGCCCACGTCAAAAGAGGGGGTAGTAAAATCCCATATAGTTTATTGGCACCGTAATCATGATATGGTTAACACAAATATAAGCGAAATGTATATCTAAACATGCAACTTTGGTGGCATGCTCGACTATCTATTATCCTCGAAATAACTACTAACTACAGTAGAACCTCGATTATCCGAAGCAATTGGGACAGAGGCTAGTTCGGATAATCGAAACTTGGGTTTTTTGGGACGAGATCATAAACAACACCTTTTTACATAAAAACAGTATATAAATATATACTAAAATTTGACATACATATTAACGTTGAAATATATATATATATATAATGTATATGTATTTTAAACCCCCATGAAATAAGTCGAATGCTTTTTTTAAATATTTTTTTTTTATAAAATCGTCAATTTTTAATTGACGAACAGCTTCGTCAATTAAAAAATCGTTGCGATTCGCGGCAACGTTCGGATAATTGAGAGTTCAGATAAACTAAGTCATCGTTCGGATAATTGAGGGTTCGGATGATCGAGATTCGGATAATCGAGGTTCTACTGTATTGTAAAAATATTACCTGAATTAACTATATCGATATTGTAAAGCCTTTCACAGTAGTTAATAGTTATTTCGGGGATACTAGATAATCAAACACACTACCAAAACGGCATGATTGGATAGACGCTTATAGTTATGTTCACCATATTATGATTGCAGTTCCAATAAACTATAAAGAATTTCACTATGCCCACTTTTATCATGGGCGTTTTTTTTATAAATACCATGGACATTTTTCTCAGTGCAAGTTTGTACTATTTATATGGTTAACATTAACACTTGTTGAGTATTAATTGTTACAAGATTTTACGAAAAGTGACAATACGAACAAAATTATGGTAATCTTATAGTGAAGACGTAAATCATTTGTGGAACGTATAAATAAAGTAAGGACAGCGGTAACACGCTATGATCGATATATATATATATATATATATACAGCGCATTAATTTATCAGTTTTTAAATTTCGATATGTCGAAAACTATTGCGTTGCGTCGAAAATCCATTTAAGCAGTGACATATATTATCAAAAACACGATCTGTGCAAAATTCCACCTATATCAGAGGTAACAGCTATTTGGAATTGCAGCTGGAATTCCTTTTATCTGTTATGCCAAATCTACGATCAAAATAACATAAGTACTCGGTAGCATGGTGGCAGCGTGAGTAGTTATAGATAGGTAGGTCGTAGGTTCGAATCCATGTGCAGGCGAAATATTTTGTTCGATAGGAATCATTTCAGGATCAGGTCAGGCAATGACAAATTATGATAAACAATCATACAGGTCTCTCAATTAATAATTTTTGAATTTATGAAATATTATATACATTTAGTAGATATACCATTCAATATGGTAAAATCATTATTTTTTGATAGTGTAAGGAAATATCCATTTTATGAAGACCTACTATATTATATAGCATTGAACGATCAACGTATGCTTGTATGATTGTTGGTTGCGGTTAACATATGAGCCTAGTTAACACAACTGCTGAAATATCGTAAGCGGTACTATACTTTAGGCAGTAACCATGACTGTAAAATATTGTTCTCCCCTCAGGGTAATTAAAATATGGTTGAAATATGGTTGAAGTTACCATACATTTCTCTCAGTGTACTTCTTTGTACACATGCGAGTGTCTTCCAAACGGTGTAAAGTCAATTCAACTCGTTATTTTCGTTTGGCGAAATTTTGATGGACTGTAAAAATATTTAAAAAATTTGCCGTAAAAATTCAAAGATAGAGTTTATTAATGGCTCATTAAAAAAATCCCTAAAAACGCGATAAAATAGCTGTCACATGAAATGACTCGCTTAAGGGCTTACACCGTTGCAAACGTCGAAAAATAAGTGATTTTTCGCGATTTTTTTGGGTGGAAGGACAAGAAAGAGGATAATAATATTCAACGATGTTATTAGTCATATCTACAAGTATCAAACTTTTGACCCCCTCAATCTAGATGGTCCGAAGTATCTTTCAAGCCAATTTGAAAGAAATCAATTTATGGAAAATTCTACTTTGGTGTTAGCCCTTAATGCTTCCATCTCAACATCTTGCCTATTCCTAATAAAATTCCCAATAAAATGGGCATTTTTTTGGCAAAACGTATCGGGCGCGGCGTGTAGCGAAAAATATTGCAGCCATCGAGAAGACGAGCGCGCGTGTGAACCGACTCTGACTCTGACGCGAGACGCACGGAAATGGGTGAATTTCGCTACGAGCACTCAAACTGTCGGCCAATTCGTTCCGGCTGTCGATTCGCTTGCCGCTCTCGCGATCCGTGCATTCGCGTGTTGGCCGCATGCACGGAAAAGTTACACTCACCGAGCGCTGCCAAGGGAAAGAGGAGACGAGCAATTTCCGAATGCTTCCACGTTATTGACGGTACTGGGGGGGGGGGGGGGGGGGTCCGACAAATCCAACCAATATTTAACGTATTACAATTGGGTTTATCGAAAAGTGCCGTTCAGCGGAATGAATTTTTTTTTCCCCTCGTGATTCCAGCTCCTCCCTACGAGCTCCGACTAGGGAGAGTTTGACGGAGGAATAAACGGAAAATCGGAGAATTCTCGCGAAAACTGAATTTCTATGAGAAATCTTCGATGACGAGGATTTCTCTTTTCTCCATTTATTTTCTTGTATCGGCAAGATCCGAAGGAAATGGAAACGGTAAGCCCTACAAAGTATACACGAGTATAGGAGAGGAGCAGAATTCGCGGGAAATGCCTGGTAGTATAGACTCCCCATTTCCGATTCCAGGAGTGCGTGCGCGTGCTCCTCGCAGCTTCCATCGGCCGCGTCGTTTCCACTTTCGAGGAGAGTGAGGCACTTTCGATTTGGCACCGAGAAAGGTGCTTCTCATGGCCCGTTCTTTCTCTCTCTCCCATTTTTAAAAAAAATTGTTGCTCTTTATTTATTTATCTCTCAGTTTATTCAATTTTGCTAATGATCAGATACGAGTATCTGCTAGGCGCCAGCGGCCAACGTTTGATATTCCGCATTAAAGCTTCAATATACGGGACGTCTTTCTCTGTCTCAGTATGTTACGTATAGCATGCACTACCTCTGTGTATAAAAACAGCTCCCTCTTTAAGCATTTTCAAATGTCGACTGCATGCGTATCTTATAGATTGTGAAGTGGTCGGCCGTGAGACGCCGTGAAGTGTAATGAAACTGTACTTTGACTTTTATTATTTCTTCAGAAAAGTTCAAAATGGTTCAAAGTTCAAAATCGATCGATCGATCGATCGATCGATCAATCGATCAATCAATCAATCAATCAATCAATCAATCAATCAATCAATCAATCAATCAATCAATCAATCAATCAATCAATCAATCAATCAATCAATCAATCAATCAATCAATCAATCAATCAATCAATCAATCAATCAATCAATCGATCGATCGATCGATCGATCGATCGATCGATCGATCGATCAATCAATCAATCAATCAATCAATCAATCAATCAATCCATCAATCAATCAATCAATCAATCAATCAATCAATCTATCAATCAATCAATCTCTCTCTCTCTCTCCCCCCCCTCTCTCTCTCTCTCTCTCTCTCTCTCTCTCTCTCTCTCTCTCTCTCTTCATCCCTGGCTCGTTCGATTCAGGGACTACGAAGGAGACGATGGAAATAAAATACGCGCCGCGACGTATCTCAGAGTAAGTCCGTGAGCCATGGACGATACCCGGATTTACTCCGTCAACACGAATTCCACGTCGAGAGGCTTTTTAGATTTTCAAGCACTGGGGCCGCAGGGGGGAGGGTTAGCGCGATTGTAGCGACCGGGGGGGGGGGGGGGGGCATTGCTCTTATTCTATCCATTATACCCAGATCGTGGTCTCTCACCGAAATTGCTTTTTCGTTACTTTTTGAAATAATCAAAAGCACCGTTGATGGAAATATTTATATTTCGCCACGGCCCTCTGTTGTGTCTCGTATAAGTATACGGTGACAGGAATGTACGGTGTTTTCTATTAACCATATTTTCCATTTCGCTGAGGGGATAATAATATTTTATCGTCATGGCTACTGCCAACAGTATAGTACTGCTTATTGATATTTCAGCAGTTGCATAAATCATGCAGATATTATGGTTAACCGTAAACACTTATCTAACGAGTACGTTGACTGTTCAATGCTAGGTAATATAGCAGGTTTTTCATAAAACGGATATGACTTGACAGTATAAAGATGTACGCCCCCACGATCCTGAGAGTGAACGGGACTCAAATATATATGTACATTGACTAGCACTTCCTGGTCTCTTGTTTTGGATACAACACGCTGGTCACAGGGGGTCGCAGTGACCCCAGCCATGTATAAACGATTGCCGCGTTGACCGTATCGTTCCGAATGGCTCATAAAAATTCAGGATATTAGTTTGACCATTCTAGAATGTGGCATTCTTGGTACTATATTTAAATCGAATTTTCGAATAGCGGGAAAAAATCAGCAAGGGGGATGCGTGGAAAAAGTCCTTTTTTACAAAAAAAATCATAACCCTTCGAATTTTCAATTTTTATAAGTAAAATTTTAAGTTGCTACTCTTGAGATATGATAGTTTGAGAGAAAAAATAGCTCCGCAGTGGGCGTTTCAAAAAAGGTATTTATTCACGATTTGTCCGACCCTAATCTGTACTTACAAAAGGTACCTCAAAGCACCGCTCGGAGGCAGGTCAGTTGCCTTGGCGTCCAAAAACTTGAAATAATTTTGGTTTAAAGTTGCGCGTAGGGTCATTTTGACCCCCAACGACAGCTCGGGGTTATGTTGTCTGTGATTTGCGATGATTTTTGTAGTAATTTCTACCGTATTATAAGATACGACCTGATATATGCATTTTTGGTACATTATTCATATGTTGGTCCGATCCATCAATGCCCGTCTGCACCGAAAGAAAATATTTCGCTTGCACGTGAAAACAAACGTACATTCTACCTGCCCATCTTCTGCCTATAGTACGCACGCTGCCACTACGCTATTGACAGCTTATGGCATTTTAATCACAGATACGTCATAATAGATAAAAGTACTCGGTTGTACTTTCAAGTAGCTGTTATCTCTGATTTAGGTGACATGTTGGATAGATCTTTTTATCATAATATAAGTCACTGCCATTTTTGGCGCATCGCAATACGTTTGTGCCATATAATGGTGATTTGTACCATATTATACGATACGACCTGCTATATGCATAGTAATCCTGCAAGAACAGAAGCCCTACTTCAAGAAGAAGTGTTGAACTGATCTATTATTGAAATGCAATGAACATACTATATAACAGTTTGTGAGACACGCGTACTTCTTAAAAGTACCAAGCCGAGGTCGCGCCAAGTGCAAATAATTTACCTCTTCACTAAAAGTAAACAGGACCATAATTTTTTTCACTTCTTTAAAATAGTCACTTTTCATAAGGTCTTCTCACAAATTATACTCGGCAAACGTTTTTTTAAATAAACAAACGCATAATAGTAGAGTGACTAAAATAGTAGAAGTTTAACCTAAACAAAACCTAACATACAGTATGTAACATCAGTATTTATACGCCGATTTTGTAATAGCTCTGAATGAAGGGCTAACACTTCTGTAGAATTTTCAAAAAACTGATTTCTTTTGAATTGGCTTAAGAGATACTTTCAACCATCTAGATTAAGGTGGGAAAAGTTTGGTACCTGTAAAACAAAGGTCCGCAGGCCCGTGTGGGTGGCCGTGGCTGGTCCGTGTGTGTGGGGTATCGACCGTTTTACTCGGAACGCAATTTTTCAAAACGGCACGCAGCATAATTCCAATAATTTTCATTCTTGTCACTCCAAATTTTGAGCACATCTTTAAAATAACATTCCGAAGTGAAATACGTACGGGATTTTCCATGAGTAGATTATAGCATTAGTAATTAACAAATGATTATTCTTATTTTCTGTCGAAAATTGAGTTTTTACTTTGCCAATTGCACAAAAATTCATATTTTCTAAATTCCCTACGCATTTAACTAGCTATATTCATGTAAATTAATAGAATTTGTTTTCCAAATTCAAATTTGCGTCAGTTCCACTGCATGCCGCAGAGCGTCTCAAATTCAACATGCCTCGCGAGAATGTCTCCAGCGTCACCATATTGTATAATTTTATAATATAATTTTTTTTATTCACTTGAAGATATGACTAATAGCATCCTACACTATCACGAGTATTATCCTCTTATTTGTCCTTCCGGCCGAAAAAAATGCCCGAAAAATCAAAATTTTGGACGTTTATAGTGGTGTAACCTTAAGCACGTATCTTAACCTTAAAAACCTTTACAAAATTCGCGTAAAATCAAAATTTAGGACGTTTACAGTGGTGTAAGCCCTTAAGGGCAGATATACAACTAGGAGCCGGAAAAAAGTCATTTTTGTGAATTTTTTCAAGGAAAACTATTTGAAATTTCGGATTGGGGTTTTAATTATCTAAAAGTATATACATTCAAAAATATGTTTAATTTTCTTTATTTAAAAATATCAAAAATATACACGGATATTGTATGATCCTTGGAGCGTCGTAAAAAAATCGGTACCCAAATTTTTTCGAAAACCAATGAACCAATTGCCTTGAGGTTTTTTGTGGATATTTTATACACCATTGTCTAGTACTTGTCATAGTCGATTTTTAAAATATCGATTTATGACAAAATGGCGGACGTTTGAACATAAATAGTGATTTTTGGGCCAAAAATTAGTTATTATTTTGCCTATAAAACAAAAACTAAGCAACGGAAAAAAATCTTATGACAAGTACTCGATAATGGTGTATAGGATAACCACAAAAAATCTCAAGGCAATCGGTTCATTGGTTTTCGAGAAATTTTGGGTACCGATTTTCTTACGACGCTCCAAGGATCATACAATATCCTTGTATATTTTTGATATTTTTAAATAAAGAAAATTACACATATTTGTGCAAAATGAAGAAAATTACACATACAATTACACATATAAATAAAGAAAATTACACATATTGAATGTATATATAGTTTTAGATAATTAAAACCCCAATCCAAAATTGCAAATAGTTTTCCTTGGAAAAATGACCTTTTTTCTAGCTCCTAGGTGTATATCTGCCCTTAAACAAATCTGTAGTGTCAATATTGCTGAAGTTTGTCTCGTTGCACTGCAACGAATTTTTCTTATTTTCCATTTTGCTCCATTTTCGTCGTTATCTTAAACCGTTCTCCATGGACTCAGGTTGTAGATCCCCAATGAGAATCTTTACAAAAGTTCTACCAACGAAAATTGTCAATTGGAAGAGAAAAAGGTTCGTTCCGTTCGACCCATGCAAACTTCAATATCGTTATTGTTTAGCCTTTTACGACAGCTAATAATTACTTTGAGAATAATAGATAGTCAAACACGACCCGGAAGTCGCGCGTTTAGGTATGCTTTTCCCTCACGTTCCGTTACCCTGGGCGTTTTTTTGTAAACACCATGGACTTTTCTCTCAGTGTAGAGGGATACACAAAAGGTTAAATTCGGGCTCGCGGGGATGCGGAAAAAGGGAGGGATAAGCGACGATGCAAAGGATCCTTTGGGACAATAGGATTCGACAGAGGTGCACCGGGGGCAACCACCCGGTTCGTGAGCTCCCAATTATTTATCCACAAAGCGACCAGCTTGTCGAGTCTGTGATTGCGTGATCTCGTTATTTCCTCGCGGCTCGTGCTGCCGCTGTTCCTCCGTATCGGCTAAAGCTTCAACCAGGGTCCCGATATTATTATCGAGAGCGGCGATCACGCGCGGGCTTTGAACTTGCTCGAGATTGGTAGAATTCGATTGGGGAAAGCCCCCTCCCCCCCCCCGCCGATCGAGCTGAGTCGATATCGGAAAACGATTGGACTCGCTGCCACGGTGATTGTCCAAAGTTGTGCGAGCTGGTGCACGCGAGCTCTTTTTATACGTAGATCGTGCGCGCCCATGCGCCTTTAGTTTCGATAGGCCTGGCCACATAGTCGAGAGCGAGAAGCGGTTTTTGTATAGGTCGGATTGAAAGAACGCGAAAGAATAAGATGATGGGTCAAGTTTGAGGATTCGAATGGTGCTGGTCGCCTGGAGCCGCGCGAAGCGTGAGATTCGCTCTGCAAAGGGAAAGAGAGAGCAAAGCTCTACGGCTGTTAAAAAAAAAACGGTGGAAAGTTTGGTCTATATAGGTCTGGTAAAGTTACCGGGTGCGATCCTATTACGCTTCGCGCGCTCCTTCATTCACGCTCCTTCGTCCTGGCGCATCGTTCGCAAATCATTTATACGCTATAACCCTGCGAAAAAGTTTTCGAGAATCGACTGGATAACTCTACGAAGCACCCGTCCTCTGGCTCTGGGGCGCGCGCGCACGCGAAATGGCCTGACTCTTGGGAAGGATTTTCGGTCCCTGCGTAGCACCGTATCAGGAGTATAGAGGTCTCAGCGATATGGGGGCGTACGTAAGTTACGTAACGCAAAATTTTTCCCAAAAATTTGGAGAATTTCCAAATTTTGTCGTCAATAATTGCGTTTTTTTTTCAAAGACATAACTAATTATGGAAGGATAGGATTTATACTTATTTAATGAAATATACATTTATCTTGTTTTGTACCAATTTTTATGATCTCTTTAAAAATGAACCCTGATTTCGCAAAGAAAAAAAATTCTCTCCATTGTCTCATCGATAGCTTATGAAAGGTTATCTGCAAATAAAAAGTCAACAATTTATCGATATCTATACAATTGTAGCTATCGTTATGCGTAGCCGTTTTTTATTTTGTTTTTTTTTCTACAAAATCCTGACAGTTTGGACATTTTTTTCTATTTCCAAAACCCTTCTTTGTACTCAAGCAATCTTTAAAAATCGTAATGATCAACATTAAAAAAATCGGCTATGTACAGCCTCGGGCACTGCGATTACAAAAATGTAAAAAAAAATTGATAATCGGCTGATAAGTTTTTGAGTATTCGCTGAGATGGGGTCGAAAAAAGTAGTTTCGAGAAAATCGCGATCAAATTTTTCGTCCTGTTCTTCTTGACATCAAGGTATGTTTTTTCTAGAATATTGATACTTACATTAAAGTATCAAGTCACGGGCGATATGATGGTTTTTCATTTTCATTATATTTCTCAAAATAAAAAGAGCCTGCACTTCATCTTTTCTGAACGATGAGTTGTAAATAATAAACCGGAACATGCAAAAAATTTGCTATTTCTAACAGTTCTAAAATCGTGACGTAACGCAAATCTCGCCCCCCCCCCCACATACGTAGACCGTAATGCCAAGCCGAACCCCCTCGAAATCGCGTTACGTAATTTACGTACGGCCCCTATGAAGATGCGCGCTTGGGGAGTCTCTGGTGTGCCTTAAGAGGGTATCCCGCTCTGGAAACTAAAAAAAATCGTCCTTTTTTGCATATTGTTATAGTGTGAACTTTCGAGAATATTTTGAAACCAACCGGATCTTGAAATTCTAAAGATTGACGTAGTTACACGTATTTTAGTGGAACAGTGTGCGTTGGGTTGAGCTTCAGAAAAGCAGCATTTGTCAGTCGAGTAAAGCACACTTTACGAAGCAGGAATGGCCAATTAATATAACGCAAGTATAACATGCCATTATACCACATAGGTAGTCGCGGTTGTCTGAAATTGTACTCAAACTTCAGACGCGTGTTTCTCGGAACTACTTTTCCAACCTAGTTGATATAACTTCTCAAGTTTTCTTCAACCGATTGACTCAAAATACTGCATGGACCTCAAGTATATACTTGAGGTCCATGCAGTATTTTGACTCAAGTATATACTTGAGGTCCATGCAGTATTTTGAGTCAATCGGTTGAAGAAAACTTGAGAAGTTATATCAACTAGGTGTACTTTCGCGATCGTCCCTACCTTGGACATCGCGAAAGTATTATTATTACTATTAGGTGTAGGAATTAATTCTTAGCGTTTTACAAGAAATGACGTAGGTAGTACAGTATTTCGTTGCTACCAACAGTAATGTATTCATCGTGAAACAGCTATCATTGAATCTCATTTGCTGTACATAATCTCTTTTTGAATCGTAAATAACAACACTTTATAATTTATTGAATATGTCAACGTTTGTGCGGAATAAAGTGTTTTTGCGGGGAGTTTTACTTCATTACTTTAATATGAACAAAAGTGCTGCTGAAGCTCATCGTATTTTAGTAGAAGTGTATGGTGAACATGCCCTAGCTGAGCAAATGTGTCGGAAGTGGTTTGCACGTTTTAAAGCTGGTGATTTCGACTTGGATGACAAGGAGCGACCTGGCCAGCCGAACAAGTTTGAAGATAATGAGTTGCAGGCATTGCTCAATCAAGACTCATCTCAAACACTTCAAGAACTGTCTACATCATTGGGGGTTGACTTATCAACGGTAGGAAAATGTCTTAAAACTTTAGGCATAATCTAGGAAGGACATTGGGCCCCGTATGAATTGAAACCAAGGGACATTGAGAGGCGTCTTTTGACATGCGAACTGCTGCTTCAACGGGAGAAAAGAAAAGGTTTTTTGCATCGAATTGTCACTGGTGATGAAAAATGGATCCATTACGACAATCCGAAGCGCAGAAAGTCATGGGTTAAGCCCGGCCAACCATCAACATCAGTGGCAAAGCCAAATATCCATGGGTCTAAGCTCCTGCTCTATATTTGGTGGGATCAGAGGGGTGTGATTTATTATGAACTGCTGAAACCGAATGAAACCATAACTGGGGATCGCTACCGACTACAATTGATGCGCTTGAGCCGTGCATTGAAAGAAAAACGGCCGGAACACTTCGAAACACATGACAAAGTCATTTTGCTGTACGACAATGCTCGTCCGCACGTCGCAAAACCGGTACAAACATATCTGGAAACACTTAAATGGGAAGTCCTACCTCACCCGCCGTATTCTCCAGATATCGCTCCTCCTGATTACCATTTGTTTCGATCAATGGCTCATAGCCTGTCTGAGCAGAAGTTCACTTACGACGTTACGAAGATTGTCAAAATTGGATCGATTCGTGGATTGCATCTGAAGACGAGGCGTTCTTCCGATACAGTATTCGTACCCTGCCCTAAAGATGGTCAAAAGTAGTAGAAAGGGATGGGCAATATTTTTATTAATGTATTTTTTTTTTTCATTTCAAACAAATATTTTTTTTTCATTAAAAAAACGCAACGCATTAATTCCAAGTCCTAGAATAAAAAAAAACTTTATCAAAAAGGCAAAAAATTAACATTTTTTAGTCGCCATACATTTATTTTTCTCCTTGGCATCTGCCACAATGTTTGATCAAGATATTTGGTTTTATTTATGTTTCAGATAAATCGGAGTTTTCGAATCAAGTTTTCAACCACCTCAACCCTTATTTTTCGTGGTCAATTCAAAGGCCCATATGGTTTTGAATTTTTATTTTTGTTGTACACATTTTTGTGTGTATTTGAAATATCAAGAAGAAGACTGTAAAAAAACGGATGGTAAAAATACGTATTTTTATTATCAAGCCCGAAATGTAGGCCTGCAGACTGGAATACTTCGATGGTGAGGCCGAGTTTCGAAACGCGAAAAGTCTAGTTGCGCGATACAAATGGCCAATGCGAGGATTATTAATGAATTTGGTCGCGAAGTGACACGTTCAAATTGGAAAGGACGAGGATGCTTTCCGGGACAGTAGGGAGAAATATATATTTTTTTGGAGGATCCATTAGTCACTCGAATCGCGAAGAAAGAGGAGAAAGGGCGTCGGTCCAACGGAACTTCTCATCGAACCAGGACAAAGGTAGATTTCCCCATTGGGGAAGAGAGCAAGTACACGTACAAAGTACATTATACGGAGGGAGCGGACCGACGTGGGCGCGACACCTTGCGCGATATAACGGTGGAAAATTAATAGAGGTCCGAGATGGGGAGTCAGCTCGTCCCTTATTTTGTCGGAGACAGCTTTGTGCACGGCCGAGACTCTTCCTTGTTCCCGCTTCGCGACAACTTGATTCGTCAATCTTGTCCGAGCATCGTCAGCCTGCTGCTTTGAACTTAATTAATCGCGTATACATAAGTGTCGCATTCGCTAAATCCAACAAGTCTAGTTCGCGATGTACCGTTGCGTTTAGGTAGACCTACCCGAGTCGAAATTTAGACCCTCCTTTAAACCTCCTTTCGATCCCAATTTGTCATTCAATGGAGGTTCAAGAGGTTTAAATGGAAATCTCAAAAACATGTATATCAGAACCTACTGAACCTCCAAAAGTGGCAGAAATTGGACTTTTTCACTCAAAGGAGGTTTAGTAGGTTCATCTGAACCTCCTTTAAACCCTAGTGAGCCTGATTTAATGCTTACGCAAACCTACAGACCCTCTTTTAAACCTCCTTTCGCCCTACTAACTCTCCTTTGACTCCTTTCACCGGTGGCTCGCAGAGCCTCCTAGCCCTCCTTTAAACCTCTTCTGACCCTACTAACCCTCCTTTAAGCCTACTTCAATATGCTGCCCTCCGCCCCCCCCGCCCTTCGCTCCCATCCGCAGTTCACCGATATTCCAAAAAGGGATAATTATAATTAAAAAATATTTTCAGTTACACGAAATAATTTATAGTTGTGACAATGTATGTATATGTTTCGAATTAATAAATCAATCTTATAATAAATAATCAAACATCATATTTTTAATTCACACATATAATTTATTTTTCAGATATAGCTTGACCCTACCGAACCTCCTTTGGATCCAATCTTTCATTTTCCTTCTGCTTTGGATTTAACGGAGGTTCTGTAGGGTACAGATAGGACATTAGGCCAAAACGAGGTTGTGTAGGTTCACGCAAGCCGAGCCCATAGGCCTAAAGGAGGCTCAGGAGGTTGAATAGAAGGTTCAGTAGGGCTCAAGGAGGGTCGCCAACGGTGCAAATTTCTCCATATAGGTTCAAGGGGAGTCAAAGGAGGGCGGCGGTCTGTGCGTTACAAAGGAAATAGGTTCTCGAGCATTCAAACGAGGGTCTAAATTTCGACTCGGGTAGCGCCGTCGTCGGAAACAAAAATATCACGCGCTACATGCAGTAGAGCATATACATAAATCTATAGTTTCGGAATAAACCTTTTCCTTCTGACTGTACTCTACAGTGTGAGAAATGCTATACTAAGCTAGTAACCCGACTATAGATTTCGGCGGATGAACGATTGTGACAACACTGTAACGAGTTGTCGCGGAGCTGACAGAAAAATCTAAGCATCACGGAAATTTTCCGTGATGCTCAGACTTTTCTGTCAGCTCAATGTGGATCAAGCTAGTTGGTTATATTATCGGAAAAAAATAAATATGTCAAACAGAATTCATTCCAAAGGAAATTGGCGGAAGAAAAAAGTCGGGCACAGTGAAATAAAAGCTCGGACGTCAATGGCTGACGCCAAAGAAAAAAATGTGTTGACGGTGTTGGAGTCGTTGAAAAAGAACAGTCGACAAGCACGCTATGTGATGGGAGAAGTATCGTTAAAAAAATATTTGCGTTATAAATATTTATATTTTATATTGGTTATGTTATCTTCATTAACAAATAAAAGTGTTGGTTAACTGATAACTAGTTAAAAACTTTGTCGATTAAAATTTACTTTCAAATAAAACTTTGTGTTGTAGTATTATTTTAAATATGCCGCGCAAACTTACGTCCTTGGATACGTGGAACGATGCGGTTTTGCGAAATCTCTTCTTACTATAGAGGACAAATATTTTTTACGGGACATTATTCTGTCTTTACTGAACGTTTTTAGCAAAACCGAATAGTAAAGGCAGTCCAAACCTTTTTTACTCTTTCATTAACTAGTTTGCTATGTAAAGATAATTTTTCTTCAAAATTTATAAACACAATAGAATGGTGCGATGAATTATGTGACCTGGCTTCCGGTCAATGCAGACCTCGCAGTGTTCAAAGTTGCAATTTTAAAACCTATTATGTCCCAATCTAAATAGTCGACTGTTCTGAAATTTCACTCAAACATGCATAATGATATGAACAATGTTGAAATTTCAACCAAATCTATAGAAATCAAGAGCGTGCTCGTTCTACCTTAATGAGCAGGCAGGAAAGAGAGCAGAGGTTCCCTTTGGGGGAAACAGTTTTCTTGTCGAAGTGTTGGCCCCGCATCAGCAAAAAAAAAAGAGAAATAAAAACATAGCCACCCACTCGAGTTCCAGCGGAGATCAAGAGAAGAATAACAAGTTTCATTGATTGCCTCGTTAATTCGCACGAAATAACGAGCGTTCTGCCGCGATCGAATGCCAATGACTAGGGGATTATATTGGGAGGGCGAATAAGTTCTCGCTGTTTTCCAACAGATGGCGTCACCAGAATTGTGTGTGTGGCGGGTGGTCTGCCACCATGGGGGTGACACCCCTCAAATATCGTGTCCCCTTTAAGGGGCGTACATAAACTAGGTCACGCAATTGGGGGGTCCTCTTGGCGTTACGATCTATGTACGGGGGGGGGGGGGGGGGGGTCGATAGGTGCGTTACGTCACGATTTTCGAACTGCCGGAAATAGCAAAACTTCTGCATGTTTAGGTTTTCTAAATTCGAAACTCATCGTTAAGAATAGATGAAGTGCAAGGTCTTATTATTTTGAGGAATATAATGAAGATGAAAAAACGTCATATCGCCCGAGACTTGATACTTTAATGGAAGCAGCAATATTCTAGAAAAAAACAGAGCTCATATCAAGAAAAACAAAACGAAAACTTTGATCACGTTTTTCTCGAAATTACTTTTTTCGACCTTGTCTCAGCGAATACCCAAAACTTATCAACCAATTTTGAATTTTTTACAAACATTTTTGTAATCGCAGTGACTAAGGTTATACGTAGTCGATTTAAAAAAAATTGATCATTACTATTTTTAAAGATTGCTTGAGTACAAAAAAGGGCCTTGAACATTGAAAAAAAATGTCGAAACTGTCGGCACTTTGTAAGAAAAACCGAAATAAAAAAACGGTTACGCATAACAATAGCTACATTTGTATAGATATCGATAAATTGTTGACTTTTTATTTACAGATAACCTTTCATAAAGATATCGATGGGACAATGAAGAGAATTTTTTTTCGTCGGCAGGATGGGTTTGATTTTAAAAAATCATAAAACTTGGTATAAAACTTGATGAACATATACTTCATAAAATGAGTATAAGCCCAATCCTTTGATAATTAGTTATTTCTTTGAAAAAAACGCATTTATTGATGACAAAGCACCCGTTACGTAACGGAATAGGAGGGGGGGGGGGTAAAAAATAGGGAAATTTTGCGTTACGCAATTCATGTACGTCCCCTTATTGGCCCTCTCCACGATGGGGGCTAGTAGGCACCCGCGTGACCCCCATTCCGGTCGCGCTGCGTCTACATTCGACGCATACGACGCGTTTGGATTATTCATTATTAAGGCCTTAGGCCACAGTAGCGGGTATAAAATCATGTACGAATTTAACAACTTTTTTTCGTATGAAAAAGTGATTTACTCACAACATTAATTATACATCTATTTAGTATGAATATCAAGCTGTTAAAAAAAATATATATGTATATTTTTTTCGTTGTACATTATTCCCGACTACTAATATTTTCTTTTGTTATCTTTTGTTTAGGCACCTGCGTTCCACGCACTTGGAATTAAGCATTTAGCATCCATCATTTTTGACGTAGAACGAAAAACAAAAATTCTCGTCAATCTACATTAGAATACCTAGAGATACGAGTATACGTACGGAATTAAAAAATTATTGTTTTATTCAAAAGTTGCAGGTATTTGAACTTGATAAATGAATTTTCAGTGAAAAATTTCGTTATAACCGCTCATAAAATGAAAAGTTTTCGATTAATTAAAAATTCCGTACGTACTTCTCTGCGAAATGCAATAGCATATTCTTTAAGTACAATATCTCAATAATATTCTCACTAAATTTCATAAAGATCGGAGCATTAGATTCGCAGTTATAGGCATTTCAACCAGCAGTGGAAATACTTATAACTTCTAGGTATTTCGAGCAGCAAGCGCAAGCAGCCACAAGCGAAGGAAAAATGGCTCGTATGCAATATCCAATCAATGTTTTAGAGGCTGCAGAGGATGCAGAAGGATTACTGCATGGCCCTGGAATCGGCGACTCCGTGTTAGTATGAATAAAATAACTTTAAGGGGCTATACCAGTGTGACACTTTTAAAAAAATTATATTTTTTGCCTTTTTCGACAGTTTATACTTTCAAGAATATCCTGTAGAAATGTCAAGGCCGTATCTCTAATACTCCCCGAATGGCAGCTTTCTAAAGAGCAACCGCTCGTAGGTGTGAAATGCCCCAGTTAAGTCTGAACGCGTTTTTCTCGGAATGAGATTTTTCAAATTTGCTATCATTGTAACGCAAAGAGCAATTATCCGATTGACTTGAAATTTGAACTGAGTACTCTTAAATATATTTACTCCACAATGACGTAGGATATCTTTGATTGGATGATAATTGACGATTTGGCATTGAAAAAAATGCTATTTTAGGCAAGAAAACAGACTTTTTTCATAACTACGCCATTTTGTTAGATTTTTATATTTTTCGAGAATTCTACGTCATTGTACAGGAAATACATTCCAGTTTAACGACATTTTTTTGTTTTTCGGTTTTGGCTACTCAGTCGGCTGGAATCACGTCAGCAGTGGAGAAACTTTTTTTTGGCGCTTCGAAGGCAGCCCATAAGTCGCTTGGAAGCCATGAAGCAACCCTATTACTGCCCTATAATTATCCGCTTTATTAGTGGATATATATTAAACGAAGTTCTTTGCAATAATGAAAACAATTTTCTTCAAATAAAGGATTATTTATTATCCACCTCGATATTAGAAAATAAAAAACAAGTTCAGTTTTACAGAGAAGTTTGTACATTGAAGCAACAGTGTGGAAAAAAAAACAAATGTATTCATGTACCCAACAAAGTCATCTAAAGCTTTCGAATGGTAAATTATCTAAAAAAAATCGGTGGAAGTTGTTTATCCCGTCACGAGCATTGAGCGGAAATTAGTTCAATTAAAAATGGCGAAACAACCAAACGGTGTTGTACGTACATATGTGCTGTCATTCCTGCACGCATGAATTATTTAAAAAAAAAAACTATTTTTTTATTGCGAAATTTATTTTCCAAACATTCTGAATGTTTATAGAATACAAATTATTTATAGTAAAATTCCACGTGTATGTTTATTGTGAGTGACCTATCCTAGTGTTTTATCGATACCTTAAACTTTAAATATATCACATCTATGGAAGTAAGTCTAAAAATGAGAAATTCTTAAAAATAACTTTGCAAATATATTGTATGCCCTGTAACAACCACTGCCCTGATAAATCCCGTCTAGGCGCTTTATCATTTTCCTCGCTACGACCTTTTTTGAATAAATTACCCAACCCTGTTATTTCCCTGTCAGGGCCTAGTCCGATTGTGTTGTGAAAGCCTTAGTAAGGAATCCATATTCAAACCCTCATGGGCCCCGAATTTTTTTATGGCCGCCCTCCTAATTTCTTTCACGCGATGCTCAAAAGAAGGCACTCCTGGAAGATCGCTGGTGTTTCACCATTTTGAAATATTTTTGAATAAAAAAAGTGTACGAGTACATGAAAGTATGTACTAATCGATGTTGTTCACAGTTTTTCAATAAACATTTATCGTCTCGTCGAAAAAAAATTAAGAAAGTCACGTCCCTTCGCCCGCTACAAGTGTACATAAGGCCTTAAATCTGGCCCAAGCTCGGAAAGCTCTATACCCAAAAGATATTTTCAGAATAAGAAGACGACTCACGTTTAAAATTTCATCGAATACATTCAAAGCTTACGATGCTCGTCGTTACAAACGTGCCGAGCAACCTTTTTTGCGCAAACACATAGAAATTCAAATAATTTCGAACTGTAGTCGCCGCACTGTGAATCTCGAGACTATTCGTCCCACCGCCGGCTCACGACGTTGCCCTTTTTTACATTTACATTTATATATGTGTCGAGGGGAGGGGTGGGGGCGGGCACGCGTGCAATATTTTACCAGCGCGTAGCTTGAAATTCGTAGCTGTCGGAATTGTAGAAATTCCCGAGTATACCGGAAAGAAAATTTCTCGTAGGTAGAAACGCAAGCTCGAGAGAGCTTTTTTTTCGTGACGCAAGGTTCGCGAGTTAGAAACTCGGGAACCTAGGCGATCGCGGCGCCAAGTTTGACGATCTTTTTCTAACGCGCGGAAAAACGAAAAGCTTCGGAGGAGAAGGAGCAGTTTTCGCTGCCGAAACGATCCCTTAAATCTTCCATATTAAACTGTATAAATTCGATAATGCAAATGTGGTCTGCTGGTCGAAGGTAGACGGAGAAAATATCGGTTGTGGAGGAAAAAAGTCGACGCAGGTGTGTTCCACCGCGTTTCACGTGAACATTACCGGCCACTAGAAAAAGCCCCGGTGCCGTTAATCCCGTAGGCGAAGGAGGAGCAAGCGTAATAACGCTAAGGTCATGTTCAAATAAAACTATACATATGCGAGTCAGTCAACGTCAATTATTCTTTAAACTTATCAACGTTTATTGATCTTTTAATTTTGGAAGCAAAAAAGTCAGTCTTCTGATTTCTACCATGCAATATATATTTTTAATTAAACTTTCATTTTTCCCATCCGACCCCGTATGCGGGGCAAGATGGAACAGCGCTGGGAGAGTGATGGGGTACGAATTATTGGCACCTTTCGCATATGCAAGTGACTTCACTCTCAATACCATCAATTTGATAAGCCAATCGTCTAAGTTCGGTAGGATTAGTCCGAATAATCTTCCTTCCATATAAATTTCATTAATTTGCAAATTCTTTTTCTTCCCCTGGTAGAAACACCGGTTGAAGAGGAACCAAATGCTTTATTAGTTTTATTTAACCCTTTCTAACGTAAATAGTGGTACGTTTTAAAATATTCCGGGTTTGCGATAGCTTGTGTTAATCTTGCCTCATTAGACGATTAACGAATTAAGGCCTTAAGTCACTCTAGAGGCCGAAAAAATAGGCTTTTCGGGGAATTTTTTTTTTCAGAAAAACTACCTAATAAATCAAGATTAGAAAAATGGGCGTTTATTATACATATCAGTGACTGTATGCAATAACTTTTTTGAAACGATTCATTTCAAGATGGCGGCTGTGCAGCGTTTTTGCGATCACGTCTCTGTTTTCCGGGGTCCGCGGCCGGACGAACAGCTCCTGTAATTTTTTTACTATAATGAGCCAATGATTTTTTTTCGATTATATATGATAACTGCTATAGAAGTGCGTAGGATTTTTTGGATATATTAATTTTTTACCAAATGGCGCACTTCTAACGTGGAAATTGAGAAATTTGCCTAGAAAATCGTCAGATAATTGTTAATAACAAATGAACTATGCAATATAAAAAAAATCCTACGTCTTTCCATAGACAATATTTTGTTCAAGATATATTCAACATTTCAAGTGAATCGGTTGAAAATTGTCTGAGTTATGTTTCCGGCCAACGTCAAACGGAGACGTCATCGCAAAAACGCTGCACAGCGGCCATTTTGAAATTAATCGCTTCAAAAAAATTATTGTATACAGTCACTGATATGATAACACCCTTTTTTGTAATGTCGATTTATTGTGTGGTTTTTCTGAGAAAAAAAATCCCCAAAAAGCCTTTATCGGCCTCTAGAGTGGCCTAAGGCCTTAAGAAAAAATCAGGCAATAATCTTAAAAATTTCCGACAAACCGTTCTTATTATATTAATACTTAGTTGCTTCATTGTGATTATACCTACCTGTCTCTAATCAATATCACGTGTTCGTCTTGCCCCGAGCTCCCCTATAAGCCCCGGTGCAGGGTCACTGCGGTTATCAGGCGACTTTGTGCTTGGAAAAAAATAAAAATGAAAAATAAAGGCCGATAATATATTTCTGGCAAGTGCGGAAGTTGCTAATTTAACGGCGACGGCGAGATTGCCGTTTCGACGATTCGTAACGGAGCGTGTTACTTGCGAATGTACTGCCATCTATACTCCGAAAAAAGTCAGATCGCCTATAGAGCGGATTGCAAAAGCGCGCGTCGGTGCAGCTCCCGTGAAAAAATTCTGGCGCCGAGACGATTTTCGGACGTCGGACCTTGTCAACACGACGGAAATTGCTCTCTCGATCCTGTTTCAATACAAACTTTCCATCCAAGAGTTTGCGATTGCTTCCTCGACGTCCGAGTTTACTTGTACGATCTATTCCGTGATGCGTCTCTCACTCCGAAGCGCGTCTAAGGACGACAAGGAATACCCGATTGAGCGTGGACGGAAGGGCCATTGGCTGAAGGCGTTACATCATGTGGCTCTCCGAAAAATGAGACTTTTCTCGGATTTGTTTTTGAGAATACTAAAAAAACAATAAAACCAAGGTTTCGAGGGTTCATTCTACATCTGCGGATGCACAGAATACGTTTTGTGTGATCTTTTTTATCGATTAGCATCTACAAGGATTTTCACTTAAAGGTTTGCCTTCGATTTTGTTGAAACTCATATATTCGGTGGAAGCATTGCAAACTATTGGACATGTATTTTTTTTCATCCTGGGGAAAAACTGCTTTAAGGACGGAAATCACCCCGTGGTGGTTAAAAAGGCTCCTCACCCCTTAATTTTTGTGCAATACTCCTATAGTGGATTTTTCATCGCTTTACTATAGAAACATTTTGGATTGTGCTTCATTCAGATCGATGGATTGGTTGGCGGCTCAGTCGTAGCTACACTACAAGGAACGTCGATTAACAAAAGTAGTGGGACTTCCAGAAGTTCCAGAGTTGGTAACTTCCAGAAAAATGAACATATCAACATCATTAACGTCGCATTTGAAGATAAAGGATGCATTTAATCGTGGAAAATTCGGCAAACGCAACCGTTGCACCCGTTCGTTTTCACACCCTGACAAAAAGTGCGAACAAATGAGAAATGAGCATACCTTTCAGGACATTTTTTTAAAGCCGCGATCTCGATTCTGTGCTTTGAAATAAAATCGAAAATTTGTAGAAAAAAACCACCCATAACGGTAATAAAATCTCGATAACAATTGTGATACGCCCACGAATGCACTTTCATTGATGTTCAGTTCATAAATATTTTTGAAAAACATGAAAAATTTGTAGCAAGAATCTCCGAATGGAAAACTACCCCTAACAGTAACGAAACATTGAATACTACCCCTAGAAGTTGCGATGCACCTAAAAATCAACTGTCATCAGTGAGGTCGGGGTGTGTATCACCAATGCCCGTGCAGAAATGTAACCGGGCATTCCCTACTTTGTGTCAGGCTCTGACCAGACTTGCCTTGGCTGGTTTACCTCACCGGGCTCTCCCATGCAACAAACCGGGAAGATCGCAAAATCGTTGTTACGGATTATCCTCTATGTTTGGAAATTACAATCGTCTGATCCCTGCAGGGATACCCTGCAAGCTACTATATCTTCACGTAACGTCTACCCGGACAGAACATTGACATGTTTTGAAAAGTGGAGCCTGTCGTTAAGAACTAAAGAAAAGGCACTTTGCTTTTCGCCTCATCAAAGATATTTATAATTGTTTTGCTCGGATAGTGATTTGTGTACGTTTTCCTGTCTCTTTGCTCATCAGAAAATGCGAGCAAGCGTGTGTATATACTCATATACTACCTTAGCAAGTAGATAACCAACAAAAAATATGCTTCCAACATACTAAATTGAACACACTCCCGATTTTACCTCGAGGATTCCAAAAACACTGAAACGTCATTTTTCAATTTCCTCATCTGTTCCTGGTTATTTCCCGACCTATTCCCTACAACTTTCCTGGCCATTGACCGCTTGTTGTCCGGTCCGTTCCTGATAAATTCCCTAGAAAGGGAACGATGCATCAGGACCTAGCCTTTGACCCGTTGCATTGCGAACCTATTTCAGGGTGGGAGGCCTGACCAGAGCCTGATCCTATGTAGGGAAGGCAGATCAGGGGCAATACCATTTCCCGACGCAAATTTCTGCACGGGTGTGTATCACCTCTTTAATTATTTCAGGGGCACGTTCTTGCATTGAAGGTGATATTTCCTCAATTGAGGGGTAGTTCATAAGGGTTGATCATCCGTAAGTTCTTCAGAATCCCACTACTTGTTCTGGAATAACTTATCCTCAATTTGTGGCAGAACAGAACGATGGGAAATGAAATTTAGGTGTTGGTAAGCGATTGGGGTGGTTATTTCATTTGGGGGTAGTTTCTGAGGGTAGAAAAATCCTTGAATATTTTTTTTTCTCACTTTGGCTACTCATGAATGCAAATTCATCATATACTGTTAAACGGTTAAAATGTGTTGTTTTTCGTATGGCATCATATTGAATAAATTAGTTTTTTTTACCCCAAAATCGGTCTTAATATATTTATAAAAACGAGAATGAATGAATCGTGAAAATCGTGTTTACTTCTTCAGAGAATCTATGTGAAAAGGTACAGTTAGAAATGTCATGTCAATCGCATGTAAACCGTCCGAATTACGCGTTCTCCCGGTTTTAAAAACGTGGTTGTGAGAAAAACGCGTTTAAAGTTTCCAAACTGATTTAGTAGCTATCGTCCACAGGAAGGAATAGAAGCTCTCATTTGAATTCTGCATGTACCCACGGCGGCATTTTGAGAGTAGGTCTTCAGTTGTCAGGTCGTTGTATATATTTTATGTACAACGGCTGGACTCAACGACTGCAAATGGCTACTTTCACCGTCTCAGCTGTTCGGGAGCACTCAGTGGCGCTTTGGAAAATGACCTCTAATAATGTCTTAAACAATATTTCGCGTTGAATATCTTATGCATATAATTCTAGTCATGATTTTACCTCATTTGAGCCAATAGAAAAAAACGGTCGAAATTTTTTTCTACTCAGATGTAAGGCTTGAAGCGACGAGAAACTCGATGCTGGCGTGACTCTTTGAGACAAGTGAGGAAAAGCTCGGGGCAAGTGAGCAAAGTTGCCTCACTTTTTGTCATCCCCTTTTCTTCTCTCCATCGTTTCCGATTTCCTTTAAAAAAGAACGAGGAGGGACGGGGAAAGTGTGGAACCCGATAGTCCCTAGTATTCCAAGGAAGAAAGTACTCGTAGCTTTTACGGAGCTGTCGGGCGATAGCGGGGAACGGGGCGAGACACTAACGTTTTTCTTTCCATCGACGCGATCACTCGTTTTTACGTATGCCCGACGACAGTGTTGGCCTCATCGCAATGCCCTTGCTAAAACGACCTTCCGCGCTCCGCTCTGTACAGAACCGCGGGCGAAACGATCCGAAAACAGATTCGTTCGAATGATCGAAAGAAATTCACGAAGAACTCATATTCGTACAAAATATGACTATTTGAGGCCTTAGGCCACATTAACGGGTATAAAATCATGTGCGAATTTAACAATTTTTTTCGTATGAAAAAGTGATTCACTCATAAAAGTAATTACACATCTATTTAGTATGAATATCAAGCTGTGAGAAAATATATTTTTTTTCGGCGTACAAAATGGCCAGCTACTCGAAACTTCTCGAAACAGCTGTTTCCAATTGGCGTGACAAATAACTTCAACAATTTGAACTCGATTTACTTCAAATTTAAAATTTATGTTTCTAATTGCATTTCGAAGAGAAGGACGTACGTTAATCGAATACTTTTCGTTTTATGAGCAGTTTATGAGCAGTTATAATGACATTTTTCACTGAAAATTCATTTCTTAAGTTCAAGTACCTACAACTTTTGAATAAAACAATATTTGTTAAATTCCGTACGTACTTCTCTAGGTATTCTAATGTAGCATGACTTGTTGTTGTTTGAATTGTTGTTTTTTGTTCTAGGTAAAAAATTGTGGATGCTAAATGTGACGCCGCGGAGCGCCTAAAAAAGTTAACAAAAGAAAGTATTAGTAGTCGGCCATTTTGTGCATCGAAAAAAAAATATATTTTTTCTAATAGCTTGATATTCATACTAAATAGATGTGTAATTCATTTTATGAGTGAATCACTTTTTCATGCGGAAAAAATTGTTAAATTCGAACATAATTTGATACCCGTTACTGTGGCCTAAGGCCTTAAAATAGCATGATGGGAAAACTCGTGCAGAAATGGAACCGGGCATTCCCTACTTTGTGCCGGGCCCTGACAAACTGGAAAGATCGCTGAATCGGTTTTTACGACCTACCCTCTATGTTTGGGAATTACAATATTCTGACGAGGATACATTGCCAACAAGTACATCTTCACGTGATGTCTACCCAGCCAGAATATTTGCATGTCCTGAGCGTGGAGTCTGTCTTCGAGAACTGTGTAAAGCTACTTTGCTTTTCACCCCATCAAAGATATTTACAATTGATTAGGGTGAAACTAATACATGTGTTGTAATTATATTCACCATTAAAAGCATTCATGTCATCAATGATAATCGACGAAGATAAGAATGCTTATAATAAATACCGAGATTACAATAATTAATGATTTGAGCATAACGAACAGCCAAATTATTTAATGGGGCAAAAAAGTAAAGCAGGTGATTCGTGGTTTCTTATCGCCTTGTCGCCATGTTGGGAAACATCAATGTTCCGGCCGGGAAGGCATTACCTGAATGTATTTCACCAACAATCCACCAGATGGCTACAAGTGAAGGTCTTCGCGTAAGCAAGGTACAGTGCCAGGTCAGGGACAGGGCTTTTTCCTGACTCAAATTTCTACACGGGAAGAGTCTCATCTTTGGGTTTACGCGTATCGTGTTATTTTCGTTTTTGCAAACGCCACGTTTTGAATGGATTTATTGATCCGGCGGTGCTGTTATTGCGATCGTGAAAATGTCGCGAGCCCGTCTGAAGAAGGTGCCGGCGCGAAAGGATGATAACTTTTCAATCCGCACTACGTAAATGGAATTTTATATACAATATCAGTGAAGGGAGGTTTCTACTTTGTTGGGCCAAACATTGTGCGTTTTTTCACCAATTCTTCATGCAAAAAATATTAATTCGTGTTCAAATTTCGTATGTTTATTTAGCAGTCTTTATTGAAAATGAAAATATTTTCTTAAGTTTGACAAAACATGGTACTGGAAATGGGAGGAGCCACGTCGGTGCGCAGGCGATGATGCTCCAAGTTTGCGGAAGTTCTCCTACACGCCCTAGTTGAGCAATCGTTATGCAATTCGGCTGGCACGTGTACAACAAACGTCATCATTAGTTGAACTAGAATTATCGAAAAATATTCAAACGTTTTTATTTTATAAACAAAAAACTGCAACAAAGTTTCGTAAAAAATTAAACTTCCACTTCGATCGCTCGCCGGTTTTTTTATTTTTTATTTTTCTCGTTGATCCTAGTTCGACTTATAGACAATATTGTACAAAAAATATATGTTTGATTTTTTAACTTTATATCACCTGTTCAGGACTGCCAGCGAAGAATAGGCAATGCCGGCGCACCGACATACGTGGTGCCCGCTCCCAGTAGGGTAGGCTGGGGTCAATTCGAACGTTTTTGAGAAAATCGGTTAGTATGGCTTCATTTTATGCCCTATCTGCTTGGCAATGGGCTTTAATTATAGCTAGATTATATGGCTATATGATAGCATTATTGATTTTGCTTCTTATATGCCCTTAACTTAGGTAGAAGCTATTTAGAAACCCTCGGAAAACGTTTCATTTGACCCTGTGTCGGGGTCAAACGAAGCAGTGCCTGGGGTTAGTTGAAATAGGTGTTTTCAGCTGGTTGAACTCATGTTTCTACTAAACCCAGGTGCTGTTAATGATGTGTGCGAAGTGTCAAAGTATGTTTGTTGTGAATAAAATATACTTTCAATCAAAACAATCAGTTGTATTTCTTTTCATTCCAGTTAGAGTATCACTGAAAGTAAATAAAGGTTCTTTAATATTATTTTACTTTTCGGACGATTTCTTGGCATCTAAAAAATAAAACGAGATTTGGAAAACTTGCTTGCGTATGAAATGTTTGTTCGGGGTCAATAGAAACACGTTTCAATTCACCCCGAACTGTTTGTTTCAACGCCCCCCACACCCTCGCTTCAAATAATTTATCAAACAGCAACAAGCTAAACGTTGTAGGTAGGTACTGACCACAATAAACTTAACTAGGATATCATAGTAATGATGATTGTAAACAACGCTAAAGAAAGAACAATAGTTTTGGAGCTATACGTAAGACACTAATAGTAAAAAGTTTACTTTTTACGTCGAAAAAGCGATGCACTCGCATTAAAATATTCGACACGCTCGGGCGGCAATGCGCACCGAACGACAGGTTCCGATACGCAAAGGGGCCCCTTCATCCCTCGGGGCCGCACTGCTGTAACTAACCGTCTTCGAGTTATTTAACTTGTTTCATGTGACCCGTGTTTCTATCCATCCAAGCCTACCCTAGCATGTTTTGTGAACCTAATAAAATGTTATCATGTCCAATAAAGACCGCTTAGAAAAGGTACCAATTTTCAACATTCTATGTTTCACATTTTTCGCATAAAAAATTGGTGAAAGTTCGAAAGAATGTTGGCCCAACAAAGTAGAAACTTCCCTTAACGCAGGATATCCATTTAGACGGGAAAAAATTTAACAATTTCGAGGTATTTTTGATGTCAGAAATAAATATTCTGCATAACTATTCTACATACTATACTGCCGTCATATGCAAGAGGGCATCTACAAAAAGATCGAACATGCTTTTTTAGCACCATTGAATCGGTACGAAATTTCCCATCGTTGTGCGTTTTTGTGCGTAAAACGGATTTTTTATTTTTTTGTAGATGCCGCAACATCTCACGCAACAGTTCTATAAAATTTGGATTAAAAGAGTAGTTTTTTTCAATTTTTCGAAAACAATTCTCTTTAAGTAGAAGGTAGCAATATTATAAATATTTCTACCAAGTTTCCACTCAATCGACTTACTAGTTTTTGAGTAATCCTGCAGGCTTATTTCGAAAATGCTGTTTTTGGAAAAACGCAGTTGAAGTTTATATGAAATTTGAATTAAATTACACTAGGTACTTGTGGTAATGAATTACTTCAGTAATCTGTTATAAAGAAATTAAATGATCAATTACAGTAGTAATAGTAAGTGTTAGTTGTTTATTTAACTACATTTTGCCCATCTCTGCCTGCCCCTCTGCGCTAAGTTTTTCGCATTTCGCTTTGAAACTGAGAAAATATTCTACATATGTAGTTCTTATCGATTTTTTTATCGTTGTAAATGTATGTCGCACCTTAACCTCTTCTCCCTCCCTCCGTCCCTCCCTCCCTCCCTCTCTCTCTCTCTCTCTCTCTCTCTCTCTCTCTCTCTCTCTTTCTCTCTCTCTCTCTCTTAGGCTAGCTCCAGGCTCTCTATATTGAAAACATGTCGCATTTTTCTTCCACTGAATGCCTTGTATGCGCTATGATCTTACCAGCCTTTGTCTGCTGCTGTGTTGTATTCGGCATGGCAGATGAATATAACACAATTCTTGAGGTAGTCCTAAATTCATGTATATGCTTTATATTTAATGTTAAATGGTTTGAGCACATCTCTTCTTTCTGGGAGAGACTGCCGTGGCTGAGGCTCAAAGCCAGAAGGAAATGCTTCACGCTACGTTTGATGTACAAGATCCTTCGCTATGGTAGACCAACATACCCGAGATCGCTGCTCAAATGCAAGGGCCCAAATACAGGAATGACTCTGAGAGCCACACCCGATTCTACAGTTATTCCCCATTATCGCACGGAATACTTTAGCCATGCCTTCTACATCGCTGCTGCTCATCTGTGGAATTTGTTGCCACCTGGCTTCATTAATTTAGGTAGAAGTTGTTTTTTTGTCCTCATATGCAACCTACTCAAAACTAGTGTCATTTAGTTGCTCATTACACTGATTTTTTTCTTAGTTTTCGATAGGTGGTCTTAAATCGTTTAGTTGAATAATATGGTATGTGTAAATATATTGTCATACTCATACGTGGATTGTGTGCTAGAGGATTCTCTCTCTCTCTCTCTCTCTCTCTCTCTCTCTCTCTCTCTCTCCCTGCCTCTCTCTCTGCTTCTTTCGCTTTTCATTAACGACAATGGGTCTGAACTTGCTTGCTCTAGTCACATGGTGTTTGCCGATAATACCCAAATATATCTCAGTTGTTATTCCTTATTACTTCCCTTATATTTCCTATTCTGGATTACTGTTCGTTAGGTTATAGTGATCTAACTGCTGAGCTCAACCACAAATGACAAAAGCTGATTAGTTCCACCATCAGATACATTTTTCGACTTGCGCAAAGACGAGCACATCGCTCTGTATCGGAGACTACTTAGCTGGCTATCAGTCAGAGCGCGGAGACTCTATTTTACGGGTATCATGACTATCAATATTATAAGCAACAAAGCTCGACGGTCTTTGGTAGAAATTTGAAGTTTATCGGAACCCTTGCTTTGTTTGGCTCGACGCATTGCCATAGACACTTCCAATATACCGCACCATCGTACCACGAGCATTGGAAACTCTTTTGTGCTTTCATCGATGTACTTGTGGTACTCCTTTTCACTCGCAATCCGATCATCACCTAACCTTCAGATTTTTAAGTCTCGTCTGTTCGCGCATCTCTTGGAGGAAGATACTTTTAGTTTCTAGTAATAACTAGAAACTAAAAGTATCTTCCTAGTAAGGCTGCGTACTCTTTATGCGTTTATTTTATTTTACAATCTGTTTGATCTGTTTTATATTGTGTGCTTCGCTTTAGATGCTAGTTACTTGCGGACTTAATTTTTATCTTTAACTTATTATATTAATACTCGTCTTCACTATTATCTTAGATTATCTACATTGATTGCAATATTACTTTTATTTGTATTATTTTTATCTATCGTAGACGCTTCTATGTTATTTTATCTATTTTATATATAGTATACATAATTACAGTCTGCACCTCATGCATAGTTTTGTAATTGTTTTGGTTATGTTTCATATTGTATGCTTCGCTTTAGATCTCTATTTTTAATTTCAACTTTTTATATTAATACGTGTCTTCACTATTCCTATTTCCTTAAGGTAGCGTTTGTTACTTATTTTTTCCCCCACTGTGAGTGCTTCTTCAGTTCACTGTTTTCCCCACACTTCTTTGTCTTCACTTTTTTCTCCCTGTCCCCTCTCCTTGCGGTTGCAGCCGACTTCCCCCTCTGTATCATATTCATCGTGACATTTCTGTCATGGGTAACTGCGCAGGGAAACTACAGAAAACCTATTACCAATACAGCCGACTATCAAAGTTCGCCCCCCCCCCCCAATCGTGGAACTAGTCTTATTTTGCCGCGAAATGCCGAAGAAAAATATTTCACGACGAAATGTACGCGACTGGGATTCGAACTCGGGACCTCCCGGTCAGCAGGTTTAGTGGCAAGCACGCTAACCACTTTTTTTTTTATAAAGTTTTTTGTTTATTTGCTTAGTAATCACATAGTCTTTGGGCTTATTACGTACAAACTTAACTTATGAATAAAAACGTAAAACAATAATATGGCTATGATAAACTTCGGGCCGTGTCTACATAGGCATCTCTAAGTTTTCAATTAGTGGGGTACATAAGGGTGAAAGGGCTTATTATTTGGGTTAGACTTAAGTCCGGAATATATTTAAGCGTGGCAAAAATTATAGTGCTGATTTATAAATTAGGAAAAAAAGCCCACGATGACATATTTACGAACGAAGGAAATAAACAGTAGTAATAATGATGCTTAATGCTAATAGTTTCAGCTTAATATATTAATGCTTAAGGGCAAAGAAATCGTAGCATTCCAACAGGGGTTGGGGCGACTAGTTATTGCGCTGTACTTAATTAAATCTATACGTTTACTCCATTTATGTCTGATTAGGTACATCTATACGTTTTCCTTCGCCTTCGTTTTCTGTGCGGTCTTGTGTTCTCATAAGTCAATCTGTTTTTTAACTCATCAAAATGAATTGCTGTGGGGTGAAGCCAAAAATACTTGTCACAGTCTAGTCTGTGGTCGTCGGATCTATCGGTGGTGGGAATCGAAGTATCGTGGAGGAAGTTCTGTCCGTTGGTTAGCATGTGATTCAAACTGGGAGGCAGTTTTTTGTTGGTAGAGCACGCTAACCACTAGACCATCGCACCGGCATACTTCTCTTCACTATTATCCTAGATTATCTACACTAATTGCAATATTTGCTTTAACCTCTCACAATTCTTTATTCCGTACAACAATTATCGTTTCTTACAAGTGTTCCCTATGGCCTAAAGGTTACCCCAAGGCATAATAAAAATCTTCAATCCATCAATCACTCAATTAATCATCTCTTTCTCTCGCTCTAGCTGCGACTTTTCGGCTTCGCCTCTTGACTCGTTCGCTACAATCGGGAAGTATATTAAAATATGCTTGAGGGAGGAATGTTTTTATCCAATAGTTTGTCGTTGTCGGTGCAACGGCCGATGATGCTGTCGCGTCACCTTCTCGCTCATCGGTGTAATAATGACTGCGTGCTATAGACGCATAACGTATAAGGGCTCTCATACTCACTTTGATCACTGATGTATATGGGGGTCCATGTAAGTTGCGAGTATGCGTGAGAAAGGATCGCAATGAGAAATCCAATGATCCACATTCCCCAAAGCGCCATGCTCAACGTCCACTGACGACTTCGTAGTCGCTGTTCGTCGCTGCTGACTCGATATCCCTCCTCGCGGTTACCCTATCTTCACTGCCGTTTCTCCTACTCTCTCTTTCACTCTCTCAGCAATGTCGGAGTATCATCTTGGCCTAAGGAGTTGCCTCGAGTCACCCCGAAATTGAGACGGTGTGGAACGCGGTGAAAAGATATCCGGTTCGAGCTTTTTCGTTTCGACTTTCGTTTCGTTAGAGTCCTGCTTCTCCTATCGATCGCTCTCTCCTTCTCTCGTTTCCTTGTGACGTTTGTGTGCGCGCGCTCAGGTCAGGGAGCTCGCGTGATCCTCGTCGTCACAATCGGCAGCCTCATCCAAATCGCCGAGAGGCTGCTTCTTCATGGACGAATCTTCAAGTGCGAATCTGTAAATACGATAAAAATATGTGATATAGTCATTGGCATAGCCAGCAGTTATTTCTGGGGAGGGAGGAGGGGCTGACAAAAAAGTGGTCTTGTTCGATTCATCTTTTTTTTTAAATAGAATTCAAATAATGGTCAATAAGCACGTAACACATTGAAAATATGAAGCTTGATTACACGTTCGTGTTAACATTGATTTGAAACTTTTGCGATATCTCAAGCGGGTATCCTTCTCTGAAAACTTTAAAAAATCGTTTTCTTGCATTTTATTATGGTGTGAATTTTCGAGAATATTTGAAAACCAACCAGACCCTGAAATTCTGAAAATTGACGAAGTTACAGCTATTTTAGTGGAACGGTGCGCGTCGGGTTAAGGATGATTCGCGTGTAACGAGAGCGGACATCAAAGCACAAGAACACTTAAAAGAGTCCCGAACTGCTCGGAGATTGCATAGATTAGGTGTGCAACACGATCTTGATGATGAGGAAGGACACGTATATGGTGCCGGAATCGCTGACTAGCGGTAAGGCGACAATATTTCACAAGACCGTGTTAAATACGTACCAAAACTTTGAACGCGATTATTTCGAACCTACATATCTTGACACGCCGGATTGATATCTTGAGCAACTATCGCACTATATACTTGAATTTGCACAGTTAGCGTTCAAGCAGTAGTCATTTTCGGTTCACGATCGAATTTTTTAATTGGATGAACCATTTGTTAAGAACAATTACTTCAGCATGGTGTTTTTCATGAGAAAAATGAGGTTTTCTTTGGAGAAGCTGTCATTTTTCGTATTTTTCGAAATTTCAAAAAGTGGATGGTTATCCCTAGCCAGTTGGATATGGTTGAAGATTTTTCTTTGTTTTCGGTTCATTGGAGCCTGGTAACTGGGCTGCAACGCCAAGTGCTCCACCATGACCACTTCGAAACATTTTCTTCCGAAAAACTTACATTGTAACCACAAACATGTGTACAACACGCTGGGAAAAAAATAATTTATTTCAACCAAAGTATTACTAGAAAATAATTCATCATCCTGACCTTTCAAATTGGAATAGCCCGTTAAAGAATGATCAACTAATTTTTCATCATTCTTTAATCCAGTTATCCATATTTAAACTTTACTTTCAGTAGCTACTCATTTAAATGAGTCTTAGTGTTCGGTTTTTCAGCAAATCGGTCCAACACCTTTTAAGTTGGGTTTTCTTTATCAATGTCATTCTCTATGTGCAGCAGTGACATATGAGAGAATCGTTCTTGAAGCATTGTGCTTCTAAGCCAGGTTTTCATCCGCCTCATGGCAGAAAATCTCCTGTTACAGCCAACAGAGCTCACTGGGAGTACTATTGCTGCTTGGAAAAGTGTAACGGGAGGTTACCGTCGAGTGGCATGAAAAATGCATGAACTCCGCGACGTTTCTTTTAATACAACAAAAGTACTTTCGGAAATGGGTTTCAACGTATTTTATTCTTTTATGAATGCAGAGTTAATTTGAATTTTATTTATAGAAAAAAAGTCCACAATGGCGGCTTCAGCTCCCGTTAAATAAAGCCAATCTCGGTGTGCTTCGGTCTGCACTGAAAACAAAAGTCGTTCATCCATCCAAAATTCAGTTGGTTTAACAAAATGTATCTTTAAATACATTCAACTTGATTTTTGATTGGCATAACAAAACAGTATAGTTGATGGTAAAACAGTATAGTGGTGTGAACTGTAGCTTATTTAGCATGTCTGAGGAAACTGTTAAAACAACAGAATTTCGAGACAACAAAATGCATTTTGCACATTCAACGATCTCTTTTTCTCAGTATGCGCGGGGTGCTCCGCAACCTTGCCAGTTCGTTTGAAACAAAAACGGGTTAAACACAGTTAAACTAGACTAAGTTTGGGGGGGGGCTTTCGTTTTGAGTTTTCCGAAAAACCCCTACAAAACAAAATGGCAGCCGTTTAACAAAAACCTCATTTTGTTGCCAGGTTTTTTTTGCACCAACAGACGAAACAAATATTTCTAAATCAACTTTTGACAAAAATCGCTTCCTGATGAGCCCGCAAATTGAATTGCCTTTCAATTGCGCAAGTATTCATGTGAATCGGTTCACCTGCTGTTGACGCTGCAGAGCGCCCCGCGCGCTCGAAAATGCTGTTTCCAGAAAGACGCATTTAATGTTTAACGTTATAAAAAATTGTATTCAATGTTTGTTTTTGACAACCCGAATAAACAAACCCACGTGTTTACTTTAAGGGTGCAAGTTGTTAAAAAAATCGAATTTTTCAACGTCATGAACGGTAGCCCGTCCTTAGATTTCCAGCATTTATTTTATCATTTTTAAATGAAATTATGCTTTTGATGACCATTGCTTGAGCTTCTAAGGCTAAAGTATCGATTATGAAGATTTTATTATAATTATTAATGAAATCCTCTCGGTTCTTCGTATTCAAATTAAAAAAAAAGCGTCCAGCATGAGATAACAGTAGATTCTTACAATTAAATCGGCATTCGAGATTTACAATCATATTATCTATTATTTGGTAGTAAATGTTGATCTTCAGTAGACTTCTGTTTGTCTATCGGCCGGCAAATCTAATGTTTCGCATTAGCCCACAAAATTGAATAGATGTTTATTTATAGATGTTATAAATTGAATAGATGTTAGCTTGACTGGAAAAAATTGTCAAGCTAACACCTATTGAATTGATATTTAGTATATTTATATATAATTATATTTGGTTATATTTACATTTAGTACAGGGTGTCTCAAAATAACCTGCCATTTTAATTTATTAATCAAACGTATTATTTATTTGAAAAGTAGGTACGAATGTTTTTGTTTTAATATAAGACACAAACATGGAGGTTATATGTGGAACACAGTATCCAATAAATGGCCGCCTCATCCCTGTTTACAAACGTTCACTTTTTTGACGAAATTTTCGATAACATTTTGACATAATTGCGGAACAATTTTATTAAGGGGTCTTCTCACTTTAGACGCTAAAAAAGGCTACTTTCATGATATTTTAGATAGGTTTATATTTTAGATATCGATATAGAAGTTGTTCACTTACATTAATAAATACACTTGCGAAATACATTTTAAAAAATTATTTATTCATGTCACTATTTACAGACGAAAACGGTAGTTAAAAAATTTTCTAAAAATTGTAGGTCTGCGCTGTTGATGAAATCCCGGAGATGGATCATTCGAAACAAAAAAATCAAACGGTTTTATCTTTAGTATGTTAATGGATATAGCGCCTATCATACGATTTTTATACATGCAAACATAACAAAATGGCGCACATTTATCGAAAAAACAAAAATGAGTGTTTTTTCACCGTTTCTGGCAACAAAATAGTGAATATCAAAATTTAAATAATCCTTGATACGCGCTATAGCCATAGTTGTAAAAAATATGTAGTAACAATTTCATAAGAATCGGTTCTATAGTTTCGAAGATTTTA
Source organism: Ophion costatus (assembly GCA_951751655.1). Taxonomy (NCBI): domain Eukaryota; kingdom Metazoa; phylum Arthropoda; class Insecta; order Hymenoptera; family Ichneumonidae; genus Ophion; species Ophion costatus. The sequence continues at coordinate 19,142,722 of OX632358.1, forward strand.
TCAAAAAGCCGTTGAAAAACGTTGTTTCCAAAAAAACGCGTTTAAAGTTTGTTTGGGTTACATAAATACATAAAAAAAATTGAATGCATTTCGAAAGTGTATTTAATAAGTGTAACAACTTTTATATCAATATCTATAATATAAACCTATCAAAAACAATCATGAAAATAGCATTTTTAGCGTCTAGTCAGAAAACCGCTTAATGGTGTGTCCACTTGCTTCCTTGAGCTCCAAAATGGTCCGTGGATCATTGGCATGCACTTTTCCTTTCAGAAGACCCCAAAGAAAGAAGTCCAATGGCGTCAAGTCGCACAATCTTGGTAGCCAATTCACATCGCCGTGACGCGAGACAACACGACCATGGAACTTCGTCTGCAATAACTATGCAGTACCAATGCAGCAAATAACAATCTTTATGCATTGCTCGATCATGTCCATGAGCAAAATTCAACACTCCTCGATGCCAGTTGTCAAAGATTAGTCCTCTATGTTGGCCACAAAAAAGATGGCGCGTGATTTAATATGTCAGGTCATTTTAAGACTCCCTTTATATTTGAAATAAATTGAAAGAGAAATCGAATTGGATCAGAGAGAGTAGGAATGTATATGAGGGCGGTAAAGGGTGTTGTGGAATTTCTAGACGAGTGGGTGGCAAGGTAGAGAAAGTGGTGATGGCGCGTGCGCGCGCGCGTGCACGAGTCGCCCGAGGCGTGTTAATTATAGGATGCAATTATCGCTAGTTTCGTGCCATAAAACAACTTTGGAATGAGCGATCCCGCCCGCGCGGTGGAAAGACCGTGTATAGAGCTGTTTGCTCGAGATACGCGGTGTAGTTGAGCGACAAGTTGGTCGCGTCGGCTTGTGGCTCTCCATCCGCGTTTAGCCCTGCGGTGGTGGTACGAAGGGGATGAAGCTCGCGGGCGAAAACGAGGGGCAATAAGCTGGGATGAGCGTCAAGATTGAGATCGGAAGACTCACACGGAAAGTTTGCCTCCTTATCGAAAAAAAAAAATACCGAAGCGCCTGCTGTGAAAGAATATACTAGGACGTTGAATAAGTTGTCGCTGTTTTCCAACAGATCGGCTTACCAGAACTGCGTTCGTGTGACATCTATGAAGAAGTATTGCAAAAACTACACGGAGAAAAATACGGCCTCAAATTATAACACTCGTTGCCAGAATTCTAATATTCAGTGCTAGAAAATATAGCTGTTTATTGCCAGTTCGGAAATTCTAAGACTTGTTGTTATAGAAGTGTAAAAAATGATTCTCACACCGTATAGTAAAATTGATGCGTGCATTTACATTTGAAACTATTCTCGCAAAGGCGCGAGTCCTATACGCTGTATAGTAAAAATAATGCGTGCTTTTGTAAAATACCAACCTTTATTACACGCTATATTTTCATATGGATTTGACTATACGTATAGCATGAATCTTCGTGTGTGTATAGATTTTACTATACGCATAGCATTAATCTTCGGCGTATAGCGAAAAATATTACGAAGTTGATTAGTTAAATGTGACTCTTTATACCGCATACTTTTTGTAGAATACTGGAAACTAATTGTTCCCATTACGTGGGCCAAATATTTTTTGAATACTACGAAAAATCACAATATGCCGAATAAAATGTATTATTTGTATGAGTTACCGTGCCATATCGTAGGTTAAAATTTAAATTTCTTCATTATTACTATACCATAATTACAATTTTTATCTTCCATTCAATACTTTTTGATATTTAATGATATTTCTTTTAGAAGCATTTATATCTAATCTATCGAGTTTTAGTTTTCCAACGGGTTTAGTTGGATACGTGAGCAGAAAAACCACGATCACCGCACTTCCGGTTAACCGTCTCCATAAGACGACGTGCTTCGGTAACTCAAAGTGCTGGACTTTGCGGTTTTATTGCGAAAAAACTAACCAGTCAAAATAGTTCGAATTTTGGCAATATGCGCATAAAGTATTCGTCAAAATCATATAAAAGTTCCAAATCCGAAAGTTGGATTCGTAGTAATGACCGTACCTCCTTAAGCGTGTTAATTGCGAGCTATTGATCATATGTTATTCTGAGTTTGTTACGTGGAAGAACCTGAAATTGGAATCTATTTTCCAAAACCTCGATAGCTGCATTGAATCTTTAGCGACGTATTTTTGTTTAGAGGCCATCACCGACAAGCAAAAAGCGGCCGTCAACGTGAAGCTGTATGAGAACCTAGCCTATGCGAAGACAAGACCAACAGCGACACCTCTCATACATGCTACAGAGTAATTTATAAGTTCTGTTGAATTCAGTTCAATAAATGCATTTATTTTGACGATAAAAAGTTTTTGTTATTCAATTTATTACTCCGACGCATCCTGTGTATATACAGTACTGCAAAAATAAGTGTGTTGCTTTGACACACTTTGAGTGTGTAAATGGCTGTAGACACTTTTTACACGTTTCAACGTGTGGAAGAAAATAGCACACTTAAGTGTGTTGTTTGAATGCATCTATCCGTGTTATACTTAAACCGTTATTTTTCCCACACGTTAAAACGTGTAAAAAGTGTCTACGGCCATTTACACACCTAGAGTGTGTAAAATCAACACATTTATTTTTGCAGTTTACTGTAAGCAAGCTTGAAATCCAGTGGATGTCATTTCGCCGAAGTGGGAAAAACTCTTTTTTTTACAGTGTTAAACATGTCAAACGTGCCAAAAAAGTGTGTGCAGAGAATTTTACTGCATCGCTGTATTTTCTAAAAAATCTGCAGATGAAGCACACAATATTGTTGTTGAAACTTACGGCGACCATGCTCTGTAGGAAGCAACATCTAGAGATTGGTTTAGACGCTGCAAAAATAATGATTTTGATGTGTTGAATTGGAGGCATTCATGAAGACTTGTGTCAGACGCTAGCTGAACTTGCAGAATCATTAGGAGTTGATCACACAAAAGTTTCGAAACGCTTAAAAGCATCAGGAATGGTTTTTTATTTGTATAATAAAGCATTAATTTTCACGGAAAAAACAGTGAGAACTGATGCAACATCCTAATGGTTTATGAGAAATCGAGAGACAAGAGGACAGGGCAGTGAGGACGGGCGAATGGATAGTTGGCAGTTTGACAAAGGCGCTTTTTGGTTTTGCATTCATTAGTTTGCACCACCGAAATGCGAGGGCACGCAACGAGTAATGTCCTTTAATCTTTTCATGCTATTTTCATGCATATGTAACGACTGTTGGATCGGTTCCCGTCCACTGGCTCCGGGTGATCGCAAATATGAAAATTGTTCGATCACGGTCCGCACCAGATACTGACACGCGCTCAGGGCCGGACTTAGGGCAGGGCGACAGAGGCTGAAGCCTCGAAGCCTCCACAAGCGAGGGGCCTTCACAGTTCAAACTTTTAAGTAAAATTTGCTGGCGAATGCCATGAAACAGTTAGTGAAAAAAATCACTCCAGAGATCTGATAAAGAAAAATCCTTGTCACAATTTCTTAGGCACTTTTTCTTAATAACATGTCAAAAAATATGTCTGTCAACGTTTTGAAAAACTCTAAACTGGACGAATTCTCAGTACAAGTATATAGAGTATATATATAAGTATATCATGTTTATATTCTTATATATACTTATATATATAAGTATATTCTTATATATACTCTGAAGAAGTATACAGAGTACATATAACTATATTCCGGGGATTATAATTTATAACATGTCACGTGAATTGAGCCAGGAGGTTATTTTTTTTAATAGCAGTTTTTCCGGACAAAAATAATATGTGTTTACTCATATTGTTTTTTAGTACTGCGAAATACGCCCTTAAAACGTTTTCCGTTTAGCGCCAGAAAGTTATACTGGTCAGGATGTGCTATTCATCTATAAATAGGTTAAATTCAAATTTATTAATCATTTTTTTAACTTTAAACGAGGTTAACACGCTGACTGACCGAAAAAGGTCGTTTTTGCCCAATTTCATTTGTCTACGAGATTATTTATTTGGAATTTGGAAAAAATGGTATATTATTAAGCATAAATCATTTCGTTTAAATTTTCCTTAAAAAAAATTATAAATTAAGAACGTTATTGAGATATAATAAAGCCCCTGTATAAAAATGTGGTCGAACGGCCGGATCGATAACTTGGCAATGATTTGTCTGAAAAATGAAAATAAAAAAGTGTCATAATCTATATAAATAGTTGTCGTTGTACGTAGCCGTTTATTGAAAAAATAAACTATTCACAAACTGGCGGGTTTAAAAAAAGTGTAGTTTTGGCGAAACTTTTACTCATGTCGGGGGGCTTAGAAAATACTATTTAAAAAAGACGGCTACGTACAACGCTAGCTATTGCAATTACAGCAATTTTCGTTTTTTAAATTGAAAATGAGACAATTATAGCTAGAGTTATGATTCCGGCCAGATCGAGAAAAGTCGTTTCGAGAAAACTGCAATTGAAAGTTTTAATGTACGTAAATCGTTGTGCTACTTGCTCTCATTGAATCGTCTACAACTTCGTCGATCTTTAATATTTCAATTTAGCCATTTTTTCACATATTCTTGAATGCCTATGGGTCATTCCATGTCAAATCGACAAATTTTTTACCTGACCCCCTTTGATTTCGCTGAAAATTTTCTATCTTTTTCTACCCCCCGAAAGTTATTTTTCAGAATTTTTTCAAATTTTTTTTCCCGACTCAAAAAAAGTTATGAATTTTTGAAAAAAACCGCTCTTTTATTTTTAAATTGCCAGAACTTTTTCAAAAATTGACCGTTTGGGAACTTTTTTTTTTCAAAATTTTTGTTTTTAAATGTAGTTTCCGAAAAAAAATATGAAAAAATTTTCAGAATCCCAGATATATGCAATATTTTAGTTTTTTTGAAAAAACCGTAATTTTCTCAAAGTCCGACCGTTTTTTTTTTTTTTTTGCTCTAAAAATACTTCAACTAATTCTGCAATGATCCCCGTTAATCAAAAGATGTGACGACAATCGCTTCTAATTTTTTTTCTTGATTATAAAAAAAATTTTGTTGAATTTTTGCTGATTTTATATAACTTTGTTATGAAATTTTTTTTATTTCCCCGTGAAACCTCAAAAGTTGAAAAATAAAATTTTATTGGAGAATTTCAAGTGATTATCGTCCAAGAAATTGTTATTTAAAAAAAAAAAATAATTTTTTTCTCTCATTGACGTCATTTTTTTACTCTTATGGACGTTTTTTTTTGGTACTGAAATATGACAACTTCAAAAATACAATGGGTTTAAAAGTTACCTCCAGTTGATACAATGTGATAATTTAAGAGCTATCGACTGTCGGTAAAAAAGATATCATCTACATTTCATTTAAATAATATGGAGGTTATGTTTTCAGAATAATTACATTGTCGTTGTGTTCATCGTGTCACGTAGACTTACTATTGCTAAATAAAGTACCTATTATGTATCATAAAGTGCTGTTAATTTATATTTTGTTATCGAGTGATTACAATGTCGAAGTTTTTTGATCGATGTTGCAATCCATTTAATTAAGAAAAATTAGAAGATCGGTTCACAAATGCAAAAACAATACCAGCGACACAAAAAATCCATAAAATTTCACCATTGGAAGATTGTATGGTGCAAGTTAAGATGTTTTCTTCTTCAGAAAAATATTTAAATCACAGTACGATGAAGAAAAGAAGGGAATCATCCAGTAAAAAGAGATAATAAAAATAGGTGTAATGTTGAATTTTAGAATCAAGTATTATGTTAAATAAAAGATAATATAATTTGAACACATACAAAAAAATGTTTTTAATTTATTTAAAGATGTTAAGAGACGGTGAATTTATTTAAGAGTATGAAAAGTCCTTTTTTTTACTTTTTTGAAAAAAATAACAATTTCTTGGACGATAATCACTTGAAATTCTCCAATAAAATTTTATTTTTCAACTTTTGAGGTTTCACGAGGAAATAAAAAAAATTTCATAACAAAGTTATATAAAATCAGCAAAAATTCAACAAAAATTTTTTTATAAAAAAAAAAAAAATTAGAAGCGATTGTCGTCACATCTTTTGATTAACGGGGATCATTGCAGAATTAGTTGAAGTATTTTTAGAGCAAAAAAAAAACGGTCGGACTTTGAGAAAATTACGGTTTTTTCAAAAAAACTAAAATATTTCATATATCTCGGATTCTGAAAATTTTTTCATATTTTTTTTCGAAAACTACATTTAAAAACAAAAATTTTGAAAAAAAAAAGTTCCCAAACGGTCAATTTTTGAAAAAGTTCTGGCAATTTAAAAATAAAAGAGCGGTTTTTTTCAAAAATTCATAACTTTTTTTGAGTCGGGAAAAAAAATTTGAAAAAATTCTGAAAAATAACTTTCGGGGCGTAGAAAAAGATAGAAAATTTTCAGCGAAATCAAAGGGGGTCAGGTAAAAAATTTGTCGATTTGACATGGAATGACCCCTATACTTCGGATTTTTTGACCTGTCACAGTGGTATCGCGTCTTAAATTGGTAAGTCCAACTCACGTATAGTGCATGTAGACGGGACCAAAAAAAAAATCGTCGCGATTCGGGCTCTCACCCCTTGAAATATTCCTCGATAATGAAACAAAGAAGCTTGTGTAAGGAGCAGCCTGTAGGTTAATTCTAACAGGTGACTTATGAGGTTTTTTATTCTCCATTTGATTTACACGTGATAAATTAATGTTTTCTTTTCCAATGCAAACCATTTTCGATAGATATATTCCATGAGTGGTCTGGACCAATCAGTGTGAGTATTATACAGGGTGTCCCATTTTAATCTTACACCTGAATTTTCTCGAAAAATATTGCTCGGACGAACTATTGTGTGGAACAAAACTTCTAGGGATTGAAGGGGGACGTTTGAAAAAAATTTATTTGATGAGCCAAGATTCAAAATGGCGGCGTTACAAAGGCTGACATGTTTTTTTCAAACGGAAACATAACTTTTTTTTATTGCCAAAAAAATTGTCAGCTGAAAACTAAAAACTTTTGTTGAAAAAATTTTTTGATAAAGTTCATAGTTTTCAAGTGTGAACATCATTTTCAATTATTTCAGATGTATCCAGGATTCGTGTGTGTGTGTGTGTGTGTGTATGTGCGCGCGTGCGTGTGTGTGTTTTTCTACCCATCGTGATCAAAGTTCGTCAAGGATTTAAAGAAACACGTTTTTGGGCCTGAAAATGGCACAAACGCTATTAAAATGGAAAAAAACTATTTTTCATCGATTTTCCTCCAAAATTTTCTCATGAAATATCGTCCAAATTTGAAAACAAAAAAACAAAAAAAAACAAAAATTTTCAACAAAAAAATTTGATTCTTATTTTGTTCAAGTGGTCATACATTCGAAAATAAAACATTGAGCGGCTTGCCGTGAGACATTTAGTCTAATTGTCCCTACCACCGGCATTTGCGTTAGCCAAAGCGTAGGAGGTTGCATGGCTGAGTCTGTTGCAGACCATTCGCGTTACCCAGAATACACCACGTGGAGGTTGTCTGTCTAGCGTTCCTGGCCCTGAGAAGGGCCGTTTTGTATGTTACACACACACACACACACACACACAAATCCTCGATACATCTGAAATAATTGAAAATGATGTTCTCACTTGAAAACTATGAACTTTATCAAAAAATTTTTTCAACAAAAGTTCTTAGTTTTCAGCTGACAAATATTTTGGCAATAAAAAAAAGTTGTGTTTCCGTTTGAAAAAAACATGTCAGCCTTTATAACGCCACCATTTTGAATTTTGGCTCCTCAAATAAATTTTTTTCAAACGTCCCCCTTCAATCCCTAGAAGTTTTGTTCCACACAATAGTTCGTCCGAGCAATATTTTTCGAGAAAATTCAGGTGTCAGATTAAAATAGGACACCCTGTATATAGTAAACGGATCAATAGCCCTAGATTAAAGCTTTTGCGACCATGCATTCTTTCTTTCCAATCTTGATCAACAAGTTTCAAAGATTGAAAAGAAAGAATGCATAATTACAAGACTTTAATCTGGAGTTATGAATCCGTTTACTATATATAATAATCACACTGATTGGCCCAGACCACTCATTCATTGTATCTATCAAAAATAGATTGCATTGGAAAAGAAAACTTTAATTTATCACGTGTAAATCAAATGGAGATACAAAAAGCTCATTAGTCACCTGTTAGAATTAACCTACAGGCTGCTCCTTTCACGAGCTTTCCTCTTCCATCACCGAGCAATATTTTAAGGGGTCAGAGGCCGATTCGGGAAGATTTTTTTTGGCCAGTCTAGTGCATAATAGAATTACACTACACTGCACTATAAACTAATATAATTACATACTAAAAAAATGAATTTATTCACATGGAAGAAAAATTGAACAATATTATAATTGTAATCGAATTTAGCTGATGTCAAGAACCGTCTCCTTTCTTAACTTCACCTAACGTGCGTTGTTTGAAAGGATCCTGTTATTCCTCAATAAATAATTTAAACACTATAGAAAAAAATGGTCATCTTAATCGAAAAATAATTAGACCTCTCACTTCTACGGCTCCCCAGGGCCGCCACGCGTTTGAATTCGGCCCTGCACGTGCTCGAAGCAGTGGAATAATTAATGGTAGTGCTTTGAGGACGGGGGAGAGTGTCGCCAGTTGCATTGCCGCAATTTCTGTGTAAACAAATACTTGCTCGACTTTTAATGATTTTTGTCATGTCCGAACGAATGCGACGACAAATTAATTACCGATACGATTTCGAGGGTGGAACGACTTTCGTATCACTCGCGGGGGGCGGTCAATATTTCAAACAATTTCCTCCACCGAACCGCAAATTGACAGAATGCGAGCGGTAGTCGAATATAAATTGCACATCCGCTCATCAATGTTTGACCTTTGCAGGCTGTGCGCGGATTTTCCATCGATTCGCGAATGAGATGGAACAAGCTGAATAATTATACCGAAAAAACAGTTCGTGAGCGGAAAAGAGTCGCCGTGGTATTCGTTGAGGGCTATTAGCATATTTAATAACGTTCGAGATTACGATTCTCCGAGGATTATACGGGACGAGATGAAATTTCGCTTCAATTATAAAAGTATATCAATTAGAATATTCATTATCGAGGGTTCTTTTGGCATATTTGCGCGGTCGATACCGCCACGATCCGATCATTCCATCGTAATTGCGTTTCTCGATGCCAAAAAAAAAAAAAAAAAAAACAATTTCTTCCACCTTCCAGTCGTTGTGTCTTTTGTGTGCTCTATCCCGGATAGCCTGCTAGCGGCGGCGACACCGCATATATCGCGGAGTGTAATTAGCGTTGGTGTAATCAGTCGAAACCGCGCCGCCAGTGGCAACGAAGATTTGCCCTCCCGATCCCACGTAATCGAGGTTTCCTTCGAGCGCGTATTCTCGAGAAATATATTCAGTTTCTAATTGATTTCATTGTCGTTGTCGCGCTGGCGACGACGCCCCGAGAATCCACTCGAGAGGTAAATCAAGATTTTGCTACTCGCGGGGCAAATTTCGTCGATGGGATACGTCTGCGTGCGACAGCAGGCTATGACGATTCATACTTTGTCCTTCGCTGTTGGCGTAGGTAGCATTTTTTTCTAGGTGATTTGACAAAAAATGTGATTGAAGTTTGCATCGTTGGAACGCAACGAAAATTAATATTTCTGAATTTTTTCTATATGTTTCAGTGTATTTTACCTACGAAAATTCTTCAGCCATTTTTCGAAATATTTGTTTAGCTATCTACAATATAAATCTAAAAATAGATCTACCAGAATGATCGGAATATGGGAAATAAATTATAAACAAATTTGTGTTACGTTCCAACGTTGCAAACTTCAAGACCATGACAGAAAAGTAGTTTTCTTGAGAATCACATTTTTTATATAAAATTTACATACCGGTCGATGATGATGGAACACGCTTAAGGAGGTACGATCACTTCCACGGGGGCAAAAAAGAGTCTAAATTTATTTTACCCACAGCTGCTCTGATTGATGTTTACTTATGTTGATTATTCGTATTATAGATTATAGTATGGCAAATGTAGTGGTGAATGATGAATGTATTGCACGTAAACAAATGACAACTGAAAGATTAGATTGTCAACGACTCGCCAGGATTCTTCGTAATAATAATATCAACATATCCACCATAAAAATGGACTAAAAAGACAAAAAAAAATCAACCGGAAACCTATTAAAATAGGCTTGAATTACCTCAGCGGAATTAAAACTATAGGCAGAATATAATTATACATATTATTGATACGTGATAAATGATAAAACTCCATAAATTGTTGTTTGAATATTTTGTGGCGGCCTCTATTCAAATTAATTTCAAAACAAAGTTGGGTTATGTTCGCCAAACGCATCAGCTGTTACTCGCGACCTTGCTTAGTCTGTGGATGTTATTTCGTCGTTCTGACCATTTTCAACCGGAAATTGAGACTTTCTTGCAATGTAGTGCTTTAACTACACGGTGACCATTGATTTTCTTATTTTTTACAATATCGATTATATCTAATCTATCGAATTTCAGTTTTCCAACGGGTTTAGTTGGATACGTGACACGTGCCGTAGGGTGCTTTATCGTTTTACGTGAATCAGCTGAAATTTCCTGTTTTATATCACGAATATCTCGATAACGAGGCAGACAAAACGCTGTACTCTTCGTTGAAATGATTCATAAAAATCTCAAGAATTTTTTCCGCCTAATTCCATTCAATTCATATTACTTTCATCATGTTGCGACAGTCGTATTGGAGTTCTTATGAAGCTTTTACTACATTGATTTTCAAAGTGGGGGGCGCGCCCCCCTGGGGCGGGCGGCGACGACATGTAAAGGGGGGGCGCGCAAGCGACGTGAGCTGTTAATAGAAGAGGTTGCTTGAAGTTAAGGATGTTGAGTCCCAAATCGCAAATGATGATAAAATTCTGAAAATTTGGTATGTTTTTGTATGAAGTATTTCAGAGGTCGTGTAAAAATTTTACCACAATTAGGAAGGTCGTTATTGAACCATTAACATTCACAAATTAAATGTTGTTTTATGGAAACTGATGTAACTTTGCAATAAGTTTTTTTTTGACCTCTCAATTTTATAATATCTACAATATACTGAAAGCAACGGAAACAAAACGAAGTTTATTGATAAATTTTTTTTTATTTCTTTTAAAAATTGTTCTTAACAAAATGTTAATTTTTTTATAACGAGCTTCCTAATCGTCGTAAAATTTTAACACGACCTCTTAAAAACTTCATACAAAAACATACCAAATTTTCAGAATTTTCTTATCATTTTTCATTTCAACCCTTAAGGAGGTTGAAGTAATGATGATAGAATTCTGAAAATTTGGTATGTTTTTACATTAAGTATTCACGAGGTCCTGTAAAAATTTCATGACGATTAAGAAGCTATTTATTGAACAATTAACATTAACATGTTTCATAGGGGCTCAACATCCTTAAAATACAGATACAGGATAATTTGTAAGAACTATAACATTTCTGCCATCGGGAGGGGGCGAAGTATTTTCATTTTAAGTAGTAAGGGGCGGGGGCGTTGTTCAAAAGGCCCTCAGTTCTCAGAACAAAATTCGGAATTTGGCCATTTTTCGGGTCTCTAGATCATTGGTTTTCAAAGTGGGGGGCGTGCCCCCCTGGAGGGCGTGATGACATGTAAATGGGAGACGTAGGCGAGGCAAGTGGTGAGTAAAAGAGGTTGCTTTAGGTTAAAAGACGGACACAGGATAAATTGAAAGAACTATAATATTTTCGCCATGGGGAAGGGGACGGAGCATTTTCATTTTAAGTCATAGGGGGGGGGGGGTGGTTGAAAAAACTTTGGGAACCCCTGTTTTACTATGTCGTCCGTGTATAAGAGCCTAACTTCAATAATTAATTGCTCACCAATCATGCGGACGAAGTACTTGAAATTTTACACGGAGTCGTAACACCTGTTCGCCAACATCCTCAATAAATTTCAGCAAATTTTTACTATTTCGCAATAGCTGAGCAATCTCCTTAAGATATTCCTTTCGAGGAGGGCCGTATGGTGTGGGGGCATAAGCAGGACCCTCCTGAATCATTGGTAAATTACAGTGGCGCTTAATCGAAAATAAATTACAATCGATTATTAGGGTAAGTCCGGGGGAGATGGCCTTACGGCTGAGATGGCCAACAGTTAATAGTTCGACTCATCGTAGATAGATGGCATTAATAACAATCTAGTTCCCTTCGTTTCGTGGCTGGCAACAAATGTCAGTCAGTTTTTTCTACGAAACAAATTTAGAGAGTACGTAAAATCCACTTTGTTTTTTCGTTACACGTCCTATATAAAATAAGGGGTTGTCATATTAAGTAGTTACAAAAAGGTTTTCGAAAAAATTGCTTATTTTGTACATTGATTGTAAAGTAATTGTCTTTTCGCGTATTCTAACTTAAAAAAAACAAAAGTTAGGTGTTTCTTTCTATTAGTTCATATCGCCATCTTTCCCGGACAATCTAGATCGATGGACTAATTTTTTTCGGGGGAGATGGTCGTTCAGTACTGCTTCCAGATTATTTTGAATCCAAAATATTGGGAAATAAAAGAAAACGAAAGAACAGAAAAAAAGAGAAGTCTAACAAAGAAAGGTTGCTAGGCGATAAATTACGCAATTTTTACCCCCCCCCCCTTCCCACGTAACAGAACCGTTACGCCTGGTCTGAACGCCCTTCCCCCTATTCCGTTACGTAACGGGTGCTTTGTCGTCAATAATTGCGTTTTTTTTTTCAAAGACGTAACTAAGTATGAAAGAATCTGGTTTATATTCATGTCATGAAATATATATTCATCTAGTTTTATACCGATTCTTATGAATTTAAAAAAAAAATTAATCCTGATTTGACGACGGAAAAATTTTTCTTCATTGTCTCATCGATATCTTTATGGAAGGTTATCTGTAAATAACAAGTCAACAATTTTTCGATATCTATACAAATGTAGCTATCGTTATGCGTAGCCCTTTTTTATTTTGGTTTTTTTTTACAAAATGCCGACTGTTTGGACATTTTTTTTCTATCTTCAAGGCCCTTTTTTGTACTCGAGCAATTTAAAAAATAGTAATGATCAAAATTTAAAAAATCGTCTACGTAGAACCTTAGTTACTGTGATTACAAAAATGTTTAAGAAAATTTTTAATCACTTCATAAGCTTTTGCATATTCGCTGTGACAAGGTCGAAAGAAGTAGTATAGAGAAGATCGCAATCAAAGTTTTCGTTCCGTTTTTCTTGATATAAAGTTATGTTTTTTTTCTAGATTATTGATACTTACATTAAAGTATCAAGTCGCGGGCGATATGACGATTTTTCGTCTTCATTATATTTCTTAAAATTATAAGAGCTTGCACCTCATATATTCTAAACGATGAGTTTGAAATTTAAAAAACTTGAACCTGCAGAAATTTTGCTATTTTTCCCAGTTTTAAGAACGTGGCGTGACCAAAGATGATGAAAGAAGAAAGACTGACATACCTAAGTCTGTTAGGAAATAAGACTGTTAGGAGACCCAAAGTCATTCGTAGTCAGTCTTCGACACAACTTATCGCAGACTGGCTGCGATGCAGCATTTGTGAACTCTGGATGCGTGAAAATTGTACGGAATATGAAGACATGTCCTCCAGTTACGGCATGCGGCAGTAAAAAAAAAGGAGTTGAACGATCATAAAGTCAAGGGAAAAGGAAAAAAAACTAAAAATGGCTATCTCCTCCCGACCCCTATGACCATCACACCCGGACACTCTGAGAGAGATGGCCAATCGTAATTTTCGTTTAAAGGGCGATGTGGTTACATTTGTTGATTTTGAGAGTGATTATTATGTAAGTTTGATAACAAATATAATTAAGGTTTCATTTGCGATTAAAATGGTTGTTTATTCATCATGGCTTCTCGATTAGGTTTTGAAAGTTAGAAGGCCCATTTCCCCCGGACTTACCCTATACCCATTACCCTATTACCCTTACCCTATACCCGATAAAATGAACTAAAAATTTGCGCAAATTTGGTACATTTTGACGTTATGAATTTTCTGTACTTACTGTTATTTACATTTTTCCAAGTTTTCAAGTACCCTCAACTCCCAGCACCCCAATATACAATTCACCATGGAGATAGAACATGGCAATCAAATTTCTTTTCTGGATGTACAGGTTCAACGGAAAAACAATGGCACTTTGGGCCATTAAGTTTACCAGAAGCCAACGCACACGGATAGATATCTCCACGCTACGTCCCATCACCACCCATCCGAAAAACAATCGGGCATAAGCTCTCTGGTTTACAGAGCTCTAGCGATCTTGGAACCGGGCTCTCTGGAGGATGAATTAAAACATCTACGAAAAGCTTTAGAAGCTTATGGCTACAAGCCAGGCAACATCGAAAGAACGATGAAACATCTAAAAAGAAAAATAGCTGATCCGAAAACGGTAAAAGCACCTGAAGGGGAGAATGAAGGACAAACAACAGCAACAACTTCCCTTCCATACCTTCAGGGCATAACCGATCGCATAGGTAGGGTCCTTGGAAAACATAACGTGCGAGTCATCTTTAAACCTCAAAAGAAGCTAGCACAAGTGGTTCCGCGTGCAAAAGACCAAAGACCTCCATAAAGTGCACCAGGAGTGTATAAAGATACCCTGATCATGGGGTGAAGTGTACATAGGAGAAACCGGGAGGAAGATCAGTACACGGATCAAAGAACATCAACGGTGTATCAAATATGGCCACATTGGACAGTCAGCCCTGGCCGAACATTGGATGGAGACTGGTCATGCCATTCAGTTCGATAAAGCAGAAAGTCTGGCCCCATCAAACAGCTATTTTTCCAGGAAACATCGAGAAGGCTTGGAAATCCGAAAACATCCGGACAATCTAAACAGAGATGATGGATATCACGTCAATCCCATTTGGCACACCGTCCTCTCAGTTTTTTAATTGACCGGCCGATCAATTAAAACATCTGATTGGCTGGTGCAGTGATCTGGAATGATGACTGCAATTATATAAGGAATACCTGAGACACGGGAGTTTCAGTATCGGAGCTCTCAGTCCTGATGATGCAGATTGTAACGTTTGCGAAACGTCGGCACAACGCTGATTCTCAACACGGCCTTCGTCCGGAAGCCTCATACTCTTCGAATTGTAAAATAATTGTTGATGAAATCCACTTCGTTTTTCATATCCATTTAAAAAATGCGTCAACTGCATGCACTAACGGTATGTTCTTAAAGCGGCGTTTTAGATTTACAATGATATTATCTATTAATTGGTAGTAAATGTTGACCTTCCAGTATTCTTCTGGTTGCATATCGGCCAACAGATTTAACGTATTGCTTTTTTCCACTGTTAGGTGAACGCTTTAATTTAATATTTACTTCATTTGCGTAATGATATAGCTACTTTTTATACTACTTACGAAATTACGATGAAGGAAGTAGTTCAAGCTTTATTAAATTATTTCTTTATGCTTACTTTTGTGAAAGGAATAAAATTAATTCATTCATAAAATTTCATTATTTCGGCACGATTTTTTCTCGGGGGCACCGGGATTTCTGGGGGGTACCCACCCTCCCCCTCTTGGCTACGCTAATGCGCTTTGCTCTACCACGGCATATTTAGACGCAATTTTTTTAAATCTCAATATCACTTTCTCGACGTACCGAGATCTACCTTGATTCACGATTGATGCGAAAAATAATGGAGAAACGGATTTGTTGGGTTTTTTTTTCAGCCGCCGCGTTCTCTCGTGTTGTTCTTCCGCAGACATTTTTTTTTCCTCCCTAGAAGATATATTTCACTCCGGATACCAAGCTCGTTCGAGCTTGGCCAACACCCTCGACCGCGACAGATCGCACACAAGGGAAATTATATTCACTCGTCTATCTCTCTCTCTCTCTCGCTCTCTCTCTCCTTCCCGGTTACGACCGTGCGTATTTACATACTTTCGCAAGCTTTGCTCACTCAGCTTTTATTTTCACACGCGATAATGAGACGCTCGAGGTGCCCCTGAGTCCCCCCCCTCTCTCTCTCTTTCTCTCTGTCCTCAGCTCCTTTTACCTTCAAAATCACTTTTCCAAAATTGCGACAGGGCGAGTCGTAAAAGCCAATACCAACTCCACACAGGAGTACGTATGTATTTTAATTTTCATTCAAATATTCTCCCTCGAGGGCGTTACAAGTGCGGGCAGTGCTTGTAAGGAAGACACTACGCGGTTTCATTTTGGAAAGTCCCTTCAAATCAAAATCTAACGGACACAAATGATGGAAATAAAAAAATATATGAGCAAACTGTTTTGTTTGTTTGTTTTTGTCTATGGCCATCTATGTGGCGCACCAAAAAATGAGACTATTTTGGGCGTTTTTTGAGAATACGAAAAGAGGTCTCGAAGAGAATGATAATGGGGTTTGAAGGATTTAGTTTATTTTTCTCTACGCCAGGACGCAGAACTTTTAGGGATTGGCACGTAGTACAAAAAAAATACTCGTCGCGTGCATTAGTTTTGCTAGAGACGTACTCACGATTATTTAAAAAATATGTTTATTTCTTGCAAATTTGCATCATTGCAATTTGCAAAAAAAAAACAAATTTTAAATTGCATGATTATAATGATGCATTTTTGAATAAATAAATAAATAAAGAAAGCTATAAAATTGGATGATTATAATCAGGCAATTTTGCAAATATAAGTAAATAAAATAATAGAATTAGATGATTATAATCATGCAGTTTTGCAAAAAAAAAACATATTTTTTAATAATCGTGAGTACTTCTCTAGTAAAGCTAACGTAAACGACGTGATTTTTTTGTTCTGTGTGCCTGTCCCTTTAAATTATGCGTCTTGCCGTAGAGCGCCTAAAATCCTCTTTAGTGTAACTACGGCCAAACCGCCATTTTGTATTTTTTCAATAATTCGTCGAATACATTGTTTTTGGCAACAAAACATGACATTTTTTGCAAAAATACATGAACTTTTTTGCAAAAATCAATGACTTTTTGTGCCAAAATACATTTCGTGAACACATTTTTTTTGCATCAAAATCTGCCTTGATCTATTTATAAAAACGAGATGTGTCGATGAATCGTAAAAATCGGGTGTGCTTCTTTGGAGAATCTATCTAAGAAGCTACGGTTCAAATGTCCAGTCGATCGGACAAAAGGCCAAACTTTGCGTCCTCCCCATTAAAAAAACGCGTTTTCGAGAAAAATGACTTGAAAATTTAAAAACTGATTCAGGAGCTATCGTCGACAGGACGAAATTCAAGGTTTCATTTCAATTCTGAGTGTATCCACGGAGGCATTTTGACAGCAGGTCCTCAGTTATCAGGTCGTTGTATATTTTTTTCACAACCGAACTAAAGGACGCCAAATTGCTACTTACACCATCTAAGCTGTTTCGAGCGTTTTGCTCACAAGGAACATCACTTAAGTGTCCGCCGTCGATTTTGCTGAAACTCATACATGCGATAAGGCATTAAAAACTATTAGACACGTATTTTTTTTACCTGCGGAAAAACGATTTTAAGAGGGGCCACCTCTCAAAGAAAGGCGTGTCGAGGGGTCGTTTTGCAGTTTCACCCACAAGCAGTCCACCGATCCCAATAAAACAAAAAAAAATTCTTCTAGTGAAAAGCGATAAACAAAACGACTATAGAATAATTTAAACAAATGGAACTTCGGGGTGGCACGCCTTTCTTTAAGTGGTCGTTTCTCCCTTTAAAAACATTTTTCCGCAGATAAAAAATACGTGTCTAATAGTTTTCAATGTCTTATCACATATGTCAGTTTCAACAAAATCGGAGGCAAACTCATAAGGGATAACACCGCTGTACAATTTTAAAAAAATTAATTTTTTTGTAATTGGCACAAGAGATGCTTTGAACCATCTAGAATAAGGGGGAAAAAGTTGTGTACCTGCAAAACGAAGGCTCGCAGGCCCGTGAGGGTCAGCGTGACAGTGGCTGGCCCGTATGCGAGACGTCGACCGTTTTTGTCGGAACACAATTTTTCAAAACGGCACACAGCATAATGTTCACAGCAACTCCAACAATGTTCAGTTTTTTTATGGGTTTATATAATAGATATTGATATAAAAGTTGTTACACTTAATAAACACACTTTCGAAATACATATTAGGTGTTGGAATCAATTCGTAGCGTGTTCAAGAGATGGGGTAGGTAATACAGTATTTCGTTGTTACCGACAGTAATGTATTCATCGCGAAACAGCTATCAGTGAATGTCATTTGCTGTACATAACCTCTTTTCGAATAGTAAATAACAACACTCTATAATTTATTGAATATGTCAACAGTTGTGCCGAATAAAGTTTTTTTGCGGGGAGTTTTACTTCATTACTTTAATATGAACAAAAGTGCTTCTGAAGCTTATCGTATTTTAGTGGAAGTGTATGGTGAACATGCTGACCCGTGAAAGAATTCAGCCAGGGCTTTGACTAGGCCCCGCTTATTTTTCCCTTACTCTTTAAGGGTCCTAACATGGCACCCGACCGGGTCCCTTTGAGGCCGGTCACACTTTGTCGACGAGGGCCTTAAGAGGCGTTTGAATCAGGGCCCGACTGGTAATTCAGCCAGGGCTTTGACTAGGCCCCGATTATTTTTCCCTTACTCTGAAAGGGTCCTAAAATGGCACTCGACCAGGTCCCTTCGAGGCTGGTCACACTTTGTCGACGAGGGCCTAAAGAGGCTTATAAATCAGGGCCCGACTGGTTGCCTCAACAGAACCCAATCGAAGCCATGAAGCAACCCTATTACTGCCCTAGAATGATCAACTTTATTAGTGGATACATAGCAAGCGAGGTGTTTAGCAATAATGAAAACTATTTTCTTCAAATAAAGGATTATTTATTATTCACCTCGAAACTAGAAAATAAAAAACCAGTCCAGTTTTACAGTTTATATTGTATGCCCTGTAACAACCACTTCCCTGATGAATCCCGTCTGGGCCCTTTATCATTTTACTCGCTACGACCTTTTTTAAATAAATTACCCAACCCTGTTATTTTCCTGTCGGGGCCTGGTCCGATTGTGTTGTGGAAAGCCCTAGTAGGGAATCCATATTCAAACCCTCACGGAGCCTGATTTTTTTTATGGCTGCCCTTCTAATTTCTTTCACGGGTGCTCTATAATGATCAACTTTATTAGTGGATACATAACCAGCGAGGTATTTAGCAATAATAAAAACTATTTTCTTCAAATAAAGGATTATTTATTATTCCCCTCGAAATTAGAAAATAAAAAACAAGTTCAGTTTTATAGTTTATATTGTATGCCCTGTAACAACCACTCCCCTGATGAATCCCGTCTGGGCCCTTCATCATTTTACTCGCTACGGCCTTTTTTAAATAAATTACCCAACCCTGTTATTTTCCTGTCGGGGCCTAGTCTGATTGTATTGGGGAAAGCCCTAGTAGGAAATCCATATTCAAACCCTCACGGGGCCCGATTTTTTTTATGGCTGCCCACCTAATTTCTTTCACGGGGAGCAAGTGGAAGTGGTTTGCACGTTTTAAAGCTGGTGATTTCGACTTGGATGACAAGGAGCGACCTGGCCAGCCGAACAAATTTAAAAATAATGAGTTGGAGGCATTGCTCAATGAAGACTCATCTCAAACACTTCACGAATTGTCTACATCATTGGGAGTTGACTTATCAACGGTAGGAAAACGTCTTAATACTTTGGGCATAATTCAGAAGGAAGGACATTCGGTCCCATATGAATTGAAACCAAGGGACATTGAGAGGCGTCTTTTGACATGTGAACTGCTGCTTCAACGGGAGAGAACAAAAGGTATTTTGCATCGAATTGTCACTGGTGATGAAAAATGGATCCATTACGACAATCTGAAGCGCAGAAAGTCATGGGTTAAGCCCGGCCAACCATCAACACCAGTGGCAAAGCCAAATATCCATGTGTCTAAGTTCCTGCTCTGTATTTGGTGGGACCAGAGGGGTGTGATTTATTATGAACTGCTGAATCCGACTAAAACCATAACTGACGATCGCTACCGACTACAATTGATGCGCTTGAACCGTGCATTAAAAGAAAAACGGCCGTAATACTCCGAAAGACACGACAAAGTTGTTTTGCTGCACGACAATTCTCGTCCACACGTCGCAAAACCGGTACAAACATATCTGAAAAAACTTAAATGGGAAGTCCTACCCCACCCGCCCTATTCTCTAGATATCGCTCCTTCTGATTGCCGTTTGTTTCGTTCGATGGCTCATAGCATGTCTGAGCAGAAGTTCACTTCTTACGAAGATTGTCAAAAATGGGTCGATCCGTGGATTGCATCTAAAGACCGTTCTTCCGACACGGTATTCGTACCCTGCCCGAAAGATGATCAAAAGTAGTAGAAAGCGATGGGCAATATTTTTATTAATGTATTTTTTTTCATTAAAAAAACGAAACGCATTAATTCCAAGTCCTAGAATAAAAAAACCTAGAATAAAGAAGAAACCTAGAATACAAAAAACCTAGAATAAGAAAGAAACCAAGTCCTAGAATAAAAAAACCTAGAATAAAAAAAAGAATAAAATGTAATACTTTCATTAATGTATTTTTTTATTTTCATTTAAAATAAATATTTTATCATTAAAAAAACGCTACAAATTAATTCCTAGTAATAAAAAACATTTGTTCACTTATTTATGTCACTATTTATAGACGAAAATGGTAGTTAAAAAGATATCCTAAAAACATTGTAGGTCTGCGCTGTTGATGAAACAGCGATCTAGGAGATGGATCATCCGAAACAAAAAAATCAAACTCTTTTAGATTCAATATGTTAATGGTTATAGTCGATATCATACGATTTTTGATATATGCAAAAATAACAAAATGGCGGACATTTTTCGAAAAAACGCGTTTAAAGTTTGGGTTACATAAACCCATAAAAATATTTTTTATGTATTTCAAAAGTGTATTCATTAAGTGTAACAACTTTTACATTAATATCTATAATATAAACCTATAAAAAAATTCACGATAATAGCCGTTTTTAGCGTTTAAATTGAGAGGACCCCTTAATTTCGGACGTTTACAAGCCCTTTTTACGTTCGTAAGCCCTTAAGTGATGTTCCTTGTCAGTGGTGCTTCGGAAAATGACCCTTCAACATTTTTTAACATTTGTTCGCCTCCAATTCCCTTGCATATCACTCTAGTTACGTTTTTACCTCATTTGAGCCAAAAAAAGAAAACGGTCCTATTTTTTCCTACTCATATGTAACGCCTTGATGTCTCCTCCCAGGTGGACGAGAAGACTTAAAAACGCGAAACGAAGGGTTATTTGAGAGCGAACGTCCCATACGCGACGTATACGCGCGCGCGGCAGTGCAGTAGGAAAAAAAAGTGGTCGACCGTGCCCGCGAGCGTACCTTGGCAAAAAGTTTATTCGCATTCGCGTACAGACGAAAATAAGGGGTGCGATGCAAAGACGGAAGTAGAACTCGTACGACGGGAGAAAGTACGAGAGGCGAGTTTGCTGGATTTTTACCGGCTGTAAAGCTTTTACGCCGGTAAAGCAAGCAAAACGAGAAGGAGCTGCTGGTTTTGTCCCTCTCTCTCTCTCTCCCTTCGAGCACCGTAGCACACCGTAGAGCCCTCCGGTAACGCTTCCTCCCGTACGGAAAGAGTTACGGAACGGCGGAGTCTCGCGCGTGTTCGCAGCTTCTTCCTCTCACCCTAAATTCCATCTCGCTCCGTACAAATCTTGATGCGCATTTGTATGCCCTTGAATGAAATTCCCAGCTCTCCTTCGTCTGTTAGGTATGGTGAAAACGGGGGCGGGGTGGGGCGTTTTATGGCTAGTCCGTCATTACCGTTTACCGCATACTACCGATGCCTCCGCGATCCACTTAACATCCGTAAATTTCACTGTCTGACAAAGCCTACGGGGAGAAGGGAACAAAAACTCGTTATTCCGATTGCCCCACTGCAAATCCGAATGTTTGTAAGAATCGAAAACAGCTCGTTTTTAGGATTTATTTTTGGAAAATCCCGATGATGAATTGCTACAAAAATTAGGTATTTGGAAAATTATTATCCGACAAAAACTGTAATTTTGCTGTGTAATTTTTTTTCAACAAGCTTTTAAATAATGTTTGTTTAATTGTAGCTTGCATTGTATGGGGTCCTTTTCCCTAATACATTCCTCACCATATTCCACTTCACACTCCCACTTCGCGGCCGCAGCCGACTTCCCCCTCTGTAGCCCATTCACCATGTCATTTCTGCCATGGGTATAGGGAAACTGCGGAAAACCTATACCAATACAGTGCGCGGTTGTACCTCCGGGTACCCGCGTAATCCTGAACAGGTGCATTTTTTCACCGTACCAGTCGATCCTAGCATTCGAAGACTATGGAAAGATGCTACAAATAATAATAGTGTAAACGCTGGAAGAGTAGTGTGTGAAAAGCATTTTAAGCAGGAGCTCGTTTTTTAAGACTTAGTAACGACCTTTTGAGAAAGTTATAATTTGGTACTAAATAGTTGCGTTTCCATATTTATCTTCGTGACTGTTCGTTGGTACGATCATTAGACAATAGAGTTATAGCAATGGACGATTGATGAATAATAGATAAATTAATAAGACAACACATGATAAATTCTGTGTGCATAGAAATACACAATACGAAACCGTGAGCGTGCATTCATGGTGTTATATGGGTAATGCCCGATTATATGTGTGCGTGTATATGTATACATAGTCCCTGCGCGCGCATCGGGGCTATTCGAGAACAACTAGCGCTGCGAGTGGCAGAGTAGGACACCACAATCAGCGGACAATTCGCGTAGCAAAAATTCCAAAAGATGAGAGTCCCTTGAACTAGAGCTACGTCGCGCCCGTATTTATTTTTCTCCGAGATTACGAGACTGGGTTTTGAACCCGCGACCTCCCGATGTTCTGGTTCAGAGGCGTGCACGCTAACCACTAGAGCAGCACGTCGGATTGAACAAACTTTTATGTATTGTATTAAATAGTGGAAAATATTTTTTTTACCTAGCCACCTACTCGTGAGTGTAAATAAAAGTTTGTGGCGCTCAACTTTTTAAATGTTGAATAAATTTGATCAATGCAGTTTCATTAACCGTATTTAATTTGGCACAATAGTAATTAAATAAATTATTATCACACGTTTATACTCAGTTTCAGGATTTTTATTTAAGAAATCCAAGGTTGTTTTACAGTAAATGAAATACAGTTGATATCTTAACGGATGCATGTAAATTAAAGATTATATGTCTAAATTTTGAGCACCGCAAGTTTTTTTTTATACTGACGCATAGGTGACTTGGTAAAAAAAAATATTTTTATTTAGCTTTATTAGCTAGCTCTAAATAGTCGGGAAGTGGGTGGCAAAGTATCAATTTTCCGGTTTGCATCTCACAGAAAGAGGTTATTTAAAAAATATTTTTGATTTTTTTTTAAGTTGAATCGTGCATTATCATCTCTTAGATGCAGGTTTGCAAAATTTCAGAACTCTCAGTAGCCGCAAAGTGGATGTAATATCGATTGCCCGTTTTGCATCTCACACCAAGTCAGGTTAAATAAAAGCTTGTCAAATATTTAATTATAATCGATTTACAGTCGATATTCGAAAATCACCTCTCGAAAATGTTGTTTGTGATGAGCAATGCCCTCCTGAACCAGGTTATCTGGTATTCAAAAGTCAAACCGATTTTTTTAGTATATCAGTTTATCGTACGATTAACCTAAGGAATTTCCGGAATATTAAATTTAAAAAAATGGCGCGTGTTCGAAGTCAGAGTAAAAAAATGGGCACTTTCATCAAATTGAAAGTATACGTCGAGAAAAAATCTTCAATCAAATACACTATATTTTACGTCTACGAAAAAACCTTAAAAAATCAGAAAAATCAATGCAGTAGTTTTTTTAGATATTCTGCTCACCGACTTAAAAAAGTACTTTCGATAAAAATCTGGCCTACATTCTGTCAATTTTAATTCAAACCCCTTGAAATTTTCAGGAAACATTCATAACATGATATACCGTCAAAATATATTGCCTTTGAAAAAAGTGATTTATGGACCAATCACAACTAGGCATAACTCCTTAATACAGTTAAATATATCATTTCCTTCTAGACACTTTTATATATTTCCGAATGTATAATTTTGGGGTTTGCTTTATGCGTTTTATATTACACACTTAAATGTATTATTTTTATGCGTATTCAGTGTGTTGTTTGATTATTTGTTATACACTGCATGCCTATTGGGACGAGGCATCACAGCCCCCTACTGAATTCATGGAATATTCATAAGTCGAAAATAAAATTCATCACTCAACTCAGAGTTCTACCTCAATGAATTCTTATTATAATTCGTTACTCCCTGACCTCTTGGAATGATTTTTTTTCGAAGAAAATATTTGGCCTACACATGAAATCGAACCCTACAATCTACCTGGCTATCTTCTGCTTATATGCTACGCACGCTGCTCCTACACTATCGAGTGCTTGTAGCTTCTTATTCCCAGGTATGGCATAACAGACCAAAGTCCATATCGATTAGGTAAGGTCATTGCGATAATTAGAGTTTTATCAAATAGCGCGCTGTAGATTTTTTCAAACTGTATAATGCCTCTCTCTCCCATACCCCTTTCGATTTCACGTATAAAACGCTTCGATGTAAATATATATGCGATAGTACACTGACCTCTGAAGGCTTTCATACATGAAATACAGAGGCGGTGGGGGATATATTGATTATTTATCAAATGCCCCGGTAGCAACCATAAGGCAAATTACCATTAACAATGGAGATACATGATAGTGAAAATAATATGAAATCAATATAGTGATTGCGAGATGAGTGGATATAAATGAAAAAAATATTTTAAAGGAGATGTACCTATACAATGCAACAACTAAAGAAGAACGTGCGAACGACCCTTAAAAATAATTCATATTAATTTTTAACAAATATTACTTCCTAAACACTAATAAATAAACTGATAAATTTGAGAGAGAGAGAGAGAGAGAGAGAGAGAGAGAGAGAGAGAGAGAGAGGCATTTTCTTCGGAATTTCGCGGCGAAATAAGACTAGTTCCACGACTGGGGGGGGGGGGGGGGGGCGAACTTTGATGCCCAGCTGTATTGGTATAGGTTTTCCGCAGTTTCCCTATACCCATAACAGAAACGTCGTGATGAATATGATACAGAGAGCGTAGTCGGCCGCGGCCGGCTTGAGGGGGGAACAGGGAGAAAAAGGTGAAGAAAAAGAAGTGCGGAAAAAACAGTGGAGGAAAGAAACAGTCACAGTGGGGGAAAAAAATAGGCAACCAACGCTAACAGCGTGTACCTTATTAGCGGAAAAAAACAAATTAAAAAAATACTTAATACAATAATAATTAAATAATAATATTAATAGCTACAATTAATAACTACAATAACTACAAAAGAGAGAGAGAGAGAGAGAGAGAGAGAGAGAGAGAGAGAGAGAGAGAGAGAGAGAGAAAAGATATTACCTCGATAAAGTATTTTCAATCGTCATATTAAAATTAACAAGCCAAATTCTCATATTACTTAGTGCACACCCACTCTTTACAAAAACGCATAAAATGTGCTTACTTTACTGTAACACACATAAACTCATGGTTCAAGAAACATCTAATATCCGTTAAGGATATCCGTTGAGTCCCTATGAAACATGTTAATGTTAATTGTTCAATAAATAGCTTCTTAATCGTCATGAAATTTTTACACGACCTCCTGAATACTTCATGTAAAAACATACCATATTTTCAGAATTATATCATCATTACTTCAACCTCCTTAGGGGTTGAAATAAAAAATGATAAGGAAATTCTGAAAATTTGGTGTTTTTATATGAAGTATTTAAGAGGTCGTGTTAAAATTTCACGATGATTAGGAAGCTCGTTATTAAAAAATTAATATTTTGTTACGAACAATTTTTAAAAGAAATAAAAAAAATGTTATCAATAAACTTCGTTTTGTTTTCGTTGCTTTCAGTATATTGTAGATATTACAAAATTGTGAGGTCAAAAAAAAACTTATTGCAAAGTTACAACAGTTTCCATAAGACAACGTTTAATTGGTGAATGTGAATAATTGTTCAATAACGAGCTCCCTAAGTGTCGTGAAATTTTTACATGACCTCTGAAATACTTCACGAAAACATACGAAATTTCCAGAATTTTATTATTATTTGCGATTTGAGACTCAACATCCCTAATATCTAAAATTACACTGATTACATGTTTCGAATAGGACGTACTCGTATATAAAAATATTAAAATTTGATGGGGTTTAAATGTCAAATATACACATCATAAGAGTTTAAATTTTTTGTAACACACGCATAATCGCCTGGTTGTAAGTTGCATATGGCCTTTAAGGAACTTTCGAGCGTTAGTCGTAATCCAATATTGAAAAATAATAAAAATATACGTTCTTGTCTAGACTATACTGAGTCTTTGCGATTTTTTGTAATCTGTTCACCACAAAACACCAGGGATAAAAAATAGTTCAATGTATGTAACTTTACGTGCGGTTCAAGGGCAAAACGTTCACACTACGGATGGTGTAATTTTTTTTTTTGCAATTAACCACCAAGATAAACTATTTCTAACAACGGATTAACGCAAACTAAACCTGTATAAACATTTGAAAAAGAAAAAACCCATCTGGCCCATCGTTAACTATGCATATTTAATATTGAACCATCGAGGTTTTTAATAAAAGATCACGATTTTTGGCTGGTGAATGAAGAGCATTGCTGCCAACCTCAATGCCCGCGTAGTTGCCGTATTTCGGCACCACTTAATATCAATTAATGATAACAATAAATAATCTCATGACATCAATATGAATATAGGCATAATCATAAATGGCTCAGAAATTCAATCTGCATTGTATAAAACATTCACTAACGCAGTTGGTTTTCACAATAACCATCGATAATGTTGTGCTTTTTCAAGTTGATAGTAAAACAATTTTTTTCTTATTCGCCTAATAAAAGTACAAGGATCCATAATTTTGCTTTTTCATTTGCATTTGATCGTTGAAAAAAAATGATAAGCCCTCATTTACCTCAAGTGGTCTGCTCCAACCTTCTCAAAAGTGTTAATTCCTAGGGATTACACACCTTCCTTGTGACAAATGAAACACATGGATTTGCAATGTAGCACAGGGCATTGTAGCGCCGGAGACATATTCTCCATGGAACAATGGTGTCTAGTTTTCACCGATTATCCTTAAGGCGTTCATCCCATGTGACAGGTCCAAAAAATAACAATTTTTTTTTGCACGCATTGCAAAAATGTGTGCGTATTATAATGAACCCGGCATAGCAGACTAATGGTGAGTCAACATTTTCTTTGTGTAAATCGCACTCGAACTTTTGAACGCGTTTTTCTCAAAACTGTATTTTTCAAATTGGCTTCCATGGTACCTAAAAAACTATTAAATGGATTTCACTCAATTTTTTTTAAGCTGAAAAAGTTGGAAAAATGACGAAACTCGGAACTTAACTTGTAAAACCATGTCAAAAATGCAAATTCCGATATTTTTACGTTACTCCAGTTCCGGCGATAGTCTCCGATCTACAAATTAAAATGCCGTTTGATTTTTTCATTTCAGATGAGCAAAACCACCGAAATCACGGCAGTCGCCAACCAACTTTTTTTACACTTGAGTGTCTTCCGAACGGTGTAAAGTCGATTCAACTCGTTATTTCTTATTTCTTTAATCAAATACTGAGGCACTGTAAGAATGTTAATAAATGTGTGGTAAAAATTCCGCATAGTATGTTTAAAGGCAGGATTCTACTTTGGAACTGTGAAACAGCAGATTAGAAGAAAATGATCTTCTGGAACAGTCAAAAGGCATTTTGTATGGTGCAGGCATCGCTGAATATGTGTAAGTTAATTTTTGTTATGATTTGTCATTTAAAAAAAACGTTAAACGCGATTTTCTCAAAACCACGTTTTTACACCGGTTGGTGCTAAAATTTTCGAAACTACTGAAGCGATCGTTATGGAAAATTAACCACATATTCTGGACACCTATAGCAACCGGCTGAACTAGAATTATTTAAAAATGTTGATTTTTACTATTTTTTTGGCAAAAAAAGAAGTGAAAAAGCATGCAATTGTTTTTCTTCCTTTTTTCGCCGCCATTTTGTTATTTTTGCGTGTACATTAAAAATTCTCGTTCAGTCGGTTGCTAGTGATATATTGAATCTAAAAGTTCAACATTTTTCTGCTTTAGATTGTCTATTTTTGAAATTTCAACACCAGCGCCGACCCACTTACTAATCGAGGCGTCGTATTCAAATGGTGTTTTTGTGTGTTAAAAGTGCATATAATATATACTCAAATTTCCTTAAATGTATTTCAAGCGTATTTATTAAGGGGTAAGGCCACTGTAAATTTTTTGAAAAATCGATTTTTTTTTATTGGCTTAAAAAATAGTTTTCGCTAATAAAAAATAGTTTAAAACGCGTTTTTCTCGAAACATGGTTTTTCAAAATGGCACGCAGCATAACTCGAACAATTTTCATTTTTTTTACTTGAAATTTTAACCAGATGTGAACATTTACATTATCTTGAGAATGTCGATCGGAATTTTCAAGAACTTTATTTATTGATTTTTTATTAACAAAAAACTTGCCGTTTTTATCGTCAAAAATCAATTTTTTTTTTCAAGCGCACGCCAAATCCACAAAAATTGATACTTTTTAAAATCCGATCGACATTCTCTAGCTATAGCCCTCTAGATTAATGGTTTTTTTTTTGTTCTAGATTCAAAAGTGCACCAGTGGTGCTGCGTGCCGCGGAGCCCTGGAAGCAAAACATGTCCCGGGAAGATAGCTGTGGAACCGCCATTTTGTTTTTTTTTTACTGTAAAAAAATTTTATAATAAAGTTTAATGTATGCCCGATAACACCATTAAAAGTTTTTTTTCAAATACCTTCAATTTCGGGAGCAAAAAATTAGTGAAAAAACCTTTTTTTTTGGGCCGTTACAGTGGCCTTACCCCTTAAGCCTAACAAACTCTACATCAATATCTTCATTCATAATCTCATTGAAAATTCATAAAAATAGCCTCATTTTTCGAGCGCCCGAAGTAGAATCCTTAAGGTTTAAGGCCTTAAGGTTCCATAAAAAAAAATTCCAACAAAAAAACGAGAAAAAAATAGCTGTCACATGCGACGACCCCGTTGAGGTCCAACGATATCAAGAATACTTTTTGTTCATTTAAGACGGCGCGACGAAAATAATTCGGCGATCGGTTGGAAAGGTAGATGGTCGAGGAATTCGGGGAAAATCAATTTTTCGTCCTTATACGGAGGGCCTTTTTTTTCGATCGTCACTTTGGGAGCGTATGGGCGCTCTCTCAAACGATACGCCCGGCAAGCCTCGCTTCTTCGCCATTTCTTAATTAGCGCCTCCTCGACTTTTCCTCTAGCTTCGGGGTGCTCTCACCTCCGGTTAACTAACCGAGCGACTGGCTGACTTGTAATTGAGTTACGCAATTACCCCTCGCGCTTCGCCGACTACCGCCTCAATTTCCTTTCCCTTTCTTCCACGTGCGTATACGTGCGCGCGGAGGGGCAGGAGACGCTATCTCGTTGACGATTTATTTGCCGAATCATCGATCCGTCTAGCGTAGCGAGAAAATTGGCCAAATGGAATGTGCGACGACCGCGTCTCCTCCGCTCGCGGCGCTTTGAGATTGATCGCGACAAGGAGAGAGAGAGAGAGAGAGAGAGAGAGAGAGAGAGAGAGAGAGAGAGAGAGAGAGAGAGAGAGAGAACGAGAGCTTTAAGGATTTTTTTTTTGTTAATTCGCAGTCTCTCGCGGGACTCTATATATATATATATATATATATATGTATGTATATATGTATATATATATGTGTGTATATATATATTTCGAAGCATTGTTTATCTTGGATCCGAGGCTTCGCGAATAAATTACGATACTCGTGAGGACAAACTCTATTGGATCATTGGATTATTCTTTATCCGGCCGTCTCTACGTAATAATCCCTTTGCCGTGGTCCACTGTCTCTCTGTCTTCCGCCTCTCTCTCTCTCTCTCTCTCTCTCTCTCTCTCTCTCTCTCTCTCCCCCTCTCTCGTAATACTCGAGCGAAGGATCCGTAAAAGCAATTTAGAGATTACGTATCTTCAAACAGGAGAGATACGTCCGGAAGAGGGAAGGAGAGCGCTTTCTCTTTATACCTCTTTATTACAGTCGTTATCCGATTTTCCTCGAAAAGGTCGTCGACTCGCGCGGAACTTGTACTTTCTGCCTGAATATCGTATACGCGCCGAGCGAAGAGAATGAGAAAGGGACAGAGAGAGAGAAAGAGAGAGAGAGAGAGAGAGAGAGAGACTGCTGCTTCTTTAGCGCACGAGTGTGTATAATCCAAGCCGCGCAGTGTCTCGTGAAAGGCTCGTAAAACTCGACAGCACGAGCGATGAACGAAGAGGAAGAGCGGGAAACTCGAGCATGAACGTTTAATGCACAGTTACATAGATTCAGTCAAGATATATATGTCCTTTGTACAGAAATCGTCGAAAAGTCACCCTTTCGAACTACCGGCAAATTCATAAGTTTTTGAAGACAATGTCGAAACGGAAGAGAGGCAGCGTCACCGCCGCGGTGATTGTTGCCCGTGAAAGAAATTAGGAGGGCATCCATACAAAAATTCGGAGCCCATGAAAGTTTGCGAATATGGATTCCCTACTAGGGCTTTCCACAACACAATCGGACTAGGCCCCGACAGGAAAATAACAGACTTGGGTAATTTATTCAAAAAAGGTCGTAGCGAGGAGAATGATAAAGGGCCCAGACGGGATTCATCAGGGGAGTGGTTGTTACAAGGCATACAACATATTTGCAAAGTTATTTTTAAGAACTTCTAGTTTCTAGACTTACTTCCATAGATGTGATATATTTAAAGTCTAAGGTATCGATGAAACACTATAGGTTAGGTCACCGAAGATAAACATATACGTGGAATTTTACTATAAATAATTTGTATTCTATAAACATTCAGAATGTTTGCAAAACAAATTTCGCAATACAAAAATAGTTTTAAAAAAATAATAATTCATGCGTGCAGGAATGACAGTACATATGTACGTACAGCACCGTTAGGTTGCTTCGACATTTTTAATTGAACTAATTTCCGTTCCATGCTCGTGACGGGATGAACAACATTCACCGAATGTTTTGAGATAATTCGCCACACGTAACCTTTAGATGATTTTGTTGGATACATGAATACATTTGTTTTTTTTTCCACACTTTTGCTCAATGTACAAAGATTCTTCAGACTCGTTACGTCCGAAAATTTTGTTAATCTCCGCGACGTATCCATTACGCAAAAGCACAACGTTATTTGGCGCTGTCGTACCAATAAATGTGGAATGATTGAAAACAATGTTTTTCTGACCAATCTCGCTTGATACGTATCCACTAATGACGCTGATAATTATAGGGCAATAATGGGGTCACTTCATGGCTTCAATCGGGTTCTGTTGAGGCAACCAGTCGGGCTCTGATTCATAAGCCTCTTTAGGGCCTCGTCGACAAAGTGTGACCGGCCTCTAAGGGACCTGGTCGGGTGCCATGTTAGGACCCTTGCAGAGTAAGGGAAAAATAATCGGGGCCCAGTCAAAGCCAAAACTAAATTCTTTCACGAATGGCATAGCCAGGGACACGCCCCCCATGGAAATCCCGGTTCCCCCTCGAAAAAAAATCCAAGCAAGTATATCCCTCGAAAAAAAATCCACCCAAGCAAGTATAAAGAAATAATTTAAGGCAGGATTCTACTTTGAAACTTTGAAAAAAAAATTTTTTTTTTTTTTTACATTTTTCGAAAGTAAAGATGTTCAAGAATGTTCGGTCAAAATTTTATAAAGTTCCAAGCAGTCTAACTATCCTTTTTCGCCTTTCGAACGCACTTACCTGAGCGCGCTATTGTGACCCGTCTGGTGCAAGTATAAGAAGGTCGAAGCGAACAACGCTTTAAAAAATTATAAACATCCTCCTGCTCTTGCTAGTGACGTACAAGAGGTGCTGAAGCCGATCTACGAAGATCTAACAAAAACGGAATTACTGGAGAGATGTTTGGGTGGAAACACTCAAAATAACAACGAATGTTTCAACTCTACAGTTTGGGCTATGGCACCGAAACATGTCTTGAATGGCAAAAAAATCGTCAAAATTGCGTGCCTCACTGCTGCCTGCGTTTTTAATGAAGGATTCAGCCCAGTTTTAAAAATAATGGAAGTCATGGGCATTACAATCGGCCCAACCGTCATGCAGTTCGCCACTATGCGCGACCAACATCGCATCGTTCGAGCGAACCGCCGCTCGACTGAGGCTTCTAGGGAGGGCAGAATTAAAAAAAAAAAGGCTAAATTGGATGAACACGTCGAAGGCATATTATATGGCCCAGGCATCGCTGATTGAGGGTAAGATAATTTTTTCTACGATTTATCACTTACCAAAACTTTAAACGCGTTTTTCTCGAAACGACATTTTCAAGTACCGTGGTCGTGATAACTCAAAAAGTACTGAACCGATCCTTATGAAATTTGGAACACATATTCTATATGTGTGTACCAACCGACCTAACTACAATCAACTTAAAATTTTGATTAGAACTATTTTTTTATTGCAAAAAAAGACCCCAAAAAAACGCATTTTTTTTTTCGTATTTTAGCCGTCATTTTGTTAATTTTGCACGTATATAAAATATTCTAGTTAGGTCGGTTCCTGAAGACATACTGAACATGAAACTATTTGATTTTTTTGTTTCAGACCATCCGTCGGGAAGATTTCACGACCACGGCAACGGTACCTGCTTTTCGAGGCGTTGGCTTTAAACATATTTTACGTGTATAAAAAATGAATAAAATACATCTAAAATTTTTTTTTAATGTACTTAAAGAGTGTATTTCTTGAACAGTTTAAACCCCATATCGATATCTTTAATAGTATTCTCAGAAAAAATTCACGAAAATAGCGTTTTTTTCATGGTTTCAAAGTAGAATCCCGCCGTAATCGAACTCGAACTATTTCTTTTGTAATCATTTCGTAATTTGTATAAAAAGTAGCTACGTCAGCAGGTGAATTTAACAAATATTCAAATTTCACAATAAAATCAATTGTGCGCAAAAGCAATACATTAGATTTTACGGACGATACATAAATAGAAGAATACTGGAAGATGAAGATTCACTGTCGAGTAATAGATAATATCATTGTGAATCTAAAAGGCCGATTTGAGAATCTATGGTTAGCTGTTGCAGTTTACGCATTTTTCAAATTGAATATAAAGAATGGAGAGGATTTCATTAATAATTATCTAAAGATCTGAATAATTGATCAGCCTTAGAAGCTGACGCGATCATCATGAAAAACATACTTTCATTTAAAAATGATGATATAAATGACGGCAATCTAAGAAAGCATATTAACCCGTTATATCACCGTGTGACAGTTCTGTAACGAACAACCCAAGTCCTCACGAAATCGCATATTGACATTCAATTATTTTTTTAATCAATCTCACACGACGGCTACAAACCGTTCTATGGATTTTCAGTGCAATTCGTGCAAACCAGACGGCGTTAGTTGGATCAGAGTTTGTTCGAAGTTCACTTATCGCAGGATTGCAAGATTCCAGTATGCGTGAAGTTCAAGGAAATAAATGAAATGTCAAAGTGACAACGAAGTATATATCAACAACGATGGCTTTGCTCGTTGTAGCACGTTGTAGGATATTGCATAAGCTGAAAAGCATATTCAATACATCTGAAGGAATGTCGCGACACAATGCAACACGTCTGTCACACTCCCTTTATTGCTTTATAACTTACCCTCTGATTACATTTTTCAAAAAGTACATAATACGTGTTTCCTCTATTTATTAAAACCTACCATAAAGCCAACTATTGTAAATATCTACGTTGTCGAGTTATGAAGGGTTAAAAAGGAGTACTGTCCTAACTGCTATAAACTTTTCCAAGCAGGAATAGTGCCTCCAGCAATCTCCGCCGGTTGTGAGAGGAGTTTTTCTGCCATAAAGCGGATAAAAACGTTGCTTAGAAGCGCAATGCTTCAGGAACGATTCTCTCATATGTCACTGCTGAACATAGAGAATGACATTGATAAAAAAAAATTCTTTCTGAAAAAATCCTGGGCCGATTTGCAGGAGAAAATAGAAAACTAAGACTTATTCAATTGATTAACTATTAAAAGTGAAGTTTGTAACTAGATTGAACAATGATGAAAAATTAGTTGATTATGTTTCAGTAGTTATTGCAAGAGTTTGATGTTAAGAGGTCTTCTCATTTCAAACGCTAAGAAAGGCTTTTTTCATGAATTTTTTTGATGGAATTATATTATAGATATTGATATGAAAGTTATTACACTTAATATTTCGACTTTCGAAATACATTTTAAAAAATTATTTATTTAAGTCACTATTTATAGACGAACATGGTAGTTAAAAAATGTCCTAAAAAAATTGTAGGTCTACGCTGTTGATGAAACCTCAGAGATGAATCGGCCAAAACAAAAAAATCAAACAGTTTTATATTCAGTATGTTAATGGCTATAGCGCATATCATACGATTTCTAATATATGCAAAAATAACAAAATTGTTGACATTTTTCGAAAAAAAACATGTTTTTTCATCGTTTTTGGCAAAAAAATAGTAAATATCAAAATTGAAAAAAAATCTTGATATGCGCTATAGCTATAAATGTAAAGAATATGTGGTTAATATTTAATAAGGATTGGTTCAGTATGTTCGAAGATTTTATCAACAAGCCGTCGAAAAACGTTGTTTCGAGAAAAACACATTTAAAGTTTGTTTGGGTTACATAAATATATAACACTTTTTTAAATGTATTTCGGAAGTATATTTATTGAGTGTAACAAATTTTATATCAATATCTATAATATCTATAACCTCGAAAAGAAATCATGGAAATAGCCTTGTTTTATCGTCTAAAGTGCTAGATCCCTTAATGTTAACCTGAACGTGCGATTGCATGTTCCTATAAGGTCTGCAAATTCTCGGCTCCTAACCTCCACTTATCATCAATGCGATTCAAATATGAATAACTTTCCCGCGACACATGCATTTACTAGCGCCATCTCTGACCTGTAAATCGAACTATCAAACTTTATCCTACTACGCACACAACCTAAAAATTTAGCGCTCAACTGTCTTTCGAACAGAAACATTGAGGCAGTGCCTTTTTTCGCATTCCAATTGAAAAAAAGAACGCGGCTGAAGCGAAAGACATGATTTGTTCGGTCTTTGGTGAAAACGTTGTATCATATAGAATGTGCAAAAAGTTGTTCCAGTGGTTGTAAGAGGGAAATTTTAACCTCAAAGATGAAGAGCGCCCTGGACAACCAAAAAAATCGAACCTGAGGAGTTGGAGTAGTTACTGAACGAATTCCTTGCTCAAGAGGAATTCGCTATTGACCTCGGAGTGACGCATCAAGCCATTTCCCATCGTTTACAGAAGCTAGGGATGATTCAAAAGCGGTCTCGGTGGTCCCTCGTGAACTCTCTGCCGATAACGCCCGGCCTCGTACCACAAAAGAGACCCGAGATACCATTTCCGAGTGGGAAATTTACCCGACTATTTTCATCAGTGTCGATCTCTCTGACACACGGTCTTACATCCAAGTTTTGAAACGACGGTCGTGGGGGAAGGTTCACTCAGCGTTCAGTTTCTGCTTCGCTTTTCAGCCGCATGGTGCGCATAGGGAAGTGGGTGTTGCGTGCGAAGACAGCAAAATCATGTCTCTGTATTGCATACAACGCATGCACTTTAGACTGTGATGTCTCGGTATACGGTTCTTCTTTCTTGTTTGTAAGAAATATCCATTACACGGAAAGTCAACGGAAAAAAGTATGTATTTACATGCTGAAATCAACAAATTAATACATACATGCTTAAAAATATAACCGCGTACAAAACTCAAACGACTATGATAAAAATGATTGATATTTTGTTCTTTGTATTGCAATGGTAGTTGAGCCGAATTGTTACGCTGTGCACTCGGAACTCGAAAGTTCTGGATTGTCAACGAATTAAGGAGGTACGATCACGTCCACGGGGTCAAAAAAGAGCCTAAATTTATGTTACCCAAAGCTGCTCCAATTGATGTTTATGTTGTGGTAAATGATAAATTTATTGCACGTGAGCAAATAAAAACTGAAAAATTAGATTGTCAACGACTCGGTAGTAATCTTCGTAATAATAATATTAACATATCCACCATAAAAACGGACTAAAAAGACAGGAAAAATCAGACGGAAATCTATTAAAATAGGCTTGAATTACCTCAGCGGAATTAACACGATAGGCAAAATATAATTATACATATTATTGATACGTGATAAATGATAAAACTCCATAAATTGTCGTTTGCATATTTTGTGGCGGCTTCTATTCAAACTAATTTCAAAACAAAGCTGGTTTATGTTCGCCAAACGCATCAGTTGTTACTCGCGACGTTGCTTCCAGAAATTGAACCTTTCTTGTAATGTAGTGCTTTAACTACACGGTGAAGATTTATTTTCTTATTTTTTTGCACTATCTATTATATCTAATTTATCGAATTTCGGTTTTCCAACGGGTTTAGTGGATACGTAATGGATACGTGATCAGAAAAACCACGATCACCGCACATCCGGTTGACCGTCTCCATAAAACGACGTGCTTCGGTAACTCAAAGTGCTCGCCTTTGTAGTTTTATTGCGAAAAAACCCAACTGTAAAAATAGCTCAAATTTTGGCAATAGGCGCATAAAGTATTCGTCAAAATCATATAAAAATTTCAAATCCAAAAGTTGGATTCGTAGTAATGATCGTACCTCCGTAAATGATCAATAACAGTAATTTAGGCATATCCAACTTTTTTACGCGTAACGATTTTCAACTGCTGTGCGCAGACACGCCTATCC
Source organism: Ophion costatus (assembly GCA_951751655.1). Taxonomy (NCBI): domain Eukaryota; kingdom Metazoa; phylum Arthropoda; class Insecta; order Hymenoptera; family Ichneumonidae; genus Ophion; species Ophion costatus. Next base: position 19,179,777 of record OX632358.1, read on the forward strand.
GACGAAACATTTTATGATCAGTTTGGGTTAGTCTCATGACATCCCCGATCACGACAGACGGTGGCGACGATGAGAAAAAAAGCTCGTACACTGAGCGGCCCACTCGCCGCCTATCAAATACGACCGTCGTTTCAAGGCCTCTATGTGAGACCGTGCTGCGACACCACCTGGCGAATTCCCGATTCAAGACGGTCGACGAGGTTAAAGGAAGCATAGATGAATTCATCGAGACAAAACCGGCAAATTTTTTTCATCTGGAATTCGACATCTGCTCGAAAGATGGCAAAAATGTGTAGAAAGTGAAAAAGAGTACTCTATTGTTTAAGTTTGTATTTGTTTTTCATCGAATTAAACACTGATCAAGACGAGAAAGGCGGATAATTAATTTGCACACCTAATATTTGTTGTTTGTTGCGTAACCATAGACCATTATGTAAACTTTTATTTAAAAAAAACATCATTGTCAACAAAACCACTTTTTTCGGGCCGCCTCACCCCCAGGCGTCCGTAGAAAAAAAATGCTGGCTACGCCAATGGCGGTATCGTGACACTTTCTGATTGCTTTCTGCAAAAGGTGCAACTTTCTGTTTCCACTTCAACCGGAGAGTGAAGATAATTGGAGGAGCTTGGTATATCGTCAAAAACGCGTATAATCCCTGACAAAAAAAAAGTGGCGAGGTCCATCTCTGCGATGTCGACGAAATTTGGCATGCTTGTAGAATGGGTAAAAATAGGCGACACGTATTTTTTTACATCTGCGGAATCCGATTTTTAAGGGTTGAAGCGCACCTTCAAAAATCGGAGTGTTTTTCGTTTTTCGTCAATAACGTTCCAACGGTACGAGATATGAAAAAATGTCAACTTGCAACAATGTTTATTTTTTCGTGTACTATACATTGGAGATGAGAACGATAACGTTATCGACGAAAAACGAAAAACACCCCTATATTCGAAGGTGCGTTTCACCCCTTAAAAATCGGGTTACGCGGATATAAAAAAATACGTGTCGCCTATTTTTACCCGTTCTACAAGCATGCCAAATTTCATCGAAATCGGAAAGATCGACCTCGCGACCTTTCGTTGCGAGTCATTTTCACGATACCGCGAGCGTTCATCGAATTATCGCAGCAAGCAGGATACCGACCATTAGTCAGACGTACGCGCGAGGGAACAGCGCTTCACGGTGCACTTTGTTAGGTGGTGCGCGCGAACATTGCCTCTATACGTTTTAAGAAGAAAAAGTACCAGCGACTACACTAGTTGTTTCTACACGACGCAACGATTGAGGACACCCCGTGAATTCCGTATGCGGCAAAAGGGGTCGCGAAATGCTCACTGACCCGGGACTCTTTCCCTCAACGGCACCGTGGCAACTTGCCCTACGCTTTTCTGGTTCTTGGTACGAGCTTCCATGCTCCAAATTCGTGTGCGAGGAGATTATAACTGTCGACCCGTGTTACCGCGACTCCCTTTGGGCCGAACACCCCACCCACGCTCTTCTAATTTATCTGTATAAAGGAGCGAGAGAAACGCGAGCTCGCCTCCCCCCTCAATTAGCAGACCTTTCCGCGTTTTCTTCACGAACGCCAGAAAAAAGACGACAAGTCATTTAACAAAGTTATTCCTAGCCCTGTCGTAAATACGAACAAGTTTGAAGCGTCGCTCGTGCTTGTGAATAGAAATTGAAGGTGTTGTGATCGTGGGGGGTAGGTGCCCCGATGGTGGACGGGAGTGTAGCGCGTCTTTGAAGAGTTGAAAGCCAGAGGCTGTTACACCGATGCCTTGGCACCGAGTGGCTGGTCTTGGACGGATCTTACAATGAGATCTGTTGCCCGGAGAAATAAAGTCAAATGATAATATGTAGCGCGCACACTGGGGAGAATTAACGAGACATTGTTCGATCGGTAGGGTAGAAGCGGGACGTATACGTTTCAATTATAGCAACTCTCGGCTATACGGAAAGGTAGTGTGTTTCATATATAACATTCAAGTTATTAACGTACTTGGCTTTTCGGCTACGTCCGTCATCCCGAGGGGCAAAGTACGCGATAGATCATCGTTCAACTGTTCGAAGTGTGTGTGTGTGTTTTTTTGGGTGTGCGTGCGTAGGTGTGTGTGCGTGTTTGGGCGTGCGTGTTTAGGTTTGTGTGTGTTGGGTGTGCGTGTTTAGGTGGGGGGGGGGGGGGGGGGGGGGGGGGTGTTTGTTTGTGTGTGCGTGTGCGCGCGCGCGCGTGTGTGTGTGTGTGTGTTTGGGTGGTTGCGTGTGTGTGTGTGTGTGTGTGTGTGTGTGTGTGTGTGTGTGTGTGTGTGTGTGTGTGTGTGTGTGTGTGTGTGTGTGTGTGTGTGTGTGTGTGTGTGTGTGTGTGTGTGTGTGTGTGTGTGTGTGTGTGCGTGCGTGCGTGCGTGTGCGTGTGTGTGTGTGTGTGTGTGTGTGTGTGTGTGTGTGTGTGTGTGTGTGTGTGTGTGTGTGTGTGTGTGTGTGTGTGTGTGTGTGTGTGTGTGTGTGTGTGTGTGTGTGTGTGTGTGTGTGTGTGTGTGTGTGTGTGTGTGTGTGTGTGTGTGTGTGTGTGTGTGTGTGTGTGTTTGGGTGTGCGTGCGTGGGTGTCTATGGGTTTGTGTGTGTGTGTGTTTTTGGGTGTATGTGTGTATGTGTTTGTGTATGTTGGTCTGTTTTTGGGTGTATCTGTGTGTGTGTGGGTGTGTGTGTGGGGAAGGGGAGGGGTAGGTGGGTGTATGTGGGGGTGTGTGTACAAGTTTGGCACACACCAGCGTGACTCTCGTTCTCTTGCTTCGCTCACCCGCTGCTATCAACATGCTCGGAAGAGCACCGACATTCACGAATCACCGCAGGAAAGATCGCCCGGCAACACGAGGACTACTCCGTACCTCCGGAATAACGCTCCGGGGAGACTACCGTGCGAAGGGCAGATTTTCCTCAGGGCATCACCGTATACGTATATTCTCACGATAGCCGACCAAGGGGCAACTACGATTTATTATCACATTATAAATAGCGTATATATGCGCGCGGTAACGAGACGTTGAACGCGGACAGCTCGGCGGCCGGGGTCGGGGGGTCTGTTCATAAAATAATTTCGAAAGAGCGAGTGTCCTAGCTGCCGAGACCCGTACAGAAATTTGTTGCAGAGTCGCCAGATCTTACCACATCCCTATAGGGATTTGATAGGAACGCCGCACGTAGGGAGTAACGTTGGAGTTCGAGTGGATTCTTCGCTATTTCCCGACTGAGGTCGTTTGGGAATTTTTTGTTGGAATTCTCAACGGGAATTTGGTGGATCTCCCAATAAGAAGTATCCTTTCGTGATCGGGTGCACAAATTGGTTGGGGAGTGCCAAGTTGCACTTACATCTTTGTAGGGATTTGCTAGGGTTATCGCACATATGAAGTCTCCATTGGGATCCAATTGAACGCTGCACTGTTCTCTGATGAATGTCGCTTGAGAATTCTCACCACGTTCGAATCGTAAATATGTCAGGAGTCACGCGAAAAAACTTGGCGGGCTGAAAAATAACCTGCCCGTTTCGTAAGCGTGTGTGGGTGTCATGATATTATGGCAAAGTGCTGGGGAGTACATAACAAATGATAATTACAGTGGATTTTTAGTGATGTGATTTAGAAGGATTTGTAAGATATACTTTTTGCGGTGATTCACTTTTTTGAGGTAAGATATCTTTTGATACTTATACTTTTCATACTTGAATCTCTATAAGATTCTTTTTGAGGCGATCCGTCCTTTTCTAATCGGAAAAAAATTAGAAGGCCAGTTTTATGTCAGATAATTCTGTCTGTGCCGCGGGTGTTGAATCCATGTTTGCCTGAAAATCGGGGCGCAGGGTTTTTTAGGGGATGAAGGGGGATCGGGGTAGATTGATGCCAAACTGCAACCCCTACGAGATCGGCGCCATGAGACAAAATGTTCAGAAAAATCCGGGCTTTGGTTTTGTCCACAGCGCCGAAGTCGTGGTAGTTCATTTTGGGGGTGAAAAAGTGGGGTGAAATTTTGAAAAATCGGTTTTAATTCAATAACTCTTTAGGACAAATTCACACACTTTTTGTTCAAATCGGAACGTTGTAGCCCTTGAAAAGACACGTCGATTGAGTATTTGATCATCACTCTCCAATAATATCTTCACCGCCAAAAAAATCGTTGAAAGACCAAAAAAAAAATGTCTATCGAATAACTCAAAAACAATCGATTTTTCGGGTATGGCTTAAACGTACGAGATGTAGCGAATCATTTTCTCTACATTTTCGTTTCTATGGACCTCTCTTGAATGTTGCTTTTTCAACCCCTCTCGGGGTCGGAAAAAAATAAATAAAGTTCTGGGACAATCATTGAATCCCTGTGAGGAAGTGGGAACCAGTATGAGAATCCAATTGGATACCTGCGACAATTTTTGCACGGGGAGCGTGGCAGTAATGTTTGGCCGGTCGCAACTTTCGGCGCTGTCGTTGTATTTTGAATGTTGGTAAAGAGGAGATAAAAATAATTGATCATCGCGGGACCGACGAGAAGCGCGGCGTATTCGTGCGAGATCTGCCCAAGAATAATACGTTTGATGAAGCGAATAATGATGGCTCGTCGCAGCAACGATGCGAGCAAATAACGCAGTCGCGTATACTTGTGAATTGACACGAAAGCGGGCGTGGTTAGTCAAACGATGGTAAACTAAGCGCAATGAATATGGACACACGCCGATTCGCTCTACCGATGAATTTACACAGCGTACACCCGTGCGTAACGAACGTTGCGAACAACACCAGGATATCCGTTGTAATCAGCTCTCACCCACTGCGGTGTTTCTGACATATTTGTGTATTGGAATCGCGCCCTACCGCGGACATCACCGCAAATTGATGAAACCTACAATAGCCCGTTGTAATTGTCCCTTTTCAACGAAAAACGCGCGGCCACCTTTGGTTTTTACAGGTACAGCGATAAACACGTTTCTGGCACGTGTTCAAGATGCGCGCACGGACAACAACGTACGTAACGCCTTAGGCCACAGTAACGGGTATAAAATCATGTGCGAATTTAACAATTTTTTTTCGTAAGAAAAAGTGATTCACTCATAAAATTAATTACACATCTATTTAGTATGAATATCAAGCTGTTAGAAAATATATATTTTTTTTTCCGATGTACAAAATGGCCGACTGCTAATGTTTCCTTTTGTTATATATATTATTTTATTCAAAAGTTGTAGGTACTTGAACTAAATAAATGAATTTTCAGTGAAAAAATTCGTTATAAGTGCTCATAAAATGCTCATAAAATGAAAAGTTTTCGACTAATCAGAAATTCCGTACGTACTTCTCTGCGAAATGCAATTAGGAACATAATTTTTAAACTTGAAGTAAATCGAGTGAAAATTGTTGAAGTTATTGGCCAATAACTTAGCCAATTATTGGATTAGCACGCAAATTGGAGAAAAGCTGTTTCGAAAAGTTTCGAGTAGTCGGCCATTTCGTACGACGAAAAGAAAATTCTAACACCTTGATATTCATACCCAATAGATGTGTAAATAATTTTATGAGTGAATCACTTTTTCCTACGAAAAAAATTGTTAAATTCGCACATGATTTCATACCTGGTACTGGGGCCTAAGGCTTTAAAAGGTAGCGTTGGGTAGGAAGAAGAAAGACGATCCGACGGGAAACCACACGGGAGTGAGGGTCGACATTTTCAGCCTATTTTCATCGTGCAGCTCCTAACAGTGCTAGGAGATAAAGGTAGTAAAGTAGCTTCAAATTTTATGACAATTTAACTCATACGACGCCTTAAGGGGAGAGTCTTGTCCAGCAGATCCGAAAAATTGACTTTTTGTTTGCCTAAAAATCTTCCTGTACCTGTGGAGAATACATTCCTAAAGTTATCGCATCAAATTCGACCTTGAAATATAGTTAGGAGCGGTGCGCGTCAAGCAGGTAGAACGGAGAACGGAGCAGCCCGGCCAGCCTCGAAAGCACAAAGGAGAGTCGATCTACATGAAAAATGCAAAAACTTCAACAGCAGCAGTACTTCGAGGCCTGCTATATGCTCCAGAAATCGCACATTAGCTTTGAACAGCCGTAAGTATTGAAAAACTTATGCTTTTTACAAGCGAAAACTTTAAAAGCGGTTTTCTCAAAACCATATTTTTCGAGGTGGCTGGAATCTAGCTCATCGAATTTTCATCCGATTCGCTTGATTCAAAGTTTCAATTAAGGAAAATGTAATTTATATGCGGATGAACCTCGACTTACGAAAAATTATTGTTATAGGACTATGTTAGTGCGAAATGAAGGCCGATTTTTCCGTCCATTTTCATTTTATGTCCGATATTTTTGCAACCGACAATTTTTTTTGCAAACCGTTGTTCATGCGCATTCTACATTTATACTATAACGAAATTTTTTGCATTTCATGTTTCAGATCATTCCTAAGGACTTAAGGATTTCAGCCGATCTGGTCGGACCCTCCGCTTGCGGCTGCTATATCTAGCTATATATACACTGCCGGCCAAAGGTTTGCTTCCACCAGTCGAAATTTCTTGCCGCACTAAAAGTTAGATAGCGGACTCAAAAATTAAGATAATCAAATTCCCCAAGCTGCGTTTTAAAGAGGACAACTTTACCTTCATTTTTCCTCTTTAAAAAAATCTTTACAATTTTTTTTGGGCCCGGCACGCCTTTTTGAAAATGTCTTTCTGCACGTCCAAACTGCCCGCATAACTTCTGGCGAATTTCTCCGCTCGTTTTTCCCATGACAAACTTAAAGAGGATAACAAAACCTACATTTTCCTTTTTTAGAAAGTTTCATACGATTGTTTTCGCACCAGTATTGCAGTTTTAGCTAAAAAATACATGTTGTAGAAAAATAGGCGTGGTCCAATAACTATGCAACTTTTACCCTCATGACTTTTTATCTAAAATGATAAAATGTCAAGGGGGTAAAGGAGCCAGGATTTTTGCAGAATTAAAAAAAAAATTTTTTTTACAATTTTGGGTCAGGACTCTGCTGAGTGGAGGGTTCCAGAAAAAGAAGTTGCCTGAAAATGTTATGCCTATAATTTAACAATGATAAATAGAGATTATTGAAAATGCTGCATAGATGTCGTAAAAGTCACGGTATGATAACTATCGCTCAAAAAAATATGTAAATTAATCAAAAAATTTCTTGCCGATAGATTCTTCACTTAAAATATGAGACGGCTAAAAATAAGATTGCAATAAGCATTAATTAAGTTTATAAATATATTCTCAATGACGTGGCGTTGGGCTACTTGTAGAAATACCGGCCATCATCACCAACGCATTGCAAAGTAAAAGTGTATTGTTTAACAATGTTTAGTTACTGCAATATTCAAAGTTATTATAGGATGGGAAGTTATATATTTTCAATCAATATAATTGTTTCGTCAAACTTTCATGTTGTAATTCCCGGCGAATGCAAATTGAATGTGGTTATATGAGTGAACAGTACGCGATCGTGCAAGAGTTGGTATTCGGTAATAAATTTGTTAATGGAGATTATTTTAATTCATGGGGACTATTTCTATCGGCGCTGGTGTGGTGATTTGCATTCATATGCATTTCAATGAGACAGTATGTGTTGCGTTGCCTATTAACAGAGAAAGCACTGGAACGAAAAACCTTGTTGATTATTATTTAACTATTATAACCTTAAACAATGATAAAATGTAAAGATTTGAATCTATGTTCCAAAGACGTTAAGTACATTCATTTCATTTATTAATATTTGCATTAGTAAATAGATTATTATTATTCTCATTATTCTATGTTTCGTCGAAACAAACACGTGCTCGGTAGATTCAAACGCAATAAAAAAAGGAGCCGGAACTACTTGAACTGGGTCAGGAAGGAGTATAAGGTTTTGTGTAGTAGGCCTTGCCAACAGCGAAGGAGGAGCAGACAAGTTGATTTGGGTGACATCCTGAGGTTCATGGTAGAACTTCTAGTATTACGTAGCCTCCAGTGAGACTTATATGTAGTCAAAGGCCTGCAAAATAGTCGTATAATTTCGACTCAGGCTGGGTCAGGTGGGAGGTTTCGTGCAGTAGGTCTCACCAGCACCAAAGGATGAGCAGAAAAGTTGATTTCGGTGACATTTTGAGGCTCATCGTAGGACCTCTAGCAGTGAATAGCCTGGAATAAGGCTTAAATGGAATCAAAGGCCTTTAAAATAGGCCTGCAGTCAAATGCCTTCAAAATAGGCTGAAAAGTTCAACTCGGACTGAGACAGGTGGGAGTATAAGGTTTTGTGCAGTAGGTCATGCCATTAGTAAAGGAGGAGCAGAAACATTGATTTGGATGACACTTTGAGGCTCATAATAGGACTTCTCAGCATTAAGTAGCCTCAACAGAGGCTTAAATGGAGTCAATTGACATTCGAAATCGGCTCAAAAGTTCGAATTCGCTTAAAGGGAGGGTAGGGGTTCTCACCATTGGAAAATCGATTTTTTTGTCTTTTTTTATAATTAAACATTTCAAGAATATAATTCCAAAATTCCAAGTCAATCAGAGCAAAACTCTCGAAGTTATTGACTATTAAGTCCCGCTCCTCTAACACTGTAGCTCGCGTTACAAACTGTAGCTAACACTTCAAACGCGTTTTTGTCGAAACCACTTTTTCAAAGTCCGTGTTCACTGCCATTTGAAAACTACATGACCGATTCATTTCGAACTTGTTACACACTTTCTACATATAAAATAGCTCCCCCCAACGGTTAGTTTGAGATTTTTTTTACATTGAGGGGTTTTCCACCCCTAAAACGGCGGAATTTTTCGTGAAAAATAGCACTTTTCACTTTACATGACCACCAAAAATTTAGAAATGAAATAAAAATTATCAAAGACCGTTGGGGGGAGGATTTGATGATACTTTGATTAAATTTTAATGGTACTTCATTTCAGATAATTTCTAGCTGAGATACAGTGAACACCGCAAATCGTGTTTTTCCAAAGGCGTTCTTGGAAAAGCTTTGTCACCGGCTTGTTTGTGGATATTTTCGCGTACAAATTTCACGGAATGTTCTTGAAATGAAACTTAACAATGTACAAAAGATTTCAATAAATTTACTCTATCCATATAGATGAAAAAAAATCACAAGAAAGTGTTTTTTTCACGCTGAAACCCCTACCCTTCCCTTAATACAAAGCTCGCATATTGCGCCTTGCTATAATTCAGATCCGCGACTTGACGAGTTTTTTATTTTTATTTATTCCGCTTCTCCGGCTATTCTCTCTATTCATTCAGACCTTAGTTTTCCCCTCGCGCATTCCCGCTGTTCGAGCTCGATGGATCTACATACGTACCATATATAAGTGCCTGCGGCCTCGTATATCGTCGTTCTCGCGTCTGCCGACAAAACTTGAGGTTTCGTCGCGTTCATCCATCATTATCATCTTTGCTCCTCTGCTACGAATATAGGACGGTATCGTTCGCGTATATACGAGAGAAAGAGAAAGAGAAAGAGAGAGAGAGAGAGAGAGAGAGAGAGAGAGAGAGAGAAACATCGCTGTGGACAGCTTTGATGTACCTAATACGTATCGATTAGCATAGATTCGTGAAATAGGTGCGCTACGTTACTAGCGGCAGTCTGTGTGGCGAGACAAGCAGCAGTAGCCCAAGATGGAAGGGCAACGGGCCATACGTAGCCGATGAAGGTATGCGAACGAAGCCCCTCAACTAAGTCCTTTCCGCCCGATGTTGCCGGCCATCCCAGCTGGTGCTGCTCCCTTGTTGGAGGGCTATTCCGGGCCGCCACCCTTATTCATAGAGTACTCGTAGCTACGTGTGCGGAAGTACGCCTACATGGAAGCTCCTCGCTCGCAAACGTACTCCGCCGTGCGCGTAGGGATGATTCTCCTTCGAGTTTCGGCAGCAGGTGCGCGCGAGGTTTCCAATTCTATTTGCGCAAGGAGTTTGAACGCGCTCGTTTACACGGCGAATCGCGCGCTCCTTCCGCTTCCGATCTATACGAAAAAAGAAATTCGAGGGAAACCGGATTCGAACGCGGAAGACGTTTTTTTCTTCTCGACAAGCGTATTCGGAAAGTCGAGACTCATAGATGCGAATCGTCGTAATGGGGCTGAAGTTTACATCGTTGGAAAGCAATGAAAATTATCATTTTTTAATTGCTCGAATTTCTTGTAGCTAATGTTCATGACGAAAAACCATCAATTATTTTTCATGCAGCTGATTAAGAGGACTAGAATTCAAACGTGAAAAACAATATGGTTCAGACCAAGAGAAGTGTTTGGTGGTTTCAACCATATTTTTAATAGGGGAACTCGGGGCAAGACGAATACGCGGGGTAAGATGAATCATAAGCCCAGACCCTAAACATAATTAGTACTTTCGTACTGTGTGTGCGAGCACAGTGCTCCCGTTGGAGTTTGGAAGGGGCGGGGCGATGAAGTGAAGGAGTGTGAAAGTATCAACTAGGGCGGAAGCATGCATCTCGAGTGAGAAAAAAATATTGGTTTTCTGACAAAACGATGTAGTTTTTTATGAAGTTTAATACCGTTTCAGTGTATTTGAGTTGCTGATATTGATTAGAGACCGGTAGGTAAACGCGATGAAAGTACTAATTATTAATATAGTAAGAACGGTTTGTCAGGAATTTTCAAGGTTATCCCGTGATTCTTTGTTAATTCGTAAACCGTCTAATGGGGCAAGTTGAATACAAGCTATCGCAAACCCGGAATATTTCACAACGTACCACTATTTCGGTTAGAACGGGTGAAATGAAACTAGTAAAGCATTTGGTTCCTCTACAACCGGTGTTCCTACCAGGGGAAGAAGAAGAACTTACGCATGATCAAAATAATATGGAAGCAAGATTATTCGGGCTAATCCTACAGAACTTAGAAGATTGGATTACCAAATTGATGGTATTGAGAATGAAACCACTTTTATATGCGAAAGTTGCCAATAATTCGTGTCCCATCATTATCCCGGCGCTGTTTCATCTTGTCCCGCATACGGAATAAGATGGGAAAAATAAAGGTTTAATTAAAAATATATATTGTATGTATAAGTAATATTGTATATGTATAAAATATATATTGTATGTATATGTTGTATAAAAATATATACAAATCAGAAAGACTAATTGTTTTGGTTCCAACTTAAAAGATTAATAAATGTTGAATAGTTGAGAAAATAATTAAAGCTGGCTGATTCATATATGTATTGTTTTATTTGAACATGACCTTAGCGTTATCATCTTACCCCGATCACCCCTATATTTTATATTTTCCTGAGGGTACAGTAATATTTTGTAGCCATAGTTACTGCCCAAAGTATAGTACTGCTTATTAATATTTAAGCAGTTGCATCAATTATGCACGCACGTTTATCGCAACTACCAATCTCACAAGCATTCGTTTATCGTTCAATACTATATAATATAGTAGTATATTCGTAAGATGGGCTGACACTATAAAAAATGTACTCCCCCAAGATCCTAATAGTAAACAGGACTAAAATGCATACATTGATTAAAAATGTTGCCTGTGATTTCCGAGCATGTTTATTGTGATTCACTTCATATTATAAGATAGGACCTGCTATATGCGTTTTCGGTGTGTCATTCAAGGGTTGGTTCAAAACACCTATGCCCGTCTACTCAATGCATAGAATATTTCATACATCCAAAACAACGTAAGATACGCGACGGAGAGTTCTACCTCCATGCTTTTTTAAAAATTATTATTCGTCATTCCCTAACCTCCTGCAATGATTTATTTCGTATCAAATATTTCGTCTACACATGGAATCGAACCTACAACCACCTGCCTATTTTCTGCCTATACTACGAATGCTGCCACTACGCTATCGAGTGCTTGGGGCATCTTGATCGCAGATATAACAGACAAAAGTAATTCCGGTTGTACTTCCGGATAGCTGTTACCTTCGATTCAGATGAAATTATGCACAGATCGTTATTTATAATATAGGTCACTGCTTAAGGACATACGATCATAACTATGAATACTTTTTGCGCCTATTGCCAAAATCTAAGCTATTTTGACCGTTTAGTATTTTTGCAATAAATCTGCAAAGTCGAGCACTTTGATGGTGATGGTGGTTTTTGTGCTCACGTATCCAACTAAACCCGTTGGAAAACTGAAATTTGATAGATTAGATATAATAGATATTTTCAATCTTTCAATCTTTTTTGATTCCGTGGAAGTGATGGTACCTCCTTAAATGGATTTTTAGCGCATCACAATAGGTTTCTACCATATATTAGTGATTTGTACCGTATTATATGATACGATCTGCTATATGGATAGTAATGTGTGTCCTACAGGAACAGAAGGTGAACAGTAAGAAGTGTTGAACTGATATGCTATTTTTGCAATCTAACAAACATACCACGTAACAGTTTGTGAGACACGCGGGGCCGTCCATATATATAGTACATCGTGGATTATGTCTGATTTCTGCCCCCCCCCCCCCCCCCCCCGCCCGAAATCATCCTATTCTTCCTATCGTCATAATTCAATTATCGTTACGGTCACCCAACGACCGAACCCCCCATTTTCAAATTACTATTTTTAAACAACTCCAACTGCAAATAAGTTACAGATTTGCTATAAATAAACATTGCCGTAATTATTTCAAGTAGTCACTTTTCATAAGGGTTTGTAACAAATTAAACTCGACATGCGCTAATGTCAACCACATGAATTGTAGAAACTTAAATAGAATGGTAGAAGTTTGACTCAACAAACTCAACGTACACTATACAACATTAGTATTTGTGCGCCGATTTTCTCATAGCACTGAATTAACCATATATCTGTATTGTCAGGCCTTTTACAATAATTAATATCTATTTCGGCGATGGTCTAACATGCCACCCAAATCGCATGTTTAGATAGACTTTTCACTTATAGTTGTGTTAACCATATTATGATTGCAGTGTCAATTAAGAAATCATCACAGTGTAAAATTTTCAAAAAATCGATTTTTTCGCATTATCCGATAGTACAGACGGTTATAAAGAAGGCCCTGGCATTGCCGATTGATCGTAAGTAGACAATTTATATGAAAATTTCGCAGGCGAAACTTTAAACGCGCTTTTCTCGAAATGTCGTTTCTCTAAACGCTGTACACTTTCGAAGGAAGAGTTGTCAAGTTATCCGTCCCAAATTTTGACACAACATTCTTCATGCCATTCTTTATTTTGCTATACAAGCTTTTTCTTAATCTTCATATTTTTTTAAACGAAAAATTGTCGGAAAAATAAGCTGAGTTCAATACTTTTTTCAAACCGCCGCAATTGTGTCAATTTTGTTTGTAAAAAACCTCGATAACAAGATAGCGGCTCTTGAACTAATTAATAGGCTTTCTACGAGTTTTGGTTCAGATAATTTTTACGGCCACACCCGTGTACACCGTGAGGACTACTATTTTTCGAAGACATTTTCAACGGTCGAAAAAAATGTAAAAATTAAGAATAATCGTTTAAACAGTTATCTTCCGTTCTTCATGAGTGCTTTGATTTGACATAAAAAAATCAGACTCATTAACGTATTGTAACGAACGGTAAAAATCGCGAAAATCAGCTGTTTTTCGACCCGTTACACCGTGATGATTCCGTAACTATAGGGAATTTTACTATCTTGTCTTTTCCCATGGCCGCGTTTTTGTAAACACCATGGACTTTGTTTAGTGTATATTTATAAATTTAAAAAAAAAACTAAATCCAAATACATCAATTTTATACTTCGTCCAAATATTATATAAAAATCCAGATATATAAAAAAGACTTTCGATGCAGCGGTGCAAATTTCCAGACCATTCGTCGTATCCGCGCGCGTAGCTCGAACGTGGCTAAAAGGACTAAAATAACGAGTGCGCTAAAATCATTGCGGCGCTCGGTTGAACGTGAATTATACCCTAATGAAATTTAGTCTAACGAGCTTAAATTGTATAATCGGGGCGTGAGAATGGATTTTATAATTGATCCGGCGGGGCTCGTAGGTTGGGAGAGCGCGTGACATCGCACGGGTACCGATCGATGCGCGAACGGCGAATTTGTTAAATCGACGTCTAGTCGCGTTCGCGGAGGGCCGCGCTTTCGCCAAATTTATCGTATACCCGTGCACCCTCCGCCCCTCGCCCGCACCAACCCTTTTTCGTTTTCACGCGTGTATATTATCGAGGAGTGTGCTGACGCTTATCGCGCACAGGGGCTTCCGCGTACGCGCCGCAGATCCGAGCGACTCTGTAATTTGTTAATAAAAGCGCTTGATAACGCGAGTTCGTGAGGTGATTGCCCAATTTGCTCCGCCGGCCGTGAATCGTCGCATCCGCGCCATCCACCGATCACTCCTGTTCCCCGGCAAGCTAAATCTTTGCATACGTTTTCAAACGTGCCGTCTGAATCCCCACCCCGCTGTAGAAAAATTGAGTTTCGAGGCGACTAATGACAAATTGACGAATAACGAAGTGACGGAGCTCGTTAATTTATTGATTTAACGTAGAGACGCAAGAGAATGTCATTTGTTCATTTTGCAGATCTCCACAACGATTCCGTTGTCATTTAGACACTAAAAAAGTCTATATTCATGAATTTCTTGATAGGATTATATTATAGATATTGATATAAGAATTGGTACACTTACAAGGAACATCCCCCAAGTGACACCCTTCGATTTTGTTGAAATTTGGATATGTTATAAAGGACCGAAAAGTAAGCGATACGTATTTTTTTTATCGACGGAAAAACGGTTTTAAGGGGTGAAACCACCCCTCGAAAAACGGCAATTCTAGGGTGGTTCACCTCGTGATTTTCTTTTTTGCAATGTCACTATAGTGGATTTTTCTTTGCTTCGGATTAAAAGAATTTTCGTTTTTGTTTCATTAAAATGGGTGGACTCCTTGTGCGTGAAACTGCTATATTACCCCTAGAGATGCCTTTTTTCGAGAGGTGGTATCACCCCTTAAAACCGTTTTCCCGCCGACCGAAAAAAATACGTATCGCTTACTTTTCGGTGCTTTATAACATATCCAAATTTCAACAAAATCGACGGGTGTCACCTGAGGGATGTTCCTTGTTGATAAATACGCTTTTGGAATACATTAAACATTTTTTTAATGTATTTAAATAACCTAAACAAACTTTAAGGCCTTAGGCCATAGTAACGGGTATAAAATCATGTGCGAATTTAACCATTTTATTCGTATGAAAAAGTGATTCACTCATAAAATTAATTACACATCTATTTAGTATGAATATCAAGCTGTTAGAAATTTTTTTTTTTTTCGATGTACAACATGGCTGACTGATCGAAACTTCTCAAAACAGCTTTTTTCCAATTGGCGTGACAAATAACTTCAACAATTTTCACTCGATTTACTTCAAATTTAAAAGTTATGTTCCTAATAGCATTCCGCAGAGAAGTACGTACGCAATTTCTGATTAATCGAAAACTTTTCATTTTATGAGCAGTTATAACGAAATTTTTCACTGACAATTCATTTCTTGAGGATGTTGAGTCCCTATGAAACATGTTAATGTTAATTGTTCAATAAATAGCTTCTTAATCGCCATGAAATTTTTACACGACCTCCTGAATACTTCATGTGAAAACATACCAAATTTTCAGAATTCTATCACCATTACTTCCACCTCCTTAAGGGTTGAAATAAAAAATGATGAGAAAATTCTGAAAATTTGGTATGTTTTTGTATGAAGTATTTAAGAGGTCGTGTTAAAATTTCACGACGATTAGGAAGCTCGTTATTAAAAAAATAACATTTTGTTAAGAACAATTTGTAAAAGAAATAAAAACAAATTTATCAATAAACTTCGTTTTGTTTCCGTTGCTTTCAGTATATTGTAGATATTATAAAATTGAGAGGTCAAAAAAAAACTTATTGCAAAGTTACATCAGTTTCCATAAAACAACATTTAATTTGTGAATGTTAATGGTTCAATAACGACCTTCCTAATTGTGGTGAAATTTTTACACGTCCTCTGAAATACTTCATACAAAAACATACCAAAGTTTCAGAATTTTATCATGATTTGCGATTTGGGACTCAACATCTTTAAGTTCAAATACCTACAACTTTTGAATAAAAAAATATTTTTTAAATCCGTACGTATTTCTCTAGGTATTCTGATGTAGATTGACGAGAATTTTTGCTTTTTGTTTTAGGTAAAAAATTGTGGATGCTGAATGTCACGCCGCGGAGCGCCTAAAAAAGATAACAAAATAAAATATTACTACTCGGCCATTAGTAGTCGGCCTAGCCACTGAACAGTGCGTGCGAGCACAGTGCTCCTGTTGGAGTTTGATGCGGAGGCGATGAGTTAAATGAGTGTGAAAGTATCAACGGTAGCGGAAGCACGCGTCTCGAGTGAAAACAATATCGATTTTTTGACAAAACGACGTAACTTTTGGTAAAGTTCAATATAGTCTCAGCTTATTCGAGTCGCTGATATTGATTAGAGACCGGTAGGTAAACACAATGAAAGTACTAATTATTAATATAATAAGAAAGGTCTGTCCGAAATTTTCAAGGTTATTGCG
Organism: Ophion costatus; assembly: GCA_951751655.1. Lineage (NCBI taxonomy): Eukaryota > Metazoa > Arthropoda > Insecta > Hymenoptera > Ichneumonidae > Ophion > Ophion costatus. The sequence goes on from OX632358.1 coordinate 19,196,358, forward strand.
TGATTTTTTGTTAATTCATTAACCGTCTAATGGGGCAAGATGAATACAAGCTATCGCAAACCCGGAATATTTTATAACGCGCCACTATTTACGTTAAAAAGGGTGAAATGAAACTAGTAAAGCATTTCGTTCCTCTTCAACCGATGTTTCTACCACGGGAAGAAAAAGAACTTGCAAATGATCAAATTGTTATCGAAGCAAGATTATTCGGACCAATCCTACAGAAGTTAAATGATTGGCTTATCAAATTGATGGTATTGAGAATGAAACCACTTTTATATGCGAAAGATGCCAATAATTCGTGTCCCATAATTATCTCAGCGTCGTGTCATCTTGTCCCGCACACGGGGTAAGATGGGAAAAATAAAAGTTTATTTAAAACTATATATTGTATGGTACAAATCAGACAGACCAGTTTTTCTGCTCCTAAAATTAAAAGACCAATAAATATTGATCAGTTAAAAAAATAATTATAGTTGACTGATCCATATATGTATTGTGTTATTTGAACAAGACCTTAGCGTTATCATCGCGCCCCGACTTGCCTCAATTCCGTAATTTTTCCATACTTTTATCAAAAATAAAGTTTGCCGTATTCATTCCGCATCTGACAAAGCATAGTAGATAACCCGGTGTGCAAAGAATATTTGCGACCGTAAACGTTCATTTTCCACCCTCAAAATCACGTCCAAAACAGCGTTCAAGACAACGATACCACCTAAACGCGAATGAAAGGAATATTGAAAGAAGCACAAGGACCCGCCACACAAGTGCTGACAATCAAACGAAGCTCCCGAGATGAGAATTCCGTTCTCCGGCAGCGCTTGCCATATTTGTCGAAGAGCGACAAAGCTCGTCCAACCCTCGGTGGTAGCAACCGATGCACGGTGACACGAGAGACGGGAAAGGGCGGATAACTCTGCCGCAAGAGCCCCGATACATTGGAACAAAAGAGAAGTTATACGATTGCCGGGCTTTGAATTATTTGGCTTCCATGGGAGTCTCATGGCGGGGCGATACGATAACCGCGTTTGAGGCTGAGCTGCGAGCGCGCTATCACCGTTAATAACGCGTCTCTCGGAGCCTCAAACTCCAACGTTGAAGCTGGAAGTTCTCGAGTCCACCTGGCTGCGTGGGCGATGATGTTGGCCCATCAAACCAACGTATATCGTCTCGAGCCTGCAGGCGATCGGACCGTCGTGAGCGCGTACACAGATACGGCGTAGGTACAGGGGGTGCGTTGGGGGTGGTGGTTACAGAGAAGGTAGCGAAGGATACGTGGTATATGGTCGCGTGTGGAGAGGAGCGAGAGGGAGTGTGCGGGCACCTAAATCATAAGCCCGATACGGAAGCAAGACCCGAGTGCCACCGGTACACGTTATATATTATTCCACGTGCGTGTACTATTTGAAGGTAAATAATGTCCTGATGCAAGAGCGGAGAATTCACCTCGCAGTGTATACGGGGCGAAGAGGATAGCTTGCAGATGCGTGGGCGCGGTTGTTCCGACGCATCCGACGAAACATCGCTATAGGGCAATGAAGGCGTATACGTCGTACGAACAGCACCAGGACACTGCTTTTCTCTGAATAAGGCAACTACTCTCGTCCTCACAAACGCCCAAGGCACCGCGTCCTTCGACGCATTCTCCTCTTCTCCCTCAACTTTAACGAAACATTGATGCAGTTGGTATATATAGCAGCGTCCGGATACATCGCGAACGTATGGAATAGCTCGTGCAGAAATTTGTTGCAGTCTCCATATCCTACTACGTACCTACTGGGAGTCGATAGAAACGCCCCACGTTTAGGAAGTGCACATTGGAATCCAAGTGGATCCTGCGCTATTTCCAACTTTTCATTTGGAACTCTCAATAGAGATTTCTTGGATCGCCCAAAAACAAATATCCTTCAGTGATCCTACACAGAGAGAAATGTATAGTAACCTCAACTATATTTCAACCATATTTTATGTTACCCTGAGAGGACAATAATATTTTATAGTCATGGCTACTGCCGAAAATATAGTACTGCTTATGATATTTTAGCAGTTGTGTTAAGTATGACCATATGTTAACCGCAACCAACAAACTTTCAAGCGTACGTTGTTTGTCAATGCTATATAATATAGTAGATTTTCTAAAAATAGATGATTCCTTACACTATCAAACAATAGTGGGTTTTACCATATTGAACGATATGTCTACTAAATGTATATGATATTTCATAAATTCTAAAATTGTCCATTGAGAGTAACTACCTGTATGATTGTTTATCATCATTTGTTATTTCCTGACCTCCTGAAATGATTCCTATCGAAGAACATATTTCACCTACATGGAGATTCGAACCTACGACCTACCTATCTATATTCAGGCACGCTGCCACTATGCTACCGGGCACTTATGGTATTTCGATCGTAGATTTGGCATAACGGATAAAAGTAATTCCAGCTGCATTTCCGAATAGCTGCTACCTCTGATATAGGTGGAATTTTGCACAGATTGCTTTTTTGATAATATATGTCACTGCTTAAATGGATTTTTGGCGCCGCCCAATAGTGTTCGAAATATGAGATTCTTAAAACTGATAAATGAATGCGCTAATATATCTATACCGATCATAGCGTGCCACCGCTGTCTCTACTTTATTGACAAATGATTTACGTCTTCACTATACGATTACCATATTGTTGTTCGTATAGTCACTTCTCGTGAGATCTTGTAACAGTTTATACTCAACAAGTCTTAATGTCAACCATATAAATAGTACAAACTTGCACTGAGAAAAATGTCCATAGTATTTATAATATAAAAAAAACGCCCATGGTAAGAGTGGACATAGTAAAATGCATGTAGCTTATTGATACCGCAATCATAATATGGTTAACACAACTATAAGCGTCTGTCTAATCATGTCGTTTTGGTAGTGTGTTTTTTTTTATATAGTACCCCTGAAATAACTATTAACTATTGTGAAAGACTTTACAATGTCGATATAGTTAATTCAGTTAATATTTTTACAATAGTTAGTAGTTTTTTCCGGGACAGTCGACCACGCTACCAAAGTTGCATGTTTAGATATATTTTTCGCTTGTAGTTGTGTTAACAATATTATGATTACGATGCCAATAAACTATACAGGATTTTACTATCCTCTCTTTCGACGTGGGCGTCTTTCATAAATATCATGTACGTTGCTCTCAGTGCAGCATTAGTATTTGTGCGCCGATTTTGTGATATAGCTGAATTAACCATATCGATATTGTAATGTCTTTTATAGTAGGGTATAGTAGTTTCCGAGATACTAGATAGTCAAACGCGCCACCAAAGTCGCATGTTTACCTATACTTCCCGCTTATAGTTGTGTTAACCATATTATGATTGCGTTGACAATAAACTATAGGGAATTCGACTATACCCTCTTTTACCATGCACGTTTATTGTAAATACCATGCACTTTTCTCTCAGTGTATGCACACATTTGTTGGGGGATCCTGACGTGCAGCCACATCTCTGTACTGCCGTCATATGAAAGAAGGTGACATCTACAAAAGAATCGAAAATGCGGTTTACTATACAGAACGATGGGACATTTTGTAATGATTCCAACGGTACCAAAAACGCATTTTTCGATCTCTTTGTAGATGCCGCTTTGTTCCATATGACTGCAGTATAGGAATCTGTTAGGGACACAGTACATATACTGCAAAAACTAGGCGTATTTGACGTGTGTTCAAAGTATGTAGAAGTAACACAACATAAAGGCGAGACACGCGTTGCCATATTGATTCTACACACTTATGCATTTGGTAACACTTAATGCGTTAAAATTACGCACTTAATGCGTTAAAATTACACACGTGAATGGACAAATTTTCACGCATTAGATTATTACACACCTTCGTAGCGGTGCCCATAAACAAAACGCTTATTGGGACACACATAAAGTGTGTAGAATCAACATACAAGACGCATATTTACACACATTGAACTAAACAATACACGTTGATAGCAACACACGAACAAAAATAACACGGGGAAAAGCGACACAGTTTACGTGTGTGAATTGCGAGTTATTGATCATATATTTTAAAAATGACCCTTGTTACGCCATCACGTGAAACTCGTTAGTTGGTTTGACATTTATTGATTGACCGGTTAACAATACCACATTTGATCTTCAATTAACCGGTTAACGGATTCAATTAACATCTTAGTATAAACAGACAAGCTCTATAATAAAAATTGTGGTAGCAGATCGCAATATACGGGTTAAAACATTGGAACGCATGGTCAACAAATCCATCGTGTGCCTACTCGCATCATACTCCATCATCATAATGTATTTAAAAAAGACAACTAACAAAACTGTAAATATATAATTAACTTCATAATTCATTGAATTAATACAATCAACACAGCGTAATGTATAGGTAATCTCCAATAAATACATACATTTTGACGATGTCATGACGAAGGCTTTGTCATTGAAATAATTTTCCCGACGCTTCCCGTGTGTATGCAGTACTGCAAAAATCAGTGCGTTGTTTCTACACACTTTGAGTGTGTAAATGGCTGCACACTTTTTACACGTTTTAACGTGTGTAAGAAAATTACACACGTAAGTGTGTCGTTTGAAGGCATATATCGGTGTTATTTTTACACCGTCATTTTTGTACACGTTGTTGTTTTTACACGTTAAAACGTGTAAAAAGTGTCTACAGTCATTTACACACGTAAAATCTATAAAAACAACACACTTGTTTTTGCAGTGTAGAAAGGCCTCATTGGGATCCAACTAGGTTCTGCACTGTTCCCCGATAAACGCCGTTTGAGAATTCTTGCCACGCTCGAATCGAAAATATGTCAAAAGTGACGAGAAACAACTCGGCGTGTTGAAACGCAAGCTGCACACTCCGTGAGCGTCTACGGGTGTGGTGATGTTACGTAAAAGGGCAGTCAAATGAATAACAAACTACAGTTACAGTGGATTTTCAGTGATGTGATTCATATCGATTTTTAGAATGTATTTTTTTCAAGCGATTTGCACTTTTTTGAGGTGATAATTATGCTTTTTTGAGGCGGGCACCACTGTGACGGGTATATTTTTTGGCATTTTCTCAGCGTATGAATAATTCAAGAATATGTGGAAAAATGTTCAAGTGAAAATATTGAAAATTGACCATATTACAGGCGATTTAGTGAGAGCAGGTAGCGAAACGATTTGGGTGTACTAAAACTTTCAATCTTGTTTTTCTCGATATGGCCGAAATCATAACTTTAGCTATAACTATCCGATTTCCAGTTTTTAAAAATATCCGTACTTGCAGTAGATAATGTTGTATGTAGCCGTTTTTCAAAATTTAGTATCTTTTAAGCCCCCGAATATAAGTACAAATTTCGCTAAAATTACACTTCTTTAACGACCGCCGCATTTGGTGGATTTTTTTTTTCGAAAAACGACTACGTACAACGACAACTACACTTATATAAATAATAAAACTTTTTTATTTGCACTTTTTCCTCAACCATCGTCACATTGTCGATCCGGCCGTTGGACCACATGTTTAGCATTGAAAATGCTTTTAAAATTGTATGCTTGTTGAGACGGGCTGGATATAGAGGACTGAATTAGCTGGATGTTACACGAACGTAACGTTACCCCCACACCATTGCCACTGTGTTATAATAAAGTGTTATAATAAAGTAACAATTTTTATCTTATTAATAATTAAAAAATCATTTTACCTCAGTGTGTCTATATTTTTTTTTAAATAATAAAAACCAACTCATATTATTTACATGTACTTGTTTTTTATCACTCGAAAAGTCTAATTACATTTTCAATGCCATAAAATACTTGCACTTTGTGTACTATCTGTAGATATTTTTATACACAGCCTATATTATACGTCAATAACGTTGTTAACTTTTTATTTTGTTTTTTAAATAATAATTTACCCGAGATAAGTTCAATGTATGGCCAATAGCATACATGTTTGCCAAATCCCAAGTAAATAATCCAGTAGACGAAAAGATTGGAAAAACGACCTTTTTCGACGCGTCAAAGTGATGTCCTCCCTTAAGGCGCCTTCTCACTTTAGACGCTAAAACAAACACTATTTTCATGAAGTTCATTGATAGTTTTATATTATAAATATTGATATAAAAATTGTTACACTTCATAAATACACTTTCGAAATACATTTGAAAAAAAAAATGATTTATTTAAGTCGCCATTTATAGACGAAAATGGTAGTTAAAAGAAGTCCTAAAAGAATTGTAGGTCTGCGCTGTTGATGAAATCTCGGAGATGGATCATCCGAAATAAAAAATCAAACGGTTTTAGATTCAGTATGTTAATGGCCTAGCGCATATCATACGATTTTTCATATATGTAAAAATAACAAAATGGCGAACATTTTTTTAAATAAAAAATGATAAAAAAAAACGTATTTTTCCACCGTTTTTGGCAAAAAAAGTAAATATCCAAATTTAAAAAAATCCTTGATATGCGCTATAGCTTAGTTGTAAGGAATTTGTGGTTAAAATTTCATAAGGGTCGGTTCAGTATAGTTTCGAAGATTCCGAGAGAAACGCGGTTAAAGTTTAAGTGGAGCAGATGAACGTGTTCAGGTAGTAAAGTAAAGGTCAACCAAAATAACAGTTAGACTCCTCCGACCTTCGTAACATTTTAGTATGATACTTCAGGATATGTATACATTAAAAACACGTTATAACAAACATAGATTTTTTGAAAATTGTCAAGTGAGAAGAGACCTTGAGGTCCACTCACTTCCTATGTCCATAAACGAGGTTTGTTCAAAAAAGAAGGTCACTTTTCGAATTTCGCGTGCTACGTAGATAGAATAGATATTGATGAATAAATAAATATTTTTCGAGAAAAACAAAAAGTCACCTTATTTTTCGAACGAACCTCGTGTATTGTTTAGAAAATGCAACGTACAGAATGCGATTGGTCCATCGGGAATCGTATCGGATTCCGTACGATAATGTGGAAATGTTTCAGAATGCAAATTGGATGCCTAGATGCCAATGTGAAATCCTGATGAGAATCCAGTGTAGGAGCGTGACGTATTGGGATCCAATGCGATGACCCATTGGATCCCTATCAGGAAGAAGGGACAAGTGTGGCAATCCAATTCGATTTCTACGACGACGTCCGCATGGGACTAGATATACGCACGTTTCGAGTATAATTCATTCGAATGGTACGACGGAGAAAGAAGGATGAGACACACGGAGCGTGATTCGCAGACGCAAGCTGTGGAAGAAGAATGATGCGAGTCGAGGAGGCTGGGACGAATAATAACGGGGTGGGCGCGCTGCGGTCGAGAAGAAAAATACTTTTGGCCAGGGGAAAAGAGAGTTCGCGCATAAAAATTCATTCGCCGCGCGTACACGTGCGGGAGAGGACGTTTGAAACAGGCCGCGGAAGCCGAGTGCATTGTACGAAGTAGGTGGAGAGGCCACCGACGCTTAATTAATGTCAAGTTATTCCACAGGAAGAAAGGCGGAGTCGGGGACAGCGAGTCGCCGGTTAAAACGAGCGAGGAAATAAAGACCAGCCGCGCCGAGTTTCCTTCTCTCGCTGCTTTAACCTCAATTAAGACTCCTTCAAATTGTCGAAATACACAGCCCGTTAAAGAAGCGCTTTCGCCAGCGCGCTCTTTTGCCGTAATCGCGGCGTGGATACCACCGCGCAATATCGTCTTGTCTCCTCTCTATTCGAGAACGACTTTGCACCGGTAATTACTCGTTTGTTTTCGCCAGCGTCGCATTTCCGTTTACATTTTTACCCGACGAAGCGACAACGCTGAATTCTTCAAGGGACGATCAGAGTGTGAAATTTTCGAAAAATCTATTTTTTTTCTTCGCATTATCCGATAGTATAGACGGCTATGAACCTGGCATCGTCCTGGACGGACCTGGAAACGTCCTTTTTCACAACGGTGGACACTCTCAAAGGAAGAGTTTTCAAGTTATCCGGATCAAATTTTGACACAACATTTTTTACGCCATTTCTTATCTTGCTATGGAAGCTTTTATTAAGGCCTCTTCTCACTTTACAATTTTCGAAAAATCAATTTTTTTGTTTAACATTTGTCGAAAGTATGAATGTCCAAAAGTATCGTACTAATATTTTATGAAGATCGGAGGCGTCTAACTGTATTTTTGTGCAACCTTTACTTTACTACCTGAGCACGTTCATCTGCTCCGCTCAAACTTTAAGGAGGCACGATCATTACTACGAGTCCAACTTTCGGATTTGAAATTTTTATATGATTTTGACGAATAGTTTATGCGCCTATTGCCAAAATTTGGGCTATTTTGACCGTTTGGTTCTTTCGCAATAAAACTGCAAAGTCGAGCACTTCGAGTTACCGAAGCACGTCGTCTTATGAAGACGGTCAACCGGAAATGCGGTTATCGTGGTTTTTCTGCTCACGTATCCAACTAAACCCGTTGGAAAACTGAAATTCGATAGATTAGATATACTAGATATTGTACAAAACAATAAAATCAATCTTTATCGTGTAGTTAAAGCACTACATTACAAGAAAGTTTCAACTTCCGGTTGAAAATGGACAGAACGACGAAACAGCACCCACAGACTTAGCAACGTCGCGAGTAACGGCTGATGCGTTTGGCGAACATAACCCAGCTTTGTTTTGAAATTAATTTGAATAGAAGCCGTCACAAAATATGAAAACATCAATTTATGGAGCTTTATCATTTATCACGTATCAATAATACGTATAATTATATTCTGCCTATCGTGTTAATTCCGCTGAGGTTATTCAAGCCTATTTTAATAGGCTTGAATATTATTACGTTAGAATTATTACGAAGATTACTACCGAGTCGTTGACCATCTAATTTTTCAGTTTTTAATTGTTTACGTGCAATAAATTCATCATTTACCACAACATTTGCCACACTATAATCGATAATACGAATAATCAACATAAGTAAACGTCAATCAGAGGAGCTGTGGGTAAAAGAAATTTAGACTCTTTTTTGACCCCGTAGAAGTGATCGTACCTCCTTACACGTTTTTCCTCAAACAACGTTTTTTGACGGCTTGTTGATAAAATCTTCCAAACTACTGAACCGATCCTTATGAATTTTCAACCACATATCCTTTACAAGTATGGCTATAGCGCAGATCAAGGATTTTTTATATTTTGATATTTACTATTTTTTGCCAAAAACCGTGAAAAAACACGTTTTTTCTTGTTTTTTTCGAAAAACGTCCGCCATTTTGTTATTTTCGCATATATCCTTTACAACTATGGCTATAGCGTAGATCAAGGACTTTTTATATTTTGATATTTACTATTTTTTGCCGAAAACGGTGAAAAAACACGTTTTTTTTGTTTTTTCGAAAAATGTCCCCCATTTTGTTATTTTTGCATATATAAAAAGTCGTATGATATGCGCTATCGTAATTAACATACTGAATCTAAGACCGTTTTATTTTTTGTTTCGGATGATCCATCTCCGAGATTTCATCAACAGCGCAGACCTACAATTTTCTTAGGACATTTTTTTAACTACCATTTTCGTCTATAAATAGTGAATTGAATAAATTAAAAAAAAAATTCAAATGATTTCGAAAGTGTATTTATTAAGTGCAACAACTTTTATATCGATGTCTATAATATAAACCTATCAACAAAATCATGAAAATAGCCTTTTTAGCGTTTGAAGTGAGAAGACTCCTTGATCTTCATATTTCTTTTACCGAAAAACTGTCAAAAAATAAGCTAGATTCGATACTTTTTTTTCAAACCGCCGCCATTTTGTCAATTTTGATTCAAAAACATCTCTATAGTGAGATAGCGGCTTCCATACTGATTAATAATCCTTTTACAAATTTTGTTCCAGATAATATTTACTACCATGTACACCGTGAGGACTCCTTTGTTCCAAGACATTTTGAACCGTTAAACAAGTGTAAACAAAAAATTAAAATGAACGTTCAAAAATTCATTTACTGTTCTTCATGAGCGCTTTGATTTGTGTTTAAAAAATCCGACTGATTAGCGTATTTTAACCGTCGAAAAAGAAATTGTGAAAAACAGATATTTTTCGAGCTGTTACATGGTGATGCATGGTGACCCCTTAAATCACATGCAGAATCGTTCAAAAGAGAAGGCTCTGTAGGAGAAGTGGCATTTTTGGCAGGCGCTTCAAAGCGGGACTGTGACGAGTGAAAAAATCGATACTTTTTTGCATTTTCTCAGAGTATATATATTATTAAAAAACATGTGAAAAAAAAATTCAAGTTGGAATACAGAAAATTGACGTGGTTGAAATTCGCATTGTTCTAATGTAACAACTTCTTTCCTTCGTTTTCCATTTCGTTGTTTTTATCATTGGCGAAATCTTTTTTTTGCGTAATGCAGTCGTAAATCTCTCACAAGAGTACGTAAAAACATTAGAGTAATTTCCACAACCTAAATCGACCAAATAAAGGTAACGCAATTTGAAAAAAATTGATGTTCGTTGAGTTCAACGTCACGAAAGTTAATCATGTTGCAGACGATTTATTGAGAGCAGGTAGTGGAACGATTAACGTATACTAAAACTTTCAATCCAGTTTTTCTCGAAACGACTTTTTTCGACTTGGTCGGAATCGTAACTCTAGCTATAATTATCCGATTTGGAACTAAAAAAAGCAAAATTTCCATAATAGCAGTAGTTATTGTTATACGTCAACGTCTTTTTTTATTTAGTATTTTTCGAGCCTTCGAATACAAGTGAAGATTTGGCAAAAATTAGACTTTTTTTTTAAATGGCTACTTACATAGAGAACAACATTTACATAGATTATTATCAAAAAATGTTATTGTTATTTTTCAGACCAATTATCGAAACAAATGATCGATCCGGCCGTTGGACCGCATTTTTAATGGAAAGGTTCTATTGTACCTTGATAACGCTGTTAATTAAAAATATTTGTAATAAAAATTTACACGCATATATTTTTTCCAAATTCCAAATGAATAGTCTAGTAAACAAAAAAATGTCGGAAAAAACGAGCTTTTTTCGGCCCATCACAGTGGTGTCCTCCCTTAAGGTAGTATTCTCGCCTAAAGTTTCCAAAGAATAGTATTTTTTAAATTTAATTTTATTATTCTGCCGACCTTTTAAAATACGTCTGTGAAAACAGTTTAATGATACTCATAAAATTAGCCGAGTTTATAAAAATGACAAAAAATACGCTTGGGGAGCGCGGTCGAGACGCAAGAACTTTAAACGCGTTTTCCTCGAAACTATCCTTTTCAAATCGGCAACCACGATATCCCGATAGCCAATTGGCCGTTTGAGCTTAGACTTGGCATACACCTTCAGTAGACTAATTTTCAACGTTGGTAGCAGCATTGAGGCAAAATATTTATTTATTTATATAACTCGTAGAATGGTCAGAAAAGTTCACAATCAAACTTAAGCATGCCGCAATTTTGTAAACATTTGATTTTCCGCTGAATTTGGTACCAAAAATGGCAACACTCGTAGCGATGAAGAATGTGTTTGGTTTTTTTTAACACTCATACAAGGTCTACCACATTGGTCGCCAGTTGGGGGCGTTTTTCCACGCACCGTTGTAAATAAACGTGCAAAAGTCGATAATGATAAATTTTTGTCTTAATTTGTACAAATTCTTGAAGTATCATTGAGCCGGCCATCCCACGTGAGGGGTCCAAAATATCGAAAAACATTTTTTGGCACAAATTACAAAAAATGTGTGCGTGTTATAAAAACCCAGCATGGCAAACTAATGGTGAGTCAACATTTTCTTCGTGTAAATCGTACTTGAACTTTTCAACGCGTTTTTCTAAAAACTGTATTTTCAAATTGGCTTCCATATCTCCAAAACTATTGAACGGATTTCGCTTAAACTTTTATCGTATAGTTAGCACATTTATAGTTCTCACCCGAACAAGAATATTACTGATATCTGCCATACTGTTTTTTCAACTAGAAAAGTCGAAAAATAGGACGCATTTTGGAATTTAACTTTTAGGGCCGTGCCAAAAATTAAAATTTCGATATTCTTCCTTTACTCTAGTTCCGGCGATAGTCTGAGGTCTACAAATTCAAATGCCGTTTGATTTTTTCACTTTAGATGAGCAAAACCTCTGGGATCATGGTAGCCGTCAACCAACTTTTTTTTAAACCTGAGTGTCTTCCGAACGGTGTAAAGTCGATTCGACTCGTTATGGCTGTTTAATAAAATTCTGAGGGACTGTAAAAATGTTAACGAATGTGTGGTACAAATTGGAAGATAGTGTATTTCAATGATTTGTAAAAAAAATCCCAAATAAGCGAGAGAAAATAGATGCCACAAGGGATGACTCCCTTAAACACAAAATTAAAGAAAAAAATGAATACATTTTTTTCTCCAGTTATTCCGTTCTAAATATCACCTCCGAAACAGCGCTTTAGACAGCGATACTCCCTCGAAACACCTCAACCAGGACGCGTAATCTTCTCTCTCGCCCCCCCCCCCCCGATCGCTCGTTATGGAACTCTTTACCCCACACCCCTGGTGTGCAAGCTTTCCGATCGGGCTAACGGGAGTCCTTGCTCGCTGGCATGCAATTGTGTCTTTCTTTGTCAAGACCTATTTTCTGTTAGTTATTTTGAAAGTACATGACTTACATCGCCGTAAATTTATTCAATATTACTCTATGAATGTAATTAAGGGGTTACCCCGATTTGCCAGTTTGAAAAAATCGATTTTTTTTATTGCATTTTTTTGAAGTATAAGTATCTGAGAATATGTCTTGAAAATTTCAAGTCGATCTGAACAAAATCGACTGAGATATGAGCGTTGAAAGAGAAGAATCCGTGAATTGAAGAACTGAAATTGAAACTTTAAACGCGTTTTTCTCAAAATGGCATTTCTGAAGTCGGTGACCAAGATTACTCGAACACTAATGAACCGATCTTCTTGAAATTTTGCAGGCTTATTTAATACATAAAAATGTAGTCTTTAATCGTTCGATTTTTTTTTTCGAAAAAGAAATGGCCGTTTTATAGCCAAAAAACGGCCGTTTTTTTTCATTAAAATCGAACCATTAACTTTGACTGTCCGCCATTTTGTAAAAAATTAATATTTTTTAAAATCCTTCGATTACAGACTAGTTTATACTTATATTTGACTAAATCTATCCGCATTTTTTTTTCGGATGATCGACTTCGCCGCAATGTTGGTCACCGCAAACCGTGTATATAAAAACATTATTTCATTATTATTTCATTTGCCACTAAACGATGTAATATTTTTCAATAAAAAAATTACTGAAAGTTCTTTAAAATGTGTCCTTTAAGATGGTATATTGATCGATTTCAAAAGTTTTGTAGTTTTCTTTAAAAAAATTCATGAAAAAGGCCTTTTTTTGCGCTACAAGTAGGGGTAACGCGTTAATACAAAATTGTGCACGGTGCTCTTAGGGAACGTTCGTTCCAAAGCTCGAAATAAACCTCTCTCTCGCTCTCTACCTCGCTCTCTACCTCTCTCCCTCTCGCTCTGTCATAAAAGATCAGGGCTTTTGCCGCTGCTCATCCGAAGCCCGCAAATTGCTCAAAAATGCGTTGACGCTAGAAGCAGTCTGCGCGAGAGACGCGTATGTTCCAGAACGAAATCCAAACCGCGAGAGTGCGTCATCCGCGCGGCCACAAGAGCTTTTTCTGCGCGTCATCCTTCGTACTTTCGTTATTATCCTTCAGGGGATGCACCTGCCGTTATCGCGTGGCGCCAAAAAAAAAGGCAAACAGATCGACGATCGTGGCCGGCAAGGCGATTTACCCGCGCGAGAGACCTATATCCCTTTGATCGAATAGAATTTTCATCCCGGAACAGCCACTCGCGCCGAGGCTGCGTTTCGAGCTGCATTCGCTCGGAAACATGCGTGCTACCGGAAGTGCACGCACTCGGTGGCTCGTGCGCGAGTGTTTGAATCGCGCAAAAGCACGTAAGCCCGCCTCTACCTATATCCTCGAGCGATTCGCAGCCTTTGTACGCCCATTCGTACAATGGAGCGCGTTTGGCGAGTAATCGCGCCTTTGCGTGTACCGTCGCAAGCACACCCCTGCCTGTGCGCGATATCACAATTTCGAAGGCAATTTTCCACCTACGAGTGATGCCTCGTTACTTCCCTCTCTACGTATCAAAATATAATGCCCCCGAGAGAGAGGGAGAGGGAGGGGGCATAGAGAAAGAGAGAGAGAGAGAGAGGCGAGCAGGCAAAGTCCGGCCGCATTGGTTCACGCGAGGAGATTGTTGGAAGTAACAATGACACGGTTAATCGAGTCGACGGTTCCCGCGCTCGAATTATCACGAACGGGTATGCTCGTCGGCGACCGAGCGTTTTCTCTTCTCCCTAATTAACGAGCTTCGTAATCTGCTTATGTAGTGCAATTTAGTAGACGACGAGGCGATCGCCTAATCGCGTGTGCACGCGATCAACTCACCTGTGCGGATGAGATAGAGTCCACCTTTTCTCGCACTCGCGATATTCGTCGTAAAATAAGCAAGAACAAATTTTCGGGCGAGCAGGTCGAAGAATTGATCCGGCGAGTTCGACGAAGAACGATACGGGTACGATATGTCAAAGGAATGAAAAGAAAGGTACGTTGGGACTTTGGAGAAAACTCGAGTAGGTATAGGGATGAACAACGTGCCACCCTCCCCCGATTGGGAACTTGAGGGATTTCCGCTCGATCCGATACGCTCGTCCCGGCTCACACTTTGGAGTTGAAACTTTGAAGACAATTCACCAGTTTGCCGCACAACGCGGAATTTTCTTGTTTTACTTTTTGCCGTAAATCCCCTCGCTGCACCCTGGTCGGGACGAGAAAGCAAGCGGGCCGTGTGCGGACGACGACAAGGGCCTCGCGACGCGTTTCCTACTGACTCGGCAAATTCTCCGTATACTCGTACCAAGATTCAACCCCCTCGCGAGGAACCCCCTTGAGCGCGGTTATCCGCGCAAGCGCCCCGCCCCACGTAGCCCATACCGGCAACGAGGCTCTTTCCGCGTCCTCATCACCCACTGCCATCCCTCCCGCCACGCTCCTCTCCTACACGCGACACACGAGCAGCACTTACCGACAGCACACGCGATCCTCGCGGAAACGGCTGTGTGTTCATCGGAGCGCGAATCTGCTGCGAACGACGCGACACACCGCGCTCGATTTTTAGTTTTTTTTTTTTCCCCACCTATCGAGTAATCGCGAATCATTTTTAGCCGGAGAGAGACCGGCAGTTCATTTTTTGGGGACTCCTCGAATCCTATCACGTTCCTGTAGGGCTTCGATTGGGAGCACGTAGGGAGTCCACGTTGGAATCCAAGTGGATAACGCGCTATTTCTCGACTTACGCACTGCAAAAATGAGTGTGTTGCTTTCATACACTTTAGGTGTGTAAATGGCTGTAGACACTTTTTACACGTTTCAACGTGTGTGACAAATAATCGTGTAAAAATAATACGGACCCATGAAAAAATGGACGACACGAACAATACGGCCGTTGTCCGGCCCAGTACTGGCTAACCGATTGTTGGCAACCAATGCTGGCCCAACATTGAAACAACGGTTCTGCCATTTTTCAGTCGACCTTCTTTTCGGAGCCCGGCATCCGACATCAAGCCGACGTGGGGACAGTACCGGTTAACGACCTAGGGCCGACTGTTGGCGTAGACGGAGAAGCCGACCGTGGGCCAATACTGTCTGCCGTTAATTGTCCTGCGTTCATTTCTAATCCCGGCAACCGGTACTATACCAATGTCGGGCCAGTATCGGCTGCCCCGGAGAGGCGACTGTTGGGGTGGACTACTGGAGCCGACCATGGGCCAATACTGTTCGCCAATAACTGTCCTACGTTCATACGTAATGTCGGCATACCGCAATATGCCAATGTCGGGACAGTGTCGACTAACGACGAAGAACCGACTGTTCGCGTGAATAGGTTGAACCAATCACGAGCCGGCATCACTCCTCGTTACGTGTCTTATGAACTGCTTGCCAGTCGCCATTCAGTGTCATATCGATACAGACCGCGAACAAAGAGTAGCGTCCATCGTCGCTTTTTCGTGCAACAGTAATTTTTTCCCTTATGCTCCTACCGTAATCTCAATATGAATAAACAAAAGAGATAAGATAAACTGAAAAAAGTGCGAAAAAAATTATGTTGGAATAAACTGTTATTGAAGCACGAAAAATGTGTCATGAATCAAGAGTCATGTTTGACAGAGAAAAAAATCCTCGAAACTAATGTTAAAAAAGCGGAGTGTGAGAACACTCTTGAGTATGTGGAAGAAATTATTGAACACGGGGACGATAAAAATGAACAACTAAAAAATGGTAACACGAGTGACCGATAATGCCCTGAGTTGTATCGGTCGATACTCGGGGCATTATCGTACCACTGTTGGTTATGGACTGGACCAAAGTTGGTACGATATTGGCATGAACTTGGGCCAATGTTGGCACAGGCGTCGGGCCGCTCTTAATACCAACGATGGCATAGTCTTGGGCCGACCTTGGCACGAGCGTCAGCACCAACGCTGATACGATATTGGCTGTAACTTGGGCCACCCTTGGCACTACTGTCGGGCCGGTGTTGAATCCAACCTCGGTACGATATCGGTAGCCAGCCTTGGCCCGAGGATATCATTCCGACAACGGTCCATTAATGGACCGACATTCATGCCAGAGAACGGCCAACCATACAGGAGAGTTGGCGCACTGCTGGGCCAATGTCGGACCAGTTGTACATTTTTTCATGGGGATAGGTGCGTTCGAACGAACAACACACTTACGTGTATTTTCTTACACACGTTGAAACGTGTTGAAAGTGTATACAGTCATTTACACACTCAGAATGTGTCAAAACAACACACTTATATCTGCAGTACTGTATATGAGTGGGGTGGGTCGGAATAATAAATTCAATAACAAAAGCTTTTTATCGTCAAAATATCTGTATTTATTTAACTGAACCTCAAGAGTACTTATATATTATTCTGCATTCGTTATTAGGTGTTGGAATTAATTCGTAGCGTTTCACAAGAGATGGCATAAGTAGTACAGTATTTTGTCTTTACCGACAGTAATGTATTCATCGTGAAAAAGCTATCATTAAATGTCATAACCTCTTTTTGAATCATAAATAACAACGCTTTATAATTTATTGAATATGTCAACATTTGTGCCGAATGGAGTGTTTTTGCGGGGAGTTTTACTTCATTGCTTTAATATGAACGAAAGTGCTGCTGAAGCTTATCGTATTTTAGTGGAAGTGTATGGTGAACATGCTCTAGCTGAGCAAACGTGTCGAAAGTGGTTTGCACATTTTAAATCTGGTGGTTTCGACTTCGATGACAAGGAGCGACGTGACCAGCCGAAGAAATTTGAAGATAATAAGTTGGAGGCATTGCTCAATGAAGACTCATCTCAAACACTTCAAGAATTTTCTACATCATTGGGAGTAGACTTATCAACGGTAGGAAAACGTCTCAAAACGTTGGGCATTATCCAGAAGGAAGGACATTGGGTCCCATATGAGTCGAAACCAAGGGACATTGAGGGGCGTCTTTTGACATGTGAACTGCTGCTTGAACGGGAGAGAAGAAAAGGTTTTTTGCATCGAATTGTCACTGGTGATGACAAATGGATCCATTACGACAATCCGAGGCGCAGAAAGTCATAGGTCAAGCTCGGCCAACCATCAACATCAGTGGCAAAGCCAAATATCCATGGGTCTAAGCTTCTGCTCTGTATTTGGTGGGATCAGAGGGTTGTGATTTATTATGAACTGCTGAATCCGAATGAAACCATAGCTGGGGATCGCTACCGACTGCAATTGATGCGCTTGAGCCACGCATTGAAGGAAAAACGGCCGGAATAATCCGAAAGACACGCCAAAGTCATTATGCTGCACGACAATGCTCGTCCGCACGTTGCAAAACCGGTAGAAACATATCTGGAAAAACTTAAATGGGAAGCCCTACCAAAAGCAGGAATATTCCTACTTTTCACGTAAATAACACGTTTTATTTATGAATTAAAATGTCAGGTCATTTTAAGACGCCCTTTATGTGAAAAGTCACGAGAATAAACTCGCCGTGTTGAAAAATAACGTGCACACTTCGTAAGCGTATGAGCTTATAGGCCCGTGCGGAATATTGACAGGACATACAAGTGCGGAAAATGGACAGGGCATCCCTAATACAATTCGGGCTCTTCAAGTGCTTGTTTGTGGATGCCCTAGTAGGGATTTTCATAAAAGAGTCAGATCGGGCCCCTATTAAGGAATGACAATGTAGGTAGCTTCACTAAACAATTTATGGCATACCAACTAACACGTTGATTAAATATAATTGATCTAGGCTAACAGGCAGTGAAAGAGGGGGAGGAATAATACATATATATATATATATACCATATATACATATAGGCTATGTTTAAAAAAGCACGTAGCATGGCATTTGATAATAATCTCTAATTATCACAACCATATTAACTAATTGGTACAGGTTATGTGACAGAACAAATAATTATCGGAATTACTTGTGCCTGCTATGCTATATCGGGCATCAGATGCGGCAAGCACTCGATAGCGTAGTGGTAACCCGGTAACGTAGTGCGTGTTATAGGCAGAAGAGAGGCAGGTAGGTTCTAGGTTCGATTTCATGTGTAGGCGAAATATTTCCGTCGACAAAAATCATTTTAGGAGGTCAGGGAATTACGTATTATAATGAAACCCTCACTGAGGTAGAACTCTCAGTGGGGGGTTTGTTTTATTTAAGTACTATGAAATATTCTATGAGAACGGATTACACGTAGTTCGCGGGCGGAAAAAGAGGTGTTTTAGTGGATTTTCTTGAGAAATGGGTGTAGGTTTTTAACTTTTTTCATGGTTTTCATTTCAAGTATCTTTGACATTTTTTTGGGAAATATTTATAGTAAATTGCACAGACCACTGTGCCAAAAAGGTCCTTCGCGCTGACCACTCTTGCTCAGGAACAAATAATCGGAAATTAAAAAACCAAACGAATTTAGTTTTCGTACCGTATAATCTAGTCTTTGATCGAAGGATTTGATAAAATAATGATTTTTTGAAAAAATGGTCGCCGGTGTAAAGTGATCGTCGAAATTTCGGTGAATAAAACACTCTATATTCCTTGATATGAAAAAAATTCCACTCATTTTCCATATCCATATAGTTTTTTGAATTCCACTCATTTTCCATATCCATGCATCGTGTTCAAGAAATTCATCTTACAGAATGCGTCAGGATCCATCAAGAATCGGATTCTGTCCGACTAAGTAAGAATCCTTCGGGATTCAAAGTGGATCTGTCCATTGGCTTCCAATGGTAAATCCCGACGAGAATCCAATGTACGAGCGTGACGTTGGCGCATAGGAATCCAACGCTACAACTCGTTGTGCCCCTATCAGCAACTCGAAACAATTACACCCAGTTCGTTTCCTACAACTTCTACACGAGAGATCGTGGCTTTTTTCCCTCGAACGTTGCATCTTTCATTCAATGTGCTATTTCAATTTTCCTCCGCGTCATTCGACGGTATGCCTTCGAAATTCTTCGAAACCGTATTGCGGATAGACGGTTCGTTCCAAAGCCTGATCGATTCCGCACAAAATTAGCGCAACCTGAACTTCCCGAAGAGAAACGAGGTTTGAGTGGAGAAGGGACTCATCGAGAGGGGACTCTACGCTCCGTCCGTGCCGATTTTCGAGGGAAGCGAAAGTTTCGGATCTGGAACGAGCGAAGCACTCGGGATCGCACGTATAATCGATCTAATTAACCCCGATTCGCGGCGATTTTCCAAGAGGAACGCGCCGTGTCAGAGGCGCACGCTCGCGGGGTGAACTTTCGACCCGGCGAGGCAGAGTGCACCAGAGTTATTCCTAGAATTCAAATATCCTGCGCACTTCGCGATGCGTGTGTGTGTGTGTGTGTGTGTGTGTGTGTGTGTGTGTGTGTGTGTGTGTGTGTGTGTGTGTGTGTGTGTGTGTGTGTGTGTGTGTGTGTGTGTGTGTGTGTGTGTGTGTGTGTGTGTGTGTGTGTGTGTGTGTGTGTGTGTGTGTGTGTGTGTGTGTGTGTGTGTGTGTGTGTGTGTGTGTGTGTGTGTGTGTGTGTGTGTGTGTGTGTGTGTGTGTGTGTGTGTGTGTGTGTGTGTGTGTGTGTGTGTGTGTGTGTGTGTGTGCCCTTACTCCATACTCACATATCTGCATATGTGAGTATGGAATAAGGACGTCGGATCTCGAACGGATAAATCCATCTGGCGAGAAATTTTTGAAATTTCCGAACGGGAGAAACCATAAAAAGGGCTTCTCTATAGGTTCGTTATCGCGGGAACGCTCGTTTCTCAAATCGATCCGGCTGATCGAGCCGAGCTCCAACAAAGAGGTTAGAAAAGAAAAAAAGAACCGTGGAACGAGAGGATGCGAGGCGTCGAGGAGGGTGTATGTGCGGGTGCGGACAAACGAAAAGCTTTTCGATCGAGGGAAAAGGGTGTCGAGATGGTGGAGCGAAAATGAGGGCGCGAGGGCGCTCGCGTGACACTGGTAAATGGCTGGACGAACGAGTGGAAAAGTATCATAAATCATCGGCGAGCGGCACACGAGAGCCAGCGAGAGCGCGCGCAAAGCTCTGGAAATATGGCACTTTCGGATAACGACTGCGTTTCGTCACTGTGCCTCGCTGCCGCGAGCGTATCTCGCCAGCTTTTTACTTCGCGAGCAATTAAAAAGTATCGAACAAATTGTCCCTTTTGCGAGCTGAGAAAAAAATTGTTCTTCTTTTTTTTTTGCATTGCGGCATGTCTTATTCGACGTATATGCCATTCGTGTTATTATTCGTTATTTTTGTTGCGCCGGGGTAGAAAAAGGGACAATAGTTGCGGTATGGTTGCGATCGTTGCGGACACAGACGAGAGGCTCCGCGCGATAGCCTCGTCCCGAGTTTACGAGACCTTTCGCCTACTGTCGCTGCTTCCAACTTGGAAAATTGGAAAACTTGTTATATCGCGAGCGCCATCCCTTTACGCCTTTTTTCCCCACTTTATAGATATATTGATGACGGCGACGGTATCATATCTTTTTACTCTTGAAATGTCATTGCGTTGTCGTCTAAAAGACGCACACTCGCGCCGTAGCGCCTTATGTACCATCGATGCCTTTTGCCTCGCTGGAAAACTCGTCGTAACGATAATTATACCTCGTCCCGATGAAAAGTATATATTTCTCAACGAGCGTAACGTCATTTCGGTCGGTTTGGCTATACAGTGGAGGAGCGCGATGTTTGTATCGATAGATCGATGCTTTCAGACTTGACCGATGAATTTAAGAGCACTTGCGAGCCTGCGAATACACTGCAGAAACTAGGCGTGCTTGACCTGTGGCCAAAGTATGGAAAAGTAATACAATAAGAAGGCTAGACATGCGTTGACACGCGTTGCCATGCTGTTTCTACACACTTATACATTTGGTAACACGTACGGCGTTAAAGTTGCACATGTGTCTATGCCTATGCCTATAGCCTATGCGAAGACAAGAAAAACAATGAGACCTCTCACACATACTACAGAGTAATATGTAAGTACCGTTGAGTTCGGTTGAATAAATGCATATATCTTGACGATAAAAAGCTTTTGTTATTCAATTCATTATTCCGACTGCATCCTATGTATATACAGTACTGCAATAATAAGTGTGTTGTTTTTACACACTTTGAGTGTAGGCTGTGGACACTTTTTACACGTTTCAACGTGTGTAAGAAAATAACACACGTAAGTGTGTTGTTTGAACGCCGTGTTATTTTCACACCGTTATTTTTCACACACGTTAAAACGTGTAAAAAGTATCTACAGCCATTGGCAACGTAAAGTGTGTAAAAATAACACATTTGTTTTTGCAGTGTATTCTCATCGGTTCTATGAATTTTGGCGCGATATGTGTTTCGAGCACTTGCCTCGCACACATTGGAGTAGCTAGCATTTTCTTCTGGGAGGCGAGCAGTAGTCCAGTCATTACGTACATTCAAAAAAGAAAATGAATTTGCGCTTCTAATTTTTTAATATGTTGTAGGGGATACCTAGAAAAGCTTAACTTGAGATTGTCGACCAAGCTTTCCTAGGAGCTTTCGCCGCCATGTTGAAAAAAGGGGTAAAATTTGTTTCTCGGCAATAACTCGGCTATCCGATGAGATTTCGAAAATTTTTGTAGGACACTTTTTGTAGCTTTCTTTGTGCTCTACAATAACGCCTGAATCATTTTTAGCGTATCATGCATCGTTATCGAGATATCGATCGATAAAGTCAAAAATTTAGGACACAATTTTTGTTTTTTCCTTTTTTTCTTTGGGTCTTAATAAATATGAAAAATTGTGGAATTCAAACTTGTAGAGCATATTCAGACCTACAATTTCCTTCTTGGATTTTTTTATGTTGGACAAAAATTACGATCTCCAGCGCGCCGCAAAGTCGGTGAATCCACACTCAGCGTCGAGCGAGCTGCTCGCTCGGTTGTGTCTGGATGTCGAATCGAATGGGAAATTGTTCAGGAAATTGATGGGATAAAAAATAAGTACATAGAGCAACAAATTAAGGATCACACAATAGTAATTTATTAAACAAATAATTTGTTTGTGCAGTAAAAAATATTATTTTTTTACAATACAAAATAAACAAAACAAAATAAACGGAAAGAAAAATATTTTTTTCTGCACTCGAGACACGAACGATGGACTTTTTTCATGTCTTTTTTCGCTTGGATGGTCCAGGCTGAAGATCTTCGTCCTCCGTAAACTCTTCGAGTTGTTGTGTCTGTTGAAACGTTGGAAATGATGCTGATTCGATGAGAGCATCGTCATCATCATCGTTACAGACATCGTCGTCGTCGTCGTCAAGCAAAATGTCGACTCTGGCGACGTTACTGCATGTTTGCCCACTGCAGTGCATGCAAATAACGGAGCAACTGATTCCCGCTTTTCTGCACCCACAGGCGGCCTCACAATTTCCTTTACACTTACAGGAAATGAGCTTTAATAGTTCAGGCGGAGCGGGTTCGGCGGTGCTGGTGATTGGTTCGAGCCCTCGATTGGTCTGTCGCCAACCCCATCCTTGTGGATCCTTGAAAAATCCGAGCCAGGTTTGAACTTGGAGATACGTCCGGAAAATGTGTTGACGCACAGCGCTTTTGGTTGGCGGGAGTAGTGAGAGGTGATTCACTTTATTCGCTGTCATTGATTTTGCGAAGCGATGGAATCGCAAAATATTTATGGACTTCTCGTGCTTATCACCACCATATAGGGCGATAAGGAATTGCTCTCCCGCGCAAGTGAGAACCTCCGGATCGACCTTTTCTTGTTTGAATAATTCCACCGATGACCGTAGCTCTGGATTTTTCTCGAGAGTGTTAATGAACTTCGACTTGCCGATGTTATAGAAAGATGATGTCGTGTCGCAACCGCTAAAAGCGTGAATGAAAAGAATGTGCTCCAGAACTGACTTGTGTTTGAAACTGTGCGGCGAGTACAACTTTACAGCCAACTAGATATCGAAATTTTTGCCCAGAATATCGGAACCCTCGATTTACACTACGCACAGCAAAAACTCAACACGATACGATATACTAACTTGAGCGCGCTCGACGCTGAGCGTGGATTCACCGACTTTGCGGCGCGCTGGAGATCGTAATTTTTGTCCAACATAAAAAAATCCAAGAAGGAAATTGTAGGTCTGAATATGCTCTACAAGTTTGAATTCCACAATTTTTCATATTTATTAAGACCCAAAGAAAAAAAAAGGAAAAAACAAAAATTGTGTCCTAAATTTTTGACTTTATCGATCGATATCTCGATAACGATGCATGATACGCTAAAAATGATTCAGGCGTTATTGTAGAGCACAAAGAAAGCTACAAAAAGTGTCTTACAAAAATTTTCGAATCTCATCGGATAGCCGAGTTATTGCCGAAAAACAAATTTTAAGCGTTTTCCAAGATGGCGGCGAAAGCTCCTAGGAAAGCTTGGTCGACAATCTCAAGTTAAGCTTTTCTAGGTATCCCCTACAACATATTAAAAAATTAGAAGCGCAAATTCATTTTCTTTTATTTGCCTTTTTTTCGGACGAAATGACTGGACTAAGGGGCCGGCCTGACAAAAACGTTGTTTTGTTTACAATCCTTTTTTTTAAGTAAAATTTACATTATAGTCGATAATCACGCAACACACTTTAAATGTAAAGCTTTGACCCTTCCTTGACACACTTATATTCAGCCACAATTTTGACACACTGGGTCATTTTGACCCAGACGAATTACACATATATACTGCTCACTTACCTAAAATTAAAGTTTTAAATTATTTTTTTACAATAATTCAGTTTGATATGTTGCAAATTTTAATTATGCAGACATATTAAGAAAGGCTTAAAGTGTATCCCGGATTTTTAAAAATAAAAACCGACCGAAGGGTCGTTAACGGCAAGTAGATGAAGCACTATCCGGAGTCAAATTGACTCATTGTGTCAAAGCCGTGGCCAAATATAAGTGTGTCAAGGAAGGGTTAATAACCCTTCGGTCGGTTTTTGTTGGAAAAAATTCTCGATACACTTTAAACATTTCTTAACATGTCTACATAATTGAAATTCGGAACGTATAAAATTGAATTGTTGTAAAAAATTATTGAACACTTTCAATTTTGGGAAAGTGACTTCATTTTAGTTCAAATTCGTCCGGGTGAAAATGGCCCAATGCGTCAACGTAGGTTTAATCACACGTTCGTGTTAACGTTGAGGGACGACACCACCGGCGGAGCTCACTGGGAGTACTAATGCTGCTTAGAAAAGTTTATATAAGTTAGGACAGTCCTTTTTTTAATTGCTTTCTTAAATTTTCTCGAATTTATTTCATCATTTTTAAATAAAAATATGTTTTTTCATAACCATCGCTTCAGCTTTTAAGGCTGACATATCAATTATTAAGATTTCAAAATTATTATCGATGAAATCGTCTCCGTTCTTCACATTCAATTTAAGTAATGCGTCAACTGCATAAGGTAACGGTAGATTCTCAAATAGGCGTTTTAGATTTGCAATGATATTATCTATTACTTGATAGGAAATGTTCATCTTCCAGTAGGGTAAGCACCGGCAAGATGAGAACGCTAAGGTCATGTTCAAATAGAACAATACGCATGAATCTCTCGGCTCTAATTATTCTTTTGAACTAATCAACATTTATTGATCATTTAATATTAAGAACAATAAATTAGTCGTTCCGATTGTTAGCATAAGATATATAAATATATTTTTAATTGAACCTATATTTTTCCTAGGATATCTCATATGCGGGGACAAAATGGGGCAGCGATGAAAAAGTGATATAGTCATAAAATTAACTACATATCTATTTAGTATGAATATCAAGCTGTTGGAATTTTTTTTTCAATGTACAAATGGACCAACTACTAGAAATTTCTCGAAACAGCTTTTTTCCAAGTGGCGTGACAAATAACTTCAACAATTTTTACTCGATTTACTTTGAATTTAAAAGTTATGTTCCTAATTGCGTTTCACAGAGAAGTACGTACGGAATTTCTGATTAATCGAAAACTTTTCATTTTATAAGCAGTTATAACGAAATTTTCACTGAAAAATCATTTCTTAAGTTTAAATACCTACAACTTTTGAATAAAAGAATATTTTTTAATTCCGTACGTACTTCTCCAGGTATTCTAATGTAGATTGACGAAAAAGTTTGTTTTTTTGTTCTAGGTAAAAAATTGTGGATGCTCAATGTCACGCCGCGGAGCGCCTAAAAAAAAGATAACAAAAGAAAATATTAGTAGTCGGCCATTTTGCACATCGAAAAAAATGTATATATATATTTTTTTCTAATAGCTTGATATTCATACTTAATAGATGTGTAATTAATTTTTAATAAGGCCTAAACTTAATCGTGAAGTTAGAATATCTATCTAATTTACGTAATAAACTAGCTACTTCTCATTCAAGTTTCGAAATTATGACGAAGGAAACCGTTCAAGTTTCATAAGGCCGGCGCCGGAATTAGAAGGTCCGAGAAATTGTCTTTTTTTGTGTCAAGTCGATAGATAAACTATCCAAGAATATATTCACAAAGTTTTTCAGGCCAATTGTAAATATTTTCGAATATACAAGGCCAAAAGCAACGTAACTAATCTTCATATTTCCTCCCATTGAAATCTTTAAAGCGCGTTTTCTTCAGTTTTCATTTTCACGATTTTTCCAAATTTGCGGGCATGATAGCAAAAAAACTAAACAACCTATTGAATCAGACCAAAGTTCATTTTCTTCAGTATGAAAATCTCTTCTAAGCGAACTAAAAACGTCGTTGAAAAAGTCTTATTAAATCATTTTTATAGCACGTTAAAGTATTTTTTTTAAACAAATTTTTTTTTCTTACCTAGGAAAAGTTATAATTTCACGATTCCTTCAGATTTTTCTTAGCTCGCCCAGAAGGAAAATATATGGCAATTGGAAATTTTATTGGTTTTTGTTTCCGTCAAGAATTGCGAGCTGCATCTCTCCCGCCGATTGAAGACTTCAGTTGCAAGACATACATGGAATAGGCTGATAAATCTGCAGTCATTTATTGTTTCATGTTAAACATTTTTTTAATACATTTCAAACATACATGAACAGATCTCCCCATGTTTACGGAGCTCACTTGTTTTTTTTCCTTCCGAACAAATTACCTAAAAAATGCTTTTTTGGACCTTCTAATTCAGGCTCCGGCCTTAAATTATTCCTTTGTGCTTGCTTGAGTCAAACTTAAATAAAATGAATCGATTGTTCGAATTTAATTATTTAGGCTCGATTTTTCCTGGGGGTGAACCGGGATTCCTCGAGGGCGAAGGGGGGGGTGCCCACCCATGCCCCATCCTACGTCAATGTTCGCAGCTCCCGCGTTTTGCCATCGTCACGCGAAGCTTTCGTTCTCCAAATGAAAAATACGAGATTTCTTCTTTCTTTTGCTCATTGGGTAACGCCCCTCGCGCGTCAGCCCTCCGGACTAGCCGCGCTAATATATTTACACCGCGCGCGGGAGCGAACTTTACGCTCGCGCAACGAGATTCCCAAAGGGCGAAAAAGCTCCTCGACTGCGCTTCGTTTGGCAGCTTTGCTCCCGACTGAGAAAACATCGCGGAAGGACTCTCTTGATACGCACGCGTTGATATACACGTATTGCGTGGAGGAGGAAAACGAGTAGATTCCTCAGTTCGATGCCCGCGGGTTAAGGGGTTACGTGTGTTTGAAAACTTCAAAAAATCCATATTTCTTTAATTTTATTATCTAATAGTACAATATATCCAGAATATTCTCCCCAAGTTTTAAGTCAATCGGAGTAAAAGTCTAGGAGAGAGAGAGAGAGAGAGAGAGAGAGAGAGAGAGAGCCTTTGGGAATTCCCCTCATTGGGAAAGACCGGCCGGGAGCGACGCAGGTATATTGCATTTTTCTGAAAACTCTATTTTTAAGTCGGTGAACACGATTTCTCAAAAACGAATGCACCGATCTTATTGAAATTTTGAACACTTCTTAAAAGTAGCATTGACCAGTGATTAACCGAAGGTTTTTTTCGATTACAACTAATTTTAGAAGGCTATACGTAGTGTAAATTGTACCAAAAATTGAACTATTTTGCTTACACCGCTGCCAGAAATTCAAATTTCTATTTTTTTTTAAATCCTTCGTTCAATCACGAGCTAAAAAATGTTTTTTTTTTCAATTTCAGATAAATCTATCATGAGTTATCCTGACCACCACGAAGATACCTTTTTGAGGGGCTTTCGAAAACCCGGTCCCACAGGCTGAATGTCCCAAATTTTTGCATGAATTTTTTTTTAAATATTTTTGATATGTTGCTCTGTGCTTAACATTTTGAATTGAATAATTTGAATATTTTATTTAAAAAAAAGAGAATATATGCTTTTTTTATTCGAAACCCACGCAACTCCTTTAGGAACTATACCAGTGTGACACTTTAAAAAAATCGATTTTTTTGCCTTTTTCGACAGTTTATACTTTCAAGAATATCCTGTAAAAATTTCAAGGTGGTGTCTCTAGTATTCCCCGAATGGCAGCCTTCTAAAGAGCAGCCGCTCGTAGGTGTAAAATCGATAGTTAAATCTTTGAACGGGGTTTTCTCGAAATGAGATTTTTCAAATTTGCTAACACTGTAACTCAAAGAGCAATTATCCGATTGACTTGATTGAACTGAGTACTCTTGAATATATTTACTCTACAATGACGTAGGATATTTTTGATTGGATGAAAATTGACGATTTGGCATTGAAAAAAACGACCATTTTGTAAGCAAGAAAACATACTTTTTTCATAACTACGCCATGTCGTTACATTTTTATATTTTTCGAAAATCCTACGTCATTGTACAGGAAATACCTTCCAGTTTAACGACATTTTTTCCTTTTTCGGTTTCGGCTACTCAATCGGCCGGAATCATGTCAGCAGTGGAGTTACTTTTTTTAGCGCCTCCGAAGGCAGCGCATAAGTCGCTTGGATCTCAATATTTTTCTATGAAAATTTTTTGTAATATCGGTCAAATATCGCCAAATATATTCTTCATTTTCCGAAAAATTTTATTGAGTACTTTTCTTCCAAAAAATGCCCTAAAGTCACCCAAATTTTCAGCGTTCACGCTGGTATAGCCCCTTAAGGTGAAACGCGCTACGGTAGTGCACCCGAGAGCCAACAAGGGGAGCTCTCTCCGTGGGCTCAAGGATTTCCAAGCCGGGATGAAGCAAAGACGCCGTAGCAAAACGCGCGCTGCGAAAAGATTTGTTCGAGCAAAGCTTTGCTGAGGCAAATCATTCGCTCGAGTCTTTGACGCGAAGAAGGAGAGCGAAAGCCTATGGAGAAAATCCGTAGGAACTGCGCGAAAGGTCTGCCGACGCCCTCGACGAGATCCAATCACGGTTTTTCCCTACGCCCGTTTCCAATTTGCGGCGAATCTGCTTTCCCTTTAGCCAGAGAAGAGAGAGAGAGAGAGAGAGAGAGAGAGAGAGAGAGAGAGAGAGAGAGAGAGAGAGAGAGAGAGAAGCTCGTCGGATAAAGATGGAAATGCAGGCCTCGCGTGGAATAATGCATCAAGCGGTGCTCGAAAGCAGCGCCAACTTTCCTCTTTTTTCTCGCCCCGAATAGACGGATGAAAGGGCTATCCACCGATGAGAAGTTAGAAAGAGCACTTTTTCCACAGTGTATCGAATTATACCACTTTCTCTTCAACCTGATCGGTCTTCTTTCGCGCGACCTTCCACCTTCCTCATCGCAAAGCCGCCATTTCAAGAACAATTCGCGATTTTCACGTCCTGTAGGTGGCGCAGCGATCATTCAATATGGCCAGTCAAAGTACAGCATCAAACGTAAACAATGATTTCATTCTTGATTCCCTGCAAGGTGGCTATTAGATTTACCTCCATGGTAAATTTTAAAGATGTTATTGAAGTAAATTATTTGTTTTCCCCTCTTTTTCAGCTCCGTCAGCTCTGGATTCAGATTTTTTGAGGTTATGAGAGGCACTCACAGGTTTCGAGATGAACTGATTCTATTTTTGAGAGCGTACTTTTTACGAGGAACGTCTGAAAGTATATTTATACATTGTATGTAACAGAAATAACTTTATATGGCTCGATTTATTACAAGCATTTATTTAACTCGAATTTCTGTGAAATGCAACACGAAAAATCGATATTTCACCCACTTCCCGGCTACTTAGTGCTCTGAAATTTTGCAAATATGCATCCAAAAGGTGACAATGCATGATTCAACTTGAAAAAAAATGTCCATGAAATGTTCAACTATTCATGTATTGAACCATTGATGTATTTATACATTGCATGTAACAGAAATAACTTCATATGGCTCGATTTATTACAAGCATTTATTTAACTCGATTTTCTGTGAGATGCAAAACGGAAAATCGATATTTCACCCACTTCCCGGCTACTTAGTGCTCGGAAATTTTGAAAATATGCATCCAAAAGATGACAATGCATGATTCAACATAAAAAAAAATGTCCATGAAACTTTCAACGATTCATGTAAAATTAGGGATATCCATTCATCTGTATAAGAACTCACTAACGCATACAAAGAAATTCGTAACGGGCTATGTTTGTATGTGAAAAGTTTATATGCATCAATTGGTTGAAAGTTCAATCCCAATTATAATTTTTGTTATTTTTTACAAGCATTCCATGTTCCTAACGTAGAAACTCGTAAACTAGTAAACGACTAGTAACAACTCACTAGTCATATCATTTAAGGACTAAAAAGTAGAATATAATTTATATGTAAAAAAATATATTAAAAAACAAGCTTTTATTTAATGTACTAAAAATGATAAAATATTTTTTTTTAACAAGTCTGATATGTGACTATAAATAAAAGCTTGGGGCGTTCAAAATTTAGACATTTAAGGAAGCTTTCCAGTGTGACAGCCCGAAAAATCGCTGTTTTTCGCGATTTTTTTTTTTAAAGAAAAAATAATCTAATCGGTCTGGTTTTTTTTTGTATACTAATTGGGTATTGAAGAATACAAAACAATTTTTTAAAGATCGATTTATTTATTAATTAATATCTATAAAAATGATGAAACAATTGTTGCAGAAAATGCACTTGGATGTGGTGTTCACGTTGGGGGTCACAATTTTGATCTGAAACAAAAAACACAAAAAGATTATTGATCGGTATATAATTGGCTTTCGTGCTATGGAGGCTTTTTTTTTTTTTTTTTTGCAAAAATGGCGCCGGTTTGAACAAAAAGTATCGATTTTAGCATTTTTTTTGGCAGTTTTTTTTACAAAAAAATAGGAAGATGTCAAAAAAAAAAAAGCTTCCATAGCACGATAAACAATGACGTTAAGAATATTGTCTAAAAAATTCAACTCGATAGCTTTAAAACTCTGCCCTCCAAGTTGGACACCGTTTTGAAAAATGCTGTTTCGAGAAAAACGCGTTCAAAGTTTCGCTGTAGCTGTAGCGCTCCGTTGCCTTCTTCCAAGAAATGCTGTACAGTAACCGCAATAATCTGAATTTCGGCATGAAAATTTCAGGGAATATTCGGAAGAGTGTATACTATTCGATAAAGCAAAAAAAAATCGATTTTTTGAAAATTTCACACTGGAAAGCTCCCTTAAGGGAAGGGAGCCCTAAGCGGGCACCCGGCCTAAAGGGGGCATCATCCATACTACTAACGTTTTTAAGCTTACCGCGGTTTCGCGATGCGGGGACGTTGCGGGACCCGACCTGCCGCAGTCGTGAAGCTTAACTGCGACCGCGTAGCTCGGGGGGTAAAAAAAACAAAAAATTTTACGCGTTTTATAAAAAAAAATCGAGGCATGTCGATGTGTTTTGTCTATTCGTGAGTAAAATAGACCAATACTAAAATGTAACTATTGTTTTATGCATATTTCAGTTCCTTTAGTCATATTTGCTTGAGTGTATTCCAATAACTTTTTTGGTTTGGCCGATTGAAACGTCAAGTGGCGCAAAAAGTCAAACCGGGGGTGGGGCGGCAAAGCGAGCACGTGCCATAATATATTAAAATATGTTTACTGAATGTTAAAAATGTTAAGAGATGTAAAAATGTTAAAAATGTTAAAACATGTTAAAAATATTAAATTGTGTTCACTGCATGCTAAGAAGAAACATAAAGAAAAATAAAGTTTACTGAATGTTAAGGGGAAACGACCAAAATCCAATGCCAAAAAAATGTAGTTTGCTGACTGTTGAGAAAAGAATAAGGTAAAGTTTTTGTTCGTTTACGATAATAATAATTTTTTGTGTGCAATAAAATATGTGGGTACATTCATAGTTTTTTTCTCTATGATTCCCTACTTTATTCTTATTTATGCCTAATTTCAAGGGACATAAACAGGGTGCTCGCCTTACCCTCTGCGTGTCCGCTTTGCCCAGAATCCGTGCCCGTTTTAGGAGACCTGAGCAAAGCGGGCATTCGTTAAAATTTTTAAATTGGTTTAATTCTTTGTATTTTGAAGACTTACTGAAAATCTGTGAATGTACTATTAAAGTACGATAAATTTAGCACCCGATAGCAAAAGAAAAGTTTGAATATGACATTTTATAACGGTTTTCTTTTAATTTCTCTTAGAGTGCCCGCTTTGGGCCCCCTTCCCCTAATCTTTGATTTGCATGACTATATTTAATTTACTGCAAAACATCCTTAGATTTCTTAAATAAAAATCCTGAAACTGAGTATACCGTGTGATAATTTCTCTAATTACTATTGTGCCAAATTAAATACGGTTAATGAAACTGAATTGATTGAATTTATTGAACATTTAAAAAGTTGAGCGCCCCAGGCTTCTATTTGTAGGCGCATATAGGTGACTTGGTAAAAAAAATTATTTTCTGCTGTTTAGTACATTAAATAAAAGATTGTTTTTTTTTTATATTTTTTAACACATAAATTTAACATAAAAATTTTAACTAATTTAACATAAAAATTTTAACAAATTTAAAATATAAATTTCAACAAATAAATAAACATATATATTTTTAAAAAGCTTGGAAAGAAAAAATCTCG
Organism: Ophion costatus; assembly: GCA_951751655.1. NCBI lineage: Eukaryota > Metazoa > Arthropoda > Insecta > Hymenoptera > Ichneumonidae > Ophion > Ophion costatus. The sequence goes on from OX632358.1 coordinate 19,229,030, forward strand.
TGGAGTGACTACAAACGCGCCTTGATAGCCTAAAAAAAGTCATTTTCAAAGCCGACAACCACTTTTTTTTTAAAGACTTGCTCTTTATGTGGATTATAAAACATTTCACTTTTATTATTCATCTTGCACCCTGGAACACAGCAGAATCTCGAGTAATTTTTCGTTTTTCAAAATGTCTATTGTTGTCAATGTATTTTGACGAAGTTTACTATATGCTAGTAGAGCTTTCAGGCCGCGAGAGGCGCCAGGACTTTTGGAGATCGCGAATTGCGAGAAGCGACACACGCCCGGTGTATCGATCGAGTAATCGACGGATAGCGAGAAGGAGCCATCGAAACGGAAGCTGATGGGTAGAAGGAGAGGGTACGATCGGGGGGTGTGTTTTAGCGGAAAGGGGGAGCTATCCAACTTTTATAGCATGGCAATTGATACTTCGTCGTATTCCGGTCGTCTCTTCTTTTTCCTCGCATACGGGATCCTACTCTCGAGGCCCGGCGCGTAAAGCGTCGTCACGGAGCCGTAAAGCAGGCGGAGCTAGGAAACGTCTAAAGTACAACATTGTTGTTGTTCTTGCGGTAAAACGTTCGGCAGCGGACTTTGATGGACTCGAAAAATTTCGTTAGGCTTATCCGGCTATCTCCATTTTTTATATGGAAAAAAGCCGATATAAGAAAAAACAGAAATTTTTCGGTTCGGTTTTTCGGAAATATTTTTCATGAAATATCAGTTTTCGGCGGGCGGGACCGGAATTCTCGCGATCCGCGATCATTTTTACATACCTTTGGAAATCGAAAAAATCGAACTGTTTTATTTTCTCCGCCCTCTGGTTGATTTTGCAAAAATGCCGAAATCGCAATTTTTCGGATCGGCCGCATATCTCGACGGCTAATTGAGCAGATGGGATTCATAACCCCCTTTCCGAAAGCGATTTTAATAGACGAAGAGAATGCCATTGGTCGCGTTTCGAATGCTCGTCTCCTTCTGCCCGAAAAAGCTACCCGAAAATCGACATTCGAAGGGATGGGCTCAGGAAACTTGTCGAAGCTCGACGAGCCAACTTTGGGCCGATCTTGTGGATCGGCGAGTGCCCCTAGCCGGATGGGTCGAAAATCATTCGATAGCTAAATGGAACCCGCGTAAAATTTGGTCACGCGGAAGATGGACGCTCGCAATAATTAAAAGAATATTGTTGTCTAGACCTTTGAGGGGTCTTCTCACTTTAAACGCTAAAATAACGCTATTTTCATGAATTTTTTTTGATAGGTTTATATTATAGATATTGATATAAAAGTTGTTACACTTAAGGGGTGAGGCCGCAGTAACGGGTATAAAATCATGTACGAATTTAACAATTTTTTTTCTTATGAAAAAGTGATTCACTCATAAAATTAATTACACATCTATTTAGTATGAATGTCAAGTTGTTAGAATTTTCCTTTTCGATGTACAAAATGGCCGACTACTAATATTTCCTTTTTTTTATCTTTTTCCAATTGGCGTGACAAATAACTTCAACAATTTTCCCTCGAAAACTCTAAATTTAAAAGTTATGTTCCTAATTGCATTTCGCAGAGAAGTACGTACGGAATTTCTGATTAATCGAAAACTTGTCATTTTATGAGCAGTTTATGTGCAGTTATAACGAAATTTTTCACCGAAAATTCATTTCTTAAGTTCAAATACCTACAACGTTCGAATAAAACAATATTTTTTAAATTCCGTACGTACTTCTCTATGTATACTAATGTAGATTTACGAGAATTTTTGTTTTTTGTTCTAGGTAAAAAATTGTGGATGCTAAATGTCACGCCGCGGAGCGCCTAAAAGAAAAGATAAAAGAAAATATTAGTAGTCGGGCATTTTGGACATCGAAAAAAATATATATATATTTTTTCTAACAGCTTGATATTCATACTAACTAGATGTGTAATTAATTTTATGAGTGAATCACTTTTTCATAAGAAAAAAAATTGTTAAATTCGCACATGATTTTATACCCGTTACTGTGGTCTAACCCCTTAATAAGTACACTGTCGAAATACATTAAAACGTTTTTTTTAATCTATTCAAGTCACTATTTATAAACGAAAATGGTAGTTAAAAAAAATTCCTAAAAATATTGTTGGTCTGCGCTGTTGATTAAATCTCGGAGATGGATCATCCGAAACAGAAAAATCAAACGGTTTCGGATTCAGTATGTTAATGGCTATAGCGCATATCATACGATTTTTGATATATGCAAAAATAACAAAATGGCGGACATTTTTCGAAAAAACAAAAAAACGTGTTTTTCACCGTTCTTGGCAAAAAAATAGCAAATCCAAAAATGTTAAAAATCCACGGTATAGATATAGTTGTAAAGATTATGTGGTTAAAATTTCATAAGGAGCCACTTTCAACATTCTTTGATAAGAAGAATGAGAAAATCATTTCATAAATAAGAATAATAAATTGTCATAAGAAAAATAAATTTCAACATTCTTCCTTAAGAAGAAACAAGCCGTCGAAAAACTGTGCGTCGAGAAAAACGCGTTTAAAGTTTGTGTCGGTTACATAAATACATAAAAATTTGTTTTATGTATATCGAAAGTGCATTCATTGAGTGCAACAACTTTTATATCAATATCTATAATATAAACCTATCTGTTAGGTAAACTGCTTAAACTGTTCAAGTTTTCTTTCTGAATTTTTTACCCATTTTATTAATCCTTCAGGAATTTTTCAAATTTTTAGACAACAATAATGCCTTAAGGCGGGCCACCATTGTGACGGATAAAAAAAATCGCTCTTTTTGCATTTTTTCAAAGTTTCTTTATTCAAGAATATGTTTTTGTAAAAAACTTGTAAGGCAAGTTACGCAAATTATTATTGTTGTTGTTGTTGTTGTTGTTGTTGTTGTTATTATTATTCGATTATATATACGATTATTATTATTATTATTATTATTATTATTATTATTATTATTATTATTATTATTATTATTATTATTATTATTATTATTATTATTATTATTATTATTATTATTATTATTATTATTATTATTATTATTATTATTATTATTATTATATTCAAGACTATGTGAAAAAAATATCAAGATGAAATATTGAATTGACCAAGTTAGAGGCGGTTTAGTGAGAGCAGGTAACGCAACGATTTACGTATACCTACTAAAACTTTCAATCACATTTTTTCGCGAAACGACTTTTCTCGGTCTGGCGAAAATATAACTCTAGCTATAAATGTACGAGTTTCAATTTGAAAAAAAAAACAACATTTCTGTAAATGCAGTAGGTAGCTATCGTTGTGCGTAGCTGTTTTCTTTTGTTTGAAATCTAATATTTTACAAGCTCCCAAATATAATAAAGAATTTAGCCAAAACAACACTTTTTTTAACACCCACGATTTCGTGAATGTGGCTTTATCGAAGAACGGCTACGTACGACGCGAACTTTATTTATATACAGATTATAAAACTTTTTGGTTTTTATTTTTCAGACCAACCATGGTCACATTTTTCATACAAAGGCTCTATTATACCTCAATACCGTCGTTACTGGATAATGTTATTTCATAAAAATTGACATGAAATAAGTTCAATGTATGCTCAACAAAATACCTTTTTCAAATCCAAAATAAATAATCTAGTAGACAAAAAATTGGAAAAAAGGATCTTTTTTCGGCCGTTCACAGTAGTACCCTCCCTTAACATCTATCAGGAATATCCTTCCGTCGACGAGCACTCGCTTTTCCACAAATAACTTAGCATCGTACGTTGTTTCGCTCCGAGTCGCCGCGTCACAATCCTCTTTGGAATCGTACCTGCATTATTGCCCAAGTGCACAACAAACGGAAAAAATGGCGGACAAGTTGGGGGAGCGTCGAAGGCACGGAGACTAGAGTAAAGGAGCCCGCGAACGCAATGCTGGCGAAATGGTTGTGAAAGTGATGAACGATCCGCGGATTGTACCCGCCTGGCAGCGCTACCACTGCGGGCTCCGTCCGCGCGGTCATTTCGAATCGTCGATCCGTAATTTGCCGTATATTCGTTTCTTATTAGCGCAGCTTGTAATACTGAAGAGTAATATTGATATGCTTTTGTTTAAATTATGAAATGATAATATTTCAGTAATTTTTTTACTTGGAGGTGATCTATACTGTAAATGTTTTATTTTTATACGGTGACATGTACAATTCAACAGCCATAATGTGAATATTGCATACTGGATTTCCAAGAAAAATATTTTTTTTGGTCGTACATTATATCGGAACGGGAGCGAGGGGTATTTATATTAAAGGATTCGCATATTTAACCTAAAAAACGTTTTTTTTTGTCCAAGCATCATGCATGACATTTTTGCTGTATCAAAGAAATCTCTAACAGCATTAAAATTAATGGCAATTATAATTAAATTCGGCGACGATAGCATGCAATAAAAACACTACAAACGATTTGACAAAATGAATCAACATGTGGTTGCACGTGCCGATGTCACTATTTGTCAATACTTTCACTAATTCGCGAATTAATTGCATAAACATAATATTAAGACTCAGTTCTTACCTTTATTGGATGGTCTCTTTCTGTTTTGATTTTATAAATACTTTTAATACCGAAATATCACTCAATGATGCGTAACAACGTAAACTTCGTAAACTGTATGTAACTGACATACTCGTATATGTAATACACACATAAATAGTAACTGACAGTAATGTATATCACAAACACTGCTAATCCGGTCCTCACGCACCTATCCTATCCGCTTATCCTATCCACCACCTAACCTATACCGTACCAGGCGCTGGTATCGCTTGCGGATATTTTTCGAACTACAAGATCTCTCATCACTTTCACGATCCACTTTTCGACAATTCCGCCATATGTGTTCGGGCTCCTTTACTCTAGTCTCCATGGTCGAAGGTGGTAAAAAACTCTCTCCCCCTCTTCCCTTCATTCGCGTCCATTGTTTCTCGCCGCGATAAGTACATAGCCTCGCGTATACCTATGTACAGACGTGTGCCGGAATATTTCGCCAAAATGGGGATCTTTGGCGATCGGAATAATGCAATGTGCAAAGTTTTTTGGATACCCCGAGGGGTGGGGGCATCCGGAATAAACACGTTCGACAAAGTCCGATACAGCCCGTGGCTCGTCCGTATACAGGGTGTTTGGCGCAAGGACCGACACATTTGGGGGGGGGGAGTCATTTGCTGATTTTCTCACCCTTAGACCATATGCCCTGATTGGCAAATAAAAAAGTCATAACTTTTTTATTTGTGGTTGCAATTGCACGGAATAACTTTTGTTGTATTCTGCCATCTATGTTTATTATAAATGAATCATTATTTGATACAGTTGGTTTCAAGAAAATAACTCTTGAGCTTCCATCTTAAAAATGTGCAAAGGTATGAAAAATTTCAACTCCTAAATATATTATTTAAAAAAAACTTATTCTCTTTATTTTCACCATGTAATGAATGATTTCTACGACATGTAGCATAGCCGTTGGAACGGGTATGAGCTAGAGAATTTCTTAAAACAAAGCTGAGTTCGAAATAACTTTGAGTTTTTTTTACATCGAATTTAGAAGGTGACATTTCTTTGAACTGTTACTATTTTCTTGAAACTAATCGTGTCAAATGATGATTCATTTATAATGAACATACATACATCTACATTTACAATAAGAATACAACTAACATACAATACAATACAATAATAAGCATACATTTATAATAAGAATACAACTAAAGTGATTTCGTGCTATCACAACCCCAAACAAAAAAGTAATGGCCATTCTGGCGAAATTTCGGGTAATAAAAAAACGATTAAAAAAATCGTATCTCAATTACCCTGACACTTAGGACATAGCGTCTAAGGGTGAAAAAAGTAGCACACGACTCCCCGAATCGCCCAAAAAATTGTGTCGGTCCGCGTGCCAAACACCCTGTATACTCGTAACAAGGCCGGCACGACGAAATTTACCGGCCAAATTCACGGCGATTGCGTTCTTTCGCAAGCGAGAGGAAGAAACTCGATCCGTTGAGGGGATGGAATATATCTCGATTGTTATTTCGCTATTAGCCGACGATCAAGCCCGCGGAATTGGCGGTTTTGTCCGTGTATATACGCGGCGGAAGCGAACGAGCAAGTCCAGAGAGCGTAACGGGCGCTCATACGGGAAGCGAAAGATCTCTCGGTTATTTTTCTTTCGGCCTGCATACACCAGCGTGATACACGAAGGGTGGCGTTTGTCTCGCACGATATACGTACGTAGCGACGTGCTAGAGCCAAGGGCGAGACTACAGGGGCTGCTGGTGTCAAAGTGGAACATGCGGGGGAAGAATCCCGAGCAGCTATCTAACCATACAGTCTTCCATCCCCTGAGAATTGCAGCGCTCCTGCCGCAACTGTTTCAACCGCCTTTTCTTCCCTCCGTATGTCCGTTTTACTACGAATATAGATATCGACGTTTCTTTTTCTATCTTTTTATTGGTGTGTGCGCCTCCAGCCCCCCCCCCCGCCCCTCGCCGCTCCCCTTCCCCTGGCCGCGATCACCCTTATTCTCCACTCAATGATGACTAGACACGCGCACCCTCGCGCACGAGTCGTCGTTGGCATTGCGGCGGCAGCCCGCTGGCGCCTGCGAAAACTTGGCGGCGTTATTATCGCTCTTCTTTCTATCCGCCCTCCTGCTCACCCTCGTCCTTTTCCTTCCTCTGCGCCGCGAACGCGTTGCGGTGACTATACCCCCGTCGGAGAAAAAGTTGACTCTCTCTCAGCCGACGACGCTCTCTCCCCTGGCCCTATATAGACCAATGCGTATACAGAGGTATATACCCTAGCCGCAAACGTCACGCTACACTACTCGCGCTTCCATCCTCCTACTGCAAAACTTTTCGTCCATTTCTCCATTCGCCCTTCGGCTCGCTAACGCGATAACGTTCTCGATTGATTAACCCCCTACCCACGCTCCGGTCTTTTGTTCCGTTCTGCCGAGTGGCGAGTAATATATTTTCCTCGTTGGGTTATATCTTTATCTCGTTGCAATAGGGTGGCACGAGTGTTTACGGATTATTAGCCGATTCGCCGTGTGGATGAGGAAACGAATGAAAAACTACTGGAATCAAAGAGCGGAAGCAGCCGAGTAGAAATTTGAATCGGGAAAAAATACTGCGCCTTATCTGCCTTTCTTTGATAATAGCAGGCCATGATCAGGCCTGCCAGCGTGGCTCAGGCTTGCCATGGTCAGGTCTGCCAGCGTGGCTGAGGTTTGCCGCGATCAGGCCTGCCATGTGGCTCAGGTTTGCCGTGATGCGGCCTGCCAGCGTGGCTCAGGTTTGTCGTGATCAGGCCTACCAGCGTGGCTCAGGTTTGCCGTGATCAGGCCTGCTAGCGTGGCACAGGTTTGCCGTGATGTGGCCTGCCAGCGTGGCTCGGGTGTGCCATGTTCAGGCCTGCCAGTGCGGCTCAGGTTTGTCGTGATCAAGCCTGCCAGCGTGGCTCAGGTTTGCCATGGTCAGGCCTGCCGGCGCGGCTCAGGTTTGCCGTGATCAGGCCTGCCAGCGTGGCTCAGGCTTGCCGTGGGCAGGCCTGCCAGCATGGCTGAGGCTTGCCGTGGACAAGCCTGCCAGCGTGGCTCAGGTTTGTCGTGATCAGGCCTACCAACGTGGCTCAGGTTTGCCGTGATGCGGCCTGCCAACGTGGCTCAGGTTTGCCGTAATCAAGCCTGCCAGCGTGGCTCAGGTTTGCCATGATCAGGCCTGCCGGCGCGGCTCAGGTTTGCCGTGATCAGGCCTACCAGCGTGGCTCAGGCTTGCCGTGGGCAGGCCTGCCAGCATGGCTCAGGCTTGCCGTGGACAAGCCTGCCAGCGTGGCTCAGGTTTGCCGTGATCAAGCCTGCCAACGCGGCTCAGGTTTGCCGTGATCAAGCCTGCGGGCGTGGCTCAGGTTTGCCGTGATCAAGCCTGCCAGCGTGGCTCAGGTTTGCCGCGATCAGGCCTGCCAGCGCAGCTCAGGTTTGCCATGTGAGAAGCCTCGCAGTAGCCCAGGCCCCGATTGGCCGTTCCCTTTATCGGGAACTGATTAGGAACTGGACAGATCAATAATAAAGTACCGGAAAGGCTTTTGGCGACCCAACCGAGAATAATAGATGGTACTAGGTGGCACTGGTACTTATTACTTTATGAGTATCACAAAATCATAAACGTCAATGCAGGCTGTGAGCCAAGTACTTCTGTACGTGGGACAACAACAGGTCGAAATGTTATCCTCGTACGATGGTAGCTTGCTTACGCGAAGCGCCTCGCTTGAAGCCACCTGGCGGATTGTTCGTGAAATACATTCAGGGCTTCCCGGCCAGAACATTGATATTTCCTGACAAGGCAACAAGCCGTTGAAAAACCACGAATGACCTGCTTTACGTTTTTGCCTGATTGAATAATTTGATTATTCGTTATGCTTAAACCATTATTTATTGTAATCAGGTTAATTGTGATGAGCATTGTTATCCTCGTCGATTATCATTGATGAAATGAATGCTCTTTAGGATGAATAGAATTACAACAGATGAGTAAGTTTCATCCTAATCAATTATAAATATCTTTGATGGGGTAAAAAGCAAAGCAGTTTTACACAGTTGATAAGGACTTGCATACTCCTGGGTAGGTAAAAAAGACCGATTTTTCAAAAAGGTCCTTATTTGAAAGTACTATCCTTTGAGTTTCTACCCTGAAAATTACAGAAGGAAGTTCGCAGTAATGATGAAGTGATAGCGTTTTGCAACTGACCGGGTGAGCAACGACTGACGATTGGGGCGCAGGAATAAATAAAGTGTACTCGAAACTTTAAACGCATTTTACTCGAAACAGTGTTTTCACAATCGGTATCAGAAATATCTCCGCAACTACTAGACTGATCGGGATCAAGTTTTGCACAGGTGTGCTTCGCACAATAATCTAGCACTTATCGATGCCGTTTTTTCGATACCTGGCATAGTTTTTTTTGTCATCATAAGTCCTGAACAATTTTCAGGAGAAAAATAGCCTGTTTCATTCTGGTGACAGCCATGACCCGAAAAATTTTAAATTTTAAATGCCGGCTCAATAAGTACGAGTTTTATCTATCTACTTTAACCCCTTCGTTGGCATTGACGCAATAGTGCGTCAAATAATTCCGTGCCCTGTGTGTCATTGACGCAATAGTGCGTCAACCTTTATTTCCTTATTTAACTTGCTTTGATTTGAAATCGGAGCCTCGCTCGGGGGTTTTTGGGCTCGCTGAATCCGAATTTGAAGTCAAAATTTGGAAATTCAAAATGGCGGCGCCAATATGGCGAACAGAGATAATAAACTTTACTCGATTTAGATGAAAATTAGTACTCCGGGATTTTTGAGGTCGCTTATTACGAATCTGTACTTTAAATTTGAAAATTCAAAATGGCGGCGCTAGAATGGCGGACTGAAATTGACAATTTTACTCGATTTAGAATAAAAATTGGTACCTGGAATTTTCGAAGTCGCTTATTACGAATCTGAACACAAAATTCAAAAAAAAATTTCAACTTCATACAGACTGCTATTGTATCCGCAAACTGAATTTGCAAATGTTATGTTCAGACTCATAATCAGTAACCTACACAACCTATGAGTACCGAGTTGTATCTAAGCCAATGTGTATTATTTGTATTTCCATACGCCATATTTGTTCGTCATAGTGAATTCCTGAATTTTGAGTTCAGATTCGTAATCAGCACCCTCAAAACCTCAAAAAAGTACAAGTTTTCAGGATAAAAAAAAATGCCTGCCATTTTGCGCACTTTTTGTCGAATTCTCTCTGCCAACGAAGAGGTTAAGAAACAAACATTTTTTAGATAAAAAAAATGGCAATGGCACCTCCGATATCGCAAACGCTGTCAACAAAAACACATCCCAGGAAAAAGACTATAACTTTTTTACCGTTTAAAATTTTTCAACCAAATTTTCACACAATGTAGCTAAAATGTCATACTTTGAAATGTATATCATGGTTTTTCAACAAAGGTCAGTTTTATACACACACAAAGTTCTTAAACATACCCATGAAAAAATGTACAACTGGTCCGACATTGGCCCAGTAGTGCGCCAACTCTCCTGTATGGTTGGCCGTTCTCTGGCATGAATTTCGGTCCATTAATGGACCGTTGTCGGAATGATATCCTCGGGCCAAGGCTGGCTACCGATATCGTACCGACGTTGGACTCAACACCGGCCCGACAGTAGTGCCAAGGTTGGCCTAAGCTACAGCCAATATCGTACCAGCGTTGGTGCTGACGCTCGTGCCGAGGTCGGCCCAAGACTATGCCATCGTTGGTATTAAGAGCGGCCCAACGCCTGTGCCAACATTGGCCCAAGTTCCAGCCAATATCGTACCAACTTTGGTCCAGTCCATAACCAACAGTGGTACGATTATGCCCCGAGTATCGACCGATACAACTCAGGGCATTATCGGTCACTCGTGTTACAATTTTTTAGTTGTTCATTTTCATCATTTTTATCGTCCCCATGTTCAATAATTTCTTCCACATACTCAAGAGTGTTCTCACACTCCGCTTTTTTAACATTATTTTCGAGGATTTTTTTCTCTGTCAAACATGACTCTTGATTCATGACACATTTTTCGTGCTTCAATAACAGTTTATTCCAACATAATTTTTGTCGCACTTTTTTCAGTTTATCATATCTCTTTTGTTTATTCATATTGAGAATACGGTAGGAGCATAAGGAAAAAAATTACTGTTGCACGAAAAAGCGACGATGGACGCTACTCTTTGTTCGCGGTCTGCTTCGATACGACAGTGAATGGCGACTGGCGACCAATTCATGAGACACGTAACGGGGAGTGATGCCGACTCGTGATTGGTTCAACCTATTCACGCGAACAGTCGGTTCTTCGTCGTTAGTCGATACTGTCCCGACATTGGCATATTGCGGTATGCCGAGATTACGTATGAACGTAGGACAGTTATTGGCGAACAGTATTAGCCCATGGTCGGCTCCAGTAGTCCACCCCAACAGTCGGCTCTCCGGGGCAGCCGATACTGGCCCGACATCGGTATAGTACCGGTTGCCGGGATTAGAAATGAACGCAGGACAATTAACGGCAGACAGTATTGGCCCACGGTCGGCTTCTCCGTCTACGCCAACAGTTGGCCCTAGGTCGTTAACCGGTACTGTCCCCACATCGGCTTGATGTCGGATGCCGGGCTCCGAAAAGAAGGTCGACTGAAAAATGGCAGAACCGTTGTTTCAATGTTGGGCCAACATTGGTTACCAACAATCGGTTAGCCAGTACTGGGCCGGACATCGGCCGTATTGTTTGTGTCGGCAATTTTTTCATGGGTAACGTTACTTTTAGCAGTCTCCAGTGTATGCAAGCTCTTAAAGGAACGCTCCATTTTCAGGACATGTCAATGTTCTGCCCAGGTAGACATTACGTGAAGATGAACTTGCTCGCAATAGATACCGGTCAGAGGATTGTAATTTCGAAGCATCGAAGGTAAGCCGTAAAAACGATTTTGCGATCTTTCCCGTTTGTTCCATGAGAGGACCTGGTCGGGTAAATCAGGCAAGACAAGTGTGGTCAGGGCCCAACACAAAGCAGGGAATGCCCAGTCACATTTCTGCACGGGCATTTTCTTTCGCTCGTTGGTGACGAAAGTAGCAAGATCCTCTTGGGCGAGAAAAAACTTTGATGGCGTTTCAATGATACGCTCATCGACGTAACGCCATAGCCGAAGCTCGGCGAGATGACGCGGTGAACGTTGCAAGACGAGCCAAGATAAAAGAGACTCCGACGGTGATTTGAATAATTCTCGTTTTATTCAAGCTAATCGCTGTGGAAAGGTTTTTTTGCCTTCTTTTTCGTTGGAGCCCCTCGATGTGAATTTACGGTGGCGAGGGATCGCGAAGAGAAATAGTGTGTGTTTTTCGTAGCGAAGAGATAAACGTTAGCCCGGCAACATTAAGGGAATACAGCCGAAGAATCTCGGAGGAGAAGGAATTTATTTGCGCGAGATTCTTTATCGTGCTATTTTCCCTCTAACGTCTTCACGGCAAAAGGGAAATTCTACCGGAGGGCCGCGACGGAAGTTTCGTCGATAGAGAGAGGAACGCGAGATAGGATTAAGGGGTTCGGCTACTGGGAAAATGACGAACACTCGTTCGTCGCGTGCCGCAACTGGAATTGAAGAGGAAGGCCCAACATATGGTGCAGAAATCGGAGATTGAAGGCATACTTGTGATTACAACCATGGAAGCCTTGGCAACAATTTTAAGGGGTTATGCCTAGTTGTGAAAGTTGAAAAATCCCTTTTTTTCAAAACCAATGCTTTTTGACGGTATATCATCTTATAAATGTTCCCGAAAAATGTCAAAGTGCATCGGATCAACATTGACAGAATTATAGGCTGTTATGTTCACGCCTGCGAAAACGCAAGGAGCGTCGTTCAAAATTTGAACGTTTTTTCTCGAAAGTACGTTTTCAAAGTCCGTGGCCAAAAATAGCTTAGAGACTACGGCACCGACCTTTCTAAAATGTTTAGGACTTTTTCTAGATGTAAAAGTATCGTGTGCGATCGAAGGATTTTTTCCGATGTTTACTTTCGATTTGATAAACGAAGAAAGCCGCCTTCCTTTCACACAAATCAAGACTCACTTGAAACAGGTGCCATTTTTTTATTTGATATTTTGGAAGTTTCTTCGATTAAGGGGCCAGTCCACTTTGGAGCCACGAAAAAAGGCTATTTTCGCGATGTTTTTTTTTTGAGGATTTTATAAAAGATATGAATATAAAATTTGTTGGGCGTGATAAATAAAGTCTCGAAATACGTTAAAAAAATGTTTAATTCGTTTTTATTCATTTTTAAATACAAAAACTATAGCTTAACACGTAACGCCTCAAAAATAGGAGGGCTAGGTAGCTCCATAAAAACTCGGCAACGTAATAAAAAAATCAATGTCCATTAGATTCAGTATGACACCAGCTACAAAATGACCCTCGAATATAAAGTTTTATCAGAAAAAAAAGAATGGCGAATGAAAAACGAAAAAAGTTTAAAAAACGCGTTTTTTCGCGAAAAAAGAAAGTAAAAATCAAAATATTAAAACCATCGAGGGTGATCTTGTTGCGAATCATGTTTACAACATGTGGTTCAAATTTCAAGAGAATCGGTTTATTAGTTTCAGAGATACGATGGAGCTCGATTTTGAAAACGTGGTTTCGAGAAAAACGCGTTTGAAGTTTATACTATGAAAAACTCTTACCGAAACTCAACCGGCCATTCCTGCACCGTACAAAATCCCTTCTGATTGCTCAACATCGTCGATTTTTTCAAGTGAAATTTTCAAATTGAAAATTTGACATTTTCAAAGTGGACTGGCCCCTTAATCATAGGATAAACTAATATACTCACGAAAAGCACTTTATTTTTTGAGGTCAGATAACCTGCTCACCGTAAAAGACGTTTTCGATAAGTGCTTCCCGAACATCGGCTGTAAATTGATTGTCATTAAAAAATGTTGACTCAAAAAAAATTACATCGTATACTTCAGTTGATACTTGTTCAAATACTTAATATTTGTAAAAATTTATCATCGCGATTTTCTATTTAAAAATCCCAAAAAGGTGTCCGACTATTAAAGCATAACCCATTAAGGATGTTGGGTCCCTATGAAACATGTTAATGTTAATTGTTCAACAAATAGCTTCTTAATCGTCATGAAATTTTTACACGACCTCCTGAATACTTCATGTAAAAACATACAAAGTTTTCAGAATTCTATCATCATTACTTCAACCTCCTTAAGGGTTGAAATAAAAAATGATAAGAAAATTCTGAAAATTTGGTATGTTTTTGTATGAAGTATTTAAGAGGTCGTGCTAAAATTTCACGACGATTAGGAAGCTCGTTATTAAAAAATTAACATTTTGTTAAGAACAATTTTTAAAGAAATAAAAAAAAATTTATCAATAAATTTCGTTTTGTTTCCGTTTTTGGGAATGTTATTTGGGAATGTTAATTGTTCAATAACGAGCTTCCTAATTGTCGTGAAATTTTTACACGACCTCTGAAATACTTCATACAAAAACATACCAAATTTTCAGCATGTTATCATCATTTGCGATTTGGGACTCAACATCCTTAAACGCGTTTTTCTCGAAACAATGTTTTTCAGAACGGTGTACACGATTTCTCGGCATCTAATGAACGGATGGACTTGAAATTTGGTACACGTATTCAGTGCAATGATGGTTTATTCTTGACAGAAGTTTTTATTCTTAACATTTATTTTCTTCATTAATTGTTAACAATAATAATGTCGTTTTTCCTTGGAAAAAAAGAGAAAAAAATGCATTTTTTTAACGTTCGAAACACGATAACGAAATGAAGCTCTGTCAAGCCGTAGCCAATGTTGTGTATTTGAAGGATGTTGATCCCAAATCGCAAATGATAATAAAATTCTGAAAATTTGGTACTTTTTTGTATGAAGTATTTCAGCGGTCGTGTAAAAATTTCACGTCAATTAGGAAGCTCGTTATTGAACAATTGACATTCACAAATTAAATGTTGTCTTATGGAAACTTATGTAACTTTGCAATGAGTTTTTTTTAGACCTCTCAATTTTGTAATATCCACAATATACTGCAAGCAACTAAATTTTTTATTTATTTCTTTTAAAAATTGTTCTTAACAAAATGTTAATTTTTTAATAACGAGCTTCCTAATCGTCGTGAAATTTTAACACGACCTCCTAAATACTTCATACAAAATAATACCAAATTTTCAGAATGTTCTTATCATTTTTCATTTCAACCCCTAAAGAGGTTGAAGTAATGATGATAGAATTCTGAAAACTTGGTATGTTTTTACATGAAGTATTCAGGAGGTCGTGTAAAAATTTCATGACGACAATTTCATAGCTTCTCATGATTGAGAAGCTATTTATTGAACAATTAACATTAACATCTTTCATAGGGATCCAGCATCCTTAAAACTCGTTCTTTGGTTTCGAATCAAGCTGGCGGCCAAAATCAAAGGTCCTTTAAGGCCTTAGGCCACAGTAACGGGTATAAAACCATGTGCGAATTTAACCATTTTTTTCGTATGAAAAAGTGATTCACTCATAAAATTAATTACACATATATTTAGTATGAATATCAAGCTGTTAGAAAAAATATGTATATTTTTTTTTTCGATGTACAAAATGGCCGACTACTCTTCTTCAAACATCTTTTTTTCCAATTAGCGTGACAAATAACTTCAACAATTTTCACTCGATTTCCTTCAAATGTGAAAGTTATGTTCCTAATTGCATTTCGCAGAGAAGTACGTACGGAATTTCCGATTAATCGAAAACTTTTCATTTTACGAGCATTGACTAGAATTTTTGTTTTTTGTTCTATGTAAAAAATTGTGGATGCTAAATGTCACGCCGCGGAGCGCCTAAAAAAAGATAAAATAAGATATTAGTAGTTGGCCATTTTATACATCGAAAAAAAGAAATATTTTTTAACAGCTTGATATTCATACTAAGTAGATGTGCAATTAATTTTATGAGTGAATTACTTTTGCATACGAAAAAAAATTGCTAAATTCGCACATGATTTTATACCCGTTACTATGGCCTAAGGCCTTAAGAGATTGGTTATATCTTTTTACATTATTGAAACCTTTTATGAAATTTGGTACACAACTTTGTTGATGTACATACAAAAGAATGCGCAAACGGTCATTAAATAATTTTACTATACTTATCCCTTCGAAAAATATATTTTTCAATAACCCTGATAGTCGGGTCGTAACAGTGACCTAACTCTTAGATAAAAATTTTATAAAATGATTTTCATTCAAATGTTGCGGAAAAATGACACGTTTGAAATTTGAGCTTCCGCCCCTCCCGGCTGCACGGGCTCCTGAAGAAGAGAAAGACGAGAGTGAGAAAAGTCCGACTACCCACGCGTATGCTCTTAATTTACTCGCACAAAACTTTGTCCGTATACGTTCTGCTCGCGGTCCCTCTGCCTCCCGTGCCGCCGTTTCATTTTATACCGTATTAATATTTTCCTCTCGTAAAGGATGGCTGCTGCGGCTTTGCGAAAACAATAGTTTGGAGAATGGTCCACGTGGTGTCGATAAATTATTCGAGCACTTTCTCTCGGAACTTCGTACCCCGTATATATTTCACGTTCTCTGTCACCCACCCGCGACCTTTGCCGACTGAAGTATTCCACGTTTGTTGAAAATTGTCGCAGGACGGACGAAACAAAATTTACTACGTCCGTATGGATGTAGTTCGACTTCGGTAAGAGGTTTTCAGCAACGACGCTATTTCAATTATTAAAATCTGGTGTTCAAATATGGCGGAGTGACATTTTTTCCATCGATCACTATCGCTAGGGTCTAGAAGCATCCATGAGAGAATTATTAGGTCCGAAGGTTGACGGAACGACAATGGGACGGGAGAAAAGTTGGCGAAAGCTAGATTGGAGGAGGTGGACAAATTTTGAAGAGCTGCCGAACAGAACCGGACTTGTCCATAAATTACTTTTTTACAGGAGAGGTCAAAAACCAAAATAACCGAATACAGACGAGTTCCCTAACAAAATGTAAGCCTGGACCTGGCTTTAGTTTAAGGCCTTAGGCCACAGTAACGGGTGTAAAATCATGTGCGAATTTAACCATTTTTTTCGTATGAAAAAGTGATTCACTCCTAAAATTAATCACACATCTATATAGTATGAATATCAGCTGTCAAAAAATATATATATTTTTTTTCGATGTACAAAATGGCCGACTACTCGAAACTTCTCAAAACAACTTTTTTCCAAATAGCGTGACAAATAACTTCAACAATTTTCACTCGATTTACTTCAAATTTAAAATTCATATTCCTCATTGCATTTCGCAGAGAAGCACGTACGAAATTTCTGATGAATCGAAAACTTTTCATTTTATGAGCAGTTTATGAGCGGTTATAACGAAATTTTTCACGGAAAATTAGTTTCTTAAGTTCAAATACCGACAACTTTTAAATAAAATAATATTTTTCAAATTTCCTACCTACAACTTTTAAATAAAATAATATTTTTCAAATTCCCTACCTACTTCTCTACGTATTATAATGTAGATTGGGGAGAATTATTGTTTTTTGTTCTAGGTCAAAAATTGTGGATACTGAATGTCACGCCGCGGAGTGCCTAAAAAAAAATAACAAAACAGAATATTAGTAGTCGGCCATTTTGTAGTACATCGATAAAAAAATGTTCTTACAGCTTGATATTCATACTAAATAGATGTATAATTAATTGTATGAGTGAATCACTTTTTCATACGAAAAAAAATTGTTAAATTCGCACATGATTTTATACCCGTTGCTGTGGCCTAAGTCGTTAATAAAAACACTAACTACCATGTATTTATTTTTATTTTCCATAAGTTCCGTTTTGAATGAGTATAGTGGACAACTCCGCTTTCGAATGAAAATCTTATGAACATATCCGGTTATGAAGTAAAACAGATTCTTTGAATTGAATATAAATTTGTTTCTTATGATCAATTCAATAATCCTACGCAAACTAATCCATGTCAGGCCCACAACAATCGCATTCACTGTCATCATCGTCATCACTGTGGTCATCTATTACTAATTTTTCATCCAGCCAGCCAAGGACACGTTTGTGCCTGAAAAGCCAGTTTCCCACAAAGTGTAAGATGCTTAGAGCCGGATTTGATGCAAACCATTTTGTGAGTTAATAAAGGTGCGCTTGAAGAACACGAAAAAAAAGTTGACCTATTGTGGACAAGGCCAGTTTTGTTCGCCAGCTCCTCAGTTACTGCCTCCGTATATGGGTATCATCCTACTTTGGTCAGAGGTTTCGCGCAACGATTATTTCAATTATTCAAATCTGGAGCTTAAATACGGTAGAACGGCGTTTTTTTTACTATCGCTAGGGTCGAAAAGCATCTACGAGAGGATTATTAGGTCCGAAGGCTGACGAAACGACAATGGGATGGAAGAAAAGTTTGAAAGCTATAGTAGATTGGAGGAGGTGGAGTGTGGGCATGCAGAGAGAACTTCCGCCGTTTTGAAGCCGCAAGCGAGCGATAGAGAGAGAGAGGGAGGGCGGGAGGGGGGAGGGAGAGAGAGAGAGAGAGAGAGAGAGAGAGAGAGAGAGAGAGAGAGAGAGAGAGTGTGTGTGTGTGTGTGTGTGTGTGTGTGTGTGTGTGTGTGTGTGTGTGTGTGTGTGTGTGTGTGTGTGTGTGTGTGTGTGTGTGTGTGTGTGTGTGTGTGTGTGTGTGTGTGTGTGTGTGTGTGTGTGTGTGTGTGTGTGTGTGTGTGTGTGTGTGTGTGTGAGAGAGAGAGAGAGAGAGAGAGATTTGTGTGGGGTGGCGAGTCTCCTTCTTCTGTGCGCGGAGAGTTGGGATAGTGGAGAAGAGACAGAAGCCAACCGAGCGAGCCCTCTCTCATCGCGCGCTCTAATGACCAATAACCATAGTTTTATGCCAAGGAGCGAGCCCTCGAGTCATAAAACTCATTTGGACCGCGCGCGGTCGCTTCATCCGCTGCTGCATCATCGTCGATGCAAAAAGCCGCTCGCAGCTCGTCCGGCAACGAGAAATTTGAGGGACACACGCGAGCGCTTAAAGCTCGGATCGACCGTTGAAAGTGTTGATGCAATTCCGGAAAACTTTGCGAATATATGGCAGGCTTTGTAAATACTGGAAAGGAAAAAAGTTTTCGAACACATGTAATCCATTGGCATGGCTAGCATTTTTTTTTGTTCGCGCCCTAGAGGGGGCCAGCCTGACGAAAAAAGTGGTTTTGTTGACAATCATAATTTTTAAATGAAGCTACACACTAGTCGATAATCACGTAGTACATATAAACTGTGAAGCTTCAATCACACATGTTGACAATACTATCATATTACTATCACCCTGCTATAATTAAAAAAATAATAACTTATTTTGCATCATTGTTCAATCCAGTCTTCAAACGTTGCTTTCTGTAGGTAATCAATACAGTGAGTCTTATAAGGAACATCGCTTGAGTTTCCGCCTTTGATTATTTTTAAAGGCATAATGTGATTAAGCATTGAAATTTATTCGACTCGCATTGTTTTTCATCGGCGGAAAAACGGTTTTAAGGGGGTAAACTACCCCTCAAAGAAAGGCCTGTCGAGGAGTGATTCTGCAGTTTCATCCACAAGCAGTCCACCGATCTGAATTAAACAAAAATCAAACTTATTGTAATGTAAAGCGATAAAAAATCCACTATAGAAGTGTAGAAAAAAATGAAATCAAGAGATGAAACCCCTTCTTTCGAGGGGCGGTTTCCCTCCTTAAAACCGTTTGTGCGTCATTAAAAGAAACATACGTGTTAATGGTTTTCCATGCTTTATCACATATATGAGTTCCAACAAAATCGAACGCGGACGATTAAGTAATGTTCCTGTTTTACAATGTTTTTCTGAGAATCGGCCCAATATTTTTTTGTTGGAATTTTTTTTAACAATTTCTTTCTCTGTGTTCAGCAATGACATTTGAGAGAATCGTTCCTGAAGCATTGTGCTTCTAAGCCACGTTTTTATCCGCCTCATGGCAGAAACGCTCCTCCAACACCGGAGCTCACTAGGATTACTATTCGCTGCCTGAAAAGTTTATATAAGTGTTAGTGTAGTACTCCATTTTAATATGCTTTCTTAAATTTACAGCATTTACTTTATCATTTTTAAATGAAAGTATGTTTTTCATGATGATAAAGCTGACATATCAATTATTAAGATTTTTAAATAACTATTAATGAATTCTTCACTGTTCTTCATATTGGATTCAAAAAGGGCGTCAAGTACATGAGGTAGATTATCAATCCGACGTTTTAAGTTTACAATGATATTAACTATTAGTCGGTTATATGAAATGATACAATGATATTATCTACTTATCTGTTATCTATTATCTACAAATCTGATGTACTGCTTTTACCCACAGGTAACTTAATCGTGAAATTTGAATATCTATTTACCTAATTCAATACGTGCTTCGTATATGTTACCGGCAATCCGTATATTCCGGTAGTCTATAGAATACCTAAGCATTCCATAGCATGCCTAAAACGTTCAGCCAATGTATAAAATATCATTTATTCCATACTTCACCTAATTATTCTATACAATACCATATGAACACTCGGCGAAGAGTTTAAGGTGTTACACCTAGTTGGAATTGTTGTAAAAATCGTTTTTTCGTTTTCGACGGATTCTTATAATACAACCTTTCGAAAATATTCTCTGAAAATTTCAAGTCGGTCCGTTGAAAATTGGGGGAGTTATGGGCGTTTACAGGTAGGTCCGGCGAACCTACGTATATACCTGACGTAAAACTTTTAACGCGCTTTTCTCGGGATGACTTTTGCAGAATCGGTGACCGAAATATCTCACAAACAACTAAACCGATCCGCTTCAAATTTCACAGACATTTTTTGAATAACAAGAGGTAGTCCTTAATCAACAGATTTTTTATCAATGCATACTTTTTTTATATCAAGGAAAATAGAGTATTTTTTTCACCGAAATTTCGACGATCACGTTCGATCGGTGACCTTTTTTTCAAAAATCATTATTTTATTGAATCCTTCGATTAAAGACTAGATAATACGGTACAAAAACTAAATTCATTTGGTTTTTTTATTTCAGATGATTTGTTCCCGAACAGGAGTGGTCACCGCAAAGGGCCTTTTTTCATTCATGGCACTTCATGGTACACTATATTTCAAACCCAAACAAACCTTAATTTTCACTTCATGGCACACGATATTTCAAACCCAAACAAACCTAAACAGCGTTGTGATGATGAACGGTGCTTATTTTTCGAGAAGAAAATTCTATGCACATCAAAATGTCACAATAGTTCAACATGTAAGAACAAATAAATACCATTCAATTGAAACAATTAATTGAATTGATGATTTTGAGCAAACGAAAGATGCTTGCTCAAATGAGAGCAACGAGAGCATGCAGCGCATACAAAAGATGTTTGTTATATATGCAATACGGAGGTACAATATGTCATGGTTAAGGATGTTGTGTCCAAAATTGAAAGTGGTAATAAAATTTAAAAAATTTGATAGGTCATTATGTAAAACATTTGAAAGGTTGTCTAAAAATTTCACGACGATTAGGAAGCTGGCTACTAAGAAATTAGAATTCACAAATTACACGCAGCCTTATGGAAACTGAAGTAACTTTGCAATTCTATTAGCAAATAGCAAACTTTGCTACTTGTTTTCAAGAAATAGAAGAAATATTTATGAATGATCGTTTTTTTCAATTTCAAATATATCGAAAACAAAAGTGGCTTTATGGTGCAAGAAACGACGTCGTCCATGAACGAAAATGAGTATTTAAATTTCCCGCTACTTTCGGTCTATGCAACGTTGCCGCTATATCTTATATGTTTTTCCTCAAGCGTG
This sequence comes from Ophion costatus, assembly GCA_951751655.1. Lineage (NCBI taxonomy): Eukaryota > Metazoa > Arthropoda > Insecta > Hymenoptera > Ichneumonidae > Ophion > Ophion costatus. The sequence continues at coordinate 19,250,540 of OX632358.1, forward strand.
ATTTTTTTTTGTATTTTTGGCATCATTTTTTATAACAAAAAAAAATTGCAAAGTTACTTCAGTTTCCATAAGGCTGCGTGTAATTTGTGAATTGTAATTTCTCAGTAGCCAGCTTTCTAATCGTCGTGAAATTTTTACACAACCTTTCACATGTTTTTCATAATGACCAGTCGAATTTTTAAAATTTTGTTACCATTTTCAATTTTGGACACAACATTCGTAAAGATAGATAAAATATTAAATACATTGTCTTGACGAACCCGGTATTGTATAGAGTAACTAGGTATTCTATGGAACGCCTGCATTATACAGGTTACCGGTAACATACAAGTTACGAAATACGAGGGAGTAAATAGTTCAAGGTTTCTTCAATTACTTATTTATGCTTGCTCGAGTAAAACTCAAATAATATCAATCGATTATTTGAACTTAATGATTTTAGATCATTATTTTTTCTGTGGGGAACCGGCATTTCTGGAGGGAAGACGTACCAGCTCCTGCCCCCTCCTGGCTACTTGTATGCCAATGTGGTAATTGTTTAGATAAGTGACTTTTCCGAAAATGAGCCAAGACATTTTTTCTGCTATTTTCTCAATTATTCGGTTATGAATGATAATATTTAGTCGGGGGAAGGTGAAATTTTTCATTAACAATTTCTTCCCGTGGAAAAATTGATAAAAATAATTTCTAACTTTTCAAACGTCCTGTATTAAAACCCTCACGGCGGACGGGATTGAAAGCGGGGGGATTTATAAAAAAAGCCTTCCTGAACACGATGCCGAAGAAAAATCGCTGCCCCCCCCCCCCCCCCCCCCATTAAAAGTTATGTGGCTTTGAAGTTTGTGAAAATACAAAAATATAACGACAAACCTAAACACTCAGACTTTTGAAAAAATATTACTTATAAAGTCTATAATATATCATTTATAATAATATAATAAAATAATGACAATAATGTACCGAAAATATATATAATATATAGAATATATGGACACTGCTTACGAAAAGTAACACTTTTTTTATTTCACCTTGAAAACTAGCATGTTTCGGCTGTCACCGCGAAAACGAGCTTGTTTGATTTTCACTGTAAAAACTAGTGTAAAAGGAGTAAGTTTAAAACCTTCAGGATCACATCGCTCGTACAATCTTAACCAAAAAGAATTTCGGTGAGAATTTCAAGTCCTTCGTGCTCAGGTGAAAATCTGGAAAAATAAACCATTAGTATTTGTTTTAATATTACAATTTTTTGCGTAATGACATTTTAATTTTATGCCCGTTGCTTTTGTCAACATTTTGATAATCATTATCAATTAAAATCAATAGTAGTCATTAAAAAAAAATAATACCGAAACTGTAAATACAATGAAATGTTCATTGTAATTTTCCATTTAAACACATAACGTTATTGAAAAAATCATTCAACAAATGTATTGTAATCTAACAGATGGTTATCGTCTAATATGTTTGAAAAATCTTGCTGATGTTCGATTGGCATTAAGCCTCTTTCAAGCATGGCCTGTTTTTTGACCATGCATTTTTCATACTACAGTGACCAAATATTTTCCGCTCGCCATTTTATCACAAGTCCAGTAGATGAAAGTTCAAACAATAAAATATGTATAATAAAGGGTTTTACAATAAGGGCAGGTAGAGGTTGAAATGAAATAAAACAAGCTGTGTGTGAGGTATTAACGAAATTCTTTTTTCATTTGAAAGGCCTATGTATGTCATGTATGGACTATAACATCGTTCAAATGTCCGCCGCGGCTTCTGACGGTGGCACGAATCCGAGTGGTCCAATTTTCAATGACTCTGCCGCATACATCCGGCTGAATTTAAGCGATGGCCTGGGTTATGTTGACTTTAAGAGCATCGGTCGATTGCGGCTTATTGGCATAGACCTGCGACTTCAAAAAACCCCACAAGAAAAAGTCTAGCGTCCTGCTGGAACCACATTTCGTCTACGTCCATATCGTTCAATTTCGGCCAAAAGAAATCGGTTATCATCGTTCTGTAGCATTCGCCGTTTGCGGTGACGGCCTCACCAACGTCGTTTTCAAAAAAGTACGGACCAATGACGCCGCCGGCCCAAAATCCGCACCAAACAGTAACTTTTTGTGGATGCATTGCCACCTGGTGAACCTCGTGTGGGTTGGCGTCGTCCCATATACGGCAATTTTGCTTGTTAACATAGCCATTCATCCAAAAATACGCCTCGTCGCTTAAATGGGCGCAACGCGCGCAACGTTTGCACTAACGAACACTCATATTGATAATAAAGTTTTATCACTTGAACGTGCTGTTCAATCGTGTAACTTGCCGTGATTTATTATTAGGCATCAGCGAGTGAATAATGATCAACAGATTAGACAGGCGCCACCAAAACAACATGGCCGCCACAGGCCGCCAACATCTACCCGCGCCAATTGAAAAACCCTATATATATCCGAACAAAAAATAAGCCGGTACAAAATGGCAAACAAAAAGTTAATTTGGAGTAAAAAAAAGCTTGGAATTGGAGTAAAAGAATAGAGACACGGCTTTAAAAAAACATGGAAGAAACGTTGGAAACAATTCCAATGTTACTGAAACATGTTAATTTTCGCTGTGAGTATCGAAATCTGCTTCTTTTCGTAGTGAAAGCCGAAACGTGCTAGTTTTCGCGTTGAAAATCGAAAGGTGCCAGTTTTCTTGACAAAAACCAAAATTTGCTAGTTTTCGTGTCGGAAGCCAAAACGTGCTAGTTTTCGCGGTGATATCAAACGTGCTTGTTTTCGTAAGTGTTCTGAAACATGCTACTTTTCGTAAGCAGACAACAAAATATAGACAACAATTCAAGATCGAGATCGGAGTTGGTGTACTGTCGGCGTGTTTGGGTTTGTTTGGGTTCCCCAACAGACTTCACAACCCGATAACTTTTCATGGGGGGAGGAGGGTGAATTTCAGTTTCCCCCCACTGCAATATATCATCATTTATAACCCAATCAATAAAAAAATAGCAAAACAAATAATTTTGGGCTCATTTTTCGGTAAAGTCACTTGTCTAAAGAATTATCGCGAATGTATATATCTTTTTGCTCGTAACCCCCTCAGCCTGCTCTGTACGCGCTCATCGATACAAAATAAACTTGGATAAAAGCGGGATTTTCTCTCGGACTCTATCCTGTCGCTATTCTGCACGAGGAGGCGACTATTGTCGTCGTTACAGCGAGGGAACGAAGATGAATAAACCGTTCGATCAAAAAGTTCATTTTCACCATGCTGGTCGCGCGGATGCGGAGCCTCGACGAGGGATCGTTGGAGCTAAGGCGAGCACCTCGCTCTCTCCGCGGATATGAAAAGACAAATCCTTTGCCGAAGGAACGAATGATTCCTCCTCTTCGATAACCGTCCGAGCTCCCTTCGTCCCCGGTTGCCGCGTTCGAGCGAAATTGCTCTGCCGGAAATGAGCGACCCTCGAGGGAACGGAAGATGTTTAACGGCTGCTACCGCGGAGCGACGACGCGAAACGACCGACTCTCTTGGCAATTTCTCCTCGAGAGACGAAAAAAAAACGCAAAGGAAAAATGCAATTGACGCGTACCGCGTCGAAAGATGGCGAATCTCGGATCAGTGTGGCCCTATACACGAATAAACATGTACAAATTCGTACATGCCGCGCGGAAATTGCCGTATCGATCCAAATGCATTCTCATACACTGCGAAAAAGAATGTGTTGCTTTTACACATTTTAGGTGTGTTAAGGATGTTGAGTCCCTATGCAACATGTTAATATTAATTGTTCACTAAATAGCTTCTTAATCGTCATGAAATTTTTACACGACCTCCTGAATACTCCATGTAAAAACATATCAAATTTTCAGAATTCTATCACCATTACTTCAACCTCCTTAAGGGTTGAAATAAAAAATGACAAGAAAATTCTGAAAATTTAGTATGTTTTTGTATGAAGTATTTAAGAGGTCGTGTTAAAATTTCACGACGATTAGGAAGCTCGTTATTAAAAAATTAGCATTTTGTTAAGAACAATTTTTAAAAGAAAGAAAAAAAAAATTATCAATAAACTTCGTTTTGTTTCCGTTGCTTTCAGTATATTGTAGATATTATAAAATTGAGAGGACAAAAAAAAACTTATTGCAAAGTTACATCAGTTTCCATAAAACAACATTTAATTTGTGGATGTTAATTGTTCAATAACGAGCTTCCTAATTGTCGTGAAATTTTTACACGACCTCTGAAATACTTCATACAAAAACATACCAAATTTTCAGACTTTTATCATCATTTGCGATTTGGGACTCAATATCCTTAATGGCTATGTAGACACTTTTCACACGTCATAAGGGGAGGTACCTGAGCAAACGGCGAGAAAAACAGGTAATTTTCGGGAATTTTTATCTCAAGAACTAATGTTCCCATTGGATCCGGGTTTTTTTTAATTGGAAAATGTGTACATCGAGGTATGTTTAGGAATTTTTTAAAATAAATTCGTTGACTGGAAGCGATACAAACGCGATTATCTCGAAACATAGTTTTCAATGTCGGTGCCAGATGTATCTCGAAAACGGCTCGTCCCGTTTTGTCAAAATTTGGATACAATATTCTTCGATGGTTTTTCGCGTTCGCCACGTAGGGGTTTTTTATTTGATTGAACCATTGCTTTTTTATGCAACCAAAGTCGTCGGAAATTGCGAGCGAAAAATGAATGTTGAATTAAAACGGTCGCAATTCCGTCAAAAATTGAAATTTCAAAAAAATCCTACGCGGCGAACGAGAAAAACTATCGAAGAATATTGTGTCCAAATTTGGACAAAATCGGACAAGCCTTTTTCGAGACACATCTGGCATCGACTTTGAAAACTATGTTTCGAGATAATCGCGTTTGTATCGCTTCCAGTCAACGAATTTATTTTTAAAAATTCCTAAACACACCTCAATGTACATATTTTCCAATAGAAAAAACCCGGATCCGATCAAAACATTAGTTTTTTAGATAAAAACTCCCGAAGTTTACCTGTTTTTCCCGCCGTTTACTCGGGTACATCCCCTTAACGTGTGTGAAAAATAACGGTGTAAAAATAACACTGATAGATGCGTTCAAACAATCCACTTACGTGTAGTATTTTCTTACACACGTTGAAACGTGTGAAAAGTGTCTACAGCCACTGACACACTCAAAGTGTGTAAAAACGACACCCTTATTCTTGCAGTACTGTATATACATGGGATGCGTCGGAACAATAAATTGAATAACAAAAGCATTTTGTTGTCAAAATATATGCATTTATTGAGCTGAACTCAAGGGTACTTATATATTACTCTGTAGTATGTATGAGGGTGTCACTGTTTTTCTTGTATTCGCATAGGCTAGGTTCTCATACAGTTTCACGATGACGGCCGCTTTTTGCTTGTCGGCGATGGCCTCGAAACAAAAATACGTCGCAATTTCAGGTTCTTCCACGTGGCAAACTCAAAAATGATCGATAAATGAAACAAAAAGTTAATACCGAATGTGGTCTTGAATTAACCGGTTAATCAATCGATGTCAAATCAACTAATGAGTTTCACGTGATGCCGCAAACAAGGTGATTTTTGAAACATATGATCATTAATTCGCAATTAATGCACGTACAATGTGTTGCTTTCTCCCGGACTGAAAAAAAAATTCGTAAATCCATCCAAAATTCGGTTGGTTTGAGAAAATGTATCTTTAAATACGTTCAACTTGATTTTTGATTGGCATAACAAAACAGTATAGTTGGTGGTAAAACAGTATAGTGGTGTGATCTGTAGCTTATTTAGCATGCCTGAGCAAACTGTTAACGGGGGATTGTCCTTTTTTGCGCAAAATTTACCGCTTTTTGGGAATTTTTTTGTGAAGAAAGTATACAACGGAAAACTTGTGAAACTTGGCATATAGTTTTATTGATCTGTTTACTACATACAAAAAAAATTTTAAACAATTTCATCAAAAAATCCGCCTCCCACCCCCCTCGACGCGCGATGGTCCCTTTTTGATGGTGTGCACGATGACAGCCTACACGTTCATCCTGCAACAAAAACCCAAAAAGCATTTTACTTTAGACACATATAGCTATCGTTCGATGAAGGGGAAAAAAAATTGACGATTTGGTGACGTTTTGAACTTGAAGTATCGATTTTTCGAAAAAAATGGATCGATTTTTTGTTATAAATAAAAAACTATTAAACGTATTGCTTTTTTGCTTCATCAAACGATAAAAGGATGTCAGCTGAGCATTCTGTCCAAATTTGAAGGCAATCGGTTGAATAGTTTTTGAGAAATCGTGCACACCATCAAAAAAGGACCATCGCGCGTCGAGGGGGGTGGGAGGCGGATTTTTTGATGGAATTGTTTAAAAATTTTTTTGTATGTAGTAAACAGATCAATAAAACTATATGCCAAGTTTCACAAGTTTTCCGTTGTATACTTTCTTCACAAAAAAATTCCCAAAAAGCGGTAAATTTTGCGAAAAAAAGACAATCCCCCCTTAAGGCGTTACCCCCACTTGTAGCGCAAAAAAAAGGCCTTTTTCATGAATTTTTTTAAAGAAAACTACAAAACTTTTTTAATCGATCAATATACCATCTTAAAGAACACATCTTGGAGAACTTTCAGTATTTTTTTTATTGAAAAATATTACATTGCTTAGTAGCAAATGGCCGTCAATGAAATAATGTTTTTATATACACGGTTTGCGGTGACCAGCATTGCGGCGAAGTGGATCATCTGAAAAAAAATGCGGATGGAATTAGTCAAATATAAGTATAAACTAGTCTTTAATCGAAGGATTTTAAAAAATATTCATTTTTCACAAAATGGCGGACAGTCAAAGTTAATGGTTCGATTTTAACGAAAAAAAACGGCCGTTTTTTGGCTATAAAACGGCCATTTATTTCGAAAAAAAAAATCGAATGATTAAAGACTACATTTTTATGTATTAAATAAGTCTGCAAAATTTCAAGAAGATCGGTTCATTAGTGTTCGAGTAATCTTGGTCACCGACTTCAGAAATGCCATTTTGAGAAAAACGCGCTTAAAGTTTCAATTTCAGTTTACACGAAGAACGGATTCTTCTCTTTCAACGCTCATATCTCAGTCAATTTTGTTCGGATCGACTTAAAATTTTCAGGACATATTCTCAGATACTTATACTTCAAAAAAATGCAATAAAAAAACGATTTTTTCAATATCGCAAGTGGGGGTAACCCCTTAAAACAACAAAATTTCGAGACAACAAAATGCATTTTGCACATTCAACGATTTCTTTTTCTTCGTGCGTGTTATTTTTGCTCGTGTCTTGCTATGAAAATGTGTGGTTCCGATATTTTAACCCGTATATTGCGATCTGCTACCACAATTTTTATTATAGAGCTTGTGTGTGTATACTAAGATGTTAATTGAATCTATTAACCGGTTAATTGAAGATCAAATGTGGTCTTGTTAACCGGTCAATCAATAAATGTCAAACCATCTAACGAGTTTCACGTGATGGCGTAACCAAGGTAATTTTTAAAACATGATCACCAACTCGCAATTAACACACGTAAACTGTGTTGCTTTTTCCCGTGTTATTTTTCCTCGTGCGTCGCTATCAACGTGTATTGTTTAGTTCAATGTGGGTAAATATGCGTCTTGTATGTTGATTCTACACACTTTGTGTGTATTCCAATAAGCGTGTTGTTTATGGGGACAGCTGCGGACGTGTGTAATAATCTAGTGCGTAAAAATTGCACATTCACGTGTGTAATTTTAACGCATTATGTTCGTAATTTTAACGTATTAAGTGTATAAATTTAACGCGTTAACTGCGTTATTTTAACGCATTAAGTGTTACCAAATGCATAAGTGTGTAGAATCAATATGGCAACGGGTGTCTCGCCATTATGTTGTGTTACTTCTACATACATTGAACACACGTCAAACACGCCTAGTTTTTGCAGTATTGATGAAGAATTTGTTACGAGACGCGCATTTGGCCCACAGCCGTGGATCGACGTGCCTCGCGGTCGAGGAATATTGAATTTGCCTGGGAAATTCGAAATACAGGACATGACCAGCGGCTGAAAAAATTCACGAAAGCGTTTACAACTAAATAGTTCCGATGGCCCCTCTATGCCTCTCGCCCCGTATAACTCGAGGCGCCTTTTTCCGCTTTGTCACTTGCGCAAACCTTCGCGTATAAACGCTCGAATAAAACGAGTCCCGTCAAACGCATGCTCCAATCGAAGCGCGACGCTCATTGACGCAATCTCCTATGCACCTGGAGCGTGAAAACGTATTGCCACACTGAGAGGAAAAATACTGGCCCGATGGCGCGGACAATAAAAAACTGCACGACGGCTAGCCGAGGGAATAACGACGATTCGAAGAAATAAAACGGTCGATTCGAGGTTATGAAAGATTTTCGGATAACCCGATAAATTCCAAACATTCGCCCCGTGGATACCTGCATACGTTGATAAAACTATTATCGACGTGCTCCTTTCACGCGATCACCGTCTTGTCGGAATTTATATAAGACGCGACTACGTACGACGTACGCGAGACTCAAGCAGCCCTCGGGAGTCCCGCTGCAAATCTCTTCTCCCCTCGATTCACCCTACACTCGACCTCGCCCGACACTCGAAGGGACCTTCGACAATCTATACGAGAGCCTCTTTCGCTCGAACATCGCGATAAAAATCGGCTATAATTTTCTTACTCACTCGCGCCGAGTTTTATACGTCTCGAGCGTAGCTGAAACGATTTATTACGCGTGGAGAAATTGTCGCAGGGATCCAGGTGAATCCCCGTACTTGTTCCCACTTTCTGATGGAGATTCAATGGGTCATCTCATTGGATCCCTATACTAAAACGACACGCGCCTACATTGGATCCCAATCGGGATTCGCCATTGGAATCCAATGTACAAATCCTATTTGAATCCTTAAGGGGTTACGTGGGTTTGTAAATTTAAAGAAATCCATGTTTTCACTTTATTATCTAACAGTACAATATGTCTAGAATATTCTCCAAAGTTTTAAGTCAATCGAAGTAAAAGTCTAGGAGGGAGAGCCTTGGGAATTCCCCTCGTTGGGATAGACCGGCCGGGACCGACGCAGGTATATCGCATTTTTCTCAAAACACTATTTTTGAATTCGAATTATTGCAATCGATGAAATTTTGCGCACTTTTTCAAAATAGCATTGACTAGGGATTAACGGACAACACCACTGTGACCCCCTGTTTTTTTTCCATTTTTCAAGATTTTTTTTTGTGGGAAAAGAAGAGATATTCGAATTTTTTTTTTGTTTTGTTCGTTGTTTATTTAAGATACATAAAAAAAAATTTCAAATCTTACACGCCCCATGGTCACGCTGGGGAAGCTCCCGCGTCAGGTACTGTTGCCTCTGCAGTGGTTCGCGGCACGCAGCAGAACTCTCTTCAAAGTCGATCTGAAAAAAAATACCGAGTGTTTTCGTTAATAATATGATATTTTGAAGAGAAGTACACAGGGACTTGAAAAAATATTGATCTTTAAAAAATAGGCACGCTTTTGAAATTAAAGGACGATTTTCGAGCAAAATTTCTCGTCGAAAATAGGCTATAACTTTTTTTATTATTGAGATATCGAAAAAATCCTATGTACTTCTTTAGATAATCTAGTTTTATTGATGCAGTCCAAATTTGAAGTCGATCGGATAAAATTTGCTCGAGTTCTGCTGCGTGTCGCACTCAAAAAAGTGGTTTTGAGAAAAACGCGTTCAAAGTTTTAGGTTTGTTAATTTATGCGATAAATTGGAAAAAAATTTTTTTACTTTTAATCAGCGATGCCGGCTCCATATAGCTGGCCTTCAAGAAGCAAATCATTGTCCCTAGCATCTTTTCTCGAACTTGTAGACGCTCTTCTTGCCTCTTTTGCAGCGTCTGTGAGCGAGCGCTCCGCCAGCTCGATCCGCGCTGCGCCGGTTTCAACGCAAAAATTGAAACAATTTGGGCCGATAGTTATCCCCAACGTCTCCAAAACTTTCATGAGGCTTCTCAGGCCATCATTGAATAATAATACCGCGATATCAACTGCAAAATCGACGATTTTTTTGCTCCCGGGCTGACACTTGGAGGCTGTTGCCCAAACTGATTTGTTGTAGCTTTCGTTGTTGTTTTGCGTGAAGCCGCCCAAACAACGCTGCAGCAAATCGTCTCTGCTCAAATTTTCGAAGACTGGCGTAATTGCCTCCAATACTTCCTCAGGAAGAGGCGGCTTATGTCGATATTCAGAACTATTACCGCTTGCGTACGCTCGCTGCCACGAACACCACGACTCGGCTCCCTCTGGGCAATCGTCATGTTGTGGCTCACTATCTGTGGATATTTTATGTTTGACAGTTGCCCAAATTGCCTTCCTCATTTTTTCAACATCATCGCTGTTCCTCCGAATAGCCAAGCCGTAATATGTGCTCAACTCGTCAATCAATTTTCCGGTGAGCTTTCCTCTGCCAGACAATCCTTTTTGTTTTTTCACGATTTCGCGGAGGCGCGTCCCCATACATTTTTGGATATGATCGATGCACTCTTTTTTTTATCTCGAAACCGTCGTATGGATCGCTATTCGATATGCCCAGAAACGTTTTAGAATCGCCGTCACCATCATATAACATATTTATATTTTATGCCATAGAGCTCTTCAGACCGTTGAAACATTTCGACAGCTGAGTCGACTTCCATTTTTCCGGAGGAGCCGCTATGGTTCGCCTGGCACTCATCGTCGTGGGTACTTTTCCATTCCCAGTGGTCCGCGGTGCTTTCTTTTTTTCCCAATGCTCGCAAGCTTTGCAATATTTCGATTTCACCATAACGTCGATCACTTTTTTAGCATACCAGCGGATTAGCGATGTTATGCCGAAAAGCGAGCTGAAACCGCGCTTACGCCACGATCCGTCGCCTGAAACGATAATTCCGTCCTCCATCCCATTTTCCAACGAAATTGTCTCCTCCTCAAGTGCAGCCTTTTGTTTGCTCACTGTGCTCACAGCTTTAGTGGCAATCGAAATCGAATTTCAGATTCGATCGTAGAAAAACTGAAATATGGGGCGCGGTAGGTCCATAAATGGACAAAACTTCATCAGGGCATTCAAACCGACGCCAAGAAGACGCATACTGAATACGATCCGACGATTTATTTCGTATGCATTGTCAATCATAGGACACGAATTGATTTGCATTTTTTCACAATGGCCGCAATGGACCTCGATTTTGAATCCGAGTCCGCGCAAACTTTTTTCAGTAAACTTTATATCGCGATCACACACTTTGCACTTTACTACGTCGATATAATGTTCAATGCATTGACGAGGTGTACTATACGATAACCGAAATCGTTAGTAACACCGACGTCTAAATCGTCCGACGATTTTAACTTTTTCGCCGACGTGCTCACATACTCTGCAGAACTATTTTCGGAGCTATAACGGTTCGGAGGTTTTCGATTCGAAATTTTCGTTCGACTCCTCATCACATAGCTCCGTTTTGTTCCCTTTTTCCCCGCGTACACTTTCGGATTATCCATTTCGATGTGCAAAGAATAATTCTGAGCGTTCGATATTTATAAACGAAACGATTCGGAGCGTTTAGACACGAGTAGCGTTGCTTCTATTCGCAAACTGACGCTATGACGCTATCCCTATACCTGCCTTGAAAATTTTTCAATTATCGCCACCTATGGCTTTTTTTCGAAACTATATTTATAACAATAGCCGGTTTTTGTGAAGGGAGACAAAAGAATACCTGGGAAGGACCCGCTGGACCTGGGAAAGGCCCGGTATACCTGCCGACCCTGAGGCGCGCAGCTGCGCGGGACCCCGAGCGTTACGGAGCGCTGCACCGCTCCACAAAATATTCAATATCTCCGAAAATAATTATTTTTTCGACCTGGGTCCAACGGCATCTTAAGGGGGGATTGTCTTTTTTTCACAAAATTTACCGCTTTTTGGGAATTTTTTTGTGAAGAAAGTATACAACGGAAAACTTGTGAAACTTGGCATATAGTTTTATTGATCTGTTTACTACATACAAAAAAATTTTTAAACAATTTCATCAAAAAATCCGCCTCCCACCCCCCTCGACGCGCGATGGTCCTTTTTTGATAGTGTGCGCGATTACAGCCTTCACGTTCATCCTGCAACAAAAACCCAAAAAGCATTTTACTTTAGACACATATAGCTATCGTTCGATGAAGGGAAAAAAAAATTGACGATTTGGTGACGTTTTGAACTTAAAGTATCGATTTTTTGAAAAAAATTGATCGATTTTTTGTTATAAATAAAAAACTATCAAACGTATTGCTTTTTTGCTTCATCAAACGATAAAAGGATGTCAGCTGAGCATTCTGTCCAAATTTGAAGGCAATCGGTTGAATAGTTTTTGAGAAATCGTGCACACCATTAAAAAAGGACCATCGCGCGTCGAGGGGGGTGGGAGGCGGATTTTTTGATGAAATTGTTTAAAAATTTGTTTGTATGTAGTAAACAGATCAATAAAACTATATGCCAAGTTTCACAAGTTTTCCGTTGTATACTTTCTTCACAAAAAAATTCCCAAAAAGCGGTAAATTTTGCGAAAAAAAAGACAATCCCCCCTTAATCTTAAATGTATTTTAGATTTTTCTAGATGGTTTTCAAAAAATCGATTTTTTGAAGCCGTCACAGTGGTGTTGTCCGTTAAACGAAGGTTTTCTTTCGATTATAATTTATTTTACAAGGCTATACGTGGCGTAAATTGTACCGAAAATTGAACTATTTTGCATACAACTCTGCCAACAATTCCAATTTCTATTTTTTCAAATTCCTCGTTCAATCACGAGCTATAGTTATCTACTAACAGAAAAAAATGGTTTTTTAATTTCAGATAAAGCTATCAGGGGGCGTACATAAATTACGTAACGCAAATTTTCCCAATTTTTTGATCGACCCACGACTCACAGGTTAGAAATAAACTTGGTAACATCTGCGATTCAGAGGATTGAGGGGGGAAATCCCTCTAGACGCCCGAAAATGAGTCATTTTTCCTGATTTTTTTTTAAACGTGATAAAATAATCGCATTTTTTTATATTTACATTACCTTATTACAATTTTCAAGTGTTCAATTTTTTTATTTTTAAACAGAACAAAATGGCGCCGTTATACGGTATTCCATGAGGAGTCTTTGACACTTTGACACTATGACACCTCGAATGTTTCCGTTGGCCGTGAGAACATATTTGTGTCACGTGCGAGGATGCCACGAAGTAACAAGAAAAATTTACGAAATGGCGACATTCGAAAAAAAGTACTGTGATTTTTACAATAAATAAATAAATGTTCACTTCTCACGGCCCGAAGAATAGTAATTATAAAGCAATCTGAAAGATAGAGGGCGAAACGATAGCCCGACATGTACTCTACATGTGTGCGAAATTGCGAGTCAATTGGTCCAGTAGTTTCTGATAAAAATACGCCCGATTTGAGAAAAGTTATCTTGCGAAAAACGAGTTAGAAAAATGTACGATGTTACTTCAAACATCTATAAATCTAATTGTGAAATACTATTTAATGCTGCAATTCCCATTTCTCTAAACTTATTTCCCAAAAAATCACCTTGAAAATGGGTGTTCACACGAGAATACGGCCTCAAGGATTTCCACATTGTTGAACAGAATCCAGGGGCGGAAACAGAATTTTTGGGGAGGGCACTGATCATCACGGGGGGGCACGGGGGCACTGATTAGCACGGGGGGCACTGATTAGCGCGGGGGGCACGGGCGGGAGCGGGTGATTATTCTGGGATTCCTTGGGTTTTTTGTATCGTCTGTTTGGGCCGTTTGGCACCCCCCCCCCCCCCCCCCAGCGGTCCCCTCGAATCCGCCTTTGACACAATCTAATGCGATTCCTGATAGATCGGACGGATAGATCTACAAAATGAGTGGATCTTGAAAAAGTAGAATCTTATCGTAAAAAGTATAAATTGAGCTTTTTCTCGTGACTTATCACATATTTTCAACTCGAACGTGGTAAGAATTCTCAGATGTCATTAATGGGGGAACAGTACAGAATCCAATTGTCTCCTTACGTGCAGTGTCCCTAACAAAACCCTATAGAGATGTGGGTGCATCTTGAGACTCCCCAATAAATTCGTGCACGGAATCGCAAAAGGATTTTTTTTAAGGTCCAACAAATTCCGGTTGAGAATATCAAACAAAAAATTCTTCAACATCAATCGGGACAAAGCGCGGGATCCACTAAGATTGCAATGTGGACTCTCTACATATAATCAGTGGTATAATCAGAGGACTCCCCAACAAATTTCTGCTCGCGTACGAGATCGAATTTCACCTCTGTGAATATCGTAGCGTGGATTTCGAGAGTCGAGCATTTTTCATTGTTCCATCGCAAATACGCATTAACAACTTTCCGTGAGGACAAATTTTCTTCATTTTCCCCCGTTGTCCGTCATCGTTGTCGAAACACTCGACCGATGTCATCCGATTGGGCAACGAGCGTGTCAATCAGACAGGGGGTATACTATCGTTTTTATCATGATCGATCAGCCGGAGACGTTCCGGAAGCGGGGGAATTGCGAGGGCTTCGATCACGACTCGTCTGGAGCGCGGAGAAAGCCTCCCTGAGGCCCCTCCATGCTTTTTCAAGGCTAGGGCTAAAAATAGCGCGAGACACTAGCGAGGAATATTACCGTGATTTTATTAAAAGTCACGCATATGGTAAGCATCAAAAACTAAAAAGTACGTATTTTTATTGACGGAAAAACGGCTTTGAGGGATGAAAACACCCCATGGAGTGCATGTCAAGGGCTGATTTTGCAACTTCACCCGCGAGCACTCCACCGATTTCAGTGAAACGGAAATGAAAATTCTTCTGGTGCAAAAGGATCAGAAATTCAATATGGGTACGTTGAAAGAAAAACACAAAAATTGAGGTATAAACTGGTCTTTTATTTTTGTCGCTCTCACCCTTTTACTCCAAAAGGGAGGCATAAAATTGAGCATAACCCGTGGAAGAAATTAGGAGGGCAGCCATAAAAAAATTCGGGGCCCATGAGGGTTTGAATATGAATTCCCTACTAGGGCTTTCCACAACACAATCGGACTAGGCCCCGACAGGAATATATCTGGGTTGGGTAATTTATTCAAAAAAAAGGTCGTAGCGAGGAAAATGATACAGGGGCCAGATTCATCAGGGCAGTGGTCGTTACAGGGCACACAATATATTTGCAAAGTTATTGTTAAGAATTTCTAGTTTTTAGACTTACCTCCATAGATTTGATATAATTAAAGTTTAAGGTATCGATAAAACTTATGGTTAGGTCACTTAAAATAAACATACACGTGGAATTTTACTATAAATAATTTGTATTCTCTAAACATTCAGAATGTTTGGAAAATAAATTTCGCAATACAAAAATAGTTTTTAAAAAATGTGATTCATGCGTGCAGGAACGACAGCAGATATGTACGTACCGCACCGTTTGGTTGCTTCGACATTCTTTATTGAACTAATTTCAATTCAATGCTCGTGACGGGATAAACAACATCCACCGAATTTTTTGAGATAATTTGCCATTCGTAAACTTTAGATGTCTTTCTTGGGTACATTAATACATTTGTTTTTTTTTCCATACTTTTGCTTCAATGTACAAACATTCTTCAGACTCGTTACGTCCGGAAATTTTGTTAATCTCCGCGACGAATCCATTACGCAAAAGCACAACGTTGTCTGGCGCTCTCGTACCAATAAATGTGGAATGATTAAAAACAAATTTTTTTACAATCACATCTCCCTTTTCGAGTTACTTCTGACCAATCTCGCTTGATATGTATCCACTAATAAAGTATCCACTAATAATTGAAAGTATCCAGTCATAATTTTTTGAGCTTCACTAAATATATTAATAATCAGCTCTGTAAAATGTCAGGGTTGGTTATCGACCTTATTACAGAGAAAATAAAATAAAATTTGCGTACTTTTGTGAAGGAATCCCGAGATGACATACAAAAACCCAATTTCCGGTCGCTACAAAATGGTATACAATAGTGAGAATCCGTCAGATTCTTGAAAATAATCAGATTTACATACTTAACACTTGTAGTTACCCAATGCTCTCAGAAAAATATACGCTTACTGACCTAATTTTCATGTAATGTCAAGTTTAATTTGAACTTCCGGTATTGGATTTATTACCACTTGCTACGATGAAGAGACGTGACAGCAAGGCAACAGCTGACTGTAGTCGTAACCTCATCTCACTCATTCGAATTTACACACATATTTCATTTGTAACCGACATATTTCGCCGACACAAATTTCCCACGCTTTTTTACCAGTTGTGGCCCGAATACAATGTTTTACATTGCCCGCACCTGACATTGTTTTGACAGATCGACGTTGAAAAGCATGGAGGTTAAACGCGTCTCAATGAGTAAAAAGAGACGGAGATAGAACCAATGTTGCCAAATATCAACCCTAGAAATACTACGCGAATAGTTGGGTTAATTAGAAACTTAACTAAAATTAAAGAAAATTAACTAAGAGGTTAATTAGAAAACCTTTTCAGTTTTCTAATTAAATGTGAACATTCATTAAACAGTTTACAAATGGAAAATTTGTATACTGTTTAATGTAAACGTTATTAGAAATTATTTTTTTTGCATATGTTGAACATATAAATTGTACACGTCTCAAGGATGATCAGTGGTATGACTAGTGTGAAGCGATAGGACTATCTTAAATGTGGAGTGCGTGAAAGAGAAATAAAGTGATGGTTAACCCCTAATTTTTGTTTTTTACTTCATATTCACATACTGGATTTCTGGTTGTTTTGCATGAGAAAGATCTTTGTTTTCGTTACACTGAAATCCTTGGACTGTTTGCGTGTGAAACTGCACAAGCAACCCTTGACATGCTTGACTCTAAGGGGTGGTTTCACCCATCGAAGCAGGTCTTCCACGATGAACAAAAATACGTATCGAATAGTTTATAATCCTCTAGCATATACATGAGTTTTAACAAAATCGAAGGCGCACACCGAAGTGATGTCCTCGTAAAGAAATCCCGCTAATTTAAGGTTTTAAGTGGGGTTGAAGATTCTTTAAAATCTATGTTTTAATTTTCATTATCTAATAATACAATATGTCTAGAATATTCTCCCAAAGTTTTAAATCAGTCGGAGTAAAAGTCTAGGAGAGAGAGCCTTTGGGAATTTCCCCCGTTGGGACAGGTCGGCCGGGAGCGACGCAGGTATATCGCTTTTTTCTCAAAACACGATTTTTTAAGTCGGTGGACACGATTTCTCAAAAACTAATGCACCGATCTTATTAACATTTTGCACACGTCTTCAAAATATCATTGACCGAAGATTTTTTTCGATTGTAACTAATTTTACAAGGCTATACGTAGTGTAAATGGTACCAAAAATTGAACTATTTTGTATACAACTCTACAAATTTTTATTTTTTTTTAAATCATGACTGCAATCACGAGCTATACTTATCTACTAACAGAAAAAAATTGGTTTTTTAATTTCAAATAAAGCCATCATGAGTTATCCTAACCACCACGAGGACACTTTTTTAGTGCTCTCCGGAAACCAGATCCCACCGGCTGAATTTCCAAATTTTTGGGTCAATTTTTTTTAAATATTGTTGCTATGTTGCTCTTTTATATGCTTAACATTTTGAATAAAATAATTTATATATTATATTTTTTTTAATCGAGAGAATATCCTTTTTTGGATTCGAAACCCATGTAACCCTTTAAGGTCTTCTTTTCACGAAGAGCCGTATTGTTGGGAGCATAAGGTGGGCCCTTCTGAATTATTGGTTAAATTATACTGGCGCTTAATAAAAATAAATCACAACCCATTATCCTACCCAACGATAATCTGGAATAAAAAATGCCACGCAAATTTAGTGGATTTAGACACTTTTACATTTTCTCTGAAAAGTCGCGGCGACGAAAATTCTTCTGCTGCTCACATTTTTCTAAAATTTATCATCAATATTTTCTTCAAACATTCAGTGACCACCTGTTTTTATCATCGTAACGGAATCTTTAAATTTTTTAACACGCGTGAGCAATTTACGTCAGACATCTAGAGTTATTGAGTGCACAAATTATCAGATAAAAATATGGCCAGCGTGTCATCCCTATAAAGCGCCGTATAAATGAGACGATTTTAAGAGCCGTAATTTTTCGTTAAAAGTTCGATAACTTTGCTTGAAATTTTACCAGTATACTGTGATGTATTTTTACTCGATTGCAGAAAAAAATCAGTTAATTGCTAAATATTCAGGTTCGTCAAAGAAATACTTTAAGGGGTTAGGCCACAGTACCAGGTACAAAACCATGTGCGAATTTAACAATATTTTTTCGTATGAAAAAGTGATTCACTCATAAAATTAATTACACATATATTAAGTATGAATATCAAGCTGTTAGAAAATATATATATTTTTTTCGATGTACAAAATGGCCGACTACTAATATTTTCGTGTATCTTTTTTTTAGGCGGTCCGCGGCGTGACGTTTAGCGTTCACAATTCTTTACCTATAGAACAAAAAACAAAAATTCTCGTCGATCTAC